>JAWPNB010000010.1:45020000-45732500 GCA_033996785.1 Trichosanthes truncata
GCTGTTGTAAAAGGGATTTGGAACACAAACCCTTTACATTCTCAACAAACTTTAACATATGTCGAAGGCAAGAAATGCATCAAGTCAGAGACCATATTCAGATGTAATAGTAAAAACTTGCTCATAAGAAGGCCGCAGGGTGAACTAAAAACAGATCCAACTTGAACTCTTAAATATAAAATTACATGCGATTAATGATGGGAATTCTTTCACAAAATTCTTCATTAATTGAAGGCACAATTGGTTAGCTGTATTATTCGTGGAAGACTTATGGTTTGCATGCAATACTCCCTATTGAACTAACATATTGTGGCACAGTTAACTTTAAAGTGCCACTCAATGGCCAAAACAAGACAATTAGCAAAACAATTGTAGTGAAACAAAAGTAGCAAATAGCCTGTCGAAGTAATTCTGGAGTAATGAATCAACATCAAAAACCCCAGTCCTATTTAGTTAAGTGATTAATCTTATTTCAAACTCCAAAAGCCTTGCTTGAATCTTAACACAATTAACTTAAAATTTTGTTTCAGAAAAAAAAAATCATATTAACCTCTTTAATTAGATACCAAAAGTTTATAGCAGATGTGAAATAAGATAGAAGTTAGTATCCCTTTTATTACATAAGAATTTCAAAAAAGCAGGTACAGAATTCACTCTATGGGACAAAGGGTAGCAAAGCTACAGTTTGGTTGGAAACTTGGAAATGAGAATAGCTAGTTAGACATATTAAATTTAAAATCCCAATTACACATTTGGATTCGAAAATGAGAGAATGACAGCATGCTGAGTTTTTTAAACTACACGATTTTGCAAGGTAAAAGAATACCAGGTGAAATTCAACCTGAAAACTCGGGAATTAGACTTGAACATTTCCCCTTTCCCCCTAATTTGTTACTAGCATCATCCATGTCCGTCTGATATAAATAATTTTAGCAGAACCACAACTTGAGTCAGCTTAAGATTTAAAACGGCAAAAATAATAGAAACTGAACGTGGATTTCATTTATGATAATGACTAACGTTCTTTATAAGAAATTCAGTGAGTTTTTCGAGTTCCAATGCCCAGTGCAAGATAGACCACATAGAGAACTGACAATAAAGTAGTTTTATACAAGGGTAAGGTTAAATAAAACATAGATATAATTTAATTCGTAGAACATCCAACAACAAGTCTGAAGGGAATTTGGTCAATGGCGTGATTCTGGTATGATTCGCATTTTGGGTGCTAGAGGTTCTAAGTTCTATCCTAGAAATGTCCCAATTTAAATTGGAATTTTTCAACTGCATATCCTGAATTTTTTTCAAAATAATATAACAAGAGAAGAAACCAGCTTTGATGTCAATATAAGTTATATCAGCGGTGCTATTGGATTAACAACTCATTCACCAAATGTTGGCCCAACCTAGTCGCCTCCTAGTATGGTTGCCTCCTCACACTTCTCCATTATGGACATTAATGAAAAATAGGAATAGAATTGTCCGATGAAGTTGAAAACCTAATCCATCCTTCTTATAGCAGAAGAGAAATATCATTTGACCCAAAAAAATAGAGATAAGAGTGACAGAGTATGGTATAATGGTAATATCATATACGTACTCAAATGTTCCATCACCATCAAGTACTAGACTGTACTAGTGAAACGCATGCTAATGCAAGATCGATGACTGTTCTATCATTTTTTACCTGTCTATGCATAAAGCTCTAAACCAAAATATCGTCTAAACAAGCTCTAAAGCGATCATTGAATAGCATTTACTTCAGAGACAATTAGGTATAGTAAATAGCAACCTAGGCAGGAAAAGCAAGCCAAGCATTGAAGAGAAACAACAACTTTCACCTAGGAGTGTATTCTAAATCTCCCTACAAATTATCAACCAAAATGCACAATTAATATATCCAACAAAATCGACAAACAAAAACCAAAAAGAAAAACAGAAGTTAATCTGCCGAAACGATTGCGTTCAGATAAAGCAAAGAAAACGAAGACTACGAAATAAACCACAAAAAGAGAAAAAGAACAGCAAGTAAATTTCAGATGTGCTGTTAATTTCTAACCTCGAGATACACCTCATATCAGCTTTCCTCCATCGCAGCTGCAACGAAACAGCCAGTATCGCTCTATTAGCAGTTCCATACGTATTGACAGAAGAGGAATAAGAATCTCCAGGCTAAATCACTGCATTCTGAATCTCGTATCAAAAATCATAAAAACGTTTCAAGTTCATGCAAAGCAAGTACAAAAATACAGAATAGAGAGGCAACGAATGAAATTGCATAAATAAGATAAACAGAACATCTCAACATCAAAGCGGTTTCGCCTGTACTGCTGATTTCTAAGTTTCGAACCTTGAGAAATGCACGCCTTATCAGCTTTCGCCATTGCAGTTGCGATCTTAGCAGTTCCATACGAACAAATTCTTCTCGACTGCTGGAAAAAGAAGAAGAAAAAGAAGAAGAAGATTAGGAATCTCCGCCTCGAAGAACGAAGTTTGCTGTCTGTATTTTGTCTGTGGTTTTGGGGTTCATGCAGAGCATAAAGTATCAGTTAGTGACGTTTTTCCGTCGTATTGAAATTTGGAACGGAAAATATTTTCCCTCGTTTTCGCGGCAGCCAAACAAACCGAGACACTCGGGCGCGCGCGTATTTTTAAACAGTAATTATAAAATAGTTGGCACGTGCCAAGCGGGAAATGTTCCACGCCGGCTTCTGGTATATATAATGAAAAGTATCTATTCGACCCCTAAATTTTTAATTTTATGTTTAATAGATTCAATAAAAATTCAAGATTTTAAAAAATTAATTGATCTATTATATATAAATTAAAATTTTTTTTTTATGGAAATCTAAAATTTTAATTTTGTATTTAATAAATTCGTAAATTTAATAATTTTGAAAGTTCATGAACTAAATAGACACAAACTTCAAAATTCATGGACTAAATTTGTAATTTAACCAATAAAAATTGCAAAACCAGTCATGTTTATTGGATTGTTACAATACAACTACACATTCGAATTTTGGATTGAATCACTAAGCCTCCTAAACTTAATTTTTTGTAATTAAGCCTTTAAGTATTGTAAAATGCACCAATCACCCATGAACTATAGACATTTTCCTAATCAAATACTTGAACTATAAGATTCTTACGAACAAACCCAAATTCTTTACATCAAATTTTTGTTTTAGGTAAAAATACTATTTTGGTCCATGCACTTTTGGCTTTGTTCCATTTTGGTTTTTATACTTTCAAATGTCCAATTTTAGTCCATGTACTTTCAGTAAGGCTTAAAATTGATCCCTACTATTAGTTTATTATTAATTTTTCTAAAAACAAAATAGTCTCTACTAGTTTTCCCTCTATAAATTTTGAAAGTATGTTCACATTGTGTCTTTTATTGTATTAAAATTATAAAAAATTAACTTCAAACTTATCATGTGGACCAATTTTAAGCTTTATTTGTACATAAACTAAAATGGAACAAAACCCAAAATACACGAATCTAGAAACCAACTTTTTTAATAAATAATATTATACTTTTCAAGTTTTATTAATTTATAAAAATATATATTCTAAATTAGAAGACTTTTATAATCAGAGGGTTTGAACAAGCTTTAAAGTTGAGGAGTGGTTTGTGCATTTTACAATATTTAGTGTCTCAATTATAGAATTTAGTAAATTAAAAAAAAAATTGTAGAATTTAGTAATTTTAAGGGGATGATTGATCAAATTTAAAGTTTGAATGTGTAATTGTAACAAGTAACAACTCCTATAGCTTCATGAGCGATTTTTGCAAAAGTTATTTTTATTGTGTATTTATGCTTTTGATCTTAGATTTAATCTGTCAACTCCGAGGTCTCTAGTTTAAAAAGTTGTAGGTTTGAATTCTCAGGGTGTATTTATGATGTAGTATTTACAAAATAACATAATTTTAGTTTAGTTCTTATATGCATAAAACTTTTATATTTTTTCTGATGAAAACTTACCCAACATTTGAGTGGAAAGTGTTAAAATATTGGAGTTTAAAAAAAGGTTCAAATACTATTTTGGTTCATGTACTTTTAAAAGGGATCACTTTTCTAAATACTTTTAAAAGGGATCACTTTTCTACCACTAGTTTACAAAATATATTCCAAAAAGAAAACTAATCCAACATTATTTACACCCTAAAAAACATTATTTGTAATCGTACTTTAAAAAAGTCAAATAGATGTAATAAAATAACATTGTTTACGCTCTGAAAATATATTTGCATCATGATGGCTATTGTTACGGGCAAAAACTAGCCTTAGACCGGCCTTGGTTGACCCCTTAAGGGAAGGAGTCGGCCAAGAGGCCTTGTTGGCCGACCCCTTGATAATTCTCATTCATGAGGATTATTTGGCCTTTAAACTTAGTTATATGTGTGATTTTTATTCATATTATTTGATGAAAAATAAAACAATGTTTGAATTTAATCACATGATTGATGGAAGACCTTTAAATTAAGTAAGTTGAGAAAAGAAAACAAAAGAAGAAAAAAATTCACACTTACTTAATGTTTTCATGCAGAATTTTCGTGGAATGCAACAGCAGTGCAAATGCTATGCAATTGCAATCTGGCAGAATTTGGAATTTAAGTAAAAAACGAGAATTTCGGGATTTTGAAGGAAATTTGACCCACGAATTCAGCAAGGTGATTAGCCATGATTGTCCATCAACCAAGAGGGAAACCCTAGCATGAGATCCCTATAAATATTGAACAAAGAAGCCGAACAAAGGGAGCTCGATTTGGAGAAGATTTTCGTTCACGTTTTTGGGTTTCTTTCGTTCTGCAGCAGAATTTTTTTTAAGCTTTTAGTTGCTGTTTTTATTGTATTTTCTTCTACATCTCCATCTCTAAATTCTCTTCAATCCCACAACAACGAAAGTTGGTAGTGGTTAAGGGCAAATTTGTTCGATTGAGCCGAAGAAAGATGGATTTTTAGGATGGTTGAAATTCTTCAATTTCTGCACTTTTGTTCTTGAATTTCTGTATTTGTGTTAAAATAGCCACTGGGTTGTTGTTCAATTCAGCAAACTTTAATTTATGTTATTAAGTTTTTGATGACAGCTTGTTAACTTAAGTTTTGGTAATTTTACTCTTTACTATTTGAACATTTAGAATCCTACTGGAAGTTAGATTTACCATTTTATTTACAAGTTTCCGTGAGTTAATTTCTATCTTGCATTCTTAGAATTGTTTCTTAAACTTACTTACTTGCATTGCATTTGCAACTTGATTGCATTATTTACTTTAATTTTTCCAATGAATTCCTACAATTCTAATTCACTATTTTCAATTTATTCCATCATGAAGAGCTAAATTTCCTTTGGGATTCAAGTTTGTGAATGCCCTAGAGGAAAGATGTAAAGCTCGAAAGTAAAAACAATCTAGCTAATTCTTGAACTCTAGTTTGCTTTTGGTGAGTTAATTGTTGAGTAACCCTAGTTGGCCATCTAGTGTTGCTTGCCAAGCTATAACTTAATATCGAAAGGGTTAAGGGAAGCCGATGTCGCAAAAGCAATGGAGGAAAAGGCTTAGACATAAATCTGAAACATCGACCCTAGACATAGGGCGAGACTCCAAAACCACTAGAATTGTGCGCAAAAATATCTAAGTTAGATTAGCCATAGAAATATAGGTTTAATCACTTAGTCTCCTAAAGATACTTCATAGAAGGTCGAATAGGAGTTGAATTCGGTTTACTTAGTTCTTGAGTTAGCTACGATTGCAATTGCCTTCTGGTTGCATTTTCTTTCCAAAGGGGCATTAGCATTCTTGAATCCCTTTTCATTTCCATTGATTTTTCAACCAAATTTTCTTTTAGTCAAAACACCCCTCAAATCATTTTTCACCCAATGTTACCTTAACTTGCAATTTGTCAACAATTTTGTGCCAACTAAAATTCATTTTATTAAACTCCGTTCCCTTGGGTACGATACTCTGGAATACTTCCAATTTCTTTATTACTTCTATCACGTGCACTTGCATGTAGCGAAAAGCACCGATCACCCCTCGAGGGCTCGGCCAAGAGGCCCATTTGGTCGACCTCTTGAGGGGTCGGCCTAGACCGGCCTTGGCCGGCCCCTCGAGGGGTTGGCCAAGAGGCCTATTTGGCTGACCCCTCGAGGGGTCGGCCTAGACCGGCCTTGGTCGATCCCTCAAGGGGTCGGCCAAGAGGCGGAACCAACCTCGGTCGACCTAGATCGGCTTTGATCGACTCCTCTGAGGGTCAGCTTAGGTCGGTGAGACACTTGAACCGTCTTTTAGGGGTTGACCGAAGAGGCCACTTAATCGAAGAGTTAACCGAAAGGTAGGCATGGTCTAACTTTGCTTTATCCCGAATGGACAAGCAAGAAGCTTGGAGTGAGAAAGTCATTCGGGAGTGCATTGAATGATCCGTTAAGATTCGAATTAAACGAGTTAAGGTCTGTAACAGTCAGAACAATAAAAACGATCCATGATCGAGCTAAATTCTCAGAGATCGTAATAATGCAGGATTGACCGTTACGATTACATGAAAATATAAAAGGCAAAGGGCAGCAACGTTGAGAGGTATACAATCATTACTTAGCTTTTAAAGTCTAAGCTTTCTAAGTAAGAAACCTCGATTTCTAACTTGAGCGTCGGAGTTTAAGTGGCTTAGCACCACACCGGTGTTAGTTCTCTATTTTGCAGGCATATTCAGCTCCCGGTGATACAAATTTACCATTGATCTGGCTTCCGGCATCAACAGTTGGCGCCGTCTGTGGGGAGGAACGATTTGTTGCTTGTCTGAGAATTAAAACATCGGGAAGATCATGAATACTGACATGAACCGTGAAAATCAAATGATAGATGGAGACGATTCGGACCGGGAACACCACCCAAGGCGATCACGTGAGCAAGCTACACCGGTTGAGGAAACCCGCCTGCAAACGGTTAGGCAAGAGGAAGCGAGGGTAATGTCGGAGCATGTGGAATTAGCAGAGAAGGTCCAAAAGATAGATCAGGATTTGGCTCGTATCATGGATATCTTGAGCAAGCCCAATGCTATCATGGAGGCACTGGCAAAGATTGTTGGGGAAATTCTAGGACCTAGCAAAGGAAAGGAACGTGTGTGCTTGAATCCACCTTTGCTAGGCAACAACTCTGCTCTGGTCGTACGGGATCAAGCCAAAGGGAAGGGACCTGCAGAAGAAGAGGTAGGTGAATCCCAAGTTAGGGGTCCATACAAGAGGGAAAGGTTGAAGATAGGAGGGAATGACAGAAGACCAGCACACCTTGATTTGAAGAAACCAGAAGTAACGGCCCATCAATCCCAAGCGCGTACGGTTCGACTCCATAGTGAAATAAGGGGCTCTGTTAGAGAGTCGCGTGGACATCATGATCAGTCTATGGCTCGAAAGGCCGGTCAACAAGAAAAATCTGACTTTGGCACGGACCTGCGAGACTTGATCAATCACAAGAAAAAGGAGCAGGCTAACGACAAAGAGGTAGAGAGTCAGCCATGGGCAATTGAGTTACGAAGAATCCAGAACGAGCTTGGAGACATGAAGAAAGCTCAAGATCATGAGGGGTTGGATCTGGAGAACTTTCTAGACCAAGTTGACCCACCTTTCACCGATGAGATTATGCAAAATAAAGTACCTCCCAAGTTTAAGTTGCCTACCATGAAGGCGTATGATGGATCCAAAGATCCTGTAGAGCATTTAGACACCTTTTGATCTTGGATGGAACTCCACGGAGTCCGGGATGCTATTAAGTGCCGAGCATTTTCATTTACTCTCGCAGGACCAGCCCGAAAGTGGTTCAGACAGTTGAAGCGAAGATCAATAGGTTCTTTTCGCGAACTAGCACGGGCGTTTATTACCCAATTTTTGGGGGGATGAGATCAGCGAAAGCCACCAACGCACCTGCTTACTATCAAGCAAGGAAGAAATGAAACATTGAGAGAATATGTCTCAAGGTTCAATAGTGAGGCTCTCCAGATTGAGGGTTACACTGATGGAGCGGCTCTCACTGCTATAGTAACAGGTCTTAGAGATGAGAAGTTCCTTTGGTCCTTAGGTAAGAAAGCTGCAACTACTTATGTGGATCTTCTTTCCAAGGCACAGAAGTACATGAGTGCAGGGGAATTACTTCGATCTAGAGGAGCTCTAGAAGAGAAGATTACTCTCCCCGATCATCAACGGGTCAGAGGATGAAATGAAGATGAGCGTTCTGAATCGAAGAAAAAAAGACTAGAGGAACACAATACCTCGCAAGAGCGGATGGGTCGCAAAGGTCTACCTCCAAGCAAGTTTGAGCGATATACACCCACAGTAGTCCCTGTGGAGCAGATCCTGATGGAGATCCAGGACAAAGAAATACTAAAGTGGCCAGCCAAATTGAAAGCGAGTTCGTATCGGAGAAACAAGGATAAGTATTGTCTCTTTCATCGAGACCACAGTCACACCACTGCTGATTACTTCGATTTAAAGGAGGCAATAGAGTCTTTAATCCAGAGAGGACATTTAAAGGAATATATGGGAGGAAAGAATGCACCAGATGCAGATCGACCATCACGGAGTAAAAAGACCAAACCCCTACGCCACCCAGGGAGATAAGGACAATTTTTGGGGGCCCAGCAGGTGGAGAATCTGGACGAAAGAGGAAGGAAAAAGTAAGAGAGGCTCGGGTTACTCCAGAGAATTATGAGGTATGTACTACTTTGTCGGCTACTCAAGTTGTGAGATTTTCAGAGGAAGATGCAGTGAACCTGCATCAACCTCATAATGATGCTTTAGTTGTGTCTCTAGTAATAGCAAACGTCAAGGTGCATCGCATCTTGGTAGACGGTGGAAGTTCAGCCGATATACTTTCCCTTTATGCGTTTAATGCCATGAAGATAGGGCGTGAACGATTGAAGAGCCTACCAGACCCATTAATTGGATTTGGAGGCCAAGTCGTATACTTAGAAGGAAGTATATAGTTACCAGTGACCTTTGGCGATGGCATGACCAATTTGGGGATTTGGGTTATAGGACAACCCCAAATTGGAGGTCCGAGGGGTTGTCCTATAAGCCCACAAAACATTTAGAGGGTTCGCATTGGAAGTGGGGGCAACTGTTACGGGCAAAACTAGCCTTAGACAGGCCTTGGTTGACTCCTTAAGGGAAGGGGTCGGCCAAGAGGCCTTATTGGCCAACCCCTCGAGGGCTCGGCTGAACCGGCCTTGGCCAACCCCTCGAGGGGCCGGCCAAGAGGCCCATTTGGTCGACCTTTTGAGGGGTCAGCCTAGACAAGACTTGGCCTATCCCCTAAGGGGTCGGCCAAGAGGCCGAACCAGCTTTGGCCGACCCCTCGAGGGGTAGGCCAAGAGGCCTATTTGGCCGACCCCTCGAGGGGTAGGCCTAGACCGGCCTTGGGCGATCCTCAAGAGGTTGGTCAAAAGGTCGAACCGACCTCGATCGACCTAGATCAGCTTTGATCGACTCCTCTGAGGGTTAGCTTAAATCGGTGAGGCACTTGAACAGTCTTTTAGGGGTTGACCGAAGAGGCCACTTAGCCGAAGAGTTGACCGAAAGGTAGGCCTGGTCTAACTTTGCTTTTATCCCGAATGGACAATCAAGAAGCTTGGAGTGGGAAAGTCATTCGAGAGTGCATTGAATGATCCGTTAAGATTCAAATTAAACGAGCTAAGGTCTGTAACGGTCAGAACAATAAAAACGATCCATGATCGAGTTAAATTCTCGGAGATCGTAATAATGTAGGATTGACCGTTACGATTACATGAAAATATAAAAGGCAAAGGGCAACGACGTTGAGAGGTATGCAATCATTACTAGCTTTTACAGTCTAAGCTTTCTAAGTAAGAAACCTTGATTTCTAACTTAAGCGTCGGAGTTTAAGTGGCTTAGCACAACACCGGTGTTAGTTCTCTATTTTGCAGGCATATTCAGCTCCCGGTGATACAAATTTACCATTGATCCGACGATCCAAATTCCGACATCAACAGCTATTTGGTCACGATAGGAATGATTATGAATCATGCTAAATCATGATGATTACGTAAAAAAATTAAAATGAATTTCAAATAAATTTCGGCGTTGGTCGTCTATTAAAATAGAATGCCTGAGTTCAAAATTTGTTTCTACCTCATGCTTGTATTTCGCCAAATTTCATATAATTTGGAAGCAAATTACTAGTTTAACACTATTTTATATTAATATTAAGTTCATAAACTAAAGGGTTAACTACATGAAGCACATATTTGGAACCAAATTTTACACAAATGACACGTTTTGTTATTAATATTGGCTTTGTAACTTTTCAAGCCAAATAGAAGCCAAATCTAGAGGAACATTACTCATTTATCCCTCTATTTATTGCTCTCTCTCTCCATAAAAGAAATAAAATATATGGATATTTTCCATAAACATTGAAACCTATATCCTTCCTTTCAAACACCATTAATTTTGTATAAGAAATAAAATAGAAGAAAGATTTTTACGATTTTCCTCCTAAAATCTAGGGATTTTAAAAATTAGACAACCAACGGTTCCATTCTTCATACGTAGGGGGTATATATATTATATATTTAAGAATATAGTAGGGGTATATATAATATATATATATGAGAATATAATAGAAGTATCATGTCATCCCAAACATATAAAATGATTACATGTTGATGTATATATCCTATACCTCAACATAGATATTTATGGGTACAATATACAACACAATATATATATAGGAACCCATTGAACATTATATATTACATACAGTAAATATAAAATGGATAGATCTTGTTATGACATTATAACTATATAATGTAAGGCTATCTCAAAATTAATAAGATTATCACCAATACAAAACATATGACGATTATTTACCTATGTTTATATAATATATGTCTGTGAATATAACTATGTTTATTGTCTATATAGAATATAATAGAATTATATACATATGTATATATAATATACTTCTATGTAAATTTGTTTTTTACAACATACTTAATATTATATATTTGACTTCAAGTATTTTAAAAATTAACCAAAGAAAATTTTCAAATAAAACAAAACATAAATAAAAGTCAATAAACAATAAAGAAAATTTCCATACTGCTAAAGTTGTATGTAATACAAAATTTAAATTAAAACCCAAAGGAAAAATAAACAAAAAAAAAAAAAAAAAGGAAGGAAGAAGAACATTACTCATTTTGGCGAATAAAATAGAGTTGACATTAATTGAAAAGTCTACCAGACGGCCACGAAAAAAAACAAACTAAAAAGAATAATGAAACATAATTTGTTAACCTAAATGTTATTAATGGTAACAAAAAATTAACACCTAATTTGAATGGTATAATATTAGAGAATAAAATATTTTTCATTATAAAAAATAGCTTTACGTAATTAATAGTAAAGTTATTTACCTAAATTGAATGATTTCATTATGGAAACAATAAATGACAATAATAACATTATTATAAAGAAATGCAAAAATTGTAAGGGTATAAATGGAATAATATAATTTCATAAACATGAGCTGTAACACCCGAGACGTTTTGGGTAAGTTTAAAATGTTGTTTTGGTAAAGTTTTATTAAGAATTTAATTGCTTTGAGGGTATTTTGGTGATTTTTGGAAAAGGAAAGGGTATTATGGTCATTTATAGAGAAGATATTTTTGATTTTATATTATTATTTTTATTTATTATTTTTTTTTCTTTCTTTCCCTTCTTCTTCCTCCCGATAGCTTTTCTCTCTCTCTCTCTCTCTCTCTCTCTCTCTCTCTCTCGCTCTCTCCGACCGAATACCCATCCCCATCGCCGCTTTCTTCTTCTTCTTTCCCGCCGATCACCCATCCATTTTTCTCTTCTTCTTCCGACAGCCACAAACCTCGCGGCACGACCGCCGCCCACCGCTGCTCGCGAGCAAGCTGCCGCACGAAGCTTGCCGCCGCGTTTTCGTCTGTCATCCGAATAGCTCGCGCGAAGGCTCCGATCGACGAAAGCTTCGCTACGTGCACGCCGGTCGACGAGGGCTCTTACGTTTACAACCGTCGGTGGTTTTGAACTCTAAGCTCGCCGGAAAACACCATTTCAGCCGCGTTTTCAAGGTGGGTTTTCTTTTCCGTGAGATGTTTGGCGTTTTGGGCTCGAGTTTGATTGATTTTCAGCAAAATGACCTCGAATTCTTGTAGATCGGGCTGCAACACATCAGAAACGAACCCCCACGCTCCGATCGGAAGTCCACGCGCCGGCCACGCGCCGCCGCACGCGCCGCCGTTTGCCGGAGTTGGGTAAAAATTTCCATTTGGTCCGTTTCGTCGAGTTATTAATGTTAGAATGTGTTTTAGCGTAATTCGGATGGTTTAAGACACGTTTAGGAAACTTTTTAGGTGATTTGTCGAGGACCTTGGATTGTACTTGGAGTGGGGACTCGAGAAGCTCATTACTAGTGAAGAAAGGGTATTTTAGTAAGTAAAGATTTAAGGTAAGGGATCTCACAACGAAAGAAGTTTTCGAAACCTAAAGCTAGCTCTATATTTACTTTGAAGTTTATGTTTTCATGTTAAGTATTTAAGAAAGAAAGTGTTTTATATGTATATTCCTTTATACGCTAGTTCCATGAGTTCTATTTGAGTTTTCATGTTAAAAAGGAATGGAAATGATATGTATGTCTTTGAAATGCGATTGTCTTGATTCATGCATTCATAACTATGTTCTAAAACGAATGGGACCTCATGCATGTGTTGTGTGCTCATGAAAAGATTTATGTAAGGCCGTGACGATAATTCTCCCAAAAGTTTTATGTGGGTTATGAGGGAACCCGAGTCTTCGGACTCTCTATGCTCCCGGGGTTCGAGAGTGCTCCACGATGGTAGCCGACGGGCTTGAGTCTTCGGACTCCACGATGGTAGCCTTAGGGCTGAGTCTTCGGACTTCACGATGGTAGCCTTCGGGCTGAGTCTTCGGACTCCACGATGTATATTAGCTTTCGAGCTCAACTCTCAGAGTTAGGGGAGGACTCTATTCGATGGAAAAACTATGTCTTCGGACTATTCACGAGGCCCTCGGGAGAATTTAATCGTTCACGAGAGCCGCGAGGAAAAGTACATGGTTTATAAAACGAATTTTAGGTCCCCTACTAAAGCGATGGTTTACGATGGTTTTATGATTTAAAATGACATGTTGCATGAGATTGAAACTCTTACTTTGAAACTATGAGTTACTTACTGAGTATTATTCGTTAATACTCACCCTTTTCCTTTTTTAAATGTTTTCAGGTAAGGCTAAGATCGGCCCTAGCGCGTGACCGGAGATCAGCTACTCGAGTCATGGGAGCCGAGCGATTGCCATTCCGCTTCTTTTATGTTTTTGGATGTACATAGAACTCATGTCGAGTTTTTAAATGTTTAGGAGGATGTTTCAAAGTCTTTTAACCTTTCTGTGTAAATCGTGCACGTGTATTTGGCTTTCTATGTTTGAATTCACTTGGTTTCTGCTGTTTGAACCCTAGCATCATATTGAGAAGTTTGTTGGATGCTAGGAGGTTGTTTGAAAATCTTAGAAGTGTGTTTTTCTATGTCTTATCAGGTAAGGGTCAAATTTTTGGTTTTCGCGTAGTTACGCCGTTATGCTGCCGAAATTTTCGGTAATATAGCGACGTGACTTAGTAATGACTCTTAGGTAGCGTGTTGAGCCTATAGGGTCGTTACATGAGCCATGCTAGTGCTGATATTTTTTTTAAAAATGAGTCATTTGTGAAATATATGATTGAAAACGTGCTCTTTGGCATAATTTTCCTAAACTAAAATTGAGAGTCTATACCAAGTAACCTTTTGTTTCTTTCCCGAAAGCTTTTAAAAAGATATTAAATTTGTTATGGGTGAAAATTGATAAGGCCCATGGGCTTGGGCCCAATCGAATCCCACAAACCTCGAAAATGGAGAATCTCGTTTGTCGGTCCCTCAAGACCGATCCAAGGCAGATTACCAACTACCAGAAAATTATTCAAGTCTTGCCAAGCTAGTGCTAATCGAATCGAGACACTTGTCTTTGACCTCCTAAAGTAGGCCGACACCTCGTATGGCCCTAACACATATATGTCGGTATGGAACTATATAAACAAGTGGGATTAACTCTACCATTAATTAAGGTATACAATCTACTGCTTCCTCAACTCGACACCACTTTATACTGAATACTAACTTAAACACAGTGTTTTAAATTTCGCTCGACATGTCGGTGGGGGGGGGGGAGTTCATTTTCCCCCCCCATTTCGTTGACATGTCGTTGACATCTCGAAATGTCGAGATGTCGACGACATGTCAACAACATTTTTTTTTTTTTTAAACTTCAAATGTCTTCTCTACTTCTTTTCTTTTTTTTTTGTTTTTGTATTTTTTTATTATTATATAAACAAAACAAAATACAGAGAGCAATTAGAGAAGAGTTTAAAATGTGTATATATGGCACTCTCTTAAACCGTAATACAGAGTAGACCCAATCAATAAACTGATTTACACATAACTTAGGTTTCAGGGCTGTTGCCCCCGAACCCCCACCAGGCCCCTGTACTTGGTCATTTGAAGCGCTAGATAACAGGTTCAAGGCATTTCTACACTCCAATTCCAATTTTCTCAATTTCCCTCTAATTCTGTTAAATTCATTTCAATTCTCTCAATTCTCCTTCATAATTGTCTCATTGAATATAAAAAATTACATACATTTTAGATATATGATGTTAAGAAGAGTAATCAATTATATTTATACTATAATTAAGTCACAATTAAGGTTTCATGAAATAATTCAAATAATTTTAATCAACTTTCAATTTTTTTTTTTTTGCAAATTCCTACTCACATCGACATTTCAAATTTCTAATTGACATTTATATCTAAATATTGTCTTAATTTTTAGATGTGATGCTTAAAAATAATCCATTATAGTCTAATTAAGTCAAAATCAAAGTTTCATTGGCTAATTCAAACAATTTCCACGATTTCCGTAAATTTTCTTGAAATGTCCATCGACATTTCCATTTCTATCGACATTTCCATAAATTTTGGACCTCGACATTTCCATCGACATCAACATTTCGAACCTTGCTTAAACATCAGAGTGTGTTGGGCATAGCACCACACCGATGTTGAATACTAACTTAAACATTGGAATGTGTTAGACATAGCACCATACCGATGCAAGATCTAAGTTAGTTCAAACACGTCCAACATTCCTGCTAGATAAATATTTTTAAACCATTTACAATTTCAAATAATGAAATTAAAAACCATTTATTGTACTTGGTTGATTCCAAATGGTATTCTTTATATTTTTCAATTAAATATCTCTCATAAAATTTTACTTAAATCCATACATATCAACCTAACATGGCTTGTTAGAACCCATAGAGTCGTTTGAATTGAGGGAATGAGGATGAGAATAAAGGTGGGAATGGGTAAGTGATATTCATCTCCTTGTTTGGAACAAGGTTTGTAACTTTGGACATGGAAATAACCTATTCCCATGCATCCCTTATACCCATGAATAATAACCTTCCAAAATGGTGGGTTTTCTTCATTTCTTCTCTCTCCCTCTCTCTCCTCTTTAATACATTTCTTTATTCTCTCTCTCCTCTTTAATACATTTATTTATTCTCTTTCCTCTTTAATATATTTCTTTATTCTTTATGATTATTTTATTTTATATTATTAAAGTTAATTAATTTAAATTAATAAATACATGTAAATTAAATATATAATCAATAAAATTACATTAAAATTTTAATTATATTATATGAATTTAACAATTTCAGTTTAATAGATTAATTGGTTTAAATACATACTTATTTTTTTAACATCCCATTTTAATAAATTAATTTATTTAAATATATACATTAATTAATTGTAATTATGATTAAAACTATCAAATCATTAATTAATAATATATTTAATTAATTAATTATACTTATGATTAATTCAGTATGATATTATTTTTAATAATTATAATTAATTACACTTGAATCAATATAATCATTAATTTTTAATTATAATTTTTTAGAAAAAATATATATTTAATTTTTGAATTAATTTTGATTATTTTATTAATTAGTGCACCATAAATTATATAAAATTTCTTAGATTAATCTCATAAAATAAATGTTGATATCACTTATTATTATAAAAATTTGATAGCATTCCTATGTAGAACCAAACACAGTCATCTTTGATTCCCAGACATCTTATTCCCATGCATGCATCTTATTCCCAGGCATATATTATCCATGGGCATCCAGTGAAACCTTAAACCAAATGGCCCCATAGTGTTAAAATGAATGTTTATCCGACATTTAAAATCCCAATTGCACATGAATTCAAAAAAATAGATATAAGAATGATTAGGGTATAGTATAATGGTAATATCCTATAAGTATTCAAGGGGGCGTTTGACCCACCATTTTGGAATTAGAACCATTGGATTCGGAACTCTGAGGGGTTTGTTCTGGAGGGTTTGAAAGCCTGAAAATCAGAAAACAGTGTTTATGGTGCAATGTGTTAAAGCTTGGAAATCAGAAAACAGTGTTTAGAGTGCACTATTCAAAACCATCGAGTTGTGTTTCAAAAACTATGAGTTTTGAACACAGTGACCCAAACACCATTTTGGATTTAGATTCCAAAACCAGCAAAAACCAAAACGGTGGGTCAAACACCAAATTTCCATCATTATCAAACACCAGCCAAGTAAACAATTACTTGTTCTTTTCTTTTCTTTTCTTTTTTTTTTTTTTTTTTTTTTTTTGAGTTCCAACAACATTTAAGGTGTGTGAATTTGAGCCTTTGACTTTTTAGTCGAGAGTACTTGATAATTTAAATTTGAGCACATAGCATTTACTGTTGAGACAAATGAGACTATTTTGAATTTATTTTTTTTAGTTATTCAATATGTGGGGTGAGAGATTCGAACCTCTGACCTATTGATCGAAGGTACATGTTTGTGCCACTTGAGTTATGCTCATGTTGGCCACCATTTTGAAAATTGATATCTTTATAATTTAGGTTTCCGTTTGATAATCATTTGGGCCCCGTTTGATAACCATTTAGGCCCCGTTTGATAACTAATTCGTTTTTGGTTTTTGGTTTTTGATTTTTAGTTTTTAAAAAACAAGAGTGTTTGGTAATCAATTGAGTTTTTGGTTTTTAAGTTTTTAAAAACGTTTTTAGAATTATAAAGAAATTTTGAAAACAAAAAAAAAAGGTTTTTAAAAACGGTTTCTGTTTTTATTTTAGAAAACACCCAGTTTTCAAGTGAAGTGAGTGGGACCCACATTTATGACACCCTATGTACAACACTACACTTGGACGACACTTTTATTCTTAAATCAATTTTTATTGAAACTTCAATTTTTAGTCATAAATTGCCAGGAACAGGAAAAAAAATCAAAATTTATTCTCTCTTTTGTTTTTTGAAACTTCAATTTTTATTCTTAAATTTGAGTTATATCAATTTTTTATTAAATTGAACCTTAAACTTAAATAAGTGCTCACTTTTTATCTTCCATTTAATTTTTAAAATTCACACACTAATTTAAAAAAAAAAAAAAAAAAAACTAAGTGTGATAAAAATTTGCCCGAAATTAAATTTGATTTATACACAAAATTGTAAACATGAGCATAGCTTAACGGATAAGGTATCTACTTTTTCCTTTGAGGTTGGAGATTTGAATTTCTACCCAACATTTATTGTACTAAGAAAAACAATACACACAATCAACTGAATAATTATACCGTAATTCTAATCAATAGATTTAAAACATTAATATTGTTTTTTCAATATGCAATTTTTCGCTAAAGTGAGCATAGTTCAGCGGTAATTGACATATACATTGGACCAAGAGGTCAGAGTTCGAATCCCCCTACCACAAATGTTGTTGAACTAAAAAAATACAAATTTTCAAAAATTTAAAATAAAAATATAATTTTATAATTATGTATATTAGATGGAAAGGTATTGTAAAAATAGTTCGATTTTATTTTTATAAAAAATATAAAATTAAAAACAGTCATCAAATGTTCTTTTAATTTTTTAAAAACAAAAAACCAAAAGTAGTTACCAAACATGCTTTTGGTTTTTTGTTTTTAAAAAATAGAAAACCAAAAACAGTTATCAAACATGTATAGTTTTTATTTTTTTAAATCTGAAAACCAAAAACAGAAAATCAAAAACCAAAAACCAAAAACTAAAAACCAAATGGTTATCAAACGGGGCCTTAGTTTTTTGTTTTTGGTTTTTGAAAATTAAACTTGTTTTCTCCCAATTTCTCTACAATGGTTTTCATCTCAATTAAAGAAACATTTAAATTTTTAGCCAAATTCTAAAAACAAAAACAAGTTTTTGAAAACTACTTTTTTTATTTTTCAAAACAAGGTTTGGTTTTTGAAAACATAGGTAAAAAGTAGATGACAAAACAAGTAAAACCAGGTGAGAATAATATTTATAGGCTTAATTTTCAAAAACCAAAAACTAAAAACTAAGGCCCCGTTTGATAACCATTTGGTTTTTGGTTTTTAGTTTTTGAAAATTAAGCTTGTTTTCTCCCAATTTCTCTATAGTAGTTTCCATCTCCCTTAAGGAAGTATTTGAATTCTTAACCAAATTCTAAAAACAAAAACAAGTTTTTGAAAACTACTTTTTTTAGTTTTCAAAACATGGCTTGGTTTTTGAAAATATAGGCAAAAAGTATATGACAAAACAAGTAAAAGCATAGGTGGTAGTAGTATTTATAGGCTTAATTTTTAAAAACCAAAAACAAAAAACCAAATGGTTATCAAACGGGGCCTAAATGGTTATCAAACGGGGCATTGGTTTTTGGTTTTTAGAAATTATGCTTGTTTTCTCATCAATTCTCTACAATGAATTTCATATTTTTTTTAATAAAACATTTACATTATTAGCCAAATTTCTAAAAGAAAAACAATTTTTTAGTTTTCAAAACTTGGCTTGGTTTTTGAAAACATAGGTAAAAAGTAGATAACAAACAAATAAACCCATAAGTGGAAGTAGTATTTATAGGCCTAATTTTCAAAAATTAAAAATCAAAAATCAAATGGTTATCAAACATGACCTTTAACTCTTTTTTTTATTGATTTTTTGTTTGGATTAAAATACCTCTCCATTTTAATTCAATGAATCAATTTAAACTTAGACTTTTCATTTCACTATAAAAATTTGAATAACTTGGAAAATCAATATATTATTAAAAGAGTGAATTCAAGCATAGCTTAGTGAATAAGATACCAATTACTATCTCAAAGATCGATGGTTGGAATCCCTATTCATTAACTCAATATATATATATATATATATATATATATATATATATATATATATATATATAATTAAAAGATAAATGAGACTGTTTTGGAATTCATTGATGTTCGAATCTCCTGACCTCAAATGTAAAAAGAACTATACGTTTGGGTTTGTTTTGTACACCATCATTAAATCTCTATAGATTTAAAATAATTTTAAATAGTCTTCTTTCTAATATCATATCTTAAATATGAAAATTCCAACCTAACACATTTTAAAAGTTATAGAAATGTCTTTAATCACTAATTAGTTAGGTTCAAATTGACAAAATTTAAGTCAACATGAATATAACTCAACTAGTTAAGGCATATGTCCTCGAGAAAAAAAAAAAGACAAAATTTAAAGAGGTTACAAATTCCAATTCTTTAGTGTTAAATAATACAAAATATTCCTAAATTTTGTAGTAGATTTCAATTATGTTAATATATTTGGAAACGTTTCATTTTAACATTTGAACTTTGAAATGGTTTGTTTTTCTATTGAAATGATGGATAGAAATTGATTTGACGATGTATAAAAATTGGAAGACATATATGTGACATCGTTTACAACATTATTTGTGTAAATTGACATGCTCGTTGATGTGAAAAAATTGATTTTGTGAATGAGTTGAAATGAATGGTAATAACAATCATAATTTTCTATATAGTTGAAATTGAGTATAAGAACTAAAATAGAACATATTCCAATGTACAAGGACCAAAATAGTAGTAACCTGTTTTTTTATTATTCTACCACCTAATATCTACATAGTACATGGATCAAAAACATTTGGAGTTGATATATATAGAAACAACATTTAGGGTTGGAGGATTCGAACCTCTGACCTCTTGGTACATGCTTAATAACCTAACAGCTAACAAATATCGAATAATTGTTTTTTGAAAACTTTATAGCCTAAGATAGATATTAAATCTCTTTTTTCTTAATAATTAAAATTAATTCTAAAAACAACCGAGTGTATTATCTCTCTAAAATAGAGATTTAATTATTTTTTAGAGAGATAATACACTCTTTTAAGAATAGACTCAAAAAATATATATATATAAAATAAATATCTCATTCTAATTAATACTTGTATATGATTATTAAAATATTTATGAAATTCAGCTTTTTAGAAGTTTAAACTAAGTTTTTTAAAACAATAAATTGAATTATAATTCACAATTAAAGTAGAGAGCAAACTTGGATAAAATTTATAATATATGTAATGGACAATTTTTCATTCTACTCTCATTTATTATAAGTCATGTTAACAATTTTTAAGATTAGTGTTGAGTCTAAGTAGCATTTAAGTGTTTTTTTGAGTTGATTAGTAGTCGTTTTTTTGATAAGGACAACAAAACCTCCAACTATCTCTAGGTGGTATGATATTATCCACTTTGGACATAAGCCCTTGTGATTTTTCTTTTAGTTCCCCCCAAAATGTCTTATACCAATAAAGATAATTGTCTTCACTTATATACCCATGATCACTCCATTTCTTAGCCAATGCAGGACTTTGTTTGCACTCATAACATTTCTAATTAACTATGTTACACAATGTTTCAGAATCAAATAGAACATAACGTGAATATGAAAAAATAAATGTGAGGATAGAATATCAAATTGGGTTTTAAGGATGGTTGCTATGTTCATGGGGTAGAAAAAATAGAAAATGTCACAACAATGTTCCTAAAGCTTTTTTTGGGGGGCTTTCAATTTCATCAAATTGCACTTCAAACATAGATAAGTGTTACAATATTATCCCTAAACTCTAAAAAGTGTTGCAATTTTAACCCTCTAATAGATTTTCGTTTGAAAAATTGTTAAAAAAATGTATATTCTCATATGCATTCAATGAATTCTAATACATATGTACAAAATTGATAAGATTCAAAGAAAAACAATATTATAACTAAATTTTTGTTTGCAATTTATGGCTTTTAGCAAAGTTATTCAATGGTTAATATGTACATTGATCAAACTTAATTTTGTACAAAACTTGATTTCATTGAAATTAATGAGTTTATGAATATTTTCACATTGTTTTTTTTTTTAAAATTAGTGGGTGAATTACCGGGAATTGAATAGAGGGTAACAATTGTAACACTTGTCAAAGTTTAGGGTCCAATTTGATGAAATTGAAAGTTTAGGGTAAAAATTGATACAACTTGACAAGTTTAGGAGTAAAGATTGAATTTTTCCTTTTTTTTTTTCCATTTTTTTCTCTACATCTAAAAACTTGTTATTTGGTGTAATAACTAATTATGTAGTATGTTTATCTTTAAAAAATGAAATGATTTAATGGAAAATCAATTTCCTCAAGGAATAGATCTTCTTACTTAATTGTAATATAATGCATAGTGTGTTTGGATAACTTTTGGAAAGAAAAAAAAAAGCATTTTCAACTAAATCAATTTTTATGTAAGCACTTTTGGGAAAATTAATAATTTAAAGTGTATTTAGTATAATTTCATGAATGATTTTAGATGATGAAAAGTGTTTTTTGAAATAAATTTTAATAAATAAAAAAGCACTTTAAAAATTTAGATTAATTTTAAATATATTTTAAAGAAACAATTTGACAAATAGATTTGTTCATAAATGACTTTAAAGTAATTAACCGAAAATCTTCAAAATATATAATAAGAAAACAAAACACGTTTGTAATTAATAGAAACATTTTTAGAACTAAAAAAGAAAAAAGAATCACTTTTGAATATAGTGTCACCAATAAAATTTGTTATTTAAAACACTTTTTTAAAAATGGTAAGATATAATTTTTTTTTTAAAAAAAAGTACTTAAACGAGAAGGTATTCCAAACAAACTCATAATTTATTTGAGTATCTCTTTACTAAAAGGAAAGTTTAATTTTTCTTCATCTTCTTTTTTCTTTGGCATATCTATTTTTTTCCCTCACTTTTTCAGTATCTCTATGTATATATATTATTTTTCCTTCTTTTCTGGCATATCCATGTTTATTGGATATAATTTTTTTTTATAACTTTTTTTTCTTATTTTTGTATTTTCCCTAATAGTAATTTCTCAAGTAAAATTCTTTTTTTTTTTTTTTTGCCAATTTGACAAGATTAATTAATTTTTATTTTGAACTTTCAATTTCATCAAATTCAAAATCCACTTCCAATTTGCTACAACATCTTCTAGCTTGTCATATCATATATCCATGGAAAATCTGTCAAAACCATTTAAAAATAAAACCCATTTTATTTTCTTTTTATATTTCAATTGATGGTTCAGTTTAGGTAATGTTAGACTTTTGGCAAAATCACAAGTAGAAGAAGACAACAATGAAGGTGTGCCTGTTTACTATTTCAAGGCCAATTTCTTTCTCCATGTAATAAACTCTTCAACTAAATTCTGTTAAAGGGAGCTCAACGACAATTGACATATATCCTCGATCAAGAGGTTAGAGGTTCGCATCCCTTCATTCCAAATATTGTTGAACTCAAAAAAAAAAAAAAAAAAAAACTTCAACTAAATTCATATGATGCAAATTCTCTTCTCCAAAATGACTTGTAAAAGTTCAATCTATGATATTTTTGTTGGACAAAAAATGAAATAACACAACCTCCATTGCAGCCACTTTTTCTGCTCATACTTCCAAGCTTGTTGATTCCATGTTGGTATGGTATGATCAAATAAATTCATTCTCATCTCCTCATGAACAACCACAATGTTGCCTCTGAAATGCCATTGGAAATGGAGAAAATATCCATCTTGATTCAACCAATATATGTGTCAACAACAAATTCAGCTCATCTGTCAATGGAACTCAAGTTTCATTCTTTGAAGTGAAATTTAAGGTTAGATACCATCTTATCTTACCGCTTGTCTTTTTAAGTCTAACTATAATATTGTGTTTGGTTTAAGGTATTACTAGATGCCCATGGATAACATATGCTTAGAAATAAGATTGATGGAAATCAAAGATAAATGTATTTGGTTCTACATGAGAATGTTATCAGATTTTTATAATTTTTTTGAGATATATCAAATTTTTATAATAATAATAAGTGATATCAACATTTGTTTTATGAGATTAATTTGATGAATTTTATATAATTATGGTGCATTAATTAATAAAGTAATCAAAATTAATTCAAAAAAATAAATATAATTTTTCTAAAATTTATAATTAAAAATTAATTGATTATATTTATTCAAGTGTAATTAATTATATTTATTAAAAATAACCTCATACTAAATTAATCATAATTATAATTAATTAACTAAATATGTTATTAATTAATCAATTGATAGTTTTAATTACTAATGTATTGCATCAATTCGTTACATTTCATTAAAAAAGTATATATTTAAATTAATTAATTTATTAAATTGAAATGTTAAAAGAATAAGTATGTATTTAAATAAATTAATCTATTAAACTAAAATGGTTAAATTCATACAATAGAATTATAATTTTATTGATTAAGAATTTAATTTACATATATTAATGGGTAAAATGCAGTTTTGGTCTATGAAACTTCAATTTAATGTGTATTTGGTCTATGAAGTTTCAAAAAGAATACTTTAGTCCATGGGGTTTAGAAAATAATTCTAAATAGTCTCTAAACTCATTTGACCGTTAGTTGACTTAACGGAAAAATGATGTGGGCGTTAACTTGTTGATTAGACTATATATGCTGATGTGGAAATTTTAAATGAGATGGCAAAAATATTAATTTAATATTATCATTTTATGATTGGAACCTCCTCCTTCCTCCATCATCTCCCTTCGGTTCGGCGTCCTCCGGCAAGCCACCGTTGATCCACCAGTACTGCTTCCATACCTGACTCAAATTTGCTATATTGGAATGGATGGTATCTTCTTCTCATACTACAATGACAAAAACCAAACATTTGCAGTCTATGCTAACTCTACCTTCATTGCCAAATTCTATCCTCATCCAAGGAGAGAATACAGTTGGCTGACCCAATTGGTAAACTCTAGCACAGGAGAATTATATGAGAATATGGCTGCGACCCTCCCCTCGGTCACTAGCAACACGAGCTGTTTTCAAGATGCCTTGAATAAATGGAGCTCAGATTATGAACGTTTGTTCCTCAACACAGTTAGAGTTAATGGAAGCAATAATGGAGTTGTTTCCTTTGGATTTTCGGTCAAAGCATTCACGAGCATTGAACGTCAAGGAGGGAGATTGTACCAGGCAACCATTGAAGGAGAAATTCTTGTGTCAGGGTTTCAGAACATTAAGGGGCCGTTTGGCCCATGGGTTTGGGTTGGGATGGGTTTGGGTTCCAAACCCAAAACCATGTTTGGCATTGGTTTTGAAACACAACCCCATGGGTTACAACAGTGCAACCCCATGGGGTTTGTGCCATGTTTTCCTCTTCCATTTGTCGTTTTCCATTTCCGGCGACCACTCCGACAACAACTCGGGCGACCACTCCAATGACAACTCCGGCGACCACTCCGACAAACAACTCCGGTGACCACTCCGATGACAACTCCGGCGACCACTCCGACAACAACTCCAGCGACCACTCCGACGACAACTCCGGCGACCACATCGGCGATCCGACCACCACTAACGATTACCTCCGACGACCACTGCGATGAGAACTCTAGAGACCAGTTCCATTTACCATTCTCCATTTCTAGCGACTACTTCGACAACAACTCTGATGACAACTCCGGTGACCACCCAACAACCACCGATAACAACAACTCTGACGACTACAACGGTGACCTGACCACCGCTGACGATTACCTCAGACAACCACTGCAATGAGAACTCGAGAGACCAGTCTGACGATTACCCCTGCGACTCGACCACCCCAACAACTAGACACCCCAATAACCCAACCACTCAAACAACCCGACTTGCCAGAACCACCGACAACAACCACTTCAATGACCCGATCACCCGACAACCATAGTTGACGATCACCTCAAAAACCTGACCACCTAGCAACCATTGTAGACAACCACCTAGTGACCACTCCGATGACCTGACCACCATGATGACTACTTCGGCGATTACCCCGACGACCTGGTAACCCAACCACCCAAAACCACTGTTGACGATCACCTGGTGACCACCCTGGCGACTCCAACAACCCAACCACTGCCACAACCACCTAGCGACCACTCCGGCGACATGACCACCCTGATGACCACTCCAGCGACCCGACAACTACTGCTGAAAACCACCCAACGACCATTTCGGCGACCTGACCACCGTGCAATCACCACTGGCGACCACCTCGGCATACCCAAACACCCCATCAATCCAACCACCCCAACGACCACTCCAACAATCACCCTAGTGACCCAACCACCTAGTCAATATTTTAAAAGGGCCAGCGTGGACGAGCTATATGCAAAACTAAAGGCGATCTCAGGGATGACAAGGCAAGACTGAATGGTTGTTGCAAAGACTATTCTCTCGGATTGTATGATGTTGAACTCCTTCTTTACATTCACCCCAGATTGGAAGTATGATTACTACGTGAAAATTTTGGAGAAAACACCTAGAACCTGACTCTCTTTTCATCACTTTCATCTACCACTCTTATGACTTACATTTGTGTTTGGACAACTACTTCTACTTTCTTGTCATTTCATCTGGAATGTGTGTTATGATATTTTTAGAACTAGATCTTAGTTCTAATTTTTGGTTTTACTTTACCATTGGCAACATCATTCTTCATTGCACCTATTAATTATCTGTTGCTACGCATAATCTTCAATTTTATGTCATCATGAGTGGAGTGAATGAGATAGCATATAGTTATACAAACTACACATAGTATAATTCAAATTGAACTATAATTGTAACAATTGCTCTACATAATTGGTTAAATAGTTGGTATGTAACACACCAAAAAAATTATGAAGTTAAAAAAATGGAGTAGGAAAAAAAAAACAGTGTAAGATTTTTTTTTTAAATAATAAACAGTTTGAAAAATTATAAAAAAAACAAACTAAACAAACTCAGCCCAACCCAACTCTGCACCCCAAACACAGGTTTCAGCAAATCAGCCCAACACAACCTTGCACCCCAAACACAGGAATCAGAAACCCCAGGGTTTCTGATTCCAGCCAAGAAACCCCAGGGTTCCAGAACCCCAGGGTTTTTGATTCCAAACCAGCGCGCCAAACAGCCCCTAAGATGGTTCTTACTAATGGTTCGGCTTCATTTCAGTTCTTGAAGCCAAATGGCGATCAATTTGCTCGAGTCGGGAACATTTTGTGCTTGCCTAGGAAAGAATATATTGATGCAAATGCTTCTTCTTTTAATCTTCTGGATACAAACTATTTGATATATTGCTCTCCACTTGAGCTTGAGATAGTCCTCAAGCTCCAACAAGAACATGTATCTTAATATGAATCAGTTCACATTGATAAGAAACGACTTTTAATGTCTCTTACCTATGTTTTTATTTCCGGTCTATTCATTAGTATTGCCTTAGAAAGAGTTAGCTGGCTTTGTCCCCAAGAGTAGCACAGTGGGACTAATTCCCCTTATACTAATAATGCCTACCACAGTTATCTCCATTTTTGGTTTTGTGTTCATAGTCCTTAGAGCCACAAAAAGAGAGATGCATTTATGTGCCAAACTCATTCAACAAATGGAAGCAACTCAACACGCAGAGGATGAACAAAACCGTCGCTTTTGCTAGAACACACACACGTTTCGAGAACCGCAAGCCATGGATAATGGAGTTAATTTGAATCCTGATTGTATGGAGTTTACATTTGAGATAGATGACACAGGGAAAGGCATTCCTAAAGAGAAGCAAAAATTCGTTTTTGAGAACTATGTCCAAGTCAAAAAAACAGCTTTGGGACAAGGAGGAACTGGCTTGGGAATTTGGATTGTTCAATCTCTGATATGTAACTTCACTTTTTGCAACCAAATGTTCATGTTGAGGCTTATCTACTTACTTGGATAAAAGAAATTTCAAGTACATTTGTTTGTATTATTGAAGGTACGCTTAATGGGCGGAGATATAACAATTTTAGACAAAGAGATTAGAGAAAAGGGAACATGCTTCATGTTCAGTGTTCTTCGTACCATCTCAAAGAGCATCATCAACTCTGGTGATGACACATGTCAATCATTGTGTAAGGCCTCCAATTATTAAGAAATATGAAAGAAAGGGTAAGAATGTAATTAGAGGAAAAGAATGGGGGACCATGGGGGTGTGAGGGACGTTGCACAAAGAGGGAAGAGGGGGAGTGAGGTATTTGAGTGTGTCTGTACCTCTGGAGGTTGTTGTTGGGAATTTTGTGGACAGTTTTTGTAGGAGAGAACCAGCCTCTCGAATGCTGGGTGTTTCTCTTGTTATTTTCTTCATAAATATATATCTTGAATCACCATCTTCATATTGTAGAACTCACAATATTGGAGAGTGGGATCCTTTCTTCTACTGTGAATTCTTGGTTACTTGCATTTAGTTGTTATCTGAGTTGAAAGTGCAGGTTAAGGTCAGTGGATACCTAACAAATTGCCTACATCAAGATGGACTTTTCGGGCCCCTAGTACAAGTCTCCATTCTCCTAGAGCAATCCAAACTATTGGTTCAAAAATCGAGACCTCTCGTGTCATTATCTTGATTCAAAATGATCAACAAAGAATGATATGCAAGAAATTCACGAGAAGTCTTGGTGTGAAAGTATTGGCAATGAAGCAATGGGAGCAACTCGTTGTCACTCTAGAAAATATTGGAAAAACAGAGTCATTCTATACACAACTCAAGAGGTAGGTCAGGTAATAGTTCACCAAGTGACTACCTAAGCAAATCAACATCCGGTGACTCTGGCAATGATTAAATGGATGTTTCTTTGGGTGCAATAAAAGACAAGACGAATTACTTTCTTTCTATATTCAAAAAGACTAATCTTAGAGGTGGAAATAACTTCATCTTGATTGTAATTCATGGTTCTCATTTGTATGAAGTGATAAGACTGCTTCCAGAGTACGGAGGCACATTACAAAGCAGAGAAAGTAGTAGATTATATCAGACTGGGATTGTTTCTAAAGATCCAAGTTCAACACTGTAAGTCTGTACCAATATCATAGTAAGACCAAGGAGGGGAATTCACCAATTGTTGGGCAACAAAGTCTGACACCAAGAAATTAGAGAAGAGAAATATGAAAACTTGAGTGGTGAAAAACCTCTAAAGATCTTGGTTGCCGAGGACAACGTAGTGTTACAAAAACTAGCTAGATTGAACCTTCAAAGACTTGGTGCAACTATTGAAATTTGTGAAAATGGAGAGGAAGTTTTAGACCTTGTTTGCAAATGGCTTAGGCAATCAGCAAAAACATGGACTGTGACGTAAAGTTAATTAACTGCTATCTTTTTTTTACATCCCCAAGGCTTTATACTTACCATCTTAGGAAACAAGGATAAAAGAAGGAAAAAAAACAAACATTAAGGCTGTTAAAACTATAATGACAATGCTCTTAATATCATTTCTTGTTTCCTATTTTCAACTTGAACATGTATGCAATTGATTGAGTTTTTACCTTCCTGCAATAATTTATGTTCATTTGAGATATATTTTCATAAGAGTTTGCATGTGGTAGATGCCAGTAATGAATGGATATGAAGCAACTAGACAAGGAAGGTGGAAAAGATATTACAACACCCACATTTCCAATCATTGCACTCACTGCCCACACAACAGGAGAAGAATCAAGTACAATTGAGGCTGGTATGGATGTGCCACTAAGAAAGAGAAACTACTAGAAGCCATTACATGTATCCATAGTAAATAATGTTTTACCTTCCTCATGCAGATTAAACTAAAATCTCAGTGATTCATATGATGTAATATATCTATTCAGCTACTGGATGCAATGTCTATATTGTTTCATGCGTTTGGACATGTTAGAGAGAAAATCTAATGACTACGCTGTCGCACGACAAACTTTTATCTTTTATCCCTATACTTGATTCAATTTGTCAATCTTGACCTTAAATTTCAATTACCATTAAATAAAGCCAAAACTCAAAACTCTTAATTTCATAAAAATAAACTCAAATTGTTGAGCTACTTTCCTTTTACCTACTTAAATTTGTAGATTCATTATCGACCAGAATCAAAGTTTGATCTAATCTTTTTTTCTTTGAGACTGAAGATTCCAGCTTCCTTCCTCCGCTGGTGTACACTGTTCTTAGAACCTGGAGAGATCCACTGTCGGTTGGGCCTCTGTCGATTGCCTGTAATTTGAGTCATCAACGTCAAGAACAAGAGAAAGGGAACCCCCAATCAGTTCAATTTCCCATTCAAATTGTCAGAAAGTAACAAATTGATTCTGGAAAGAGCACGCTCCAACAATTTCTCATCTATCCATACTAGCTAACTAATAAAGAATTTCAATATCTAATATATACAAACAACCAACATTGATATATCTAAATCCTATCTATTCCAGGCAGGGCTTGCTAAGTGAGTTATTTTGGTCCAATGTTTTTAGTCAAAGAGAGAGATTTTCAACACACTGGTCCAAGTAATAGATAGAATCATACAACGGGAAAAATGTTTAGATCACAATCCACATCGTCAAATCGAAGTTATAGCAACAATCAAAACCAACCTCTGTTTCTGTTTCCTCCCCCCTTTTTCCTCCCAACAACAAGAGAATAATCACAACCCTCAAATACAAATCTAAACCAATGTACATAGGTAAGTGCTGCCAAGGTATAAACACAGAACAGGACAGGGAAGTTGGATATCAGCAAAGCTCAGATGGGCAACTGACATATTTGCACAACTAGAAATATGCCTCTTACAATTAGACGTTGAAACCTGAAATTGCAGACACTGCAGTTCAGTTTTTTGACTTTGAATGCTTTACGAGCCAGTCAATAACAGTGTCGATATTGGTGGAGTTCTTGCAGGATATCATAAAGCAACAGACTTCTCTATCAGTTATAGACTTGAGTCCCCTGCAAGGCGAAGAACCATCTTTAAAAACCACAGGAGCTGCCTACAAAGTACTTATAAAACAAACACTTATAGACATTTTACTTTTTACGTGTTCATTCATCTGACTTAATAATGGATGGCACTTTTTTGGACCTCAGTAGCTAGCATGGAGGTTGATATTGAGGTGGGGATCATGCAACATCGTTGCAGAACAGTTCATTATTATTAGTTCAAGGTTTCTTAGATTCAACTTACATTCGTTCTGTGAGATCCTGCTTAGACAGAGCCCCCTGTTTGTCAATCTTGTTACCCAATACCAGCAATGGGATTCCGTTCAGTGAAGGCTTACTCAACAAGTCATGAAGTTCACTTTTCGAGACAGACAAGTTCTCGTAATCAGCAGCATCCACAACATAACTGCAACACGAGAAGTCAGTAGTGAAAATTTTAAAACAAAATAGAGTGAGCAACAAACGACCATTTGATTTTTTTTTTTTTTTTTTGGAAGGGCATCTTCAACCAACTTTTTTCAGCATTGGACATCGAAATTTTCAAACACTAAGCTAGATTTATACGAGTTGAGGAAACAAAATTCCTTATATGTTTGGAAGGGCAGAAGAAAGTTCAGGGATTAAGACAAGGCAATATCTAGTGCCCAAATATGGACCTCATAATTAACGCAGAGACCTTAACAAGCTAGAGTTAGACGAGAAAGTTTAAGCAGAAATCTAGCAAAGCAAAGAAATTTTCCCTTTGAACCAAACAAGCATCACATAACCAAGACTGCAGAAACTACATAGTATACAAGTATAGGTAACATACACAATTGCAGAAACTGCACGGCAATATCTTTCCCACATACTACGGAACCTTGGTTGGCCTCCAAGATCCCAAAGCTTTATCGTTACATTGCCTTTTGTCACCTTCTTCATATTAAATCCTACCTGCAGATGAAAGTATACTTTGAGGAGAACTGTAAAAATAAGCTATGGTACAAAATAAGGCAACAGAAACAAATCAAGGGGTCCAATCCATAAGAACTGATATAATATTAAATATCAAGAGGTGGTATAATTCCTTTAAGAAAGATTACACACCGTTGGGATCATGTCTTCACTGTATCCACCCGTCTGTAAATTACATTCAGGAAGAGAAAAGATGAGCCATCAGCAGTAGCCAATATAAGAAAGTGTAAATAACCAATAAAAAATATTTAACGTATGGTTAGGAACAATTACTTACTGCAATAACATTTACAAGTGATGTTTTTCCAGCATTCTGAAGCCCAATCAGAGATAATTCCATCTCTTGCTTGAAAAAGAGACTGCAATAGGAAATAGGATCAAATGTATCTTAACCCACAGAGGTGTGCATCACATGAAGAATCAAAGGAAACATTAGAAATCACTTGCTTCATTGTGCTTGGGAGTCTTGTGCTCATTTATTAAGAAATATTTGACTAGAGCTTACCACCTTTTTTCTTAACAACTCATCTAATCTAATTGTTTCGCATCATACATATACACACGCATGTATAAATATATAAAAATGTTTTAAAAGACTATTACGGCTTACACCTTGAGGCTTGTCTTGAAGCCAGACTCTTAACTTTTAGCCTCGAGACTTACACCTCCTTTGAAGTATAAGAGGCTTACACCTTAGTGAAAAGGCACTAAAGCTTAAAGTCTCTATGCCTCGGGAAATAATTAGAAGAATAATATTAATTTGTCTCATTCTTAAAAAATATAAAAATGAGTTGTGACAGTTTAAACTATTACTACTTTTACTGCTGCAACTTTAAAAGCATTGAAGATAAAACGTTATAGTGTAAGTGAATCCTATTAATGATAATCGTAGTGATGTTAAAGATATCCTTTAAGAATTTTTGTTTAAGTGGCATTTATCAGGGGTGATTTTTTCTTTTTTTATACTTTTACATGGCTATAATGTTCAGCAATACTTGGTCATACCAATTTAGGATTTGTAAAATGTTTTTAATTAAATTTGAGGCTTAAGGCTAAAGAAAGCCTCAAGGCCACCTTTAGCCTTTGATATAAACATATATATCCTTTTAATCAACAAATTTTACTCAATAATCACTGGAATTCAATTTTTTCTCATTAAAGAAAATTATCTTCTAATCAACAAAAAGGAAAATATCATCATTGCAAACGCAATTTGACCAGTTCATTCATTGTTCTAAATTGCAGCCACCAAAATAACTACAATTTTTTTGAGGTCATAATCAGAACTAAAGAATAGCCCCTAACCCCTTAACATTATATCAATTGGAATATAAAGAAAACGTTATTACCACTACATGGAACAACTTAAATCTTGAGTACACAAAACCTATTATAAACTGGAACACCGCCAACCTAATTTTCTCATTCAAAATTGAAAACCTAATCGTCACCTCCCTCATTGGCCACGTTCTTGCGGAAGTATAACAAGGCATATGGTAATCAAAACGCATCTTAGCAAGACTAAACAACTCCAAACACTACAGCACAAGGTATTTTTAGAATATAATACTTCAAAGTTCCAAAAAAACGAAACAAGTAACGAATCGATGAAATAAATGGCATCGCCTGTATAATTAATGAAACAATCAGTTTCGGAATACAGTAGGCGATAATTAGCATCTATTATCCAATTTAACCAAAATAAGTTGCTCTCTCGCCCATTAATATTCTTAAATTCCATACAACAGAGACGTTTCATTAAGAAATTACCAATTTCCATCATCTAATTTTCATTAGCTAAACGAAGACCAAACACAGGTTCTTCCTCCACAATCCTCCTCCTGCTCTCACTAATCTCAATGACACGAATATTATCGATTGTATAATTTTCAGATAGCATAACGGATGTCAGAGAAGAAACCAATAAAAAAATCGACAAACTTCCTTTCGTTGCCCCTAAAAACTCAATCGTCAATCCGAACAAGAAGCGAGAAGAAGAAAGAAAGAGCTCATACCTTCGAAGCCAATTGAGAAAAGCTTCCCACAGCCCCATCGCGAAACAAAATGCTCAAGAGACAAAAACTTCTTCCTTTTCTCCTGTATCTTCGTTCTAGGGTTTCGATCAACTTGAGAAAAGCAATGTGGGGAAGCTTCGCCTTTCTTCGGCTCCTTCGCTGTAGATCAGAAAGGCAATTTGGCCATCTCTTTTTCAAGCTCTAGAGAGAGAGAGAGGAGAGAGAGAGCGAAAAAGGGAAGAGAGTTGATTGATGAATTTCGAATTATAATGTGGAATGGGTTTATTTTGGAGCGGAGTGACAGCCATTTGTATTGGGTTTTCTGAATACGTGGCGTGGTTTTATTGGTGCGTGGATACACGCTCGGAGGGTTGAGAATGGGGATGATTTTCGTTTGAGGTTGGTGAAAAACGACGCAGTTTTAAAAGCTTGGGATGACAAAAGACAGATGGATGGTGTTGAATGGCATAGAATTAAAAATTGAATTGTGAGGTTGTGGTGTGGGGGTTCATAATTCTACATGATCTGTTTTGGAAAATGAGGGAGAGATTTTGAATGGTGTCAACCTTTTTTTTTTTTTTTTTGGTTGTATTATTGGTTGAAATTTATTAAAAATGTGTTTTTCTTTTAAATGTTTGTATATGGTATTGTTTTTTTTTTTTTTTTATTTTTTAATTCATGGTATTGTTTTTTATATTTTGTAGCCATTTGAGGTTAATTTTCCATATCTATCTTTAGCCAAGTCAACTACTCTAGCTAATGCCTCACATGATTGGTAGTTTGTCAATGAAGGATTCATATTGTAATACTTCTCACATGATTGTAATTTACTAAGGATCTTGTTGTGTTAGATAAGGTATGCATCTATTTAGTTATGGTTGAGAAGAGTCATCTTAAACAAGCATTAGAGTAATATCCCATCAAACCTTACTATTGAACTATCACGTTTGAACGAACCAACACGTGTTAATCATTTTAGTTTCATAAAATAAAAAACCAAAAACTAAAGTCTCATTTCATAACTATTTGATTTTTGAAAATTAAGCTCATAAACACCAATTCCACCTATAAATTTTTTTCTTTTATCATCTACTTTCTAAAAATGTTTTCATAATCCAAGTCAAGTTACTTGTTTCTATTTTTGGAATTTAACTAACAGTTCAAATGTTTCTTAAAAAAAAAAGAAAATCATTGTAAAAAAATTATGAAAAAACAAGCACGATTTTCAAAAACCAAATAATTATCAAACAGGACCTAAGTGATCGATTTGACTTTTGTCATTTTATTCAATTTCAGTCGAATTGGTTATAGATCAAAAACCAGATAGTTATCAAACAAGACTTAAGTAATCAATTCGATTTTTGTCATTTTATTCAATTTTAGTCGGATTGGTTATAGTTGATTTAGTAGTCAATTTGGTTTTTGAAAATGTAAACTCCAATATTGATCTTCAATTTTCATCAAACCAATAGGTCAATTCCATTCCATCCACCCTCATGAAGATGAAAAAAAAAATTCCAGTGGTTGCACCTCAATAATATTGCATGCTATAAAATAAAATAACAATGCGAACCAAACTTAACTTGGAACTTCGTTACAAGCCAAGCTGTCCAAACCTACAAAAATTACACCCTAATTTTATTGTAATTAGCTAAAGAACAGAGAACAGACATGCTGTGAGATTCAATTATTAGGCTTCAGCATCCACCATTCAATCCAAATTGCCCTAATAATCAAACTTCAACTTGAACCAGTAGAGATGATTGTTGTTCTGATTCTCCTAATTCTGGTGCAGCAAAAACACTCAGCTTTTGAGCATTGAGGGATGAGTTGGTGACAGACGGGTGAGAGATTTGCATTTCATATTCTCCATGGAAAAGTGAAGCTTCAAAGAAGCCATTTGCATCTGATGTTGCAGTGATTGAGCCCTTGATTCCCCACTCTTTTAACAACTTGTCTACCACATCACCAGTTGGCAAGTTGTTGAAGTTGTTGTCTGTCAAACACATTCGATAACATCCCCCTGGTGACCATGCTGACCAAATCACTATACCATTCACTTTTGGATGAGAAAATCCCTCTCTTAAAATTTGCTCCAAGTTCGATGCCTGTTTGATCCACAAAAACCCACAATAGTATCATCCATTCAACAACTATATTGCCCTATAACCACTATAGATTGGTCTATTAGTCAATAAGGTGCTTAGAGTGCTTAGAGGAAAAGTTCCTGACTCATAGATTTGTTTATCACGTAAATAATAACGTGCTTAGAGGAAAAGTTCAAGTCGTGGTGCCACTTATCTAAGATTTAATATCCTACAAGTTACCTTGACAACCAAATGTGGTAGGTTAGGCACTTGTCTCATGAGAATAATCGAGGTGCCCACAAACTGGCTCGGACACTTACGAATATTAAAAAAAATCGCCTCATCATCATCATTTTTTTCCCTTTAACATATTATAGAGCTCTACCAAATCGATATAGTTTTGCAACAGCTAGGAGGAAGCTTAGTTCTACAAGCTATTCAGTATGAATGATTTAGATTTGTAACATTAAACTACCTCTAAATCTCACCATTGAATCAAAAAGTGGAATGACATTAAAACAAAATATACATCAATAGTTTATATGTTTGACAACTACCCTAAATTGGCCTAGTGGTCAACAAAGGTCATGTAAATAATAAAGGGTTTAGCGGAAATGAGTTCAGATTGTAGTGCTCATCTACTTAGAATTTAATATCTTACGAGTTAACTTATAAATCACTCAACCACTCAAGAATATCAAAAGAAAAGAAAATTTTATATGTTCGGCTGGGTGAATCAAGTTAACATATAAGACCACTATTAAACTCTCACCCAAAAGTTTAAAGCTAATCATAATCTTGTTCCACTCAATTAAACTACCACTTGATCCAAAAGCATAAACTAATAGATTACAATATATTTGATCTGTTTATGTATATTTCCAACACTCTCACTCACTTGACAGACCTAAGTGGACTATCAAGAGGAAATGGTAATCCATGAAAGATCATTTTACTATGATACATGTTTGGCTCTAGAGGTGATTTATTATGTATCCTACGATGATTTAAGTTCAAAATTCAGATAAATTCAACCGTAAGCCATTGCAGAATGAACAGTAAGATTTCTAGAACTGTACCTGATTTGGCGAGTTAGAAACGTCGACTTCGGTGAGCCAAATCGGTACTCCAGCAGAACCAAGGGTATCAATGGCAGATCTCATGTAAGGAATGTTAGGAGAAGAACCGAAATGCGATTCCAGTCCAATAGCAAATCTGCCGCCTCTATTACCAGGAAATCGTCTGATAGCATCCAGCTTCTGAAGATACCTCGCCGGAGAAGAAGACGCGTCGCCGCTATACTCAACGGTATTGTACTCATTCAGAAACAAAGGAATCGATCCATCGGCTTTCATCGCCCAATTATAAAACAAACCGGAAGAGCCCTGCCCTAATTTGCTCTCGAAAAAGTTAAAATGGAGATTCTCATTCTCCACATCCCAAGCAATCACTTTCCCTCGGTACTTCGACATGACCGAACCGAGTCTCCGTCGGGCGGCGAGGTAGAGATCTCTCATCGAGAGCGATTTCAACCAGCCTTGTTCGTAGTGTTCGTCGTCCCAAAAGACGTTGTGGCCTCGAACGGCGATGTTGTGCTGCTTGGCGAAGTCGATCATGGCGTCCGATACAGAGTAATCGACATGGCCCTGTGTTTGTTCGGTGGTGTACCACTTCATTTCGTTCTCGAAAGTGGTGGTGGTGAAGCGGGAGACGAACCAGTTCTGGTAGGGGAAGTTGTTGAGAATGTTGCGGTTGATGGCGCAGCCGACTGGAAAACCTGGCCGCCATTGTTGCAGAGTGATGGTTGCATTGGGAAGGGGATTGCCTTCTCTGTTGATTGCTTGGATTTTCACTCTCCTCTTGCGATGCTGCCAATTCGCATTTCGTAACCTGGTTATATACTTTTTTTCTTTTTTCTTTTTTAATTACAAATTTGGTTGAATTTGAATTAATCTCCATAATTTGATAAAACTCTTATAAATTTTAACACTATTAATAAGAATTTTATCAAACTATAGAGATTATTTATAAAGATTTTATCAAATAATGAGATGAAATTCTAACTTTTAAAATTATAGAGATTAAATTCTAACTTCCAAATCCAAACCATAAGAACTAAATTTATAATTTAACGTTTTGTTTTTAGTTCAACAATAAAATACGATTTTTTTTTTTGTTTAAAAAAACCAATAAAATACGTTCAAATGAAAATTTGAAACTTACATTTTGGTTAAGGTTGTTTAACTATGTTCAAGTTGGAATGTTGGTTTTAAGAATGACGGTATATATTCGATTTACCTTTATTTATTTTGATCGTTTGAGATATTTACGTCAGTTGTATAATATAAATATATATTTTTAAGTATAACAATAAATTTTTTTTATTTGAGTGTAGTGTTATATTGAAATTGTAATTAAAAAAACAGTGGTCACTTTTTTAAAATATAGAAATCAAAATGAATGTTTTAAAGGAAAAAATTTGCCCATACATTGGTAATCCCCTTCACGAGCACTACAAATTTGACAACTATGTATTTTTTGAAAAAAAAAATATATAGTTAGCATCAAATTGTTACTAACTCCTCAATAAGTAAGTATTTTTCTTTTTGAAAATTATATGGACTAAAATAGATAAAAGCAAAAAATATAAGGAACAAAACAAAATAATTTTTTTAAAAGTACGGAATTAAAATAAGCAAAACTAAACATGCATGTGATGCCGAAAACAAGATTTAAACCTTGTTTAAATATCATGTCATTCCTAAGACTTTAAATTAATTTCATGATTATTCATAAACTTTAAAAATGTGTATCTTAATATGTAAATTTATAAATAATATATTTTTTTATAAACTTCCAAAATGTAAAGTCATCTTATCCATATATGTTAAATTGTTAAAGTAAGATAACAATAAACAATAATAATCAAAATAATTAGTTTTTAAATGTTTTAAAGATTAAAGTGACCTACTTAAAATGTTTAATAACTAGGCCAAAAAAAATGTTTAATAATTAAAATATGTATAGAAAGTTTATAGGCCAAAGTACCACATTTTAAGCCAAAATTTTGTTTGTTTGTGTGTGTGTGTTTTTTTGAGTTCAACAACAATTAGGAATTTGAGAGATTCGAACCTGTAACCACTTAATTGATGGTGCATAACAATTATCATTGAGTTATGCTCACTTGGAGAAAGTTTTGTTTCATTTAATGAGAAGTTTAATTATAATTTCAATTGTTTATAATAACATGTATATGATATTATCTAAATCGGCCATGATCTTGTTTTAAATATTTGCTTACTGAAATTATTTACTCACAGTTTTTGCATACTTCTTTTTTTTTTTTCCTTTTCCGATAACATATTTGACAGCCTAAACCAAATTTAAAAAACAACTTTTACTGATAATTTAAACAAATATGGTAAGAAACAAATATATTGAAGGTAAACAAGTCCCTTACTAAGAAAAATTTAAGGTAAAAATACCATTTTGATCCATGTATTTTGATTTCATTCTATTTTAGTCTTTGTAATTTCAAATGATTAAAATTGGTCCCTACCACTAGTTTGAAGTTAAATTATTTTTAAAATTGATTAAATAATAATAATCATAGTTTTCATGCAACAAAAAAAAAACATAATGTCAACATATTTCTAAAATTTATATAACAAAGGCCAATAGAGACTAAATTTTTTTAGGACAGTTAACAATATGTACCAATTTTAAGTTTTATTGAAATTACATGGACTAAAATTAGACATTTGAAAGTAATTAAAATGGAATGAAACTTAAAATACATAGACCAAAATGGTATTTTAACCCAAACTTATAAAACAGAAAGTCATAAAACCACGTAATATTCAAAATTTTGTTTCTACATTTAAAATTTCTTTGATATTTCACAAGTTTCTAAAAACAGAACCATTATAAACATATTTTTTATTTTTTAAAAAAAAATTATTAGCTAATTTATTGTTAATATTTATACTAAAAATAAAATAAAAAAGAAATATATATTGTGAAGCTAATAGATGTTTTGTTACCTTCTCAATGGCTTGGTCTTGATGAGCTCTCCATTGTTCTTGAGTGAATGGTTGCAATGAGACACTATCCACCCAAATTTCCACCATTGTGTTGTTGCTCTAAACAAATTAAATCAAAATTAAGATCCATCAATTAAGATAGTAATTAATAATTAATTACTATAACATTTTCTTTCAGTAATTAATTAATAACTGCAATGTTAAATATTTCATTTAACAAAAATTAACATTTTTTTTACTCTCAAAACACTGCATATATTTAGACATTCGTTAAACAATTTAGCAAGAAATCAGTAGTAGAGATTATAACCAATTTTAAACTAGATCATAACCAATTTTAAACTAGATCGTATGATATTTGAAAATTTAGGAATCAAAATAAAATAAAAGATTACATAAATAATAATTTAGTTTGCAATGTCAGTGTCATTTTTTTCATCCCACTCTTAATACTTTTTAACATGTCATTTTCTTAATTCATATATTGAATTTTCTTCCGCCAAATCCTTATTATCACCCAGATTAAGTAGTTTACTACGAGTCAAGCCAAGTTAAAATGAGTAGGCATTATGTTTTACTATCATATTCGAGTGTAGTTTAGTAGTAAGATACTTATTTACCTTATTTACAGTCAAATGTTTAATCTCGAACTCTAAATTGTGTTGTATTAAAAAATTATTTATATAAAAAATATTAAGTATTTTTTTTTTATATCGGTGAGTATCCGGCTAGCTTGCTCGCACCTCGACCAATCTAACCAGACAATCACCTGACTCTACTACATTTAGTTGACAGAAAACACGTAGGATATTAAAATTAAGTGTTTTACCTGGAAGTAGAGCTCAACGGGACCTGATTCATTGACAGTGAGGCCGCCCTTAAGGAAGGACCAACACTTTGATTGGGCGATTGTAACTCCTACATGTTCATAACCCGTTCTTGTTTTTACAATCGCTGCCACGTCAGCTTTTCCCTCATTCACTTTTACCCAAGCTACAAATTATGTAAATAAAATATACAGTTAAACTATGGATTATTTACTAAGAACCAAATTAAAACTAAATCTAAAGCACAAGGACTAAATTAAAATGTTTAAAACTACATTGACAAAATTGAAGTCATATCAAAATCATAGGGATCAAATTTGTAATTTAACCTAAATTTTAAATTTAAATTTAAATTAAAAAAGAGAGAGAGAGAGATAGAGAGAGAAGAATATACCAGAAAAAGTATAGATGAGGTTTGTATGCAAGTGAAGTCTTTGAGAGAAAACATCAAAAGAATGGTTCCTTGTATGAGCCACTATGAATTTGTTGCCATTTGATTCTCTATGCTCAATTTTTGCATTACCAAATGGAAACCATCCTTTCAACCCATCATTTAACTCTGGGTTCTCAATTATCCCTCCCTTGTACTGAGCCTCTTCTGGCCTTGCCAAACACTGCCCAATTATTCAGAAAAAATATATATATATTAAAATTGAATATGACCTCTTAATCGATGATATATATATATCAGTTAAGTTATGCTCATGTTAAAATAAAGAGAGAAAGAGAAGACACTAATATCTAACTAATTGAATAGTACATCTAAATATAATGATAAGTTATTTGACATATTAATATCTACCTTGATATTAGCCGAATAGTCATATGGCATTGCATCTGTCCCAAAGCCTGCAAAAAAAAAATGTTTATTTTATTCCTTGAACTTTTAAAATATTACAATTTTAGTCTCTGAAGTTTAATGTCTATTTTTCAACCTCTGCGTTTTCAAAAAATAATCATTTGATATTTTGTTATTGTTCTACCGTGCATCTAATATCTACTCGCCTAATACTCCCTTCAACCAACCTACATGACTTAATTACAAACTTATATTTAATATACATATTTAAAGTCATATTATTCATTTGTTAAACAACTAACAATGGAATAATTGTGAAAATTATATGTTTTTTCTAAAAAACTCATAGACTTTAGATAGACATTTTGAAAAGTAATGGATCAAAATAGTGTTTTTGGAACTTGGAAAAATAAAATACACATTTTCAAAGTTCAAATACCAAAATGTAATAAACATGAAAGTTTATGACCGTAAGATTTAAACATCTACATATGATTATTGTCTATCCATTTATTATATTAGGTTTTACTATTCCTCATTCATGTATATATATATATATTATTTTAACAAATGTAATTGAGATAAGAGTACTTTTTAATTAATTCATGAAAAATAGAAATGGAGAATCAAAACATTCAACCATGGTGAAAATATAGACATCTTAACTATTAATTTATGCTCAAATGGGCAAAAGAGACAAAATAATTTTCGCATGCATAAAAAAGAGAACATATCTATATTCTACTATTTGAGTAATTTACTCAATGGTTATATATTTATAGTATTATTCTCAATATTCCAAATTTCAAATGGAAGATCAAACCATACACACAATTCTTGGAGAAAATACTAACCATTAGCCTTCTAAGAGAAAATACTAATACACATTTTCATTGCAATTATAGAGCGAGACTTTGAACCCTTTTGCTTAGAGAAAACTATTAATCCTTTATTTTTTTTTTATTATTTTTTTAAGCTCAACAACATATCAAGTAGGAATTCGAACATCTGATCTCTTGGTCGATGATCTATATGCCTCAACCAATGAAGGTACGATGCTCAGGTTGGCTATTGATCCTTTAACCGTTTAACCGTTTAAACTATATTTGGATCGAGAAACATACACCGTAATCCACATACATACACAGACACTAGAAATTGAATTTTTATGGAAATTAAAAATTGAATATGGGGTTTAATACAATGGTATAAATATTAATCAATTAAATAAACTCTAAACGTTTGAAACTAAGAAAAAGCATAAGGGACAAACCTGAAACAACAAGAAGAGCACAGACAATGAGAGCCACGTTTGTTATCACCGCCATACCCATCTTCTTTCCAGAGGGAAAAAAAACAGATCACAGAGAAAAAAAAAACAAACAAAGAAGAAGAAGGACTTGAAAATAGAGGGAGGGGCTTTATGGTAATTTAAAAGGTGAATAATTTAGGAGAATTTACACATATATAAGGTAAAAAAAGAAAGAAAGAAAAGAAAGAGAGGAAGGAATAATTTTTGCATGGGGGGACAGATAGATATATATAATGGCGAGAGGTAACAGTTATGGGAAAACGTATGAGAATTTTCCATGTTTGAATAAGAGGCCTTTAAATATTTCTGTGTGGGAGTATTTAAAACTGGAAATTAATGGCTGTTTTTGGTCAAAGTTTCTGTTTTCTTTTCATTTTCTGAATATCTAATGGAGAAAAATAAACTGTCGTGTTGGTTTTTTAAGAAGGGAAGTGTTGTTTAAAACATTCCTTCCTTTTCCCTTTTTTTTTTTCTTTTTACCATGATTGTTTTAGGGTCGTGGAACTTTGAGAGTATGTACGTATTTAAACTTTCGACTTTTAGAGAAGTAAATAATATATAGATCAATTGAGTTGTGTTTGTGTTTGGTTGATTTTCAAGATTGTTTTGTTATTAATTTTCTAACAAATCGGTATATTGTGTCTTCACATAGATATATTAAGGACATATTTGGGAGTGATTTTGAAATGATTAAAATCAATTTTTTCGTATTCAAAATCACTTCGAAAACATGCTTTTAATTATTAGAAATTAATTTTTATGGGATGAAAATAACCTTTAAAAGTGTAAAATCTAACATTAAATTGATTTTAAATGATTAAATGTATGTTTTGGAATAATTTTAAACATGACAAAAATTATTTTAACCAGCAATGAAGCTACAGTAGGTCCAGGAGGAGCTGGAGCCCCCTGAATTTTAGAATATATACAATTAGTATTTAATAATTGACACAAATTAACAATTTTATTCTCTGCCTAGCGACAAACATGTCCAAGCCCCCTTTGGCCCGCACGTGCTTGTGCTCGAGCCCTTTATAGTTCGAAGTTTCTTTTGTTTTTCCCTTTTATGGACAAGCCTTAGATTTTAACCTAAAGTATAAAGACCAGAATAATATTTTAGCCTAAAATATTAGTCATGACTAACATAAAAATATCAAGCCCCCCTGCCATCAAATTCTGGATTCTCCACTGATTTTAACCATTTTAAAACCACTCCCAAACATGCCCTAAGTGTGACGTGTATTTTAGCCATGTATAAGTTAGTTGATATTGATATCCATTGTGTCAACATGAGCATAGCTGCTTAGGGGTAATCGACATCTACTCATTCCCTTGAGATTGGATATTCTAATCCCTATATATCCCATATTTTTTATTGTCAAGGATCCCACATTGAAAGGATAAGGACATCTCACAATCTATATAAGATACATGAGTTACTCCTCTCATTGTCAATTAGTTTTAAGATGGAACCTCATATGTTTTTCTAATATGCTATCAGAGTATGAGGTCATGTGTTCAAACCTCTGTCATTTAATAGTTGTACTTAAACAAAAAAAAAAAGAGAGAGATTGGCATCGATAATGAGCATATTTAAGGGTGTGGTTGGATAATAACCAAGGATCAAAATAATTAGACCAATATATTGGCTACATACCGGTGTGTGGGTATCTTCCTACACACCATCATTAAATTTTTTACAACTAGGAGAGAGAAAGTAAAAAAGTTCTAATTTCTTATTTTCCACCTTAAATTTAGAGAGACTAATAATATGTACTTTAAAAATCCAGATACCAAAATAGTTATTTCTTAAAAGTTTGTGGCGGGGTTTTTCTTAGTACAATAAATGTGGGGTAATTAGAATTTGAACCTCCAATCTCAAGGGAAATAGTATATGTCAATTATTGTTGAGCTATGCTGGCGATTATTTTTTAAAGTATGAAAGTTTGTGTAGTAAAATAGTGTCTACGGGGCTGTTTGGGGCGTGTGTTATAATAACATGTGGAGTACTCTGCACCCCAAATACAGACTATTATAACTCCAAACTAAACAACTATGCATTTTAAACAATATTATATAATTTCATAAACTATTATAACCAATGTTATTATAACTCACTTGTTGCCACAAACAGTCCCTAAAAGTTTAAAGACAAAAATTGATTTGAATATTTTGCTTATTTTTTTCCTCGATCCTTATTCATACTTTTTTTTAGTCAACAACATGTGGGGTAGGGGATTCAAACATGTGACCTCTAGGTCGAAAGTATATGCCAATACTATTGAGATATGCTCACTTTGACTTATTCCTTAATACTTATGTTGGCGTTAGATTTATTTTATTTATTTATTTTTTTGTGTCGGGTAGAAGATTTGTTGTTGTTGTTGTTGTTATTTTTTATTATTATTTTTTTGTAATAAATTATTTATAATACTGCATTGCAAATAGGATAGGAAATTCAACTTACAATGGACACTTGGAGTCGTACTCATGTGACAATGTTTTTTTTTTTGTTCTCGGATTTTTTGTTTCACCCAAAGCCGGTCGAAATCGTAAATCAAAATGTGTACTTTTTTTCCCCAAAAGAATTATAATAATAGAGTAAAGGAAAAAAAAAATTATCTAGATACATTTGATCATTATATTTTAAAATCTTACACCTTCATGTCTAGATTTTAGGAAATAGAAACACTTCATTTTGATTCTTAAAGTTATGTTAGTCAACTTAACAAAATGACGTTGAAAAACCACTGAGTGCAACAACTCCAAATATGAGGAAATAAAAGAAGAAGAACCACTTGTTGGAAATAATAATTCGCTGTGTATAAGAACTAAGTAACACTAGCAAATTTGATTACAATTTAATTGGCAACAAACAATTACAGTGTAAACAATAATACAGACACTGTATGTAATAACAATTTCAAAACTCAAGAATAAGGATAATAAGTAGTCGAGGCACGCTTACAAAGCGCTGTCCTGAAGACAATTATTCGCTCTGCACGGGTTGCAAGCAGGCGACAATGTTCGTCTCAGCAGGATACAACGACTAACTCCGATAGAACAACAACCTTGAACTACTCGGATCTGACAGAACTCTTGGATACTTGCTCTTAACTTGACTCAAGATTAAAGAAAAGAAAGAGAGGAGAGAAGAACTCTTCAATTGGAATGAGATACTCCAAAATGGAATGAGATCCTTCAAATGAAGAAACAAGTTGCTATTAATAGGCTAGCAACTTAGTAACTCTCCAAAAATAAAATTAATATAAACAAAATGAAACATACATAAAAAGTAACTCAATTGTGTAGTTACTTGTAAAAATTCAAACATAACTCACAAATTTAACTTTTAAGTTAAATTTGTAAAAGAAACATCAACACTTTTTGATGTTTCAAACCATTTTGAAACCTTTGAGTTTCAAGTCAAGTAACAACAACATAAATGAAACATCAATTCATTTTTTATGTTTCAAACCAACACTTTCTTTCACAATTTACTATAAAATCCAACAATCCCCCACATGAAAGAAAGTTTGAAAATCAAAACAAAATCGTTGAGAGCAAACAAACAAGCTATGCATCAGGATATGTGTCTTCTGGACTTGAACCTTCCTTAGTGAATATCCATCGAACTTACTGAAGAAATAGTGAGACCAGCTCTGGAATTATCCTTCTCATTGGTAAATTGAGACAACAGACATCACACATAACTCATCTTGTATCTTTGAGTTCTATACGTTTGTGTCCATTTTGGTCCTGGACAAAATCCTGAATTCATGAGAGTGATCAGTGGTTACACGCAAGCGCACGCGATCGAAGTAATATAAATTGGTATATGAGTACCAAGTATCGAATCCCACAGGGAACAGAGTAACAAAAATATTGTAGCAAAAGTGTAAGGAAAAATTGCAACTTGAAAACTAAATTGCGAAAATAATGTTGGGTTGGTGTGTTGGTGAAAAACAGAAATTGCAGAATCAAATTGCAGAATCTAGAAATGACAATATTGGAAATAACAGAAATTGCAGAATTGAATTGCATAATCTAAAATGGCAATCTTGGAATAACAACTAAATAGACCTAGCAAATGCAAATTCAAAGGGAATTCTAGATAAAGATGGGGCTCAAGAATGTCATTGCCCTAAGTCGTAATTGTAAACCAAAATTGCAATTCCAACCTACTCCACACTCAATTGTAAACCAAAATTGCATCTCCTATTTACCTTGAATTTAGGTTTTTAGGAGGCTAAGTGAGAGACCTATATGTCTATAGTCCATATGTTGGGATTTATGCCCTAAAGCCTCGTAATTAATAATTTATTTAATAATTAATAATAATTTTAATTATTTTATTTGCAATATAATATTATCCATTATATGAAAAATCCAAGGTTATTATTGTAATCTTGAACAGTATGTAGTTGACATACGAGAGGATCATGTTCAAGAAATAACCTAAAGGGTCATAGTATATGGATAAGGTTGGGAGGGTCATAGTATATGGATAAGGTTGGGTGCCTTATCCTGGTAACACTATTGATACGACCCACTTTGTAATAGTTACAAATGATTTGATCCAAATCATTCATGTGGAGACATGTGAGTGGGGGTATCTTATACAATGAGTTTGTATAAGACTGGACCACGAAATATTTAATCTCTCTTTATAAATCCGTTAATTGAGAAGATTAATATTTCATCAGGATGATCATATGCGACTCGATCTTAATCTTGAGTGAGTTATGAACTCCTGCCTATGAGGGCTTGTCCTTTGATTTGCATGGGTGAGAGTGGCTTTTGTAGCCGATTCAATATGTCTACCATTTTGGGGACTTGACCAAATAGGGAGCTAGGAACATAATCTCACAAGATGGAATTCACTCATTCCCATATAGGGTAAGTAGATGAGTAGTTCCCTTAAGTGCTGATTTCGGGACTTGAACAATGGGGCCCCACCCTCTCACTTGCCCGAGAAGGACTTAGTTTATAATTAGATTATAAACAGATTGTTCATTAGAGGATCAGTGGTACTTAAGGTACAAGATGTAATTATAAGGGTAAAACGGACTTTTGACCCAGCTGTAATTACGAACAACTCGTGAAGGATCGACTTGCATGTAGTGATTATATCTATGGACACAACTTGTCCTACAGTGCATAAGAGTGCAACTCTAGGTCTATAGTGGAGTGACCTATAGTTAATGAATGAAAATTAATTAATTAAAGAGTTTAATTAATTGATTTTGTATCATTGGAGCTTATAATCTGTAGGTCCATAAGGTCCCCTTGCTAGCTCACAGTAACACTAAAAGATCAATTTAATTGAAAGAGACATTTGAAATGTTCAAATTAATATGTAATATATTAGATATATTAAATATAAAAGAGGAAAATATATTTATTGTATTTGATACATTAAATATGAAAATAATTAATGTATATTAGATACATTAAAGAAAATATATTTATTAAATTTGAATTGGATTCAAATTAAGAAATAAATGTCGTAGGAGAATTTTAAAAGGTTTGAATATGATTTAAATTGTTTAGATAAATATATTTTAATATATTAGATATTAAAATATATTATTTTATTATCTTCCCTAGACCACTATAAATAGGACCCTAGGGGTGAGCCATTGTGGATTCTGAACAACACACATCTCCTCAAAGAGAGAATTAGAGAATTCTCTCTAAACCTCTTCCTCTTTAATCATTTTCTTTCAAGAGGCTCCCACAAGCCTTGATCTTTTGTTAGAGTCATAGCAAGGAAGACTTTGTGGAGGAGATAAAGACCCGCCAGAAGAATCTCCATATTTTCAAGGTATTTATTGCTTAACCTTAATTTATTGTTTAATTCTAAATAAAATCAAAGAAGATCCAATGCTTTCGCTGCGGGATGAAGAGTTCATTCCTATCAATTGGTATCAGAGTCTACTTTGATTTTTATTTAGAATTAAAATTTTGCGATGGTGGGTCTTTTAATTTTATATATGTGATATATGTGGTTTGTAAATTAACTGTTTAGGCTATTTGACATTAGTTTTATTGCTTTGATTAGATCAAATTGTAAAACCCTTATGGGTTTAGGGTTATTTGTATTATTTCTTATTTTCTTTTGTAATTCAAAATAAGAGCAAAGTAACTCTGGCATAGTAGCTTCACTCTCCGACGGTGAGTTACGAATGCGGCAAAATCCTCTTCAGTCGGATGTACAATATATTGAACGGTGGCGTTTGTCTTGATATTGAAAGAGCATACACCTACAATCAGCCGACGATATGATCTTCAAGCGGTGGTCCAAGAAGTTTGGTCATCGATGTAAATCATCAGTTGGCGCAAGTTTTTTTTTTTTCACTGAAGCAATCAATCCATATGTTCTATGGAATGGTAACATTGAATAGTCAAAGCCCAATTATTCAAAAGCCCATATAAAAGTATGGTAAGGTTATCATGTAGATGTGGGTCCCAATTGACAGGTGGTGAGTGTCTTATGTTGCCATAGGTGGGTTGCTTCACAAAGTTTCTAAAACCCATGCACATGATAATTACCATCTGCTGTGTCTTAAATTCTTAATATATATATATATTGTTCATTAAACCATGAACTTGAAGGGCAAATGATGATGTTGATTAGAGTTTTGAGTGCTGCAGCAGTGTTTTAAATTTGTAACTGGCGATTTCAATCGGTGAAGGTGACTTTGTGAAGCGGCAGCTCTTATCCAATCATTCGGAGTTGATTCAAGAGAAATTTAGAATTTTCTAACCATAAAAATTTAGATGGTTCAAAAAGAAAAAGATATTGAAGACCAAGATATGTCTTAGATTTAAATTATTGTAATTTAAATTGTTTTCAATTTCTTAGGATATGCCAAATATGCCGGTCAATTTTGCTGTGTTTTAATTTAATTATGCATGAGATGTATGTTTTAAATTGTTTGATTGTTGCATAAAGTATGCCATTTAGATTAAAATTCCACCATAGGTTAAGCATGATCATGCATCTTAATTATTTTTTAATATAATTGTTATATTTTAAAATTGATTAGGTTGTTTTCTAATAGAATTAAGATATTTTCCTAATTAGTTTATATTTTCCATATCTTTGAATATAATTGTTATATTTAGAAATTGATTGGAAAATTAAATTAGGATATTTGTTTCTTAATTAGAATGCATGTTTTCCTAATGAGATTAGGGTTTCCGTTTATTAAATATATTCTTGATTCTTGTTTAAAATAGTTTAAATTTTGAATTCAGTTTATCTTTATTATTTCTAATAAGATTAGAATTTAGGGTAATCTTTTAATTTTGTTTTTTAAAGGGTTTAAAATGGTAGTTTTTTTAAGACTATCCAAGTGAATTTTTTTTTCAATAGGATTAAAAACATTTATTTATAAATTCACTTATGTTCATTAATCTAATAATTAATAGTTAATTAAAGATTAATGAATTTGAAATAAAAATTGACTATAAGGGAACTCTGTCTATGGAAGGTTCTGTCTAGACTGGGGTATTTAAGCTGACTGAAAGGGAACACCTCTAACTGGGAACCGACCTGGGAGTTGAATTAGTCAAATTTTATTTATTTTCACTAAGCATGCTCATAATGTTATTATTATTTTTAAATAGTTTAAAAACTTAGTAATTCACATTAAAATCAATCTAACAACATAAGGGTTATGAAAGGTAGATTGAGGAACTTAGATAAATGAGATTAACCTAATTTGTCTGAGTAAGAGAAAACCCTATTTCAAAATACTTAGTGGGAGAAGGACACATGTCAAAATCCAACGGTCTCTATTATTGATTCACAACATGAGATTCATGTGGGGCCTTGTGGCGGCTTTTGGACTGTCCTCCCTACGGAAGGTGTTTGCATGGATCAATATCAGGGTGAATCTTTTTGAGAAAGTATTATAGTAAGTGAGAGAAGGAAATGTGTCAACATATCTTACGGTCTCCATCATTAGTTTACATCGTGAGATTCATGCGGGGCCTCGTGGCGGCTTTTGGACCGTCCCCCTACGGAAGGTGTTTGCATGAGTCAATATCAGGGTGAACTCCTGAGAAGGATAGGATTGTAGTTTTGTTTCCAATACTTGACCTACCCTACGGCGGCACTTGTTGGGATAAAACTACGGGATCTAAAATTATGGGTCACACTTACAAATGGCTCATTAAAATTGTTAATGATGTCATTGACCAAATTAATGGTAACTAAATATTATAGGAATAAGAGTTATTCTAGTGTAATATTTGGTTGAGATTGTCTCAGTTTAGTGAAGGAATACTTGACCTACCCTACGGCGGCACTTGTTCTAACTCACTAAAGTACCATAGCATTAGAAATGATTTATAGGGTTCATTTTTCAAATTGTTTGATTTCTATGCTAAAATTAAATGGATAATTGTTTGCATGATGTTAAATTATATATTTTATATATTTCAATATTATGTCAGTTTCTCTCATAATTTTTAATTTTATTACTGATAAGTCAAATTTGAGAAATTTTATTACTTGGAAAAGTAACATTAACACTTGTAATGGTAGTGTAAAATTTTGAATTTGTCTTTATTGAGAAATATTCTCAAAACCTGTTGCTAATGCTATTCGAATTGTTCGTGAAGCACATGATTAATGAATCAAAAGTAAACGAGATAGCTTGTACGTATTCTCCTAGTTGACATGTTAGATGTCAAATTTAGAAGATAAATAAAATGACAACAACATATGAGATGTTGAAGTCAACATAAGCTAAATTTAGAAAGTTGTCTAAATGATCTCAAACTAAGTATTACAAAAATCTAAATAAAGAAACCCAATGATTGAAGCTATATAAAAGGAAATAATTCCTAAATTAGCTAGGACAGTCATAATAAGAGGAATTTTTGAAATACCTCTAGGAAGAAAAATATAAATGAAAGTAAATTTGATTTACTAGATTTTTGGTGGAATATACATAATGTCACTTAGATAGTCGATATAAGATCTACTATCAAGATTTATTCTTCATTACATTTAATATGTAATTCTTGGAAAATACTTAACATGTAGAATAGTTTCTACAAGTTAGCACCATGAAGCCTATCTCAGTTAGTATAGTGGGAGACATTAAGATGTCATTAAGTAAAAAATTGTTACATAATGCTAAATATGGTGTTTTTAGTAACCATAAGAGAAATTCAATTTCTCGAACTTTATTACAAAAATGTTCATATAGTATAAATTACTTTGAAGTATGAAAGTTTATATTTTCAAAATTGTTTGAAAATACATTCAGCTAAAAATAAGAACAATTTGTATATGTTAAAAATGTTGGCATATACTGTACTACAAAATACTGAGATATTCAGGATTATAGAATCCAAAATAGAAGACATTGTTTTCTCCTAAAATATGATACTTGACTTTGGCTGTTAAGGTTGATTAACATTAACTTGAATAGAATGAAAAGATTAAGTAAGAGGTAATTCTCTAAAAAGTTAGTTAATTACTTTATTTGTCTGTAGATCTTGCCTTTCATGCAAGATAATCATTGGGTCTTTATTAGATAGGGCTAGAACGCCAAAGAATACTTTGGGCTTACACATTCTGACCCCAGTGGTCTGGTGAATGTAAAGGTCAAATAAAGTCATGAATATTTCGTTACTCTAGTTGATGATCATTCAAGGTACAAGTATCTTTATCTAATACAACATAAGTCTAAATTTTTGAAATGTTCAAGAAAATTAAGACTAAAGTTAAAAAATTGATTAGGTAATTAAATCTATCAAGATATTATGATCAGATCATAATAAAAAGTACATGAACCTTACGTACTAAAACTAATTGATAGAAAATGGGTTTTTATCCCAATTATCTTAATACCAAGTGCAATTTTATGAAATTGTGCTGCAAGAGGAGAAACAAGACCTTGTTAAACATGGTCACATCAGTAATGAGTTACACACCATTACCATACTCCAGTTAGGAAATGCAATAGAGATTGCATGGTGAACATGATTCCCTCTAAAAGTGTCTACGAGACAATTTTAAAGATTATAGAAGAGTAGTAAAGTTGGTTTACAACACTTCACCATTTGGGAATGTTAAGCTCACGTGTTGAAACAAGCCTAAAAAGCTTGTATATGTTCAAAGATAAGCCTAAGTGTAGGCCACCCCTAAGGAGTATAAAGTGGTCTTTTATGTAGTCCTAAAATGAATAAGGTATTTGTATGACAAATATCAATTTTATAAGAAATGTCAAATAAAAGACTACAAACCTTTAATAAGGTGAGATAGTGTTAATAAATTAGTTCCAAGTGAAGCCACTAAATAGTTAACAAAAGTTGTTAACAATTTAATTATATTTGAAAGTCAAATGGATCCCAGTCATGAATTGGATAAGCCTCATTGTAGTGGGAGAGTTATGAGATGACTCAACCTTTACAAGGACTTAATTGAAGTCCAAATTGTCATGTTAGATGACAAAGTTAAAGGCTTATTACTTGCAAAATGAGACTAATGGCAAAGGGTTATACCTAATAGGAGAAAGTAGACTGCGAGTAGATTTTCTCACTTGTTGCCATACTGAAGTATGTAAGCATTATTTAATTCATTGTTGCATATGTGATATAAAAAAATGAATGTTTAGAATTCTTTTATGAAAAGAAATCTTAGATAATGCATCTACACAAATCAATCAGATATGTTTATTTTCAAAGATCAAAAGCAAAAAGTTTGCGAAATAGTAAAGGTTTATTTATGAAATGAATTTTACCATTAGATCTGTGAATATAAAGTTTGATAAAAATATCATAATCTATGACTTTGGATAAATATTAATGAAGTTTGTATAGACAAGAAAATCATTAATTGCTTAGTGGATTTTTCTCATGTTTTATGTTGGTGATATTTTTACCCATTATGAATGATGTAAGATGTCTGACATAAAGCGTTGATTAAGTAACCAATTCCAAATAAGTGATTTGGAATGACTCAGTATATGTTACATGTCCAAAAGAAGATTTTAAGGACAAAATGTTAACTTTGTCTCAAGCATTTTATATTGACAAAATTGTTGTCAAATATTTGATATTTATGTCTAAGAAAGTATATCCTAAGTTACCTCAAATGTTGAGAGTATATGATATGCATAAATGAGACTGAACATTTAATATACAATTGGTTAGCATATATCAGTTATACCAATGGTATGACCATTGAGTAGAAAATTAAAAACTTTCTCAAATTATCTATGAGTGATGAGAAATTTTTGTGTATGGAGTTAAAGATTTGATCTTTACAAGATACACTGGTTCTTACAAAGATTTAGGAAATCTATGTAAAGATAAATTTTACCCTAGGTGGTGGAGTATGATATACAAGTTAAGTTGTTTTGCTTGTGAAGCAACAAAAAGACTTGTATGACTCAAATAGTTCCTTGAAGATCTGAAAGGTGTTTCAGATATGATTTAGTCTATCCTCTTTATTATGATAATAGTGGTGCAAAGACTAATTTTAAGGAAATTAGAAAACACCAATGTATAGGAAATCATATCGAGAGAGAAAAAACATCATGGTAGTGACCAAGATGGTTTTTAACTGCAGTTCTTTGGATCTATATAAAGAGACTCTCCAAGCTAAAGTGTTTGAGGGTAACCTAGAATGTCTAGGATTACGAGACATGTCTCATCTTTGCTAGGGCAAGTAGGAGAACATGTTGGGTATAGAGTATGCCCTAGGATACATGTCTCGCCGGCTTTAGTGCAAGTGGGAGATTGTTGGGATTTATGCCCTAAAGCCTCGTAATTAATAATTTATTTAATAATTAATAATTATTTTAATTATTTTATTTGCAATATAATATTATCCATTATATGAAAAATCCAAGGTTATTATTGTAATCTTGAACAGTATGTAGTTGACATACGAGAGGATCATGTTCAAGAAATAACCTAAAGGGTCATAGTATATGGATAAGGTTGGGTGCCTTATCCTGGTAACACTATTGATACGACCCACTTTGTAATAGTTACAAATGATTTGATCCAAATCATTCATGTAGAGACATGTGAGTGGGGGTATCTTATACAATGAGTTTGTATAAGACTGGACCACGAAATATTTAATCTCTCTTTATAAATCCGTTAATTGAGAAGATTAATATTTCATCAGGATGATCATATGCGACTCGATCTTAATCCTGAGTGAGTTATGAACTCCTGCCTGTGAGGGCTTGTCCTTTGATTTGCATGGGTGAGAGTAGCTTTTGTAGCCGATTCAATATGCCTACCATTTTGGGGACTTGACCAAATAGGGAGCTAGGAACATAATCTCACAAGATGGAATTCACTCCTTCCCATATAGGGTAAGTAGATGAGTAGTTCCCTTAAGTGCTGATTTCTGGACTTGAACAACGGGGCCCCACCCTCTCACTTGCCCGAGAGGGACTTAGTTTATAATTAGATTATAAACAGATTGTTCATTAGAGGATCAGTGGTACTTAAGGTGCAAGATGTAATTATAAGGGTAAAACGGACTTTTGACCCAGCTGTAATTACGAACAACTCGTGAAGGATCGACTTGCATGTAGTGATTATATCTATGGACACAACTTGTCCTACAGTGCATAAGAGTGCAACTCTAGGTCTATAGTGGAGTGACCTATAGTTAATGAATGAAAATTAATTAATTAAAGAGTTTAATTAATTGATTTTGTATCATTGGAGCTTATAATCTGTAGGTCCATAAGGTCCCCTTGCTAGCTCACAGTAACACTAAAAGATCAATTTAATTGAAAGAGAAATTTGAAATGTTCAAATTAATATGTAATATATTAGATATATTAAATATAAAAGAGGAAAATATATTTATTGTATTTGATACATTAAATATGAAAATAATTAATGTATATTAGATACATTAAAGAAAATATATTTATTAAATTTGAATTGGATTCAAATTAAGAAATAAATGTCGTAGGAGAATTTTAAAAGGTTTGAATATGATTCAAATTGTTTAGATAAATATATTTTAATATATTAGATATTAAAATATATTATTTTATTATCTTCCCTAGACCACTATAAATAGGACCCTAGGGGTGAGCCATTGTGGATTCTGATCACCCTCTATCTTAGATAATTTGGCTCACAATTTTATGGGTTTTGGAGTCCTTAATCCCTATGTCTAGGGTAAGGAATTGGCTTATGTCTAAGCTCTTTTTCTCCATCACTTGTGTGAAATCCGCTTATCACTAACCCCGTCGGTATTAGATCTAAGCTTGAGTTGATACCCTAGTTGATCAATCTAGGATCTCAACGGAATTTTAATCAACACAAGCAAACAATTGAAATGTAGGCTTGGTTTTTATTGAAATTTTGGCTACATTTACTTCTTAGGGAATTCACATCCTTGAACCCTCTAAGAAGCTTTAGCTCATATTAAAGATAAAAATCTTAAAACTAATTTTTGAGAAAAATTTCATATTAGAAATTGTATAAGTTAGATAATTGAACAATAACTTGGAATGTTATTCTTGGCAAACTACCAGGAATTCAAGCAAGGATGCTGATAACTCTTAAATTAAGAGTTATATGTTTGTATTTTTGGGCTAAATTTCTATATTTTATCTCTATAATTCTTGGAAATTCCCTAGCTTGGAGTCATTTTGCTCTAGGAGTAATTTTGATATAGTAATATTTTTATTAGAGCAAATTTATCTAATTAAGGCCTTTTATGTGATTAAATCAGGGTGGATTAAGGAGGACTTAAGAAGCCAAGAACAGCAGTTTTACAATTAATTGCTGGAGCAAATTTCGCGCATCAGGCTTTTACGAAATTCGCATGTGGAAGCTGTATTCATTAATTGAGCTGGCATCTGTCAGTCCAGTCAACTGCTTTCAACGAATCAGAGGCCGCCACGTCACTAGGTCAAGCCCAGTCAGCCCTCGTTTTCATAAAGGGTGACTATTATAATGGGAGCAGCCGTTTTTTGTTGGGCATATTGGGAGAGGAGAATAGAGGTGTTGATCCCGAAATAACAGAGAAGGAGCAGCATAGGAGAGTTTCGACCAGGAGCCTTCACTGGAGTTTTGCCAAAAACGGAAGGATTCCAGTCGGAGCAACGCCGTTGCTGTGGCAAGAAGCTTGGGGCAACATTTCGACTCCTCCTGCTACAATTTCTACTGTCTTTTAGTCGTTTTCTGTTTTATTTTCATTATGTTTCTATTTCTACTGTTTTTCCGTTTTCACTATAGCATGAACTAATCACTCTAAGGTGAGGATTAGAGGATGATTGTTATTAGCTAATGTTATAGTTGAGTAGCTTTCATCTCCTTCGGTTTGGTTTTTAAGGGGTTTATTCTTAGTTTGTTTCCGCTTGGCCAGCCGTTTCGAACACCGTCCCTCTGATTTCTGGGAAGAATAGGAGGGGCTGAAAACTTAAAAACCACGTTAGCCTCTTGTTAAGGTTAGTTGCTGACTAAGTGGGTAGGTTAGGGATAGCCACTCGCCTAACGCACGTAAAGTACAGAGGGTTTATTGTGCTGAAGTAATTTATTTGCGACAGCATACATTCGGTGATTCGGGAGAATACCGTGTAGTCTGTAGTGAATCAATTGGAATGAATGTGTACTCAGTTTATAACTTAGCTAATGCATGACTTACCTCTAATCCGAGCCTTTCGTTTAATTAAAGCACAAGTTAATCGTTCTCTGTTTTCTGAATCCTTACTCTGTTTTGCATGCTTTAGCATTACTTTTGTTCCAGCATTTATGATTTCTTTTATTGCATCTCTATCGATAATTTTGAATGGTTACCAACTGAGTTACTGAGAATTAATTTGGGTTCAGTAGAAAGATCAATAGTCTCCGAGGATACGATAATTTTACTTGCCACTTGCTATAAAAAGGATGTGTACACTTGCACATTGACACTCTAATTTGCACAATTGTTCACATTGCTCTAGCAAACGCATCAGATGCTTAATGGGAATTTAAGCCAAAAACATCAAGGGCAACTAAGTAAATTTTTAGTCTCCTTTCTTCTGTCATAAAAGCTTATCATTCCCACAAAAAAAAAATTAGCTCCACAGAAACTGATTTAAAGATAAAAAAACAGAGGCTCAAATCATACGAAAAACAGAATTTCAATTGAACAAAAATGTGTAACATAAACGAAGTAATCAAACTAACAACAATTTGGTACTACTAGCACTATCGGTATTACATGAAAAATTCGAAGAAGATGGAAAACAGAAGCTGCACTCTTCGACAAAAACAGAAACCAAAAAGTTGCAGAAAAAAACAGAGCATTATTTTTGAAAATAAACCCACAAACTAACTTGAAATTAAACTCAAACTTTATTCAAAATACATCAAATGAAGATTAGAGATTGTTTAAGCAACTCTTCGTAATACAAAACTGAAGAAAATTGAAGACAAAACAATAATGTTATACTCCATCGGCAACACAACAACGCAAAAAATCTGGAAAAACAGAGTGTCGAAAAACATAAAACCCACGAAAATTAACTCCTAAATTCGCCTCCAAAACCCCATTTTTTTCTTCTTGCTTCTTCCCTCCTTTTTTATAGATCTTTCTAGGGTTGAAATTTGCCAAAAATCGCGCTCCAATCCTTCAATTCGTGCGGAAATGGATTTTCCCATATATGGGTTTCTCCGCACAAAACCCACGAAATTGATGTCTAAAATTGCTCCCAAAAATCCGATGCTTAGCTCCAATTCTTCTTCCCCATTTATAGGGCTCTATTAAGGTTGAAGATTGTCCAAATTTCGTGCTCCAATTCCATCAAATCATGTTGTAATTTGGTTTTCCATAAATGGGTTTCTTCTTCGCGCGACATTTTTTTTTGTTTCCATAAATCTTCTGCCCATAATTGCAAAATCAGATTTTGCAATCTGATTTAGCAATTTTCACATTCCCTGCTCCATAAACAATTGCAAAATCAGATTTTGCAATCTGAATTAGCAATTTCCATAATTTCTGCAAAAAGAATCAATATATTTAGAATTCTATTCCAAATGCTATCACATTCAATTCTTCCTTAAATTCAAGCAATCTTCCACTATTTTCAATTAATCTTAGGACAAACAAAAATATTTTAAGCAATTGGGAATTAAATAAGCCTTAATTCTAAGGCTTATCAGAGAGCTTTAGAGAATATAAGCCATTTTAAAAGTCCTCATAGAAGCGACCCCACTTCTACTCTCATATATGTGATATTGATTAAGAGTATTCTGTCATTACTCCTCTTGTAAACAAGATATCAATATGACTTTAGCATCAACAGATCACACACTCTACAACATCATAGAAATGGGAAGAAACTATAAGTTTCTTAGTGTGTCAATATAAATTATCCAACCAGTTTGCCTATTGAACCTAGATCTTGGGATCTCCAGTCAACTAGGTTAGGTTACCATCAAATAATTTATTTCATAGGCTTTAGCCCCATTTCCCTCGATGTATATGTTACTTGCTCTCTTGACAATCCTTTCGTTAAAGGATCTGCAATATTCTCTTTTGATTTCACATAATCAATGGAAATAATTCCATTAGAGAGCAATTGCCTTATCGAATTATGTCTACGTCTTATATGTCGTGACTTCCCATTGTAGACATTATTCTTGGTCCTCATAGAGGCCGTCAAACTGTCACAATAAATACATATTGCACTTACAGGCTTTGACCATCATGGAATATCTTCAAGAAAATTTCTAAGTCATTCAGCTTCTTCTCCAGCTTTATCAAGAGCTATAAACTCTGATTTCATGGTAGAACGTGCTATACACGTCTGTTTTGAAGATTTCCATGGTACAGCTGCTCCACCTAAGGTAAATATATACCCACTGGTTGATTTAGTCTCAATGCTATTAGAAATCCAATTAGCATCACTAAATCCTTCCAGTACATGTGGATCCCTCGTATAATGCAATCCATAGTCTATAGTGTACTTCAAGTACCTTAGAACTCTGACTAAAGCATTTCAATGATCATGCCCAGGATTGTTGGTGTATCTAGCTAACTTTCCTACTGAATAGGCAATATCAGGTCTTGTAAAATTCATTATGTACATTAAACTACCAACAACTCTAGAGTATTCTAGAGAAGACACACCTTCATCATTGTTCTTCTTTAACTTACAATTTGGATCAAATGGAGTAGCAACTGGTTTACTCTCAAATTGATCAAATTTTCTCAACACTTTCTCTATATAATGAGATTGAGAAAATATGTATCCACTTGAATTTCTTGTTATACGAATTCCAAGTATAACATCAGCAAGACCAAGGTCTTTCATATCAAAGTTAGATTTCAACATCTTTTTAGTGGAATCAATGACACTTCTATTTTTGCCCATTATCAATATATCATCCACATACAAGCAAATAATGACACAATGTTGATCTATGGTTTTAACATAGACACATTTATCACAGTCATTTATCTTGAATTCATTCGATAACATAGTGTGATCAAGCTTTTCATGCCATCGTTTAGGTGCTTGTTTCAACCCATAAAGAGACTTAACTAGTTTGCCAACTTTATCTTCAAGTCCCTTTACAACAAACCCTTCAGGTTATTCCATATATATTTCTTCATCTAAATCTCCATTTAAAAATGCAGTTTTTACATCCATTTGGTGTATTTCTAAATTTTATAAAGCTGCTATTGCGATTAACATCCTTATAGATGTAATCCTCGTCACTGGAGAATAGGTATCAAAGAAATCTAGCCCTTCTTTTTAACGAAAGTCTTTAGCTACTAAACGGGCTTTGTATTTATCAATAGTGCCATAAGCATTTAGCTTTCTTTTAAAAATCCATTTGCTTCCAATTGGTTTACTTCCAGGAGGTAAATCAACCAATACCCATGTATTGTTTTGCAAAATGGATTCTATTTCATTATTGATAGCTTCCTTCCAATAAGGTGCATCCAGAGATGAAACATTTTCTTGAAAAGTTTGAAACTCACTTTCAATCATATAAGTTATGAAATCAGGTCCAAAGGAAGTAGCTTTCTTAGCTCTTTTGCTTCTTCTAGGTTCAAACTCAATTTTCTGATCGTCTTGACCTTTCGAAGAGCTAGCCTCATAATTCCTTTTGACACCACTACTTCTGTGTCTTTCCTCTTTCAAAGGAAATATATCCTCAAAGAATTCAGCTTCAATAGATTCCATAATAGTATTATTGTTAATATCAGTTATGTCTGATTTAATTACCATGAATCTATAAGCAGCACTATGCATTGCATAGCCTATAAAAACACAATCAATTGTCTTAGATCCCAGTTTGGTCCTTTTTGGTAAAGGAACTTGTACCTTTGCCAAACACCCCCACACTTTCAACATTTTATATGAAGGTAATTTTCTATTCCACACTTCATAAGGCGACTTATCAGTCTTCTTATGTGGAGTTATGTTTAGAATAAAATTTGCTGTAAACAAAGCTTACCCCAACAAATTATGGGGTAAACTTAAACTATTTAACATACAATTAACCATGTCCTTTAAAGTTCAATTCTTTCTGTCAGCTACACCATTTTGTTGTGGTGTATAAGGTGCTGTAGTTTGATGGATTATACCATTAACTTCACAGAATTCATAAAGTGATGAAGATTCATATTCACCACCTCTATCTGATCTAAGCACCTTTACTTTCTTCTCAAGTTGATTTTCAACTTCTGCCTTATATGCTTTAAAAACATCTAAGGTTTCATCTTTACTATGTAATAAATATACATAATAATATTTACTACAGTCATCAATGAATGTGACAAAATACTTCTTACTGCCTCTTGTAGGGATACTTTTCATGTCACATGCATCACTGTGGATTAAATCAAGAATCCCATTACTTCTTTCCACAGATGAAAATGACTTTCTAGCAAACTTTGATTCAACACAAACTTCACATTTGTGTCTATTATCAATGTTGAAATTAGGCAATAGTCTTAAATTTACCATTCTATGTAAAGAATGATAATTGACATGCCCCAACCTAGAATGCCATACATCACACAACTCAACAATATAAGCAGAAGAGTTGTTATTATTATTCTTGGGCATTTGTGCCAATACATTCAGTTTGAACATGCCATCATTTAGATAGCCTTTTCCCACGTACATACCCCCATTTGTCAGAATAAATTTATCTGACTCAAATACAAGCTTGAACCCATTCTTATTAAGTAAAGTTCCTGATACTAGATTCTTTCGAATCTCTGGCACATGCCACACATCATTGAGGGTAAGTATCTTTCTAGAAGTCCATTTCAGCAGGATCTTCCCTTTGCCTTCCACAAAGGCAGTTGAAGCATTTCCCATGTATAGCTTATCGCTACCATCTAGCTTCTCATATGAGGTGAACAATGACTTGTCCTTACAAATGTGCCTAGTAGCACCAGTATCAATCCACCAACCTTTGGTGTCAGAAGCCATATTTATCTCAGAAATGACAGCAACTAGATCGTCATTTTCCATAATATTGGCCTGATGGTTTGAGCTTTGTCCCTTTTTGTGCCGACAAGTTGCAGCCATATGGCCACTCTTACCACAAACATTGGTCCAAGATTCACATTTTTCTTCTGGGATTGTTGCTTCTTGGAACGCCTTGAAGCTTCAACAACATGAGCTTTGGCTTCAACTTCTAGTGGAGCTTTGCCTCCTTTTCTATTATCCTCTTCTATGCAGAGTTTAACAGCAAGATTCTCCATGGACAATTCCTTTCGCTTGTGTTTGAGATAGCATTTGAAGTCCTTCCAGGAAGGAGGCAACTTCTCAATCACAGCAGCAACTTGGAATGGTTCACTGATGTTCAATCCTTCACTTTGCAAATCACTAATGATAATTTGCAATTCTTCAATCTGATTGACTACCAATTTGGCATCAACCATCTTATAATCTAAGAATTTTCCTACAAGGAATTTCTTAGTACCAGCATCTTCCAACTTATACTTCTTGTCTAATGCCTCCCACAATTGCCTTGAAGTATTGTAGGCGTTGCAATAGACATTATACAAGGTGTCTTCAAGACCACTAAGTATATAATTATGGCATAAAAAGTCTGAATGCATCCATGCTTACTTGGCAGCTTTAGTTTCAGGAGTGACAGCTTCTTGTGGGGTAATTGGGCATTCTTCCTTCAAGATGTGAGCAAGGTTCAGCGTAGTGAGATAAAAGATCATCTTCTGTTGCCATCTTTTGAAGTTTTCTCCCTTGAATTTCTCTGGTTTTTCAGCATGAGTTTTGAGGATGGTCGATCCCATCATGGTAGAAACAGTACCATTAGTGGATGAGTTTGCAGCCATTAGTTCAATAATTGTCTTCAGATTGTTGGAAATAATAATTCGCTGTGTATAAGAACTGAGTAACACTAGCAAATTTGATTACAATTTAATTGGCAACAAACAATTACAGTGTAAACAATAATACAGACACTGTATGTAATAACAATTTCAAAACTCAAGAATAAGGATAATAAGAAGTCGAGGCACGCTTACAAAGCGCTGTCCTGAAGACAATTATTTGCTCTGCACGGGTTGCAAGCAGGCTACAGCGTTCGTCTCAGCATGATACAACAACTAACTCTGATAGAACGGCAACCTTGAACTACTCGGATCTGGCAGAACTCTTGGATACTTGCTCTCAACTTGACTCAAGATTAAAGAAAAGAAAGAGAGGAGAGAAGAACTCTTCAATTGGAATGAGATACTCCAAAATGGAATGAGATCCTTCAAATGAAGAAACAAGTTGCTATTTATAGGCTAGCAACTTAGTAACTCTCCAAAAATAAAATTAATATAAACAAAATGAAACATACATAAAAAGTAACTCAATTGTGTAGTTACTTGTAAATATTCAAACGTAACTCACAAATTTAACTTTTAAGTTAAATTTGTAAAAGAAACATCAATGCTTTTTGATGTTTCAAACCATTTTGAAACCTTTGAGTTTCAAGTCAAGTAACAACAACATAAATGAAACATCAATTCATTTTTGATGTTTCAAACCAACACTTTCTTTCACAATTTACTATAAAATCCAACACCACTAAACGCGACAACTCTGATAAAAATGAACAAAAAGAAGAAAAAGGCGCACACCAGTGAGTTTTTAGAGAAAAGCTTACTTGTTGCCTAGGCAACAGGTACCTATGGTGCAGCCCACTTAGACATCATTGATTTTTTTTCTTTTTTTAAAAAAAAAAATCAAAACAACTTTTTTAAATCTTGTGGTGCCCAAATGGGTTGTACCACTAAGCATTTCTCTTATTTTATTTTATTTTTAATTTTGAAACCTTCCACATCAACCATAATATAATAAAATATATGCCACGTCATTTTTAATTTGACTAAGAGAACCCTAACTTCAAGACCAAATTGAAGTATTTTCTTAATCTAGGGATGCATGAAAGTGAGATTTTAAAACCTAGGCCCAAACAAATTTATTACCCAAACTTCATAGACCAAAAAGATAATTTTCTCTAAGGTAAAATATAAAAATTTTTAATTTAATATTTGTGAGTGTGTTTGAGTACTCATATTTACGTGCAATTGAATTAATTTCACACAACAATTTGTTTTTTTTTTAGTTCAACAATATGAAAAAATTCAAACTTCTGACCTCTTAGTCAATGATATATGTCTTAACCAATTAAACTATGCTTAGCTTGGCTACATAACAAGTGGTTAACTAATAACATTTGAATAAATTCTTATCACTTTAATGTCTTAAATTATATTTATTTGCTATGCATGTCAGTAGTCTTTTGATTCAATGAAATGATTTAATTTGGTATTTGAAGTTTAAAATGTCATAAGTAAATAGTTAAAATTATAGAAAATATTAATGAACTTCATAGTAGATTTCAATTATGTCCTTAGATTTTTTGAAAAGTTTCATTTTGACCCTTAAACTTGTTAAATAAAAACTCTTAGAGACATTTTTTCATTAATTTGACGGACATGAATTGACAACAATTGATGTGTAAAAGTTGAAACACATATGTGATATCATTTACAAATTTTCACTAGATAGAAGATTATGATAGTTGCTTGCATTTATTTCAACTCAAAAGACATCGTTGACTACATTATTCACAAAAACAATTTTTACACATCAACTGTCAAGTCAATTTTACATGAATGATGTCCACATATGCCTTCCAATGTTACACATTGTCAAATCATTTTTCACCCATCATTTTAATATATATAAAAGCTCTAATGGTTTTTCTATAACAATTTCAAAGTTCAAAGGTTAAAATGAAACTTTTCGAAATATATTAGCATAATTGAAATTTGTAACCTCTTTAAATTTTGTGAATTCAAACCTAACTTAATAATTAAATATATTGTATGTTTGTATGTTTCAATAGATTCTTAGGGTCTCGAAGAAGTGTTCTTGATCTTCGAGAAAATGTTCTTTGTTTAGGAGGTATTTGATCTTCAAGAGCTCAAGGAGTCTTCTGATCTTTGTTTAAAAATTCTCTCTATTTATAGAGTTCCCCAAGACCCCCAAGTGAGCTTAGGCTTGACTGTTGGATCGGGCTTGGTGGATTTGGGCCTGGTTTTCGGACTGAGTCTGGTCGACTTTGGGTCTATACTCCTCTAGACTGAGCCTGACTGACCTTGGGCCCAGACTTTGCTAGATTAGGACATCCCATTTGGATTTTATCTAAAATTGGCCCAAATTTCATATAACCCAATTACATATTTGGATTTGCCATAATTTAATTTAGGGATGCTTGCAAATTTAAATAATTCCTAATTAAGTAAATAATTTTGTCACTAATTTTAAGCAATGACATGACAATTTCTCATTGGCCAAAATTTCTATTCCAACAATTTCTATAAATTTTTTTTAGTTTAATAAGATGTGGGGATGAAGATTTGAACATCTAACCTATTAGTCGATAGTGCAAGTCTTAACTAGTTGAACTATTGATAATGCTCATTTATGACAGTTATTTAGCTCTAAAAATCAGGTTTATTCTTCAGAAAGCAAGTGTTTATTGCTATAATTTATGTTATATAAAATGAATTTTAGTAATAAAAAAAAGCTTAGCATGTGTTTGAGATATTTATTTTATAAAAATAAGTAAATAGGTGTAAAAAGAGTCATTTTTGTAAAGAGTTTGTTAAGTTTTGTTGTTTTTGTGGAGAAGTGTAAAAAAGACCCCAGATGCGACTGCATTTGGAGTTAGAAGGAAAATTTCAACTGAAGCTGGACAACATGTGAAATGTGTCCAACATGTGGCCGCAACTGGACCTAATCAACAGATCTTCCCAGATTCGCGAATTTAACAAATTCTCGAAAGATTCTCTATCAAATCTCCTCAAATCAAGCAATTTTGGTAGGCCACAATTTATCACACTGACCTCGACAGAAACCCTAGACTTGGAAGTCTATAAAAGGCGGCCAAAAGTTAATTTTCAAGAGAGCTAGGATTCCTAGTTTGACGCCCGATATTTATATACTAAATTGGGACCTAAGTTTACTTAAAGTAAGTTGGCAGAGGATGACATAGTGTGGTCGGGTCTCAATTTCTTTAAGTATGCATATTGGTTTAAGGTTGGGGTTTGGAAAAAAGGATAAGAAGTTTAGTGGAGGGTAGGTTGGTCTTTTTGCTTGAGGTATAGTGGGAAAAAAAAAGAGAAACAAACAAATAAAACGAAAAGAAAAGAATATGTTTTTATTTAAAAAAAAAAAAAACAAAGCCCCACACCTTCTTCTTCTTCCTCTTCACGATCTCAAGGGAAAAAAATGGGGGTTGTCGCTTCTTCTCTCTCAATCAAGCGGTGCGCACGTAAGGGGGGGAAAATTTCGCCGACAAGTTCACCGGCGATTAGAAGGAGCGGCAGTTTTCGGTGAGCCTCACTCTTCGTTTTCTTTACCCGCGTCTCTCTCTCTCTCTCTCATTTTCCCTCTCTCGCGTGTGATTCTCTTCCTCTCTCGATCATTCGTTCGGTGGGTAGCGTGGTTGAGGCGAATTGAAGGCATGCCGGCGTTAAAGGAAGCGAGGGGGTGGTTCAAGGTTTTTCAGTCATTTCCCCTTTCTCTTTTGGAATTCCTCTATCGTTTTCTCCCCTCCCATTTCGCGATCTCTCTCCCTTTCTCTCTCATCCGTTCTAATGGCAGTGAAGGTGGGCCGATTGGAGCGGCAGTGGCGGTGGAACTCACAAATAGAGTTTGCCTCGTAGTTTCCAGCAACTCTTTGCGTGGGCAGCAGCTGCAGAGGCGTTTGTGGGGATTTTGGAGCTCGTTTCAGCGTGGACAATTGACCATTGACTACGAGTAAGTGATTCGACATTAGCATATGTTGAAACAAGGGCTTAACCATCAATTTTGACACTATTTAGGTAGTTTCGGGCTAACCCAGGTTGCTCACTAAGGTTAGAGGTTGCATCAACAAGTGTACGCGTTCTAAAAGTCGATTCGGTGGTGCTAGTTACAATGTAGGTTGAGGCAATTACGCAAGCTAGAAGGCGGTGTTGGGTGTGGTGCTCGCATCGTTATTTTCTCTGGTACTTTGGGGGAGGAGCTAGTGTCTTCCTAGTTGGATAAGGAATTGTTTGGTCGTGCGTCGGCCTTGAAGGTAAGTAGCCTAGTTGGATAGCTCTTTAATGCTTTGAATACAAAATTTTTGGGTTGTGTGATACTTGTGTGACTGTTTGGTGATGAGTATGTGCTTGCAAGTATGCGCTTTGGCATGTTGGTCATTGCATGGCGTGTTGATCGAACTGAAACGTGGGGACTTTAAGAAAAGATTTTTAGTTTAAAAATAAAACTCTAGTCCAGTGCAAGTGCACATTGTCAATGCAAGTAATATAAAACTGGAAGTATTCTAGAGTATCGATCCCACAAGGAACGGATACAATAAAATTCAAAAAATAGCAAAAATTATTTTCAAATTGAAATTTTGGTAACCAATGTTATAAAAATGTTGGGAGGTGTTTTTGGCAAAAGAAAATAAATAAAAATAATAATAAATATGAAAAAAGAAAATTCAAGTTGTTTATGCCCATTTGGAGAGAAATGCAACTAAAATGAAATTGCAATCATAGCTAACACAATAAACTAAGTAAACCAAATTCAACTCCTATTCGACTTTCTTTGAAGTATCTTTAGGAGGCTAAGTGATTAAACCTATATTTCTATGGTTAATCTAAATTAGATATTTTCGCCCACAACTCAAGTGGTTTTGGAGTCTCGTCCTATGTCTAGGGTCGATGTTCATGCCTTACGTCTAAGTCTTTTCCTCCATTTCTTTGGTGACATCTATCTTCCCTTAACCCTTTCGATATTAAGTTCAAGCTTAACAAGCAACACTAGTTGGCCGACTAGGTTTACCCAACGTTAATTCAACAAAAACAAAGAAAGTTCAAGTGTTAACTAGATTGTTTGTACTTTACATCTTTCGGCATTCACCAACTTGAACCCCTTAGGAAAATTAGCTCATCATTGCAAAAGTGAAAAACAAAGCTTTAAAGTAATAAAAATGCATAACTGTGAATGAAGAAAGAATAGATAAAGTTCTAGAATGTAGAAATAAAAATAACTTAATCAAAACTTAAAGAACATAAACTAGAATAAAACTTGGGTATAAGAAAATTAATTCAAACAAGCTAGAAATTTTGTTAAGAACTAAGAACTCAATGCCGAAAATACAATAAAAACTTAAACAACTAACTTAAATCTTGAAATACAACTAAATGAATGAAAATAAAGCAGCAACTAAATTCCTAAAACATAAGAAAATAAATTAAATAAAATATAAAATAAATAATAAGAAATGGAAGAAAACAACCCATTTTTCACTTCTTACTTAATAGATTTAACTCCACTCTTTTCAAATGGAATTGAACCTTCACTTCCTTCAACTTTCGTTGAGGAAGGACTGAGTTTCGAAGTTCAGAGGGGCTAAAAACAGAAAAGAAAAACAACAGTAAAAACAGAAGAATTCTCTCAAATTTCCTCTAATTCTCTTAAATTCATTTCAATTTTCTCAAATGTCCTTCATAATTGTCTCATTGAATATAAATATTACATATATTTTAGATATATGATGTTAAGACTAATCAATTATAGTATAATTAAGTCACAATTAAAATTTCATGAAATAATTCAAATAACTTTAATCACTTCCATATTTTTTTTTCAAATTTCTACTCGCATTGACATTTCAAATTTTCAATTGACATTTATATCTAAATATGGTCTTAATTTTTAGACTTGATGCTTACAAATGATCAATTATAGTCTAATTAAGTCAAAATCAAAGTTTCATTGGCTAATTTAAACAATTTCCATCAATTTCCACGATTTCTATAAAATTTTTCGAAATTTCCGTCGACATTTCCATAAATTTTGGACCTCGATATTTCCATCAACATCGACATTTCAAACCTTGGGTAAAAGTACCCTTCAAGCATTTATAAAACTTCCAATGTGGGATACAAGCAAAACCAATTATAGGGCCAAAAGTCAAAGTCATTTCCAACAACCAACTTAAACTTCAAATTAGTTTCATTTTAGGAAAGATTTAGAATAAGATTTCAAGGGATAAACTTGGAGCTTTTTATTTAATTTTTTTTTAAATTTTAATTAGTGACTATTACATAATGTCATAATGTATTGACACTAAAAAAATGTCATAACTTTTGGAAAATATGAAAATATTCATTTTTCGCCAAAAACATGCGCCTTAGTTTGACTATGAAATGGTTTAAATAAAAAATATATTTGAGAAAATATTAGTTATTGTTGTTTAATAATTGTTAATCATAGTCATAATTTGGTGACTCTGGAAAACTGTCATAACTAAAAAAAAAAAAAAAAAACTCCTTTTTTTTCTTGCCAAAAACGCGCCTTTTGACTTTTATGACACTTTTTTTCTCTCTCTCCTTAATTTGCCTTGACTATTGTGTCATAGAAACCCATTTTTTTTGTAGTGTTGCTTTCTTAAAAAAATATTTTAAAAAGAAAAGAAAAAAAATCACAACTATATTGAATGACATTTTTTTAATTTATATAGTTCATTGGTCCTCACTTGATGTCATGCAAATTAATATATTAGTTTTTTCTTTTTCTTTTATGTTTTTTACACCAAATTATGTTAGTTGATGTCATCCATGTTGTGTTGTTGATGTTCTTTTTTTTTTCTTTTCTAGATCTAAAATATCCATCTCCTCTAAATTTAAATTAGCCCACATTTTTTTCGTTTTCTTTCATGCTCTTTTTACACAATTATGTTAGTTGATACCACTCATGTTGTGTTGTTGATGCTTCTTTTTTCCAGATCTAAAATATCAATCTCATCCAATTTTTAATAAGGTATATCTTTCTTTCTTTCTTTCTTTTTTAATTTAAATTTCGTTAGCCTGCGTTTTTTCTTTTACATATTCTTTTATTCATCGTTTTTATTTATTTATAACTAAATTATTATTTTGAGTTTTGAATTAGGGGTTAATTTATTTTTGTGTTTTATTTTTAAAATATTACTTTTAATTTTAAAAATTTTATTGCTTTCTTAAAAAAATATTTCAAAAAGAAAAAAAAAACACAACTATACTGAATGACATTTTTGAAGAAAAAAACTTACGGTGAAGCCCACTTGGTGTCCACAAGAAAAAAAAAATACTTTGTTTTTTTTTTTTTATAAAAAAAAATCTGTAGTGCCCAAGTGGGCTACACCACACTTACCTGCGCCTTGACAACATGTAAGTTTCTCCCTTTTTTTAATTTACATAGGTCATTGGTCCTCACTTGATGTAGTGCAAAATGACAATTTGACTAAAAACATTGTCTATAAAGAAGTTTTGACTTTGTAAACTAATTTGTTTAAAATGTATTTTTGTATTATTTAGCATAATTATTGTTACTACATTTGCTATGATATGTCACATATATATGTGTGTGTATTTTTTAATTAATTCTCTTTCAATAATTGTATGCCAAATTTAAATAAAATAATCGTTATAAAATTGCATTAACAAGTATTATATAAATTAAACAAAATATATTATTACAAAACATATATATTATATTATAAATAATAATAATAATAGAAATAAAAATTAAAAAACTTAATAAAAATTATATTATATTAAAATTATGTTATATTATATGAAAAATTACATTATAATAAAAATATTATATTATATTCAAATTAGTCACACTAAAAAGTATAAAATAATAATAGAAATATAAAAAAACAAAACTAATATAAGAATGTATAAAAAAAATTAATTATTTAAATTCATTGTAAATTCAATTTAATTCATACTATTTTGATTACACATGCAATGCACGTGGTAAAAAAAATAGTATATTAAAAAGTAAGTTTTTGAAAAATATTTTTAGACTAGAATACCCTTTTAAATTTTAGTTAATTACATTAATCAAATCATCCTAATCCGATTTGATAATTTGAATCAAAATGAATATCTTATTTAATATCAAATTGATGAATTTGAATTCATAGTCTTAATTTGATAAGCAATTCAATTCAAAATCAAATCAAATTTGCTTCTATAAATTGAATCCAATTATCATACACAATTCTTCAGCTACGTTTTTTCATTTAGTTCTTATAGTTTTATTTTTTTTATTTTTTGAAACTGGAGTTCTTCTTCATGTATGTTTTTTTCATTTAGTTCTTATAGTTCTTTATTTTATTTTATTTTTTTGAAATTGAAGTTATTATATTTCTTTTCTTTTCTTTTTTTTTTTTATAAACTGGACTTCTTCTTTACGTATGTTTTTTTTTTTATTTAGTTCTTATAGTTCTTATTAGTTCTTATTTGATTCTTATAGTTTTTTTTAATGAAATTCTTATATATATATATATATTTATTTATTTATTTAAATTGGAGTTCTTATAGCTTATTAGTTCTTATAGTTCTTTTTTTTTTTTAACTGAAGTTTATATATATATATATATATATATATATATATATATATATATATATATATATATATATAATTTTTTGAAACTGGAGTTCTTATAATTCTTATCAGTTCTTATATACGCACAATTATAATTCTTATGCTATTGAGTTGCAATAGTCCAAAGTCTGAATCGGTTGCCTGGATACTAATTATGTTTCCTTTTTTTTTTTTGTTACAATTACGTCTTTGTATATATATACCCAATTCTTCACGTATTCAAATTATTGTAACTTCTTTTGCATCCAATTATCTTTTTTTTTTCATATGAGGTTTTAATTTTTAGTAATAACTATTTTTTTTTCAGGTCTAAAAGTAGTCATCTCCCAAATTTTCAACAGGGTTATCTCCAATTTTTTATCGGATCATGTATCTTTCCTTTTTTTTATTTGATTTTTTTTTCAAAAATCTATCTCTTTTTCAAATTAAGTTTTTGGCATGATTTTTGGACATCATGCTACATTTTTTCTCTTTATTTTTTTCTAACCTTTTCCATTTTTTTTTCTTCAGAATTCTATATCTTTTTCAAATTAATTTTTTGGCTTAAAAAATCAAGTACCTCTAATTAATTACATCTTTGTGTATCCAATTATTTTAGTTAAAAAAATTTAAATATATATCTATAATATTATTAGTAATATCTATAATCTATAATTCTATAATAACATTTTTAGATCACAATACCCTTTTAAATTTTAGTTAATTAGTTAGTTACAGTAATCAAATCATCCAAATCCGATTTGATAATTTGATTCAAAATGAATATCTGATTTAATTTCAAATTGGATTACTTTAATCAAATCATCCTAATCTGATTCAAATTATCCTAATCTGATTTGATAATTTGATTCAAAATGAATATTTGATTTAATTTAAAATTGATTAATTTGAATCAATATCTATAATGTATACCTATAATCTATAATCTATAATATATTAAAAAACAAGAGTTTTTGAAAAACATTTTTAGACCAAAATATTTCTTTAAATTTTACTTAATTACATAAATCAAATCATTATAATTTGATTTAATTTCAAATTTGATTAAAACAGATTTTGAATTATTTTTTTTTCTTTCATGCTTTTTTATTCAAAATTCAAAAATAATTTGAATTAATTGTTATTCTTAATTTGATAGTTGATAGCATGTCTAATCGGATTGAATTAGTTATTTTTTCTTTCACATTTTTTTATTAAAAAATAATTTGAATCAATTCTTACTCGTTTGATCCGATATCTAATTAGAATTTGAATTAATTTTTTTCTTTCACATTTTTTATTCAAAATTCAAAAATAATTTGAATTAATTCTTATTCTTAATTTGATACTTGATAGCATATCTAATTGGATTGAATTAGTTATTTTTCTTTCATATTTTTTTATTAAAAAATAATTTGAATCAATTCTTACTCATTTGATTCAATATCTAATTAGAATTTGAATTATTATTTTTTTCTTTCACATTTTTTATTCCAAATTAAAAAATAATTTGAATTAATTGTTATTCTTAATATGATACTTGATAGCATATCTAATTGGATTGAATTAGTTATTTTTCTTTCACGTTTTTTTATTAAAAAATAATTTGAATCAATTCCTACTCATTAGATAGGATATCTAATTTGATTGAATTATTTATTTTTCTTTCACATCTTTTTATTAAAAAAATATTTTGAATCAATTCTTATCCTACTCTTTTAATGAGATATCTAATTTAATTGAATTAACTCTTTTTTCTTTCACGTTTTTATTCAAAAACCGAAAAGAATTTGAATTAATTTTTATTCTTAATTTGATAAGATATCTAATTTGATTTAAAATCAAATTAAAATTGAATTTGAATCTAAATTTCTTCTGTAAATTTCACATGTCCTCCAAATTTTGTTCCGATCTAAAATGGTCATCTCCTCCAATTTTTCACCACGTTATGTTATTGATGTTCTTTTTTCCAGATCTAAGATCCATCTCCTCCAATTTTTTATCCGTTATCTTTCACTCTCTCATCATGTGTCTTTCTTTATTTTTGATAAATTTAAATTAGCCCACGTTTTTTTGTTTTCTTTCATGTTTCTTTTACACAAAATTATGTTAATTGATACCACTCATGTTGTGTTGTTGATGCTTCTTTTTTCCAGATCTAAAATATCCATCTCCTCAAAATTTTAATAAGATATCTCTTTCTTTTTCTTTTTTTAAATTTAAATTTCATTAGCCCACGTTTTTTATTTAATATATTCTTTTACTCATTCTTTTAATTTGATTTAGGGTTTAGTTTATTTTTGTGTTTGATTTTTAAATTTTAGCAATAATATAAACACTTTAATTTTAGAACATACTCTTTTAATTTATAGATGATGTTTATTAATTTTAAAAAATTTCTTGCTTTCATTAAAAAATATTTCAAAAGAAAAGAAAAAAAAATCATAACTATATTGAAAGACATTTTAGAAGATACTCTTTTAATTTAAAGAGGATGCTTATTAATTTTAAAAAGTTTTTTGCTTTCTTAAAAAAATATTTCAAAAAGAAAAGAAAAGAAAAGAACCCACAACTATATTGAATGACATTTTTTAAATTTACATAGCTCATTGGTCCTCATTTGATGTCGTGCAAATTAATATATTAGTTTTTTCTTTTTCTTTTACGTTTTTTACACCAAATTATGTTAGTTTTTTTTTTTGAAACATAACCAATACCAACCAAAAAAAACGTTACTCCATCTCAAGAATATTTTTCAGTGGGCCTGTTTACACCACTGTATAATTTTACACCACGTTACTCCACTGTAGGGAGGATTCAGTTGTATCAACTAACATAATATGTTATATGAAAAATTATATTATAATAGAAATTGTAGATACCGTATTTGGTCCGTTAATTTTTATACTTCGATTTGATTTGTTTTAAATTTTTGGTTTGTGTTACTTTAGTTCATTTTTGTTTTATTTTCATTTTTCTTCAAGCTTTGTTTAAAGCTTTCATGTTTATTAATTTTGTTGATTTTATTTATTAATTTTTTTTCTTTTTCTTTCTATTTATTTATTTTTTCTTCTTTTTCAAAATACATTTTCACAAGTCAATAGTCTTCCCCAATTTTCTCATTCTTCCCACTAGCTAGTTTCTTTCTCCCAAATTTTCTCTCCCTCATTGCCACTCACTCTCCTTTCTCTACTTACCATACTATTTTAAGGAGTGTTAAATTCTTATAAAAGGGGACCTTTTGGGTGAGACCAAGGGGAGAAGGAGAAAAGAAGATCATTGAGAAAAGAGAGAGATTGAGGAGGAAAAAAGAAGATCAGAGAGAAAAGAGAGAGATTAGAGAAGAAAAAGAGAGGAGAGGAGAGTTTACTCATATCTACAAATTCCGGCAAGATTACCCATTCCGGCGGCAATTTCGTTTTCGGCGATTTGAAATCAACTCCAACCACCTACTGCTTCTTCTTCTTTTCGTAAGGTGAGGTGTGGAAGAAAGGAAGAGAAAGTTCTTTCTTTCACTCCCATTTTAACCATCTCTTTTGGTGCTTAATTCCCCAATCTGTCCCTACTTTCTTGCTAATTTTCAATTGGACCATAATTATGGTTTAATTTTAATTGACTACTGTTTGTTTAAACTTTAAATTCATCCAATGCATGTTGTTTAATAAATTGATCCACGGTATGTTACTTAATTTACGAATTGGTCTATAGCATGTTGTTTGATTTTCAAATTGACCAATAACATGTGGTTTATTTTTAATTCTCCAACAGCATGTGGTTTAAGTCTAATTTGACCAATAACATGTTATCAATTTGCAAATAAATGAAAATAAATTAATTTGACATGCTTATTTAGTCGTCAAACGGACCATACTCAAACTTTAATTGTCATTTAAATTACAATTAACTTGAATTGTTGTTTAAATTACAATTAGATTGTTAATTGACCAATTAATTGTGTGTTCAATTTTTCCATAACATGTTGGTTTAATGTCAAATAGTCCTTGAATGGTTTAATTTCATTTTGGCCTTAATTGTTGTTTAAATGTCAATTAGCTTTAATTGTTATTTAAATTTCAATTAATTTTTGGATGGTTCATTCCATCATTTGACGATTTATTTTTCAATTGATTTATGACATGTTGTTTAATTCGTTATTTCATTCGATTGAAAAATTGATTTATTTCATTTTAATTTGAATTAAATTGCAAACGGTTTAATTTGCTTGATTTGTAAATTGCTTAATTTTCTTAATTTGCAAATTGCTTGAATGTTGATATTTGCTTGTTTTGATTTGAATTAATTTGTAAATTGTTTAATTCGTTAAATTGCTTAATTTGCTTAATTTTCAAATTACTTAAATTTTGCTATTTGATGATTTCATTCAAATTTGATTCGATTTGGAATTTTCTAAGTACAATTTCACTTTAGTTTCAATTGATTTATTTCTAAATTGATTCCAACTAAAGTAAAGTTTTAATTTGGTCTTAATTTAGATTTTCTAGTTGAGCTCTCCAGTTGTAACTAATTAATGAGTTTGGAATAAAATTTGATTATGCGGGACTTGTTCTGTCTAGGCCGAGGTATTTAAGCTGACCAAAGGGAATACCTCTACCTGGGAACTACCCAATTAGTCAAAATTTATTTAATCTCATGGAAAATTTTTCAAAATTAAGTTTTGGCAACAAAGTTTGAAACAAAACAAAAATTACTCCTTTTAAAATTGGATTTCTGAAATAAGAACCTTCCAATTTCTCAAAATGGCATTTCGGCAACAAAAATTTGAAATAAAACAAAAGTTTGGAATAAAATTTGATTATGCGGGACTTGTTCTGTCTAGGCTGAGGTATTTAAGCTGACCAAAGGGAACACCTCTACCTGGGAACTACCCAATTAGTCAAAATTTGTTCAATCTCATTGAAACTTTTTTTCAAAATTAAATTTTGGCAACAAAGTTTGAAATAAAACAAATTTTCCCTTTTAAAATTGGATTTCTGAAATAAGAACCTTCCAATTTATCAAAATTACATTTTAGCAACAAAAGTTTGAAATAAAACAAATTTGCCCCTTTAAAATTGGATTTCTGAAATAAGAACCTTCCAATTTATCAAATTTACATTTTGGCAACAAAAGTTTGAAATAAAACAAATTTGCCCCTTTAAAATTGGATTTCTGAAATAAGAACCTTCCAATTTATCAAAATTACATTTTGGCAACAAAAGTTTGAAATAAAACAAATTTGCCCCTTTAAAATTGGATTTTTGAAATAAGAATCTTCCAATTCATCAAAATTACATTTTGGCAATAAAAGTTTGAAATAAAATAAATTGCCTCCTTTAAAATTGGATTTCTGAAATAAGAACCTTCCAATTCATCAAAATTACATTTTGGCAATAAAAGTTTGAAATAAAATAAATTGCCTCCTTTAAAATTGGATTTCTGAAATAAGAACCTTCCAATCCAATAAAATAAATTGGAAGGTTCTTATTTCAGAAATCCAATTTTAAAGGAGGCAATTTATTTTATTTCAAACTTTTATTGCCAAAATGTAATTTTGATGAATTGGAAGGTTCTTATTTCAAAAATCCAATTTTAAAGGGGCAAATTTGTTTTATTTCAAACTTTTGTTGCCAAAATGTAATTTTAATAAATTGGAATGTTCTTATTTCAGAAATCCAATTTTAAAGGGGAAAATTTGTTTTATTTCAAACTTTTGTTGCCAAAATGTAATTTTGATAAATTGGAATGTTCTTATTTCAGAAATCCAATTTTAAATGGGCAAATTTGTTTTATTTCAAACTTTTGTTGCCAAAATGTAATTTTGATAAATTGGAATGTTCTTATTTCAGAAATCCAATTTTAAAGGGGCAAATTTGTTTTATTTCAAACTTTTGTTGCCAAAATGTAATTTTGATAAATTGGAAGGTTCTTATTTCAGAAATCCAATTTTAAAAGGGCAAATTTGTTTTATTTCAAACTTTGTTGCCAAAATTTAATTTTGAAAAAGTTTCAATGAGATTGAACAAATTTTGACTAATTGGGTAGTTCCCAGGTAGAAGTGTTCCCTTTGGTCAGCTTAAATACCGCAGCCTAGACAGAACAAGTCCCGCATAATCAAATTTTATTCCAAACTTTTGTTTTATTTCAAACTTTTGTTGCCGAAATGCCATTTTGAGAAATTGGAAGGATCTTATTTCAGAAATCCAATTTTAAAAGGGGCAATTTTTGTTTTATTTCAAATTTTGTTGCCAAAATAAAATTTTGAGAAATTTTCCATGAGATTAAATAAATTTTGACTAATTAGGTAGTTCCCAGGTAGAGGTGTTCCCTTTGGTCAGCTTAAATACCTCGGCCTAGACAGAACAAGTCCCGCATAATCAAATTTTATTCCAAACTCATTAATTAGTTACAACTGGAGAGCTCAACTAGAAAATCTAAATTAAGACCAAATTAAAACTTTACTTTAGTTGGAATCAATTTAGAAATAAATCAATTGAAACTAAAGTGAAATTGTACTTAGAAAATTCCAAATCGAATCAAATTTGAATGAAATCATCAAATAGCAAAATTTAAGTAATTTGAAAATTAAGCAAATTAAGCAATTTAACGAATTAAACAATTTACAAATTAATTCAAATCAAAACAAGCAAATATCAACATTCAAGCAATTTGCAAATTAAGAAAATTAAGCAATTTACAAATCAAGCAAATTAAACCGTTTGCAATTTAATTCAAATTAAAATGAAATAAATCAATTTTCCAATCGAATGAAATAACGAATTAAACAACATGTCATAAATCAATTGAAAAATAAATCGTCAAATGATGGAATGAACCATCCAAAAATTAATTGAAATTTAAATAACAATTAAAGCTAATTGACATTTAAACAACAATTAAGGCCAAAATGAAATTAAACCATTCAAGGACTATTTGACATTAAACCAACATGTTATGGAAAAATTGAACACACAATTAATTGGTCAATTAACAATCTAATTGTAATTTAAACAACAATTCAAGTTAATTGTAATTTAAATGACAATTAAAGTTTGAGTATGGTCCGTTTGACGACTAAATAAGCATGTCAAATTAATTTATTTTCATTTATTTGCAAATTGATAACATGTTATTGGTCAAATTAGACTTAAACCACATGCTGTTGGAGAATTAAAAATAAACCACATGTTATTGGTCAATTTGAAAATCAAACAACATGCTATAGACCAATTCGTAAATTAAGTAACATACTGTGGATCAATTTATTAAACAACATGCATTGGATGAATTTAAAGTTTAAACAAACAGTAGTCAATTAAAATTAAACCATAATTATGGTCCAATTGAAAATTAGCAAGAAAGTAGGGACAAATTGGGGAATTAAGCACCAAAAGAGATGGTTAAAATGGGAGTGAAAGAAAGAACTTTCTCTTCCTTTCTTCCACACCTCACCTTACGAAAAGAAGAAAAAGCAGTAGGTGGTTGGAGTTGATTTCAAATCGCCGAAAACGAAATTGCCGCCGGAATGGGTAATCTTGCCGGAATTTGTAGATATGGGTAATCTTGCCGGAATTTGTAGATATGAGTAAACTCTCCTCTCCTCTCTTTTTCTTCTCCAATCTCTCTCTTTTCTCTCTGATCTTCTTTTTTCCTCCTCAATCTCTCTCTTTTCTCAATGATCTTCTTTTCTCCTTCTCCCCTTGGTCTCACCCAAAAGGTCCCATTTTATAAGAATTTAACACTCCTTAAAATAGTATGGTAAGTAGAGAAAGGAGAGTGAGTGGCAATGAGGGAGAGAAATTTTGGGAGAAAGAAACTAGCTAGTGGGAAGAATGAGAAAATTGGGGAAGACTATTGACTTGTGAAAATGTATTTTGAAAAAGAAAAAAAAATAAATAAATAAAAAGAAAAAGAAAAAAAATAAATAAATAAAATCAACAAAATTAATAAACATGAAAGCTTTAAACAAAGCTTGAAGAAAAATGAAAATAAAACAAAAATGAACTAAAGTAACACAAACCAAAAATTTAAAACAAATCAAATCGAAGTATAAAAATTAACGGACCAAATACGGTATCTACAGAAATAATATAATTTTTTTTATAATAATATAATATAATATAAATATTATATTATATTCAAATTAGTCACATTAAAAAATATAAAATAATAATAGAAATAGAAAAACAAAACAAATATAAGAATGCATAAAAAAATAATTAGTTAAATTCATTGTAAATTCAATTTAATTCATACTATTTTGATTACACGTTCAATGGACGAGGTAAAAAAAACTAGTATATTAAAAAGCAAGGATGATTGAAAAACATTTTTGGACCACTATACCCTTATTTTAATTTTTAGATTTACAACCATGCCATTAAAATTAATAATTAATAATAATACATGAGTAACTCATGAACTTATTATAATTCTTAAAACACATTAATTATTAATAATAAATTAAGTAAAAATGGCAATGAGCAGTTTTTTTTTTTAATTAATGGAAATGGACACTTCAAAGGAGTTATTATTTGGTTTTAGAAAATGAATTATTATTTATTAATTATATATTTATATAAATATGATATTTAAATACAAACAAATATTTTTCAGTAAAAAACAAATAAATATGTATGCTTTAAGATTTATATATGTGATAAATTTACGTTGCTTTTGATTTTCTTTTTTTTTTGTTATAAATAAAACTTATAGTATGAGAATTTTTTTTAAGTATTCTTTAATTAAAAGATATATATAATTTTTTTAAAGTAAATTATATATAACCAAATTTTCAAATAAATATAATATTTTGTTCATGTCTAATTAACATTTAAATTAATAAAATTATATTTAAAATAAAAGTATAAGAATCTAGAAAAGTTAGAAGATGAAAGGCTAGACTATAAAAAGTTTTGCTAATTTAATTTCTATGAATTAAACATAAACTAATTACCTTACATTTAATTTATTTAATAATGGAATTTCAAGGGTTTTGCAACCTTCTTTAACTCCTAGCCATAACTATATAAAGAGCTATTCTCTACTCTTTTTCTATAAAAACTAGAGTCTCTTCTTCTTAGTTTGTTTCTCTTTCTCTCTCAATTTCTTCTCCCAACGCTTCTAAGTTTGTATTTGTATGAAGCAATAGTGTTATGCACCAATGGGAGACAAAGATACTTCAACAAAATGCTCTCAAACATAGGTATCAATTTTTCATTATGTCCTTTCATGCACGACAATGAGTTTCAATACCTCTAGAAATTCTCATTTCTTAAACCGATACTTTTCAACAAAACTTTTACATATGACACTTGATTTTAAATTGCAAGTGTTGGAATAGAAATTTCGGCCAACCCAAAATTTCCACATCATTACCCAATATTGATGACAAAATTATATTTAATTAGGGATTAATTAAATTTGCAAAAGATTCCTAAATTAAATTATGGTGAATCCAAGTACACAATTGGGTTATTTGAAATTTGGAAGACAAAAGGGCTAGCCCAAAGTCAATCAGGCCCAGTCCAAATAGCTAGGCCCAAAGTCAACCAGGCTCAGTCCAAATTGCTAGGCCCAAAGTCAACCAGGCCCAGTCCAAAAGGGCTGGCCCAAAGTCAACCAGGCCCAATCCGAAGGGTTTGGCCCAAAATCAACTGGGCACAGTCCAACAAGCCCAAGCACATCTAGAGGCCTTGAGGAACTCTATAAATAGAGAGCTTCCTCCTTCATTTGAGAGGTTCAGAACTGAAAAAGCTTAGAGAGAATTTAGAAACAAAGCTCAGAAGACTCCAGAAGCTCTTGAAGATCAAACACAGTCTGAACGAAGAAAACGTCACGGAGATCAAGAACACTCTAAGAATCCATTGAAGTTTCAACCTTGAGAACAAGCTATTTAGCCCTCGAGCAAAGCATACAAGTAGGAGAGAGAATCAGAGGATCAAATACTAAAGATTGTACTCACTATACTGAAATTAATACAAACACAAGTTCATTTACACGTATTAAATTTCCTTGTTGAAATCTCGTGTGAACAGATTGGCATGCCCAGTGAGACCACTCTACCTCTCATCTCTTTCTCCTTCAGATCAAATCATGGCAGCAAAGAAAGCTGCATCCAAGGCTACTACTTCAAGCGACACATACGCGGGACTAGTTACTCGCAGTCGTTCAAGAAGGGGTGAGATAAGTGAAGGCCGAACCCCTGACACAATTGCAAGCAGAATCATAAAACTGATTGATGAGTCTGCCAAGAGCAAAGTCATTATTAAAGACAACCCGATGTTTAACCAACCCATTCCCGCTTCAGGTCAACTGAAGGAGACATTCAACCTTGATGTGATGTCTGTTATGATGGCTGATGTAGACCCCAATGAGAGGATGGCAGAGATGGAAAGAAAGATCAACCTCCTGATGAAGGCGGTGGAAGAAAGAGATCTTGAAATCGCCCATCTGAAAAATCAAATGCAAAACAAAGAAATGGCTGAGTCAAGTCAAACCCTTGCTACAAGAAGGAATGACAAGGGAAAGACTATCATCAAGGATGAGCAACCACAGCACCCTGCTTCAGTTGCTTCCTTATCTGTCCTACAACTACAGGACATGATCATGAACTCTATCAGGGCTCAATATGGTGGGCCCACTCAAAACCCTCTCATGTACTCCAAACCGTACACCGAGAGGATTGACAACTTGAGGATGCCTGTGGGATATCAGCCTCCAAAATTCCAGCAGTTTGATGGAAAGGGCAACCCGAAGCAACATGTTGCCCACTTTGTTGAAACATGCGAGAATGCAGGGACACGCGGTGACCTCCTAGTCAAGCAGTTTGTTCATACCTTGAAGGGGAATGCCTTTGATTGGTACACCGACTTAGAGCCCGAGACGATTGACAGTTGGGAGCAGTTTGAGAGAGATTTCCCGAATCGCTTCTACAGTGCAAGGCGAAATGTCAGTATGATAGAACTCACCAACACCAAATAGCACAAGGGTGAGCCTATCATTGACTAAATCAACCGTTGAAGGGCCTTGAGTCTCGACTGCAAAGACCGACTCACAGAAGTATCTGCTGTTGAAATGTGCACCCAAGGTATGCACTGGGGACTACTTTATATCTTGCAGGGAATAAAATCGCGTTCCTTTGAAGAGTTAGCAACCCGTGCTCACGACATGGAGCTAAGCATCGCTGCCAGAGGGAATAAAGACCTCCTAGTCCCATATGTGAAGAAAGAAAGGAAAGAGTTTAAAGGCGCAGAGAACGCTACGAAGAGCGCCGCCAAAGAATCCATGGTCGTTAACACGACCCCTCTAAAGTATTCCTCAAAAGGGAAAGAAATCAAGCCAGAAAAGCAACAAGAAGCAGGCGAGAGATGCCGCCCAACTTTGAAAGAAAGACAAGAGAAAGTCTATCCATTTCCAGACTCCGACATCCCAGACATGTTGGAGCAATTGCTAGAAAAGCAACTCATTGAGCTCCCGGAATGCAAGCGACCAAGGGAGCTCGGAAAGGTAGGCGATCCTAATTATTGTAAGTACCACCGTGTTGTTAGCCATCCGGTGGAGAAATGCTTTGTATTGAAAGAGTTGATTTTAAGACTGGCTCGTGAGAAGAAAATTGAGCTAGATCTCGACGAAGTAGCTCAAACAAATCACGCCGCAATAATGACAAATACAAGTGTCCAACCGTCTACAATCCCCTTGCGCGAGAATGGAGAGTGTCTGATCCAGTTTGGGTCATTTGAACCCATTACGGTTCGATCACAGAAGATTTTCGCAAGCAAGAATGTTCAAGAAAGAAGCCACCAAAAGGAAAGCACTCAAGAGAGGTGCGAACAGATTGAAGATGAAAATAGCTGATGGATTGTTGTGACCCGTCACAAAAAACGACAACAGAACTACGTTCAAAAGGAAACTCGTCTGTTTCGGGAGCGAAAAAGAAGAAGTAAACTCCCGAGGAGAAAAGGTAAGAAGACTACCAGAAATTTGAATCTTCTGGTGCAAGAAAACGAAGAGCTCTTCCAACTTGGATAGGCGGTTACTTTAGCGGAATTCTTCCCAAGTAACTTCTTAGAAAATAGTCGAGAATGAACACTTGAGGTTGTTGCATGTCACGCCATCAACACTAATGAAGATCCGACAAGCTCGTTGGAGAGGTCAACCGAGCTAGGAAGTTCATCTTCCTTCAGCATAAAAGAATTGTTGTCACTCCCCCAGGCTGCCAAAGGTGCTCTCATCGAGGCCTTGATAGATTCTGGTAGTGCAAGCGCCCCGACCTCTATGGCGCGCCCATGTTCCTTATGCTGCATGTCAATAGGTTTTACCGATGAAGACTTGCTGCTAGGGTCAAAACCTCACAATAGGCCATTGTTCGTCTCAGGATACATTCGAGAACAGAAGGTCGGTCGAATCCTCATTGACGATGGATCAGCCATCAATATAATGCCTAAGTCAACTATGAAGCAGCTAGGCATTTCGACAGAGGAGTTGACAAATAGCAAATTGGTAATCCAAGGCTTCAATCAAGGGAGTCAACGAGCAATTGGCATGGTTCGCTTGGAGATCATCATCAGTGACCTAAAAGCCGAAACTCTGTTTCATGTCATCGACTCTAAAACCACCTACAAGTTGCTTCTCAGTCGCCCTTGGATCCATGAAAACAGGGTGATAACTTCCACATTGCATCAGTGCTTCAAGTTTTACCAAGATGGCATCAAGAAAGTGGAGGCTGACACAAATCCATTTTCATAGGCTGAGTCCCATTTTGCTGATGCAAAGTTTTACATGAAGGGCGACAACAGAGGAGAAACTGTGCCCACGGAGGTCCCTTTTATCAAAGGCAGTGACAAAATCAAGCTAGAGTCACAAATTGAGAAGAAAAATGAAGCCGTCAAAGAAGCAAAGATGTCTGACCCTAGAAAAGATGAAGCCTCAACAAGTCTTGTAAGAGGCAAAGCTTTGAAAGATAAAGACGTCCCAAGTCCCCTTGTTTTGCGCTATGACTCTCTATCTCGATGCAAGAAGGGCGAATCACCTTTTGCTGAATGTTCAAGGAATTTGAAAGTCGGGGATATGAAAATCCTGAAAGAAAACTTTGTCACGCCTCTCACCAAGATAGCAAAGCAAGAGGTCAAGACACCCGACGATGGTCAAGTAAAGGCAGTGTTAGCTGAGAGACGAACGAATGATGAAATTGACCCTAAGGCGTATAAGCTTTTGGCAAAGCCAGGTTACGAATTTTCGAAGCACACTAAGTTCGAGAGTCTGAAGATCATTGACGAAAGACCTGAACTATCCTCGACGCAAAAGAAGCTTTTAAAATAGGGTTACACCCTACCTACGTCAAGAAGGGGACTTGGATATAAGTCACCCGAACCTGTTCGCATAACCAGAAGAGGGAAAGCAAGAATGGTAGACGTGAATCACATAAAGGTGAATGAAGTCAATAATCAAAGAAAAAAAGAAAACACCAACCAAAGGATTCCCACTCTTAGCCGCATCAGGCCGCCAATTGCATGCACTCCAGTCTCGCAAAGGTTAGGTGAAGCTGCGACAGAGGAAGAGGAGTCACCGCTTAATGCTGGCTCCACTCGACTTTCAGCTTTTCAAAGGTTGAGCAAGTCCACTGCGAGATAGGGTAGTACCTTATCAGCTCAAACTTCTGGTATCACTCGACCCTCGGCCCTTTAAAGGTTAAGTATACTTGCATACAAAGAAAAGAGTACCTCTTCAACACCAACCTTGGTACGATCGTCAGCCCTTCAGAGATTAGGCATGTCTACAAAGGAGAGGAAGAATATACTTTCATTTTCGGCTGTGACACGACCATCATCTTTTCAAAGGCTAAGCGTAACTACGTCAAAAAATGGAAGGTATACCGCATCAGTCTTCGATCGAATTCAACCTAAAAGTTCGGTGGTGATTTCAAAAGATTCGTCTTATAGCGAGAAAAGAACTGATGGAGACATCTGTAGCGATGTTCCCTCTCGAATGAAAAGAAAAACTTTTGTTGGGGTCAACACGGAGGGTTCGTTAAAAGTAAAGCAACGTGACGTAGTCATCACTAATCCCTCAAAGGAGGATTTAGAGCAAGATGAAGGTGAGACCTCTTGCCACCACATCACAATTGAAGAAGAGACGAAGACTGAGATGTTTGAAGAGGATGCAGACGAAGCTCCACTGCCACTTGAATATGGTATTCAGTTGACAGTGGACGAACTTAAAGAAGTGAATCTTGGCACGACGGAAGAACCACGCCCCACTTTTATAAGTGCATCACTGACTCTTGAAGAAGAGGGCGAGTACATGAACATGCTTACCTCGTATATAGATGTATTTGCTTGGTCTTATAAAGAGATGCCAGGACTTGACCCGAAAGTGGCTGTCCACCACCTCGCCATCAAACAGGGGTATCGACTAATAAAGCAGGCCCAACGACGTTTTCGACCTGAACTGATTCCTCAAATTGAGATAGAGGTCAATAAGTTGATTAAAGCAGGATTCATCTGCAAGGTAAAATACCCAACTTGGATTGCCAACATTATTCCTGTCAGGAAAAGAGTGGACAGCTCCGAGTATGTGTTGACTTTCGCTACTTGAACAACGCATGTCCAAAAGACGACTTTCCGTTGCCCATCACAGAAATCATGGTCGATGCCACCACAGGACACGAAGCTTTGTCTTTCATGGATGGCTCATCGGGTTATAATCAAATTCGGATGGCTCTCGAAGATGAAGAAATGACGGCTTTTCGAACTCCAAAGGGAATATATTGTTATAAGGTGATGCCTTTTGGGTTGAAACCCTGGTGCCACTTATCAACGTGCCATGCAGAAAGTTTTTGATGACATGTTGCACAAACATGTTGAGTGCTATGTTGATGACCTCGTGGTTAAGTCTAGGAAGCGACAAGATCACTTAGAAGATTTAAAGATGGTATTTGATCGCCTAAGAAAATATCAGCTGAGGATGAATCCTCTCAAGTGTGCATTTGGCGTAACATCTGGAAAATTCCTCGGGTTCGTTGTAAGACATCGAGGGATTGAGATAGACCAGTCAAAGATTGACGCCATCCAAAAGATGCCAAGGCCGAGAAACTTACGAGAGCTGAGAGGTCTGCAGGGGCGTTTAGCCTATATCAGGAGATTCATCTCCAACCTGGCTGGTCGATGCCAACCTTTTCAAAGGTTAATGAAGAAGGGAGAAAGCTTCGAGTGGGATGAGGCATGTCATAATGCTTTTGAAAGCATCAAGAAGTACCTGCTCAATCCCCATGTATTAAGCGCTCCGGTAGCAGGGAAGCCATTGATATTGTACATCGCCGCACAGGAAAGATCGCTCGGAGCACTTCTAGCTCAAAAAAAGGAAAAAGGGAAGGAGCGAGCCATTTACTACCTAAGTAGAACTTTGTACGGGGCCGAAGTAAACTATTCTCCAATTAAGAAAATGTGTCTTGCTCTTTTCTTCGCTATAGACAAACTAAGGCACTACCTGCAAGCATTCACAGTGCATTTAGTAGCAAAGGCTGACCCAATCAAGTACGTCCTATCGAGACCGATAATTTCTGGGCGTTTAGCTAAATGGGCGATCATGCTCCAATAGTACGACATCATTTACGTGCCTCAGAAGGCGATAAAGGGACAAGCGTTAGCTGATTTCTTGGCTAGTCACCTCATTCCATTAGACTGGAAGTTGTGCGAGGACCTACCCGACGAGGAGGTCTTCTATGTTCAAAGCATGGAGCCATGGACCATGTACTTCGATGGCGCGACACGAAGAGATGGAGCGGGGGCATGCATTGTCCTTATTTCATCGGAGAACCATATGCTTCCTTACAGCTTCACACTTAGTGAGTTGTGTTCAAACAATATGGCTGAATACCAAGCATTAATAATAGGCCTTCAGATGGCCATGGAGATCGGCATCACATGCATAGAAGTCTATGGCGATTCGAAATTAGTCATTAATCAACTCACGCTCTAGTATGAGGTAAAGCATGAGGACTTGAAGCCTTATTTTGACTATGCAAGACAACTACTGGAAAAGTTTGACAACATAGCACTCGAACATATTCCAAGAGTAGAAAACAAGAAAGCAGACGCGGTAGCAAACTTGGCCATTGCCCTGACGATTTCAGGAGATGCGATGATGAACATTTCACTTTGCCAAAAATGGATCGTGCCACCCGTCGAAGACGAACATGAAGAAATAAACATAATATCAGTCTACACTATTGAAGAAGAGGACTGTCGACATTCCATTATAGACTACCTCCAGCATGGAAAGCTCCCTGCAGAACCTCGACACAAGGCTGATGTACGAAGAAGAGCTTCCCGATTCATCTATTATAAAAAGACCCTTTATCGCCGCTCTTATGAAGGACTATTTCTTCAATGTCTGGGAATAGATGAGTCAATCAAAGCACAAGAATAGGCACATTTAGGCGTCTGCGGGGCTCACCAGTCAGGTCCAAAACTCCACTTCCAATTAAAAAGAATGGGCTACTACTTGCCTATGATGGTCCATGACTCAATGGAGTATGCAAAGAAGTGTGAAGCCTGTCAGTTCCATGCAAACTTCATCCATCAGCCGCCAGAGCCTCTACATCCGACTGTTGCTTCCTGGCCTTTCGAAGCTTGGGACTCGATCTTGTTGGTCCGATAACGCCGAAATCATCAGCAGGTCACTCTTATATCCTTGCGCCACAGATTACTTTTTAAGATGGGCCGAAGTAGTAGCACTAAGAGAAGCCAGGAAGGAACATGTTGCAGACTTTGTTGGAACTCACATCATCTACCGCTACGGCATCCCACATCGTATCGTGACAGATAATGGGAGACAATTCTCCAACAGTCTAATGGACAAGTTGTGTGAGAAATTCAAGTTCAAGCAGTACAAGTCGTCCATGTATAACACTGCAACAAATGGGTTGGCAGAGGAATTCAACAAAATGTTGTGCAACTTGCTGAAGAAGGTGGTTTCCAAGACAAAAAGATACTGGCAAGAAAGAATTGGTAAAGCACTCTGGGCTTATAGGACCACGCATCGCACTCCCACAAGAGTTACGCCCTATTCCCTCATTTATGGGGTAGAGGTCGTGCTCCCTTTGCAAAGAGAGATTCCATCATTGAGGATGGCGGTGCAGGAAGGGCTAACAACAGAAGACAATGCGAAGTTGCGCCTTCAAGAGTTGGAAGTACTCGATGAGAGAAGATTAGATGCTCAACAAGCATTGGAGTGTTATCAAGCACGAATGACGAAAGCATTTGATAAAAATCTCAGACTGCGGTCATCTCAAGTTGGTGATCTTGTACTCGCTGTTAAAAGGCCAATCATCACTACACGACATACGGGAAGCAAGTTTACACCTAAGTGGGATGGTCCCTACATTGTCAAAGAAATTTACACAAATGGAGCATACAAGGCCATTGACAAAGACGGCTTAAGGATCGGCCCCATCAACGGAAAGTTTCTCAAAAAAAATTATGCATAAAATGTAAACACTCCTAATCGTAAGAGTATAAACTACATGTTGCTCCTGGCCCACATGAGCTTAAAATGTGAACGACCAATTTGAAAAAAAAATATATGTATTAAATGAACTACGTTATGACTTGATCTCTTCCATTAAAAGGGTACGTAGGCAGCTTGAAGGAAACAAAAAAAAAACTTTAAGTTCAGTCAAAGCAATAAATAAAAAAATCCAAGATAGAAGTAGAATTCAAAGATATTATTATTTCATGAGCAAATAGGGTTACAAATGGGCCAATTGGGGCAATAGTATGTCTACAAGATAGCAATAAATACAAAGGAAAATAAAGACTAAATTTTCCAGTGGTAGTCTTGCAATTCTTGTCGTGCACCCTCAAAGTAATCACCCAGCACTGTAAGGCTCTTGGCGTCTTCTTCACTTGCGATAGGGGTGTTTTCAACTGCATTCACTTCTTTGCGTATCTTGGAGATTTCCAATTGTCACTGATCTGAGGACTTATTTTCTTCTGACATGTGGAGTAAAATTTTCTTGTGATCAGACTCTAAGGTTTTGAGTTGGACTTTGAGCTTTTCAATCTCAAGAAGTTTCTGCTCAGATTCCTGCTGGAGTCCGCTTTCCCTTTCAAGAGAGAGGTTCTCCGTTGATGAGATATTGTCCAATTTACTCTGAAGCTCTGCCAAGTTGTGGTCCCTCTGAGCCAAGGTCAGCTTGGAAGAATGCAACCGCCTTAGTTCGCTATACTTTCCCACATGACGAAAGTAGTCATCTACGAACTGGTGAAGAGGTGGCAAGTTGGTTGCATCAACACTGGAGATCGTCTGAAATATCTTGTTAACTTCCAGTTCGAGAGAGGGAACCTTCTCAAAAGGGGCACGAGCAAGTTTCTGTTGGGCAGTCTCCCACATAGTTTGTGCAGCTTGACGTTGTATGCAGAAAAATGTGAAATCATGATGTCGGCATTGAAGTTGAAAGCCTCCGAAATAGCAACTAGCACCTCCCTTGGCTCTTGTCGGGGTTGTGTATCAACAGCAATAGAAGGGGTCGAAGTCATCACCCTATCGGATGGCACTCTAAATGATCCGATCTGTTCAGGGAGGGTGTCCAGAAAGTGACGGCTTGTTGGCGATTGACTCCCGAAGAACCCTACAAGGTAAGAAAGATTGCTTAAGTCAACATGTAAATGGCTAAACAATTTAAAAGAGAACTGCAAAATAAGAGGTACTAACCAGAGGTCTAGAAGGCTCAAGAGGCGGTGGGACCTTTGAAGTACCCTCGAAAGGGATGGCATTGGGAGTCGCCACCTTCTCCATCTTTCTTGGTCGCTTCCAATGACGATCATCATTGCTACTATAGCTAGCATTGTCACCATCAAGAGCACCTCCTTGATTGGCTGGTGTCTCGGCCGGCACCTCACAAACAGTTTTGCCCGCGCCACTAGTACCTGAATCTTTGGTAGATTTATTCTTAGCTGGAGGAGGGGGGAAGACTGTTCACTAAAAGTCGAAGGCCTTCCTCGAGATAGTTTCTGTGCTTTCGTTGCTATAAACTCTTGTAAGCCTGAGTAGTTTGAGCACGAGGATTCAACTCAAACGTACACACGGGATGAGGTCAACGTCTTGGTACAAAGCCGCCAAGAAAGAGAGACATTCTCCAGACTGACGTGAGGAGGATCCTCATGCAGGTCATTGGGCACATCTTGGTAGAAACCGACCAAAGCGATAAGGGCTGTAAGCCTCGATAGTCATTAGCTTTCCATGGGGGGAAGATAAGTAGCATGACCGAAGACTTATGAAAAAAGACGAGGACGGAAATGATAGGCCTTTGACATCCTGCAAAGTCTCGGCCTTCTTCCGAAAGGCAAGGTTGACATCCCACAATATAGATGCACCCCGGTGGATCAATTGACGAGCTTCAGAGGGGCTAAAATATTTTGCACCACTTTCTCCATAATAGTCGACCATCCAAGGCCCCATCACTCTGGTGGAAGGCTTATAATGTGTCCCGAAATAATGGGCAAGCCAGCCATGGGCATAGTGGACGGGAAAGCAAATTTCTGAACGTCCAGTAGAGTGCGAAGTGTTGTAAATCTGGCCGAGACCATGGTAGATGTTGGATAGAACTGGCACTGCAAGGTTAAACAAGGTCCCTTCTACCATGAGGGTCGCAACCTTAAATACACCAGGGCGAAGAAAGCTTGTGCTCTTGTAGGGAAAGACAAAAACACACAGCCAACATGAAAGGAAGGCGGCCAAATATGTCTGGTCTTTCCATCCCTCTTCTACGCCAAGGGATTGAAACAGTGTCTGCTCGTCGTCAGACCAACCATGCTTCTGAGCGGTGGAGCCATCAGGATTATGTGTCGAGCGAGGGCGAGAAGTTTTCCTTGACCTACGTGCTGAGGGCTTTAGATACCTCAAGCCACCCTGAAACCAGAAAGAAATCCACATATGCACGGGGATTTGTTGCCTCTCCATCTGTTGAGACGCGATATGATGATAAACGTGAAACATATGACTACAACTCTTCGGCAGAGAGTCAGCTTGGTCATGTGCCCCCACCAATTTCTCACAAGTAGGAATGGTCTCGTCATAGAATTTTCCCTTGATGGGAAGACCTCCAAACTTCCACATATCCCACAAAGATAGGGATACCTCTCCAGCCAAGGTATAGAGAATGTTTGTTGCAGGACACCAAGCTTCACAAAAAGCTCAGATAATGTCGTGGTTACGATCATAATTGTATAGGGAGGCCATCACAGCTCCTAACAAGTTGGAGCCTCGTAGGACCCTCTGGTTTCGAGCCACAGCAAATTCGAGCCATTCCCAGTAATCGGCAATATAGTCAAACTCCCCATTTAATTTCAGCTGGGGACCCCAACGAGCATGGTTTTCTATGATTCGATGCCCTAATGTTGGCATTAGATCTTCATTCGGCTTCTTCTTATGGAGAGGAGACTGCAGGATCCATATTTTGTTGGCAGGGTGCTTGTTTAGAGGCTTGTCCACAGATAAATCAGGCAGGAAATGCGTATTGTCCAACTCAAATCCCAATTCCTTAATGGACTCCCCCACTAGGAGGATGGTCTCGCTTTTGGTGGGTTGTTTCGCATCGTTTAAAATGACGAGCCATCTCGCCCCCTCATCCGAAAGTTCCGTGAAATACACTATGGTCCTACAAAAAAAAGGGTCAGGAAAATTAAAAAAAAAAAAAAAAAAAAAAAAGAGGCGGCATCAAAATAGTTGTGGTAGAAACAATTGAGAGGCTGAATGTCTAAAGCACGATCCAGTCTTGAAGTTGAAGCCGCCATGAAGGTAAACCAGCCTTAGCAAGGAATTGGGTCACCTCCAGTTTTGAAATTGAAGTCGCCGTGAAGATGAACCAGCCTTAGCAAGGAATTGGGTCACCTCCAATTTTGAAATTGAAGCCGCCGTAAAGGTGAACCAGCCTTAGCAAGGAATTGGGTCACCTCCAGTTTTGAAATTGAAGCCGCCGTGAAGGTGAACCAGCCTTAGCAAAGGAAGTGGGTCACCTCCAGTTTTGAAATTGAAGCCGCCGTGAAGGTGAACCAACCTTAGCAAGGAATTGGTTCACCTCCAGTTTTGAAATTGAAGCCGCTGTGAAGGTGAACCAGCCTTAGCAAAGGAAGTGGATCACCTCCAGTTTTGAAATTGAAGTCGCCGTGAAGGTGAACCAGCCTTAGCAAGGAATTGGGTCACCTCCAATTTTGAAATTGAAGCCGCCGTGAAGGTGAACCAGCCTTAGCAAGGAATTGGGTCACCTCCAGTTTTGAAATTAAAGTACCTGTGAAAGTGAACCATCCTCAGCAAGGGGGTCACCTCCTAAGTTGAAGCATCATGGAAAGGGGCATCCTAGCTGCAATTAAAAAAAACGAGGGAGACATACAGGGTTTTATAAACAAGATTTACCTTGTAAATAGAAGCTTTCTCTCAAAAGATATTCGTAGGTCTTGATAAGTATGCAAATCTCTGGAAAACAAGGGTATGAGACAATGTAAAAAAAATGTTAGAAATTTGAAAAAAGAAATTTGGCAAAAAAGAATATATGTAAAAAAAAAAAAAGAAAAAGTTCGAAAGAAAAAAGAAAAAAAGTGGTAAATAAAAAAAATATATGTTAAAAAAAAGAAATTAAAAAAAATTAAAAAAAAAACAAACCGAAAAAAAAATCGTAAAAAATGGATTAAAAAAACGTAAATAAATAAATAAATATATATATATATATATATATATATATATATATATATATATATATATATATATATATATATATATATATATATATTATTAAAATAATAAAATAATAAAAAATATATATATTTTTTAAAAAAGAAGAGTCAGATTTTTTTTCCTCATTCTTTCTCTCTCCCCGCAGCAGCCTTTTTTTTTTCTTCTTTCTCTTATTTTCTCTCTCTCTCTCCCCCTTTCTCTCTCTCTTTTCCATCTCCCTTTCTCTCTCTTCTCCATCTCCCTCTCACTCTCACACCTCCCCTCCAGCGATGACCAAATCTGGCGAAGACCCACGGCAGCAACAACTCACCGGCGAGCTCGGACTACAGCGGGTTCGGCGTGATAGCGACTGGCTTCAGAACTTGATGACTTGGGCGGACGGCTAGACGAGCAACCTCACAGAATCCGGCAACGATGGTGGCTGTACGGCGGGACAAGCGGCCTCGCAGAGGCGGTGTGGCAGCGTGGCTCAAATCGGACGACGACAGTACTCGAGCTCGGAAAGCAGCTGAGGTTCAACACTCGCCTTAAGACTGAATGGTGAAGGAACATCTTACTGGTATTTATAGGAGTTTTGGGGCTTTGATTTTCAATTTAGATGAATCAGCTTGGAAAACTGAATATTGATGTAAAAAAAAAGGCCAAATACAATTGTTGGGTTGTTGTTCCAAATTTGTTGCTGGGTGGTTGGGATCTAGCATGCAGTTTTCAAATTTAGAGTTAGATGCAAGCTGAAGTTCGAATATTGTCTAAATCAAAATTTGATTTTTGCAAGGAAGGGAACTTTCCAGATTTTTATCAAAGCCTAAAATAAATTTCAAGGTCAAACCAAGCTTTGAATTTTATCCAATCCAAAATTCTGTTTTGGGATTCAAATCAATTTCAAACAAATTGAATGCTGGCTTACTTTTAAGTCAAAGGGACAAATTTCACTGAAGCTTTAATTGAGAACTTTTAAAATTTGGACAAACTCAAATTTCTCCAAAATTCAAGGTAAAATTGGGTAAAATAAATTTTTTATCAAGAAAAAATTTGGTAGAAGTTAAGTTTCTCATATCAAAATTTGGGTATAATTCAAAATCTTTTATCCCAAACCAAACTTTTGACCAAATTCCAAATTAAGTTTCTCAAATTTTGGGCATAACTCAAATTTTTTATCCCAAATTAAATTTTTGGCCAAAGTTTAAATTAAGTTGCTCAATTCAAAATGTGGGCATACTTTAAATTTTGTTACAAATCAAAATTGGGGTAAGTTTTAAAATTTATTCCAAATTCAAACAAAAATTGGATGGAATTCCAAATCCTAACCCAATTTCAAATAAAATTTGGGATATAATTTTAACCTTGCACCAAATTTGGATTTTGAATTAAAGTAGATTCAAATCGAAACTTTATTCCAGAAAAGAAAATCAAAATATTGACTCAAATTCATATTTTGATAAATTGGCATAAAAAAATGTGTGTAAAAAAAAAAATCAAAATTATGAACTAAATTCCATATTTTAATTAAATTGACACATCAAATGGAGTCCAAATTAGGAGCAAACATCTTAAGTTTTGATTCCAATATGACTTTTTCGAAATTCACACACATACTTGTGTATAAATCTTGAAAATGGGGCATTTGTTGGAATAGAAATTTCGACCAACCCAAAATTGCCACGTCATTAGCCAATATTGATGACAAAATTATATTTAATTAGGGATTAATTAAATTTACAAAAGATTCATAAATTAAATTATGGCGAATCCAAGTACACAATTGGGTTATTTGAAATTTGGAAGACAAAAGGGCTAGTCCAAAGTCAATCAGGCCCAGTCCAAATAGCTAGGCCCAAAGTCAACCAGGCTCAGTCCAAATGGCTAGGCCTAAAGTCAACCAGGCCCAGTCCAAAAGGGCTGGCCCAAAGTCAACTAGGCCCAAAATCAACTGGGCCCATTCCAACAAGCCCAAGCCCATCTAGAGGCCTTGAGAAACTCTATAAATAGAGAGCTTCCTCCTTCATTTGAGAGGTTTAGAACTGAAGAAGCTTAGAGAAAATTCAGAAACAAAGCTCAGAAGACTCCAGAAGCTCCTAAAGATCAAACACCGTCTGAACGAAGAACACGTCACGGAGATCAAGAACACTCCAAGAATCCATTGAAGTTTCAACCTCGAGAACAAGCTATTCAGCCCTCGAGCAAAGCATACAAGTAGGAGAGAGAATCAGAGGATCAAATACTAGAGATTGTACTCACTATACTGAAATTAATACAAACACAAGTTCACTTACACGTATTAAATTTCCTTGTTGAAATCTCGTGTGAACAGCAAGTATTTTGAAAAATTCAAATCATATATTACTAAGAGTATGCTTTCATCCCCAACAACTCTCTTTTCTTGCCAAAATGAGCATATCTCAATTGGCTCGACCAAGAGGTAGAGATTCAAACTCCCCTACTCCATTTATTTATTGTTGAACTCAAAAAAAAAAAAAATCCTTTCTTCATTATGTCTACAATTTTACAACAATAAGTTTACCAAAAACTATTATAAATTAAATTGTGGTCTAAAAAGAAATAAAAAAGACTTTGCAAAAATGTAATTCAATGTATTATAAATGCATGAAAATATTTATAGGGAAGGCAAGAGGTATATTATAATGGACCACTCATTTTTTGGTTATGGTCCGGGGATAAATCATTGGAATATGAGTATATTGTGAGGGAACTGATAAATAATTTATCCTCATATATATATATCCTTTCAAATTCCACCAAACACGGGTCAATGCCTTTATTTACAAAATTAAAATTCATTTAAATAATACAAATAATATAGAAGAAAGTAAAATCTAATTAAAGAATGATTAAATGGAAAAAACTAAGAAAACTTTTCGCTTTTCTAACCCTCTTAATATCTTTGTTATTTAAAATGGTTATAACTAAAATTAGTAATTATATAAATAAAAAGAAAATTTTTCATATTCTAACTTTTTAAATTCTATTTTATGAGTTAAATTAAATAAAATATATAAATTTTCTAATTATTAGCGACGTGCTTTGTAAATTTAGCAAAGGGACAAAATAGTCTAAAAGTGATTCTTCCCCTAAGCCACTTTTTAAAATAGTAAGATAAGATGTTGTATAAAATTACTAAAATTCCTTTTTTACTAGTTAAATTTAACATTTTAAAAATGTTTTTTTTAATTCGATTAAAAGGTTATTTAAATAAAAAAACCTTTTAAGTTTACTAAGATAAAATGTATTTTTAAAGTAGTTGACATTATTAATATGTTGTGAAATTTTATAACATGGATTTCTTTATCAAACACACAATAAAAATGATAAAAAAAATTATTAAATTATATTAAAAAACTATAAAATTTACAATTTAAAATAATAATTTATATATTAATTATTAATCACGAATGTAATTTGAATTTTATACCTAAACATCATTGCATTCATTAAAATACAAATTATATATAAACACATCTAAACCTAATTCGTAAGATATTTTTAAGTATTATTTTACCATAGTATTTGCGTTTAATTTTATATTTTAAAAATTATACTAATTTTTAACAATATACATGTTATCTAATAATATAATTGATTTTATTTTAACCTTCTTTAAATAAAATAAATCAAAATAAGCATTATGTGCATTTGCACTTGGTAATAAACTAATATATATAAATGGCGCTCGAGGGGAGGAACTTTTGATTTCCTTTTTTGCCCCTTTTTAATTTGAAGACTTTCCATTATGACATTCTTAATTGAAAAATTTTCTCTTATGCCCTCAATTTGAATAAAAGTTCTAAAATCTCTATGCATGTAATCTCTAATTTAAATAAAGATTTTAAAATCTTTACGATCTCCAATCTTCCAACTAACTAATGCATATTTGAATTATCTGAATAATAAATCTATACTATATAAATTGCGCTTAAGGGGAGAAACCTTTGATTTCCTTTTTTGTCCCTTCTTAATTTAAAGATTTTCTCTTCTGCCCTTAATTTGAATAAATTTTCTAAAATCTATACGCGTGTAATAATTTGAATAAAAATTTTAAAATCCCTACGATCTCAAATCTTCCAACTAACTAATGCATATTTGAATTATTTGAATAATAAAATGATAAATTAAACATATTTGAATTTTGAATAATAAAATAATAAGTGTCAGCTTTACGAGCTTTAATCATACGACTTATATGTTTTGATGATAACAAACCTTTGAATTACTAATGATTTTAGTGTTTTAAAGTATCAACAATGTATATCTCGAAAAGACGATTCCAACGCATTTTGAATCGCTCAAATCGGAAGTCAAACGAGAAAGTTATGGCCAAAGAAGATTGAGAAAAATTGTTATTTTGCAATGACGCGGACGAATAATATTGCGACACGTGGCCATTTTTAAAGACCGTTGGAACCATTCTTTTTTTGGAAAGAGACCGTTGGAACCATTTTTAAAATTATTTTTTAATCATTCTTTTGTCATTTTCCTCCCAAATTTCCTCCATCCTTGATCTATTTAACCTAAATCCAATTACCCAAAATTTACCCTAATTTTGAACCTTATTTAAACATATTTGTTCCTCTCTTTTCACAATCTATTCTCTCTCAAACTTATTGAAATGCTCTATCTCAATACTCCATTGTTAGTCATTCTTCAAAGCTTCATTTTTATTATAAACTTTTTGTGAGAGATTTTCTTTTTGTGAGGATTAGATCATTTTGAGTGCTTCAAACTTTTGTATCTACTCTTGTGAGAGTTTTTATTTTTGTGGGGTTTTAATTTCATCTTTCAATTGGGTTTTGTATTAAGGTGTAGGAACACCTTGGACTTTTGAGTGTGCGGTTTAATCCTAAACCCAAAAAAGGATTTGGAGTGGTTTGATCCTGAACTAGTTAAAAGGATCAATATAAGTTGGATCCTAAACCTACAAAAATATCGGTTGAGGGTTGACTCTTGAACCCATAAAAATAGTGACAATTGGTTTGGTTTTCACCCGTAAGAGAACCATCGCAGTAAAATTCTCAAGAATGTGTCTTGGGGAGTGGAGTAGGGATTTCCGAACACTATAAAAACTTTCGGTGTCATCTCTTCCTCTCTACTCTTTTACTTTACGCTATTAAATTATTTATTTGAGTAAATTGCATGCTTAGAAAGTTTATTCTACATTTCTAGCATTTTTAGAGTGCTTATTCGATTAATTTTTATTGAACTATTTTAGTTTAATTCTTTCGAAAAAGTTTTAAATTTTTGTAAGTAACTCTATTCACCCCATTTAGTGTTGTCATACGATCCTACAATAAGTTAAACATATTTGAATAATAAAATGATAAAAATCTAACATTAAACATATTTGAATAATAAAATGATACAACAATACCTATATCCAATATTCCAACTAACTAATGCATATTTGAATAATTTGAATAATAAAATGATACAACAATACTTATTTATTTATTAATATTAAACAATATTTACTGCATACTTAAAAAAAATTAAAATAAACTAATATTTAAAGACTTTTTAATGCATTTTTAAAAAGTTAAGAACAAAAGTTTTAAAAAAAAATTGAACAATTGTTTTTCGAGAATATGAAATTAAAATAATACTTAAATATTTTTTTAAATAAAGATAAGATTTTTTTAATAAGTATATTAACAAAATATTAGATTCTAATATATTGTGATTAATATACATAAATTAAATGTCATATATCATCAGTTTATATATAGTGCATCCACAATTGAATTCTTCTATGTCTTCTAAAGTGATTCTAAAAAGCATGTAGGGAGAAATTTTGATTTCTCCCTTTCATTTGATGGTTATGGCTATATAAGCCTATTTTCTTTTCTTCAATAAACCAAATCATTCGTAGGTTCAAGCAATTTATTATTGAAGAGACTTCGTTATGATGATATTAGAGGTCGACAAGTCATGAATGAGTTCCCTCCTCAATTGTTTTTGTAAATGGCAGATAAGAGTGATTTAATGTAATTTACTTTTTGTTTTATGTGTTTTCGTAGTCTTTTTTTGTATGCAAATGGTAGAGAAAGAGAGTGATTTAATGTAATCTACGACTTTTGTATAGTTTTATTTCTTCTTCTTTTTTTTTTTGGCAAATGGTAAGGGGAGTAATTTAATGTAATTTACTGCTTTTGTAGTTTTCTTTTTCTCTTTTAAAATTTGTAAATAAACATCAATTCATCTACTGATCCTTGGCATATTGAGGAGGGTGGAGAAGAAAATGATTGCAACTTTGCTTCTTTATTTTTATTTATTTTTGTTTTCTTTTCCTTTTTTGTTTTGGATAAATTGGAGTTTACTAGGCTATGATTTAGGAAGGTCTGATTTTTGTATTTTTTCCTATTTATGTAGTTTATTTTATTTAAATATAATTACTAATAGTTATTAAAAATATAATGTCATTGTAATTTTCAATATTATGGTAACATTTAATATTCAGATTCTAAAAGTTATTTTATTTGATGGAAGATTGAATCATCTATCTTGCAATTTTATGATAAAAAATAAACTCAATGCTTTTTAATATATTATTATTAAAGTTTGAAATAAAAAAAATAATATTTTTGTTTAAATTAATTTATTCATAGATCTTCTCGATTCATTGAACTTTTGTATTAATTTTTTAAATTAATTTATTAATAGATCTTCATTCATTGAACTTTAAATTGACTAATAGATCTCTACAAAACTTCTCTCATAGATTTGAAGAGTTCTAAAATTAAGATTCACGTATCTAATTAATGATTCACTTGAATTTGGAAAAATCAATGCCAAAAATATTTTTTTTTCAATTATTAGATAATTAATACGATTTAAAAAATATATAATATTTTGGTTTAAATTAAAATTTGAAATTAAGAGGGTAATTAAAGGAGTTTTTTTTTTTTTTTTTTTTTTTTTTTTTTTTTTTTTTTTTTAATATTGCCATGTACACGCGTTTGAGATGGTCGTCTCTCCAAGTGTATGCAGCAGATGGTCATCTCTTCATCTCCTGCCTTTTCATTTAAAAAAAAAACACGTAGTTGTCGTATCTTCAAAAGACAACCATCGTTTACATTTAAAAAAAAAAAAGACGTGTAAATGGTCGTCTCTTCAAGAGACCGCCATCTCTTGCATGTTTGCCACGTTGTGCGAACTGAAACATGGTCGTCTCTTCAAGAGTCGACCATAACCGAGACTTTTCCCTTCCTCTTCAAAATAAAAACCAGCCCCACCATTCTAACTTTTCCTCCTTTTCGTCTTCAAAATAAAAACCAGCCCCACCATTCAACTTTTCAATTTGAAAAACCACTTTCTTATCTCTTTTTCTACTCATTCTCGACCCCATTTGAAGTTTTTGTCTCCATCTCAATAAATAAAGTTGATCTTTGTCGGCATTGGAGTAAAGAGGAGCATTTTGTGGATATTGAAAGGTCTAAACAGCAAAAACGTCCACCATTTCGTCTGATTCAAGAGTTTTATTAAATCTTTCTCACTATTTTGTTATACTTTCACTTATTTTTATTGTAGATCTGTTGAATGAATTTGTTAGAATGGTTGAATTTGATCATTGTTGGATATCTATATATATAAAAGATTTGTTAGTTTTACGTATTTTTATAAGATATATTAGATTTAATTTTTTCCAAATATTTATTGGACTTATGTTATTTTTAGGGTTTAGGGTTTAGAAATTGGGTGGTTAAATTTTAGAAATTGAATTTAATATAGGAAGAAATTAGTTTTCTTTTAGTTTATAAACTAGAAATTGAGTTAGATAATTTTTTGTAACTGATTATTAGAAAATGTTATAGACTTAATAAATTTTAGAAATTGAATGTAATATAAAAAGAAATTAGTTTTTTTGCTTTTTAAACTAGAAATTAAATTAGATAATTTTTTGTTGAATTAGAAAATGTTCTAGATTTAATAAATGATAGAAATTGGGAGTAATATAAAAAGAAATTAGTTTTTTTGTTTTTTAAACTAGAAATTAAGTTAGATAATTTTTTGTTGGATTAGAAGATGTTCTAGACTTAATAAATTTTAGAAATTGAATGTAATATAAAAAGAAATTAGTTTTTGCTTTTTAAACTAGAAATTGAGTTTTTGTTGTCAGTTGGTACTTAATGGCTTTGTTTAAATTCAATTTCATGTTTTTTATTTATTTAATTTATAAGTTTATGTTAAATTTTGGTTATTTATATTGAATATGAATTGAATTTCAATGTGTTGATTTTTTAGGTTATGGATATCAACTAAGGGCCAATTGATCCATCAGTTTTATATGCTCAACAGTCTCATAGATCAGAGCTTGATTGGCATGATCGAAATTTAGAAGAGCTACACTGTAGACGCCGAGAAGCAGTTGTCTCTTGCAACATCCCACTGCTCCCTCATATATTGCCTCATCTTCGTGCAATAGGGTTGGATGGGGTGGCCAGATTAGGATTCATTCAGTTAGACTGGCACTTCGTCACTGCACTCATAGAGAGGTGAAGGGAGTGCACTATTACTCTACAGGATGTAGCAATTTTACTTGGGTTACTAGTGGACGGCGAGCTTGTCACTGGAACGATGACCTACGATTGGAGGCAGATCTATCAACAATTGCTCGAGGCGACTCCAGGCCCTAACCAGATCAAGGGTTCCAGATTAAGTTTTCCTTGGTTAGCATCTCAATTTCTAGGGGCTAAATTATGATGCATATGAGGTGACCATAGCGAGGTATGCCCGAGCATATATTTTACAACTATTTGGTGGGAGCTTATTCTGCGACAAATCTGGGGACACAGCGCACCTCATGTTCCTGCCACTTCTGTCCGACTTTGGGGTTGCAGGAAGATATGTTTGGGGTGGAGCTTGCCTAGCCTGGTTATATAGGCAACTTTGTAAGGCGAGTCGATCAGATGCTCACGAGATTGCTGGCCTTATGATTCTTCTACAACTCTGGGGTTGGGAACGATTTCCAACCAGGGGCGGATCCACGTTGGGGCCAGGAGGGGCATGTGCCCCCCCTCAAGTGATTGGTTTTATATATTTCTATATGTTTTATCAAACAAAATTGTCAAAACACTATCTTGGTTCGTTGGTCTAGGGGGCACCATCTACCTTCTTTTTACCTGCAGGTCTTGGTTTCGAACGGCAGATTTGTGATTCAATTTTTATATGTGCAGATCTTGGTTTCGAAAGGAGAATAACGCAGATTTGTGTTTCAATTTTTATATATATATAAAGTGTACTAAGAATTAATATAATATATATTACCATTTTCAATTCTTAGTACACTTTTTTTTAGCACCGATTAAAATTTTCTTTTAATTTCATTTTTTTTAATATATATTGATATATATAATTTAATTTTTAATTTTGTATTACATATATTATTTTAATTCTGTACTAAATATATATATATATATATATATATAGTATTTTAATTCTTAGTATACCCTTTTTTTCCGTAAAGATAAACCTTTGAAAGCGCAATGTAGGAAAATCAAACACTAGTCATTTAAGGAGAAATTTTTAGTATACTTGGAACCGGTTAAAATTGAGTTTATTTTAATATTTTCCTCACATATATATGCATATACAAATATATAAATACTTTTTGAATCTTTAGTAACTTATTTTAGAAAAATTATTTGCATAAAAAAACTTAATTCTACTTTAAAATTTTTTTGATAAATATTTCAAGTTTCATTCTTTTTATATGGATAATTCTATCATGAGTTATTATCAATGCATTTAAAATTATATTTATATGAAGGTTAAATTACAAGTTTAGTATTTGAATTTCTAAATTTGTATCTAATAGGTCTCTAACGTTTAATTTTGTGTCTAATTAATCATTCACCTAATAAATCTATGAACTTTCAATTTTGAATCAAATAGGTCTTAGACATATTCAAAATTTTAAAAAATTAATTGTTTCATTAGATATAAAATTGAATATGTGTAATTGAACCCTTCAACTTTTTAATTTTGGAACTAATAGATACATTAATTTTTAAAAAAAAATGTCCAATAGAACCTATTAGACACAAAATTAAATTTTATGTCTAATATAACATTTAATTTTATATAAAATTTTCAAATATGTAATTCCAATTTGAAACTTCCTGGATGTATTAAACACAAAACCAAAAATTCAGGAACTTATTAGACACTTTTTAAAGTTCAAAGATCATATAGATATAAATCTAAAAGTTCATGGACTAAACTTTACCTTATATGAACTTGTGCCCCCCTGACATAAAGTTATGGATCCGCCACTGTTCCCAACGATGGCTCCTCAACGTCGCCACATCAACGATGCAGTATTAGTTGGTCGTGCACTTGGTTCTCGGTATGTCAACAAATTTCAAATTTAATTTATTATATATATATATATATATATATATATATATATATATATATATATATATATATATATATATATACATATTTTTTATTTTTTTTATTTTTTTTATTTTTTTGTGAATGACTTTTGTTGAAATTTAAAATTTAATATTAATGTGGGTGGAGAGACCAATTTTGTGTCACTGGGTCAGCTACTCATGTACTTGTCCAGTACAGATATATGTTTGACATCCTTAAATCGGACTTGGTACTTGCTTACTAAAAGAACTTATATACTTTTTTATTTGTTTTACAAGCACTAATCTTCTATATTTTGAAAATTTAGATGATTTGGGAGCCATACACAAATGTCATGGCCACATTGCCTGACTATTGTAGAAATGGTCAAGATATTTGGCGTACGATGAGTCCACTCGTATGTTTTCATGTTATTGAGTGGCATCTGCCGAACAGAGTGGTGAGACAATTTGGGATGAAACAATCTATCCCAGAAGTGTGTCAAACGGAGCCAAAGCTACATGACATAGACATTCGACAACATGATTGGTCGATCGCGCTGACACTATATGTAGATAGATGGCATAGACGTCAAGAGTTTGTGGTCAATGCTCCTCAAGTTGATGCATATGGCCATACCATTCCAAATTACATTAATTGGTATATGAATATTACTGAGCACTACATTACTCCCGAGAGAGCGTCATACGGTCAAGCGGTACAAGTTTCAATTAAATTCTAAAGTTATATTTACTTTAATTATAAATTCATTTATCAATATTGTCTAATTTTTCTCATCATTCGCAGAGGTCCTGCTGCAAACAAATTCGAGAACTTTCACAAAATTTGAAGATTTTGAATTTGTGTGACAGTGGGGACCTAAATATGGAGCATCCCTATTGCTCATCAACCGGGTCCTAGACAAAGAAGGTGTGGTCGACGGCAAAACAATGCTCAGCAGCAAGATGTTGCAGTAGAGGAGGTTCGTCATGACGAGGTTCACCATGATGCGAACGACATGCCTCCCATCACTCAGACACAAGATGTTGCTGGTTCTTCCACTTCGATGATGATGATACCAACTTCAGGTTCACAATACTATACACCACCACATTATGTTTCTGAGGCTGGTCCATCATCATCATCACAAGCTCAGGGACACGGACAAGGACGTGGAGAACATGATACCTATTTGTACCATACTGGAGCAAAAGAAGAAGAAGAAGAATCAAATTAATTGACGATCTCCACCATGTGGCACGCACTAGTTTTTTTTATTATTCTTCTATGTAAAGTGAACATTCACTTCGGTTAATATTTTATCGACTATTTCACTACTTAGCAATTAAATTATTTTTGTTTAAAATTAAAAACGAAAAAATTCATATTCTGAAAAAGAAATTAAGATAATTAGAAAAGAGAGAATCACTATTATCTTAAAATGAATGAATAAAACACTATATTAAAAAAAAGAAATAAAAAACATGAAATTGAATTTAAATGATGTCATTAAGTACCAAATGACAACAAAAGTCAACAAAGAAATATAACTTATGTCATTACGAACCAAAATTACAACAAACGACAACAAAAGTCAATAAAAGACAACAAAAAAAATACTACAAAGGTTGATCTCTTTGTCTCGAAAGACAATTCCTTTGATTGTGACCCAATTGATTGCATAGCCCACAACGTTGTTGAGTACTTGGCTCTCTCCAGTCCATTTCATTGTGGTAGCGAGAACTCTTCGGTCTACCAGGTTGTCTCAACAACTATGGGTCAACATATAGAACAAGCATGTTAGGAGGTGTGATCCAATAGTCTTCATGAGGGATCGGTTGAAATTGAGGAGAATAGCATGTAGTGTATGTTGAAAGCTTCTAAGTGTCCTCAATGAAATCTTCAAAGTTCAACTTCAAGTGCGAGCAGACAGCATGAAATGTGAGCATAGAATGCCATAGGATTGCCACTTATTGCAAGAACAATAATGGAATGAATCATTTTCTCTTCTAACTAACCTCAAAGATTGAATATTCCCTCTTTTAGCATTGAAGTAATGGAGTCCAGTTTTTATGTGAAATACACCAGTTTCTCAATCATAGGATATCACTTCATGCTTACTGGATCGTGATGCCCACTTCACAATCTTATCAAGAGCATACCGATATATATTTCATTTAGTATGATTATATTGAAATAAAATAATTTGACTAATATGAAAATACGTAGTGTAATTACCTGGTATATTTCTCTCGTTGCTCGGAAGCTATTCTTATTTCGACTCTTCTATTCTCAAAATACGCTACGCACTTATAGAATGTAAGTTGAGCAAGTGCAGTGATTGGCAACATCCGACCTCCTTTGAGAACTCCATTTACACTCTATGCCAAGTTAGTGGTCATCCACCCATATCTAAACCCTCCATCTTGCAATTACGTCCATTTCTAAATACTAATGTTGTTGAAAAAGCTCATACAAGAGTTGTTCATTAATTTAATCTCTTCAACGACTTTGTTGTACTTACGAACTTGGTGTTGACAACCAGCACGATAAACCAAGTTTCTCAACTTTTGACACTTAGGGGCTGTTTGAGGCAAAAGTTATAATAACCTGTGTTATAATAACCCGTGGAATACTCTGCACCCCAATCACAGACTATTATAACCTCAGACTAAACAACTCTGCATTTTAAAAAATATTATATTATTTCACAGACTATTATAACCCATGTTATTATAACCAACTCAGTGCCCCAAACAGCCCCTTATATTTTGAATTGAAGTGATGGCAATGTGATGTAAGCAAAACCGGTGATGAGAGTTACCATCTGTCCAACTATTTTGTGGAGTGTTAACAACAGAAATTATACCACCATGTCGGTCTGAAATCAAACATACATCTTTCTGCGTAACAATTTGTCTGAGGTATTTCAAAAACCAGCCTCAAGTTTCGCGACACTCCTTGTCCACAACGACAAATGCAAGTGGAAGTAGTTTTCCATTAGAGTCAACTGCTGTTGCAATTAACACCTTCCCTCTATATTTGCCGTACAGGTGCGTACCATCAATTTGAATTATGGGTCGACATTTTTTGAAAGCCTCGATGCAAGGACCAAAAGCCCAAAACACTGAAGTAAGGATGGCTTGACCTGCACTTTCACCAAAATATTTTACTTTCCACTCTACACGTGTGTCGGGATTGGTATGCTTCACCATGTACATCCACTTGGGCAAAAACATATATGAATTGTCCCAATCACCAAACACTCTCATCAAAGCCTTATTTTTCCCTTCCCACACCCTCTGATAGGGAGCGTGATACCCATACTTTTCTTTTATGTCAGTTTGTAATTTTGATATACTAACAGAAGACTTATTTTTCACAGTTTCACATACTTCAATGACAATCATCGTAGAATCCAACTGCACATGACTATGATTTAATTCTGAATAAAAACAGATATGTTGCTTACCATACTGAGTTATCTCGAAAAAGCCATGTGATTTTTTTTATGGCACAAGCCGCCATCTACAACCATCTTCTCATTTTTGACACCGTACTACCCATATCGCATGTGTTGACTCCACAACCTCATATGGTGCGTGACACCTAACAACAAAGCATTTTACCAAATGTTGAAGAATCTCTTTGTTGTTACAAATTAACCCCTTATATAATTGGTTCTCTTCAACAACCACTGGTTCTTAGATGAGATCATGTTCCATACTGCTATTTATTACATTGTTATCCAACTCAGTGAATGTATTTGAAGGGATAACATGTTCATTACCAGTCTAGTTCTTCAAACTCATCATCTATTTCAGTTCTGAAATCCTTATACGTATTATCTACCACCATATCTTCACCATCACATGGTGGGGCAACTGATTCAGGCTCGGGGTCAATACATTGGCTTGGGTCAATATATTGGCTAGAGGTTTCTCCCAAGTTTTGTACATTCATGTCGACCATTCTCACACTGATGTATAAATGCACTAAAGTTGGAACTAGCATCGCAATTGAAAACATTAAGTTCATTGCTTGTTGGTTAGGAATTGGTATTGATGTATATCTTATCGATCCATATAGTGTTAACTCAGGATATCTATATACTATCTCTAACTGATTTGTCCTCACATCTACACCAAGTGATAATCCTACCATTTTAACAAATTGTTCAAAGATGACCCCACTATTCACATTTATAGAAAAACCTGCACATGTTGGTTAGTCATAATTAACTCAATCTACCCCATCAATCATGGATCCATTTGTATGCAAAACAAATCCCAAACATTTGTCTCTCATCTTCTATAAGGAAGTAAACAATATATCAATTAGAACTAATCTAACTAATATAAGCTTCAATAGTTTCTTAATTCTAATCAAAGTTTAGGATATTTTCTAATAATCAGTTACAAAAAATTATCTAACTCAATTTATAGTTTAGAAACCAAAAGAAAACTAATTTCTTCCTATATTAAATTCAATTTCTAAAATTTATTAAATTTACAACATTTTATGATCAAACAAAAAATTATCTAACTTAATTTATAGTTTTAAAAAATAAATAAATTCTTTCTATATTAAATTCAATTTCTGAAATTTAACTACCCAATTTCTGAACCTAAACCCTAAAAATAACATAATTATTTGAAAAAAAATAAATCTAACGAATTATTAAAACAAAATTCAATCCTACCATTTAAAAAAAAAATAAATCCAATATATCTTAAAAAATATATGTAAAACTAACAAATCTTATATAAAAGAAAAAATATATATCCAACAATGATCAAATTCAACCATTCTAACTAAATTTATATTCATTCAACAGATCTACAATAAAAATAAGTGAAAGTATAACAAAATAGTGATAAAGATTTAATATAACTCACGAATCATTCAAATTTTCTACTCCTTCAATATGGTGGACCTTTGCTGTTTAGCCCTTTCAATACCCACAAAATGCTCATCTTTACTCCAATGCCGACAAAGATCAACTTTGTTTACTGAGATGACGACAAAAATTTCAAGTGGGGTCGAGAACGAGTAGAAAACAAGAGAGAAAAATGGGGCTGTGGAGGTGTGGGGTTAATTTTTGGATTTGAAAAATTGGATGTGGGGCGTTATGTTTATTTTGAAGACGAATGGGTGAAGTTGTTCTCTGTAGAGACGACCATGTCTAATCCGCTTAGCTGGTCGTCTCTTCAAGAGACGACCATCTACGCGTATTTTTTTTTTTTAAATGCAAGAGATGGTCTCTTTTGAAGAGACGACCATCTACGCGTTTTTTTTAAATGAAAAGGCATGAGAGTCTCTTGAGAGACGACCATCTGCCGAGTACACTTGGTCGTCTCTTCAAGAGACGACCATTTGCCAGCTATTTAAAACTACAATATTCATATAAATAGTTTCAAAACAACAATATTTTTATAATGACTTTCAAAAACTACAATATTAATAAAAAAAAACTTTGGTAATCAAATGATGCAAATCAAAATAAAAAATAATATTTTGGTTTAAATTAAAGTTTGAAATTAAAATTTTGAAAACAAAAATAAATTTATTAATAAATCTTCTCGATTTAGTGAACTTTTGTAAACAAAAACAAATTAATCTAGATCTTCTCGAAACTTCTTTCCTAGATTTAAAGAGTTCTAAAATTGAGAACTACTATCTAATTAATGATTTTCTTGAATTCGAAAAGTTCATTGTAATTTTTTTTTCAATTATTAGATAATACGAAATTTAAAAAAAATAGTTTAAATTAAAGTTTGAAAATAAGGGGGCGTTTGGAGCACAGAGTTGGGTTGAGTTGGGCAGAGTTGGTTTGTCAGTGAGTTTAGGAAGTCTGCGTTTGGGGTGCAGAGTTGAGTTGAGTCAGGAAGTCTGTGTTTGGGTTGCAGAGTTGAGTTGAGTTGAGTTGAGCTGTCAGATGTATCTAGTACAGTAATTTGCAACTAGAAGCAGACTGATTTTTACTTGACTTTTTTCCCTCAAACCATTCATCTAGAAACATATTTTTTCTAACCTTCAAACATTGAATTAAAAAATAACTATAAATTCCAATATTGGTGGAATGTATGAGTGGAATATCCACAAAAGAAATGTTTCAATCCTACAACTTTTTTTAAAAAAACTATATTCCTCGTGTTTGAAGTTGACTTATTCCACATGATATGAAATTAATAGAAATCAAATGTCTCATTACACATTGAACTTCTTTTAATTTATAGATAGCCAAGGTGACAAATGATTAACAATGTATATAAGTCAACATTACTTTCATGTATACGTGAAATAGCCACAAAAATATTGGTAGGCCATCGATCGGCTATTTACATAATGCAGAAACAAAAATCTCCCACAAAAATAATAAGTGACCACAAAATTTGAAGTCGTTGATTGACAATGATCTGGGTTTTAGGTATTCTGGAAGATGGTATGAGCAGGAAGTCATCCGGTTCTACCCAATATGTGCAAGCAATACCTCTTTCGAGATTGGGCTGGGACCTGTAAAAAGCAGTCCGTCTTTTGGATGTCGGCGACAATTATGTCTATAAGGATGATCCGATCATCCTCTGGCAATCCTTCAATTGCATACAAATGGTCGACTACCTCCTTACGTCGTGCGGCTTCGAGGTCATATTTTTCCTTCTGCCAAGATAAAAGCGAATGCATGTGAGATGCGTGCATGTCCATGGCAGTCCGCATAACGTCCAATACCTCGGATTGTAATGACGATCTCTTCCTCTTGCTTCCACTTCCTCGATTAGACATGCCAGATGGAGTACGCCTGCTAGTAGGGGTTTCTGACAAGTCTTCCTCTCCCACATCCCCGGTGCCTGGATTTTGTAAAGGTTGTTGCTCTGGGCCAAAAACGTCTTGTGATCCCAATCGAATCTCTTCTTCCATCTGTTCGGCAGCATTGGAAGCCATCTCCGTAGGTGTCTCTGCTGCTAATCCTGTGGCTCGATCCTTGCCAAATACGATTGTCAGCTCATCATAGTGTGGGAATGGCTTGTTTCGCATCCCCTTAGCAGCAGGATGACCCTGCATTTGAATGAGTATTGATTAATTTGTTGAAAATAACAAGGATGGTATGTTGTAATGGCACGATCTTACCCTAACCCAAGCATCAAAAATCTCCTTCTCCACGTCAACACATTTTAACTCTTCATTCCAACCAAATCCGCTACAGGCACTACCCAGCATCTCTGCGATTGCCCCGTACTACTTTTTTAGAGATATGATCTTGCATTCTATTGTATTTTGGCTGATGTTAGAATTTGGTAGTTTATCTGCAAGCATCCGGTGGAGAAGTTGAAGATACCCGGGTCTGAAGGTCCCATTGTCAGACCACCAACCACCCTCTACTAACGTGACTAGAGACTCCACTAACGTTGCATCCTCCACTCTTGTCCTTGTGTGTTTTGGAGTTTTTGATGTACCTGCCATCGTACTGCAACCATACGCATATTCAACAAATGTTACATTGAATAGAACAAAAACAACACAATTAGCACAAGAGAATGAGTATGGTTCCTGGAAAAATAATTATATTACCGTTTATATAAAAGCATTAACAAACTTTTTAAGTTGTCCATTTATGTCATAACAGACATTTTAAAACATAAACTTGCATATACGATCCAGTTCCATTTAATACAAAATAAATGCAGAAGTAGAAAGGTCATCAGGATTGTTCCCAATCCTCAAACATTCGCTGAGCCAAGTCATCCCTAAATCCGGTCCATTCGTCAGATGTTTCAATGAATTGTATATTTTCTCTTTCGACAACACTGGGCCCAGAGTCACCTTCTTCAACATCATCCAACATTGCAGCTGACCCCATCTCCCTAGTTATGAGGTTGTGAATGAGACAACATGCTGTTATTGTTCGACATTGTACTTGAACTGGGTAGAATGACTTTCCTCGAAGAATGACCCACCTCCCTTTCAACACACCAAATGCTCTTTCGATGACGTTTCTTGCAGAAGAATGTTTCATATTGAAAAATTCTCTTGGATAGTTGGTGCATTCCCTGATCCACGCCATTCAGAAAGATGGTATCGTTCACCTCTATATGGTGTAAGGAATCCTTCTGCATTGGGGTACCCGGCATCACATAGATAGTAGTTTCCTATAGAATGTATCAATGATTAAGATTTGAGTTCATTCCTCCTTTCAACCTATGAAAATTCAAGGCTATAAGATTTAGGCAATACCTCTAGGAACATTGAAGCCGTTATGGCGAGAAAGTGCGTCTCTAAGAACCCTAGAATCGGCCGCGGACCCTTCCCAGCCTGGCATGACGAATATAAACTCTCCGTTTGGGGAAACAACTCCAAGTACGTTTGTCGCAACTTCGCCTTTCCTCGTCCTATAGCGAGGGCGATCAATAACACTAACATTCACTTTGATGTAGGTACCATCTAACGCACCCAGACAATTCTGTATCAATTAAAGACACGGTAGTAACGTTAATGACTCTGCAATACCTATTTCAATTAATGTATAGAAATGCATTCTATACCTCAAACCATTTCCACCGATCATTAGTGCATGTGCTGGTTATTGGCTCTGGAGTTTTTAGCAACACCTCGTGAAGTTGTAATACTGCTGTGATGACGGAGTTGAAGTGTCTAGACACTGTTTCCCCCGACCTCGCAAATTGTCTGCGAATTACTCTATTCTTAACATCGTGCGCTAGTATGTGTAAGAAGATGGCAACCATTTCCTCGATATCAACATATTGTGTTGCGTGCAAAACACCGGTCGTCCTAAGCATACTACATAGGATGGCAAATGTCCTTCTATCCATCCTCGTGCTTTCACGACAACACAAATCATTCTCATAAATTAGGCGAAAGAAATTCAACTGCCTAATGCGATGTCTATCGTACGATGATTGGTAATCTATCCTCCGATAATCGTTGAAAAGGAAGGCTAAACTCATCAACAACTGTCTTTGGGAGTTGGTTATGATGGTGAGTATGTTAAATAGTTCTTCAACTGTTTCCATGTCAATGGAAAAAGCAATGGGGGGTTGGGATTTGTTCCTGAAATACAAGTATGTCATTTGTTATACTTGGATACATCCATTGAATTGTACATCACATGTTTCACTGATGTCCTATTAAGGTAATCCACCCATACATAACAATCATTCCAACAAAGAACCCCAATAAAATTAGCATAGTACTATTGCAATTTCCTACATTAACATTATTCTTAGTAGAATTAGCCCATGGAACTCCACTGGGCAGCTCTGCAATAGGTCGCTCATGGATTAGAAACTGGGTAAATGCAGCCTATGCTTCCGCAAAAGTTGCATAGGACTGGTGAATTGCTCCCCTATATTCATTGACTTGTCCATAACATTCAGGCCAGCTCATGTAAATACCAGGGTTACGGCCAACGAAGACCACATAGAACTTTGCCCTACCCATAATCCTAAATTCAAATTGTACGCAGTTAACCGTGATATCATGGAACAAGCAACCCTATAAATTTTACTAAGATTATGATGAATGGTCAATGGATTACGTTTTTAGGGTTTCAGTTCTTAGAGTTATAGGATTTAGGGTTTGGAGTTTTGGAGATTGGGGGCTTTAGTGTTTATGGGTTTTGGAGTTTAGGTGTTTGAGTTTTTGGGGCTTATGGTTGAATGTTTTAACCATAAGCAATATACCTTCATTTTTTATGTTCTTTAAAATTCCACTAATATGATTATGAAGTTCAAGTTAAGACATTTTTCAAGTTATGAAGAAGGGAAAAAAAAATCGAAATTTCCTAAGCAAAACACATATTTTCAATTATGGTATATGTTTAATGAGTTTAGTTATAAAGAATTTACCTTTATTTTTATTTTCTTTAAAATTCCACTAATATGATTATGAAATTCAAGTTAAAACATTTTTCAAGTTATGAAGAAGGAAAAAAAAATTGAAATTTCCTAAACAAAACACATATTTTCAATTATGGTATATGTTTAATGATTTTAGTTATAAAGAATTTACCTTTATTTTTATGTTCTTTAAAATTCCACTAATATGATTATGAAATTCAAGTTAAAACATTTTTCAAGTTATGAAGAAGGGAAAAACAAAATCGAAATTTCCTTTGCAAAACACATATTTTCAATTATGGTATATGTTTAATGATTTTAGTTATGAAGAATTTACCTTTATATTTATGTCCTTTAAAATTCCACTAATAAGCAGGTATGATTTTAGAACTCGATTGTTTAAACATATTTCAAAGTGACAAATTCAATACTTTTTTATTATCCTTTTATTTTAACTACATGTCTTCATTTTTTATATTTAATCCAAGATTAGTAAATTATAAAAACAATGTATCACATATGCCATAATATTAGAATGATAGTAACATTAATTTGAAAAGTTAATGTAGATCAAGGTTTTTTTATCTTATTTGATTGAAAAAAAATTACTTTCAATTTTTTTTTTCTTTTGAAAAATGTTCATTTTTCTATTTTAGTATATAACAATTCAAACTCATTATTTAGACTTTTGTGAGAAACGAATTGTTGTTAAAAAAATAATTATTTAGATGGCGTCATAAATGTCAAAATTATTATTTAGTTGACATCGGCAATAACTCGAATTAATATAAACATAATCATACATTAATGACTTACTACAATTAAAATTCAACGGTAATAATAAAACTTAGTTTAATCGAAACGAATTATGGTTACAAATCAAAATTGAACCATTCATTACAAATGTATTGTTATCAATTTTTAATCTAAGGAAAATAGTGGGAACATATGCTAAAAAATTTCAAACAAACTTAAACAAACTTGCACATAAGCAATTGCTACCCCTTACAAAAAAAGTAGTGTATAAACAGAAATGAAGCATAAATTAAACACAACAGAAAAAAAAAACAAAAAAAAAAACAAATGTATATGTTAAAAAGTTTGCATTCCAAACCTCAAACTAATGTGTGCGATAATTATTAGTTTGAGCCTGCACATATTAAAAAGATTATGTTAGATAGAATGAAGATGAAGAACATAATACAATTAACTAAAGAAATCTTGCCCTAACAAATGATTTGTGTACCTTATGTGGAATGGGGTTGAGTCGAGAGGAATCTTCCAGTTCTTGAAGTGCACAGAGGAGGTGGTGTAACTGATATTTGGATACAAGGAATGAGGAATTGAGAAATAAGAACAATGTACAAAACTTGAAGGAATGAATCATTATAATGAACTCACCGGACTAGGAAACCAATATATGCAGTGGAGGATCCTCAAAATGCAAACAGAAATGCCCATGGATATATAGGAACAAAAAATGGGTTGTTCCCACCTACTTTTTTTAAGTTATTGCTAGTAATTAATAATGGTAATAATGTTTCCGGCCAAAGAAAAGTAGATGGTGGTTGTAAATTCAAACACCCAAATTTAATGTGGCAGATAAAGTTTATTGCACTGAAAAGACAAGGCAGAAAACGTCTGACATATTTATAATGAATATGACAGTCCAAACTTATCCAACCGAAAGGTAGAACTAAACAAATTCATATAACATACATTCCAAATGATGTATAGAAATACAACTAAAATAAATAGAACCGGCCTTAGGAAATAAGTTGACCTATTATGGTCAATGAAAGTTTGAAGTGTCTAACATTGGACAAAAATTTGGTTGACACAGAAGTTTAACAACAATAGGAAAAACGACCTGAATAATACATTATTTTCAATTCATGTTTGTATGTAAGTACAACATACCTCAATCAAAATCGTGAAGCATTGAAAACAATATATCAGTATTGAAAAAAACAGAGATCATATTAGAAAGTAGGATGGAACTAAAACATGATTTCAGCCATAATCAATCGATATCCAAGTACTAAAGGAAAAAGGAAGTGAATCCAAAAACCCAAAAAAGTCCATGAACAAAGAATCAATATGCAATAAACAGAAACCAGATATCCACTAAAATCCCAAAACAATCGACAACAACTCAGTATGCAAATAAAAAACGTAAACAATAAAATCAGTATGCAAATACCAAAAAAGTATATAAACATAATGTTTGGAAAATAGAAAAGGTTTATTTTTAGGAAACTACACAGTTCATCATCGGCCGGAAGGGTTAGAGAACATACCTGTCCGAACCCTTCCCCCAACCAAGCTCAAATCACACAACAAGTATCCTACCATAAAGTTCCTCACCATCCCTCACATGGTATATGCATTCATTCAAACAAAACCCAATCGTTGGACAGGTTAGTTATGGATGACTGGATGGCCCAATGGAGGAAAAGCAAGGACTCCGGCAAGAGCTTGGTAAAAAAAAGGTGTAGAGCGGTCAGGGGAGGGTGGGATATCGAGGAAATCGACATGCAAATCCGAAAGGGAGAGCGGGACTGTATGAAGTGTAAATAATCGTTTATGGTTCTGCAAAAAGAAATTAGGAAAACAGGAAATTGATTCAAGCAAGGACTAGAGGAAGGTTGCGTGGGGTAACGGATCTAGGATAGAAGGTGAAGTAATAGTGCATGTACAGTAAAGATCGACAAACCGAGGGCTCATTTTTGTGATATACCAAATAAAAAAGAAATCATCGTGAGTAAAATCAGATGAGAGGTAGATGGAGTTAGGGTTTAGATTTCTGAGGAATACAAAAAACTGATAAGATGAGAAATAAGATGAAAGGGTTAGGACGAATAAAATAGCATATCAGCATACCTTCAAGAAGCAAAGCCCCAAATCGCACATAGAATCCCATATCCAACCCCGTCTCCATCGAACAAACGAGTGAGCAAAAAATGGGAAAGAAGATGAGTGGGTAAAAATGAATAAAATAGCATATCAGCATACCTTCAAGAAGCAAAGTCACAGATCGCACATCGAATCACATATCCAAACTCATCTCCATCTAAGAAACGAGTGAGCATAAGGAACGAGGGAGAGAGAGAACCGAGGAGATGGAGGGTTTCGTGAAGAGGAGAGAACAGAGGAGACAGAGGGTTTCGGGAAGAGGAGAGAACAGATGCAATGAATGAAGGGCGAGTAAGGAAAACGCGTGGTACTGTTGAACTCCACCGAGTTCATTAAAACGAAGTGGGCAGTTTACAACTCAGCCCAACTCCCTCCTCCCAAACGCTGGTTGGGCTTTATAAACCAACCCAACTCAACCCAACTCCCTCCCCCAAACGCCCCCTAAGTGAGTAATCAAATGATACTGATCAAAATAAAAAACAATATTAAAGTATAATTTTTCATTTTTTATATAAATAAGACACTACATTCAATTTTTATATGTACATTGCATTTTCAATATCATGATTTAACTTTTATATGTATATTACATTTCTCCGTCGTAAAACAACTTAGTATCCCACTAGTATATATAATTGACATTTAATTTACGCAATCGCCCAATCTTTTGGCGCCCAGTCTTCAACTCGCGTTGTAAATTGATCAAATTTGTTGACACTCATCTTCCACAGGAAGCTTCGGCTTCAGGACCTGCAGAAAAATGGAAAACAAGGAGATTCCCGTTGATGCCGATCGTCCATGGCAGTCTTACCACACTGTCTACACCAATGCAAAAGCCGGTACTTCTTATCTCTTTACTTCTCACGAACTGTTGCTAATTTAGGGTTCTTTTTTGATTGTTCTGTTTACCGTGTCGATTTTAATTTGGAGGACTTTTAAAAAATAATAATAATTTAGAGGACAAATCAAGTAATTGATAAGCTCTTCTGATCGTGTCTGTGTGTATGGTGCAATTGATCATGTGAGCTAGTGGTTTGAGTAGCTTAATCTGTATCCATTATCTCGTTCCTGATCAGAATAGAATTCGATTGAACTGATTTCAGTGTATATTTTATTTGTTTGAAACGAATCGTAAGAAATAAGTAATTGAATCAAAATAAACGAGTTTACTTTAGACATATCATAGCTAATGATAGATTTCAATGGTATAATTGGAAAATAGGAAAGGTTTTCCTTATTACAGATATAACATTCGATGATTATTGATATTCCATTCAATAAGATAATGAATTATAGTAAATATATTATGATATCCTGCAAGCTCAATCCTTCCCTTCTCCTTTTCTGTGTGTCCAGGTATGGAAGGAGTTGACAAGGAGAAAGTACAAAGAATTGTCTATGAAATGAGTAAAGGGTCAAAATATTTTGAAAATGAGGAGCGCAAAGAGGCCATCATCAGAGAAAAGATTGAGAAGATGCGAGCTAGGTGTGTACAGCTTACTGCAACGGATCTTTCTCAGTATCAAAAGGTAGATTTAGTTGTGAACCCTCCCCCCTCACCCAGGCACATTGACATGCTTATTCATTTATTGCTTTATTTTTATTCTTTTTTCTATAAAAATTATGTCCTGCTGCATCTTCATTTCTTTATCACTTGTTTACATGTGGTGTTTTTTACCTCTTAAAAAGAGGCATGTTTGGGGCTCAGAACTGCTAACTTCAGTTTCCTAATTAAATAAACACGAACCCTGGAAGCACCTTATTCTCACATTATGCAATTGACCCCATCGGTGAGGGTATTGAGTTTGTAGTTAGATCTACATTCTATAGAGAGGTTCATTCAATTACCCCAAAAAGGATAGAAATAGAATCATTGTTTTTAACCTTACTCTTCTCATTTCTTTATTATTATTTTGCATGTTGGATATGCAAAGACAAGTCAATTTTTTCCTTGAAATAAATTTCTTGGCCTTTGAGATGATATTTCAGCAAGACTATCTTGTTGTCTCGCTAATTTTATGGCTCCCAATTAGAAGTTTGGTGCAGAAATGAGAATATGTATGTATGTATGATCAACAAACGTCTGCTGCCTATTACACTTGGATTAAACCATGAAGATGTCATTTCATGCAATTCTGATTAGGAACATTTTGTGGCCCACATTTTGGACCTTTCCATGAACAGGGTAGACTTTGATGCCCTGTGAAGATTTTCTTTGTGTGTATTCCTTGCCACAGTCATGTGTAATCACAATTTAGAGCTCTGAACCAAGCTAGACAACTGGGTAGGGGTCCCATGCTCAAATCCTTCTGAAGAATGATTTGACTCAGTTTCTCCACAGCTGTTTAGGGAACTGATGTTTCAGGCTAATCAGTATATTTGCTTATTATTACTGTATGGTCTTCAGGTTTTGCTTATCATATCCGTTTAGTCAAGGGCGTAGTTCTCTCATGAGCAGGTTGCAGATAAAAGAATGTTGGAGCTGGAAATTACACGTGACCTGTCAAGGAAATGGTTACATGTAGATATGGATGCTTTCTATGCTGCTGTTGAAACTTTAAGCAATCCTTTATTAAAGGGCAAGCCGATGGCTGTTGGTAGCATGTCTATGATTTCCACTGCTAACTATGAGGTTTGCTTGTCTATATATATGACATGAATTGTTGCACTTTCAAGTTACTGGAATGGTGGCGCTATTGTTGTAACTTGTTACTTATTCTGGACTAGGCTCGAAAATATGGTGTTCGTGCTGCTATGCCTGGTTTTATTGCACGTAGATTATGTCCAGATTTAATTTTTGTTCCCACAGATTTCAAAAAGTATACTTATTACAGTGATTTAACTAGAAAAGGTAAGCAATTATGCTTCAAGTAGCTGTAAATATATTTTGTTATGTTTAGTGCTTATTCTTTAGTATTCACTTGTTTGTCTTGTTAGTATTCCATAGGTATGATCCCAACTTCTTGGCTGCTAGTCTGGATGAAGGATACCTCGATATAACTGAAGTCTGCAAAGAAAGAGGCCTTACAAGTGAAGAAGTAATCACATATTACCTTTTCACTATACCTTTTAAAAATTTTGGTGTTTCAATATTTAGTTGTGATCTTGTAGACAAGCCTTTAGTCATGTTTGGCAAAACCTCCAGAATAACATTCACAGGTAAAAGACCAAATAAACTAGGGGCTGGGGGAAGAGGGATCCTCCACCCAACGAACTAATTACAAAAGGCCTTCCAACCATGGAGAATCAAAGATAAAGGATAGTTACAAAAGAATTTGCTATAACTATGGCACCACCAAGAGGCACTAGTCTATACAGAATCCCAAAACATATCAAAAGAAGAAGATTTATCATCAAAGATCCTTCTATTCAGCTCCAGCCACAAACTCCACAAAAGCAAATTTCCAGAGAATTCGAGACTTCCCTTTCAGCCTCCAGCCTCTAAGAGACTCGATCAACCAGGCGTCCACCTTTAGGGGAAGGCAACCTTGTAGCCCAAAAAGATTCAAAAGTCTGTCCCAACACCGTCTAGCAAAAGGACAGTGCAAAAAAAATGTGGTCCAAAGATCTAGAAAAATGTCTTTAGTCATGCTATATTGGATCCTTCTCTTTTTCATTTTTTTTTATAAATTTTATATCTTCTAGAGAACTCGGAATCAGCAGTAGAGGATATGCTTATGTAGTTACTGAAGTTCTTTACATTGAGATTGTATATTTTTCAGATAGAAAATGAATAGTATCACATGCAGCAGATAATCCTTTTGGTAGCAGTAGTTTTGGTTATTTAATTCTGAAACTTTTCTCTTGCTATTGTGCTTCTTTCGTAGATTGCTAGGGATCTTAGAACCAGTATTTATGACGAGACTGGTCTCACATGTAGTGCTGGGGTTGCTGCCAACCGACTACTTGCCAAGGTTTTCTAATTTCTCACAAGATCTATTGAGTATATGCATCTCTTGTGGAAAAAAAGTACTAATTTATTCTTGTTTTTGGTGACCGTGAATTGCTTGGCAGCATTTTTGACCTACCATATATGGAATGAGGATAATAAAATTTACTATCCATTTTCTTTTCTGTTGTATGTTTAATTGAGGTCCTTGTGGATGAAAAAGAATGAGAAATATTGCTCTTAGATCTTCCAGTTTGCACTGAAGAATTGAATTAGTGCATCGTACTTGTTATTCAGGTCTGCTCTGACATTAACAAACCAAATGGACAGTTCATTTTACCAAATGACCGAAGAGCTATAGTAACATTCATATCATCACTACCCATAAGAAAGGTATGTGGTCATTGCTTTTACATCGAAACAGAATTCACAACGTTATTCAAAGATGTTATCAAATATCTTGTTACATGGATGAATAGATCCTTAAGAATTCTCTTCCTATAGTCCTATCTCAAGGATTAAATGAATCGACAAAATTATTATTTCAGATTGGTGGCATTTGAAAGGTCACTGAACATATCTTAAAGGATGCTTTAGGGATTAATACATGTGAGGAGATGCTACAAAAGGGTGGTCACCTCTGTGCGTTGTTTTCTCAATCCTCTGCAGGTTGGTGCACTATAATATCCTACAGAAATTATATAATGAACTCGCGGATGTGTCAGATGTTCCATATTCTCATTTAAGATTCATTTATCTTGATGACTTGAAGACATGAAAAAAAGATGTACACAGTTGCACTAATAATAATTATTAAATTAAAAAAGAAAAAGTTGTTCAAACAAACAAAAAAAATGAAGTGTTTATGATTTATTATTTCTTATTATGTTTCTTCATCTTGTTCTGCCCTGCCCTTATTTATTGATTGTTGTATCACTTTATACAATCTCTTTAGGTTTTACCCATGCTTGCAGATTTTTTCTTGTCGGTTGGGCTTGGCCTTGGATGCACTGATACTCCACAGGTGAGATTGCGAAAGAGCATCAGTAACGAAAGAACTTTTGCAGCCACTGCTGACGAAAGATTCATTTTCCAGAAAATTGGTAATTGTTCCCTCTCTCTCTCTCTCTCCCTCTCCCTCTTTTAGAAAGAAATATTATCGTTATTTGGATCTGACCATGCATGACGCGTGAAATGCTGTGTATGCTGCATTGCTGGTTTGGCATTCTATTGAAATTTTACTCTAAACTCAAATTCCAATTTTCAGAGTTATATCACATGGATATTGAGTTTGATTATATCTCCCTTATGCTTGGACTTTATCCTTTATTTGATGTACTTTATCTCACTCACCTTTTCTTGTTATCTTTGCAAATTTTGGTGTTTCAGCTAGTAGGAACTACATCTCTAATTTCATGGAAGAATCATATGATTTTTTTTTTTTTGATGCAAAACATCAGTAATCATTTCATTGATAGTATGAAATGAACAAAAGAGGGCTATGGGCCCAAATTACAAAATATATTCCCAACTAGAGATGAGGGAAGTGAGACTGTAGTCAGCAAAGTAAGGAGATAATTTACACCAAATAAGAGCAATATAAATCAAATGATCGAAGAAATGCACGAAATCCTGAATCTTATCCGCAAAGATGCGATGATTTTGTTCGAGCCAAATGGACCAAAAGAGAGCTTTGATGATATAAACCTATAAGCAATCCTTTCTAGTGTAGAAAGGATGGCCCAACAGTAGAGTATCTAGGACTGACTTCATGCTGCCAGGGAGAACATGTTGTAGTCTGATTGCCTTAAGAATTCTCCTCCAAAAGAGTTGGGAAAAATGGCAAGTAGTAAAAAGGTATAACATAGATTCACAACTGCAACGGCAAAGAGTACACCAGCTGGGGGGATGAAACAATCCAGGGGGCTTTCTTTAGTAAGGTGTCTGCTGTGTTAATGCATTCGTGGCTTAATTCCCACAAGAAAAACCGAATTTTCTTAGGGATGTGACCCTTCCAAATGTTCTTATAGAGTTCTTTGTGTGGGTGACTGCCTCTGGAACTGATCCAGTATCCTCCAAAGTCCATTTCCATTGATCATCAATGTTTGGCCTTTGCGGGGGAATGAGTATGTTTGAGAGGCTAGTCCATTCATCGATTTCCTCATTTGTGAGGTGGCGGCAAAATCTGATCCCAAAAGGAGCCATCTGCTGTGCGCATACCATCAATGGAGCTATATTTCCGGAGGAATAAAACATATAGGCGCGGATATGCAATTTTGAGAGGAGCAAGGCCAATCCATCTGTCAAGCCAAAAGGATGTGTGTTTCCCATTACCGATGATACTCACAATATTGTCAATGACCAAATCCCTATGTTCTATTATGTGTCTCCATGGACTTCGGTGGTGTTTTAGGGCTCGTTTGATAACGTTCATGTTTCCTGTTTCTTGTTCCTGTTTCTCATTTTTCAAGAAACAGACATGTTTGATAAACCATCATGTTTCTTGTTTCTAAATTTTTTAGAAACGTTTCTAAAAAAATGGCAGATTTTGATAAACTTCAAAAAGTAGTTTTTCAAATTCTGTTTCTGTTTTTTTTTCCAGGTTTCATGCATGTATTCCTATTTCTCTTTTTATCCATCTCTCCCTTCTCTCTTCCATTCTATTTTTTTTTCTTTTAATACTTTTTAATCTTTTTGTTTTTTTCTTCTTTTTTATTTTTATTTTTTGATTTATTTCTTTTTATTCGTTCACTCTCTTTCATCATAATCTTTTTTTCTTTTAATAATTCATTTTTTTCTTTTTTCCTTTTTACTTTCCTCTTTTCGTTTATGTTTTTCTCTTCTCTTTTATTTTCTTATTTTCTTTTACTCTTCATTAACGAGCTTATAGTTATTATTTTCTATTTAATTCTCTATTATTTTTCCTTTTGGTACGATTTTATTTTTTTATTAAATAAATAAACTAATAATGTATTTCATGTTTACCATTAAATGTAAAAAAATATATACATTCTCTCTCTTTTTCTGATTTTACTTGCGTGTATTATTGGCTAATGCATTTTTAAAGAAAAATAAAAATAAATTTTATTATTAAATTAAAGAAATGTGGATATGTTCGATTGTCTGACCTTAGACAATTTACAAATTCGTCTAATTGACCTTAGACAATTTACAAATTCGTCTAATTGAACTAACTCTTGTAAGTCAAAATCGTTCAAGGTGAATTGATTGAAGTGAGAAATAACATTGCAAATCAAATTTGAACAACATTTGAAGGATAAAATTTATTATTATTATTATTATTATTATTAATTAGGTGTTGGGCCTTAATAAAATACTCTAACTTCTTTATATTATTTTAATGCATGTTATATGTTTTATTATAGTATATGTACTAAATTTTATTTTTACCAAAAAATAAGAAACAAGAAACATAAATAGTTATCAAACATGTTTCTGTTTTTAGTTTTTAAGAAACAGAAACAAGAAACGAGAAACAGAAACGAGAACGTTATCAAACGGGGCCTTAGTTTTTTGATCTCAGGGAGCATATCAAAGTGATTGGTTCCATATTTTCCAGCGATGAATCTCCTCCAAAGGGCGTTTTTTTTGGAGTGAAACCTCCATATCCATTTCGCAAGGAGGCAATGATTTTTGGTCCTCAAACCAACTAATCCCAATCAAGGGTGCTGCACTGTTTGCCTGTTTATTGGATGGAAGCCCTTTTTTCCTTTGTTTCCATTCCACAAAAAGGTGCGATATAACCGTTCTAAGGTGTTTGCTGCTTTTGATGATAGCTTGAATAAAGAAAGAAAATAGGTAGGGAGGTTGGTTAAAGTGGCTTGAATAAGGTTGAGTCTTCCTCCTTTGAAAATATGTGAGCCTTTCCAACCCCTCAAACGTCTCTCGACCTTCTCAATAATGGGTTAAAACCCTTTGTGTGAGGTTTGCCATTTAGAGGAAGGCCTAAATAAACAGTTGGCCGAGTAGCAACTTTGCAGCCAAACTCCCAAGCAAGTGCGTGAACTGTTTCAGAGGCTAAATTTACACCATTAATTTTTGATGGTTTATGCGGCGCCCAAATGCATCCTCAAACTTGTGGATAATGGAAAACAGGGTTGTTAACCTTTCCTTGTCAGGCAATGAGAAAAGGATGGTGTCATCGGCAAATTGGAGGTGATAATGTATAAATTGCCCCTTCCCACCTCGAAACCTTTGATGGTGTTCATTTTGGCTTCTTGAGAAAGCATGCGACTTAAGCAATCCACCACCAGAATAAATAAAAAAGGGGATTGGGGATCACCTTGGCAAAGGCCTCTCGAAGCATGGATCTTGCCTCTCGGCTTTCCATTAGTGATGATGGAATAGTTTGCTGAAGAGAAACAACCCCGAATCCATTTTCTCCATTTGATCCCAAAGCCTTTGGCAACCAAAATATTATCTAGAAAATCCCAGTCAACCAGCTTGATTACAACTCCTTTCTTTTTAGATTTGACATACTCCTCTATGAGCTCATTGGCAATAAGGGAGGTGTCTATGATTCGTCTATTGGCAACAAATGCAAATTGATATTTAGTGATGATATGAGGAGGACCTTTTTGAGGCGTTCGGAGAGCACACTGGCAATGACCTTCTACAAACATGTTGTCAAGCTAATGGGTCTAAAGTCTCCCACAGATTTCGCATCACACTTCTTGGAAATGAGGCAGATGTATGTTTCGTTCAGGCTCGCGTTGATAATGGTGTTCCCAAAAAAGTCTTGGAACACACTCTTAATATCGTCCTTGAGAATGTTCCAATTCTTTTGAAAGAATTTTGTGGTGAAATCGTCTGGCCCAGGTGATTTATTGGAACCGAGATCCTTGACAACATTTCTTATCTCGTCTTCCGTAAAAGGAGCTTCAAGATCAATAGATTGAGAAGGAGTAATCGAATCCCAGGTGTCAATAGTTGGAAGCTCTCTATCGCCTTGACTCTTGGTAAAGAGATTACGGTAGAAATCAACAAACTCCTCCTCTCTATCCCTATCTGTCACAAGGCTCTTGTCTCCTCTGGATATAATCTCAACAATGATGTTCCTTCTCCGTCTAGCGGACACAATTCTATGGAAGAAGCTACTATTTTCGTCACCTTCAAGATTCCACTTAATTTTACATTTTTGTCTCAATGATGCCCTCACTGGTGGAAATATCCATGAGCTCAGATTTAATGTCAAGGTGTCTTAGAGTGTAGTTGATGCCGCTAGTTTCCTCCAAATTGTCAATTCTGACAAGCTCATTAGCCAAATCCACTTTTTTTATCTTGTTATAGCCAAAAGTGGTTATTTTCCATGCTTTGAGCACACCTTTGTAAGCTTTTAACTTTTGAATGAAGTCGTGACTCAGCCACCCACAATTTGATTGTTGCTCCCCAATCTCGAAGTAAGGGCTGGAAGGTGTTGTACCCTAGCCACATGTTTTCGAACTTGAAATAACCAGGTCCCCCATCTTTGTTGGCCAAGAGTCATGAGGATTGGGTAATGGTCTGATGTTATTCGGGGGAGTCGCTTCATTGATGCACTGTTGAATTTGTCAATACAAGGGCCGGTAAGCAGGAACCGATCAATTAGAGTCATAGCAGGTCTCTCTCTGAAACTAGGTCGAGTGTATTTTCCATTAGAGAGGGGGGCCGATCAGATCACTGTCCTCGATGAATTTGTTGAAGAGTTCATGCTTTTAGTGTTGGGCTTACCATTGGACTTCTCAAAGGACCATTTGGTGACATTGAAATCGCCCCCCAAAATCCATTGTTTAGTACACAAGTGTGAGAGATTATAAAGCTCTTCCCAAAAGGCAGTCCGTTCTATGGCTCTCGCTGGACCGTAAATACCAGATAGCCAGAACCTGAAACCATCAGAGAGAGAAATGTGAAGGGTGAGGGTGTGTGTACCTTCAATAACCTCCTGGACTTCTACCGAGGGGTCATTCCACATAATCAGGATACCACTTGATGTGCCGCAAGCATCAAAAACAGCCCATGCTATGTTTCGAGAGCTCCAAAGAGATTTAATAAAAATTTTGTCAATATTGCTCCTCTTGGTTTCCTGGAGCATAACAAAAGTAGCGTTGGTCTTAAGGATAAAGTCCTTGATGAGGGCTTGTTTTTTTCGAGAACCTAAGCCACGAATGTTCCACGAGAGGAAGATCATGAGGCTGCAAGTGACCCATCAATGACAAGGGAAGAGGGAGCCTTGTCGTAGTTTACATTGGAGATGAGATTTCTCAATTTACGAACTAACTTGGAGGATTTTTTTTGTTGTTTTACCTTTATTTGATTTGGTTGGAATGACCATGATACATAAGCGATGTTTTCACCGCCAGGGGCAAGCTTCCTAATGATGGGATGGATGGTGTCGTCATCCTCAGAATTTGTCTCAATCGACATCTAATCTTCTTCATCGGCAGAATGATATATACAATCAGTTGCCTTTTTTAGGGGTTGTCCTTGGACAGAGGAGAAGAGAGGATCAAGGCAAACTTGTAGTGGTTGAATTTCGTGGCTAGAGTCTTCTGAGTAGAGACAGAGGGAATCAATGGTTGTGGGGAAGGCTGTGTGTGAGTCACAATCGTAGAGGAGGAGTCAGGGCATGGGCTTGATAGCAAATCTTCAGAATCGGAGGGAAGAGAAACTCTATCGGTGGTGCGTTTCGCTCCTTGAAGGAGATAAGTCTGTTTTCCATCGATAATAATGACCTTTTTAGCAGGGTAGGTTAAAGTGGGGTTGTGTCGGTTTTGGATTGATAAGGTTGAGCCTAGGGATGGCAATGGGGCGGGGCGGGGTCGGGATGCATTCCCCATCCCCATCCCCGTGGAGATTTTTCATCCCCGTCCCTGCCCCATTCCCCATTTTGGAGAATCGAGGTCGGGGTCAGGGAATCCCGAATCGAGTCCCCGCCGGGAAAAATCCTTGTTTTTTTTTTTAATTATTTCTTTTTATTAAAAATAAAAAATTATATTAAAATCATATAAAAGTTAAGTATTATTATTCTTTTATTGATTTAAATCATTAAATTTTGAAAAATATTTAATATAAAAATTTATTACAATATGAAATTAAAAATAGTATACTTATTTTAAAAAAAAACAGTAACAGTATACTATATATATATATATATATAAAATGTTATTAATAATATTATTTTATATTATATATTAATATATCATATACTTTTTTAAAAAAATTGTAAAATAATTATTTTCGGAGATGGGGCGGGGATATCGTCCCCATCCCCGCCCCGTCCTTGATCGAGGACCCGAAAAGAATCTCCAGTTTGACCCCATATCCGGTCAAACCGGGGATTCCCCGCCCTGTTCGGGGCGGGGATCCGACCCCACAGGTATTTTTGCCATCCCTAGTTGGGCCTTTATGTGAGTGTGGATAGTGTCTGTGGGTGGGGGAAGGGAAGGAGGACAGGGAGGATCGTGTTTGGGCTCAGGTGAGCTGCTGTAAAGGGTAGAAGATAGGCCCAATTGTGGTTTTGGGCCTGTCAAGGTGGTCGATTGATTTTGAAAAGGAGGGTCAGGCAAGGTATAGGGGATGTCGGCGGCAAAGTACGAAAGGGACTGATTGTCATCATTCCTTTCTAGTCGCAGTGAGCGCGTGGCATCAGGATCAGCGTTCAAGCTTTTGTGTGACACGTTGTGTGATTTAGTCAACTCCGGTAGCAAGGGTTGTTCTTTCACCGTCGGAACCTTCTGTCCATGGACTTCGGTGATAAAGCTAAAGTAATAATCTTCGATGAAGAAAGGCTCGATGCTAACAGATAAGCTCGATGAAGATGATGATGGCAAGTGGACAAGGGCAGGGATAAAACCCGATCTATTTTCTTCAACCTTAATGTTAATCTCCATCATATCGAGCCTGGAGAGAGTTTTCTTAGCAACTACACAAAATCCTCCACAAGCATCTCCTATAAATTGAAACATTTTGAGGCTCCATAAATCCATTGGCAGGTTGCGGACTTTAATCCACCCTCCATACAAGGGGACCTTTAGATCTCACGAGTAGGCCTCGTGACTCCATCTTTCAACCTTTATTGTTGATATAATTAAATTTACCATAACCTATCAGCTTAAGCTTTTGGGTTGATTGGTGATTTAACATGGTATCAGAGCAGGAGGTCCTGTGTTCGAACCCCTGTAAAGTCGTTTCCTCCCCAATAATATTGATTTCCACTTGTTGGGCCTCTTACAAATTTCCAAGCCCACAAGTGAGGGGGAGTGTTGATATAATTACATTTACTATAACCTATCAGCTTAAGCTTTTGGGTTGATTGGTGATTTAACACATAGAAACCCCCTATCATTTGCCAATCCAGACGGGTCGAGAGGCTAGTGGCTTGCTCCAGACTTTCGCAAATGAGAAGGGCCTTGTTCGGATGGATAGGACTAACAACACAGAACTCGCTGATATTGTTTTGTAAGGCTTTGGTGATTGAGAACCAATCATTGTGAAAGTTGTACCTTTGTAGAATGACCACGGAGGACAGATTAAGGGTAGCAAGGTCGTACGAGTTCTTGTTCTGTCGAGGAGAGGTCTTTTCCTTGTGGGTGGTGTGTTGAAGCTCAGTATGCTTTGAAGCATCAATGTTCTTTTGGAAAATAGACTTGTAAGAGGGCGCCTTTATGAGTGGTTGGTCAGATGGGTGAGCATTGATGGAGGATAAAGTGGTTGAGGAATGAAGGTAGTTGGCGAGCAAGTCTATAAATAAGTACCATCCTCTTCGGTTTTCTCCAGCAGGGATAATGAGCTTTGTGCATCCCCCATTGTTTTCCAATTTGGCAACTTCTGCACAGTGTCCTCTTCTATTCGTGAGCTTTTCAATCCAAAACACACTACCTTCTATTTGGGTTTCTTTGAAGAACTTTTGATTAAGTGGGACGCTGATGAGAAGTTTGATTGTTGAATGAAACCAGGACAGTGAGGCGCTGATGAGAAGCTTTTTCGATGGGTATGCTTATCCAAATCGATGGAAAAAGATTTTCGATCAAATGAGAAAGAGAAGTGGGTTGTTTTGCCGGCCATTGGAAAGTGCAACACGGCGAGGGAAGGACAAGATTCATGGTTGGGGCAGGGAAAGGCTAGGAGAGAGAACGGAGAGAGAAATTCGAGGAGAGAGAAACATGGCTGATTGTCTCTACTAGCAGTTGTAGCTCCAAATGCAATTCATATGAAATATTAACTTAAAATTTGAGAAAACATTAGATGGTAGGTGTTATTTTTAATATTTTGGTCATCATTTAGAAGACTGGCAGTAGAGACTAGTATTGCTTGGTGATCAGGAAAATGAATCTGCTATTGTTGCATTCTGTTGGTTATTTTTGGTTATGTTCCTTTTATGGTTAATCAGTATATTTGTATTTATTGTATTATATTGCTGGAAATTTATTTCCTTACTTGTAAATGGTGTTTCTCTTATTTAAGAAACCCTTTCTTCTCATAATAAGACATAACAGAGAATTATTATTATCTTCATGGTATCAGAGCTACCCTAAAAAAATTCAGAAACCCTAATTTTCTAAACCCTAATTTTCGACCTAGCCGCCGCCGCCGCCGCCACCTACCACCGCGCCGCCGCCGCTACCATTGTCGATCTTACCCACCCAGCTCCGATTACAGACAAAGCCGACTCCACTTGGGCATTTCGAACTCTTGCTAATCGACGCACGCAAACCCGCGATTTCGCGTTCGACAGCCTCTGCGACCTTCGACGCCGACCGCTGCTGCTGTTTCTGCGCCGCCGCTGTCCTCAACGTCGACCGTCGCTCCTTTCTGCGCCGAACGCCGACCATCGTGCCTCCGACCACCGCGCCACCGCGCCCGTTGTCACCTTCAAGGCCAAACGCTCCTTTCTGCCCTGTTTTTTGTGGCTGGTATTCTGGTTGTATTCTGTTTTTTTTTTGTGAGGGTTTGACTTCTCTCTGTTTTCAGAATAATGGCAGAAAATAAGTCTTCGATTACCAAAGTCTCAGATAATCGCATTCATCCCAACAGTCATACTGTCCAAATTACAACCATTCGACTTAATGGCGACAATTTTCTTCGTTGGTCCCAAAGTGTTCGAATGTATATCCGTGGACAAGGAAAGATTGGGTATCTTACTGGAGATACAATACCACCCGCCAAAGATGATCCTTCATTTGCTGTGTGGGATGCTGAAAACTCCATGGTTATGACTTGGTTAGTAAATTCCATGATAGAAGACATCAGTTGTAACTATATGTGTTACTCTACTGCAAAGGAACTCTGGGAAAGTGTGACTCAGATGTATTCAGATTTGGGAAATCAGTCACAAATATTTGAGCTGAATCTCAAACTAGGTGACATACGACAAGGAGGTAACTCAGTTACACAATATTTTCATTCCCTAAAAAGGATCTGGCAAGACCTTGATCTCTTTGATACATATGAATGGAAGTCTACAGAGGATCAAACACACTACAGGAAGATAGTTGAGGATGGTCGTATCTACAAATTCTTGTCTGGCCTCAATGTTGAATTTGATGAGGTTAGAGGTAGAATACTTGGTAAAACTAATCTCCCAATTATTAATGAAGTTTTCTCTGAAGTGCGCAGGGAAGAGAGCCGTCGGAATGTTATGATTGGAAAGAAGTCCAATGATTCAGTTGAAAGTTCTGCTTTGGTGGTTGAAGCTACTGCACACAAGGCTTCTGATCAATCAAACAGGACCCATGAAAAGCCTCGTGTCTGGTGTGATTACTGTAACAAACCTCGACATACTCGTGATACGTGTTGGAAAATTCATGGAAAGCCTGCAAATTGGAAGAGTAAGCAAAGTGAGAAGGGCACCACCCAACATCCATCCAGTGTTAATGTTGCTGATTCCAATCCATTCAACAAAGAGCAAGTTGATCAAATCCTGAAACTGCTAAAGGCCACTTCATCATCTGGTAATCCTAGTGTTTCCTTGGCACAAACAGGTAATTATCCTCAAGCCTTCTCTTGTCTCAATTCATCTCCGTGGATTATAGATTCCGGAGCCTCTGACCATATGACTAGTTCCTCAAAATTATTTGCATCATACTCCCCTGTGTACGATCATGAAAAAATTCGAATTGCCGATGGTAGTTTCTCTTCTATTGCAGGAAAAGGAACTATTAAATTGACCTCACTCATCCATTTAAACTCTGTCCTCCATGTTCCTAAATTAGCCTGTAATTTGTTATATGTTAGTAAAATTTCTAAGGATGCTAATTGTCGTGTTACCTTTTTTGACTCCCATTGCATTTTTCAGGATCAGGACTCGGGGGAGATGATTGGTCGTGCTAGGATGCTCGATGGTCTCTACTACTTTGATGAATCTTCATCTAGTCATAAAAAAGTTCAAGGCTTGAGTAGTGTTAGTTCTTCCTCTATTAAAGACAATATAATGCTTTGGCATCGTAGACTAGGACATCCCAGTTTTTTCTACTTAAAGTATTTGTTCCCTAATTTATTTAAAGGAATTGATTGTTCCCTTTTTAATTGCGAAAGTTGTATCTTTGCAAAAAATTATCGATCCACTTATTTGCCCACACCCTATAAGTCTTCGACACCTTTTTACTTAATTCATAGTGATGTTTGGGGTCCATCTAAAGTTTTGACACATACTGGAAAACGGTGGTTTGTCACGTTCATTGATGATCACACCCGTTTAACTTGGGTCTATTTGTTAACAAAAAAGTCAGAGGTGAAAGATGTTTTTATTCGGTTTTATAACATGATCAAAACTCAGTTTCAAACTAAAATTAACATTCTGCACTCTGACAATGGCACTGAATATTTCAATGAATACTTAACTGATTTCTTACAAATAAAAGGCATTGTCCACCAATCTACGTGTCGGGACACTCCCCAACAAAATGGTATTGCTGAAAGAAAGAATCGACATTTACTCGATGTTACTCGTGCCCTTATGTTTTCTATGCATGTCCCATCTTATTTGTGGGGTGAAGCAGTTCTCACAGCTGCATACCTTATTAATCGAATGCCTACAAAAATTTTGGATTTCAAAACCCCTCTGGATCACTTTAAAAGTTTTTTTCCCACTGTCCGCCTCTTTTCTGATTTACCGATCAAAGTTTTTGGATGTACAGCTTATGTTCACATTCCTAGCTTTTCTCGGTCTAAATTCGATCCTCGGGCTGTTAAATGCATTTTTTTGGGTTATGTATCCCATAAGAAAGCTTATAAATGTTTTGATCCTGTGAATAGAAAATATTTTGAAAGTATGGATGTCACCTTTTTCGAAAATCACTCTTTTTTTTCCCAAAATTCTTTTCAGGGGGAGATAATACCTAACTTCGAAGATAATTTCTGGGATATTTCTCCCCTTCCTACCATCATTAGTCCTGAGGTTACTAGTTCTAGTTCTTCAATGCCAAGTATGGAAAATTCTGCGTCAGGGGGAGAAACACTACAAAGAGATCTAACTGATCGAAATCCCGAACTTCAGGTTTATACTAGAAGGGCGGTGAATCAAAAGAATCAGGACCAGACAGTAGACTTATCACAAAACCAATCTAATACTCCGATGAATGATCCTGAAGATCCAGGTAACAGATCCTCTATTCCTACTTCTTCATCTATTCATAATAGTTCATCTGATATACTTGATCTTGATATTCCAATAGCCCATAGGAAAGGTATCCGAAATTGCACCAAATATCCTATTGCAAACTATCTGTCTTACCATAAATTGTCCGATAGTCATAGAGTGTTTACCTCCAGGATAAATAATTTGTTTGTTCCAAGGAATATACAGGAAGCTCTAAATGATTCGAATTGGAAGTTAGCAGTTATGGAAGAGATGAACGCTCTTAAACAAAATCACACATGGGACATAGTGGAATTACCAAATGATAAGAAGACAGTAGGTTGCAAGTGGGTGTTTACTATAAAGTGCAAATCTGATGGTAGTGTTGAAAGATACAAAGCCAGACTTGTGGCTAAAGGCTTCACTCAGACCTATGGAATTGATTATCAAGAAACGTTTGCCCCCGTTGCTAAAATTAACTCCATTAGAGTTCTATTATCTATTGCTGTTAATGCAGATTGGCCCTTTTATCAACTTGATGTGAAGAATGCATTTCTCAATGGGGAACTTGAAGAAGAGGTATTTATGGACTTACCACCTGGTTTTGAGAAAAATCTTGGGATTAACAGAGTTTGCAGGTTAAAGAAATCATTATATGGCCTTAAACAGTCTCCTAGAGCGTGGTTTGAACGTTTTGGAAAAGCAGTCACGAACTATGGATTTATCCAAAGTCAAGCAGATCATACTATGTTTTATAAACATACTGGAAATGACAAAATTGTTATCTTAATAGTGTATGTTGATGACATTATTCTTACAGGGAATGACGAAGCAGGCTTGACTATCTTGAAAGAAAAGTTAGCAAATGAATTCCAAATTAAAGACCTGGGTGTCTTGAAGTATTTTCTAGGAATGGAATTTGCTAGGTCAAAAGGTGGTATCCTTGTTAATCAAAGAAAATATATCATTGACTTACTTGAAGAAACAGGATTACTTGGTTGTAGACCAGCAGAAACTCCCGTTGAACCCAATTTAAAATTACAAGCTGCAACAGAAAGTGAGGTAAAAGACAAAGAAAAATATCAGAGACTTGTGGGAAGACTCATTTATTTGTCTCACACACGTCCTGACATTGCATTTGCAGTTAGTATGGTAAGTCAATTTATGCATGCACCAGGATCAACTCACTTTGAATCTGTTTATAGAATTCTAAGATACTTGAAAGGTACCCCTGGAAAAGGTATATTGTTTAAGAAGCATGGTCATCTGAATGTTGAAGTCTATACTGATGCTGATTGGGCAGGTAGCACCACAGATAGGAGATCTACTTCTGGCTACTGTTCCTTTGTTGGAGGAAATCTAGTTACCTGGCGGAGCAAAAAAACAAAGTGTAGTGGCTAGAAGTAGTGCTGAAGCTGAGTTTAGGGCCTTAGCCCATGGTATTTGTGAGGGTATATGGATAAAGAGACTATTGGAAGAATTGAAATTTTCTCAGAAGATACCTATGCGAATTTATTGTGACAATAAAGCAGCAATTTCCATTGCCCATAATCCAGTCCTTCATGATAGGACAAAACATATCGAAGTTGATAAACACTTCATAAAAGAGAAGATTGATGCAGGAGTAATATGCATTCCCTATCTTCCTACGACAGAGCAAATTGCTGATGTGTTAACTAAAGGACTACCAAAGTTAAAATTTGACAAGATGATTAACAAGCTGGCGATGGAAGACATCTTCGAACCAGCTCGAGGGGGAGTGTTGGTTATTTTTGGTTATGTTCCTTTTATGGTTAATCAGTATATTTGTATTTATTGTATTATATTGCTGGAAATTTATTTCCTTACTTGTAAATGGTGTTTCTCTTATTTAAGAAACCCTTTCTTCTCATAATAATACATAACAGAGAATTATTATTATCTTCACATTCTTCGACCAGGTCACTAGAATGTATCTCATCAGTAATCCATAGATTACTTTACTCTGTAAATTACTGTGGTATCAAATACCTTGAATGTTAATATTTTTTTACCAGTAACCTTTTAAACTTTGTATAAATTGCAGCTGACCTTGCAGAGATGCTGTCTATGGACATGGAAAAAGAAGGTCTTAGTGGGCGGACACTGACTCTTAAACTTAAAACTGCATCCTTTGAGGTACATATTAGTCCTGAATCCTGTTTAATCTGCTTAGATTGCAGATTAAACAGATTTGTAATAGTTGTAATAGTTGAGATTTCAATAACCACACATTCAAATGTGTGAATTCTACTAACTCTGCTGTCTTTCTTCTTGAGTCGTTGATTTGATTTTACTGCTCGAACTTGTTTTAAATCTACAGGTTAGAACCAGAGCTGTAACTTTGCAGAAATACATTTGCTCGAGCAGTGACATCTTACAACATGCATCAAAGCTGCTAAAGGCTGAACTGCCCATTTCTCTGAGACTAGTCGGTCGGTTTTTGATTTTACATTTTTTTTTTTTGAAAAGGAGTGGCAATGAAATAATTTAAGCCCATTTGATAACCAGTTGTTTTTTGTTTTTTTTTAAAAATTAAGCTTATAAACACTACTTCTATCTATATGTTTCTTTGTTTTGTTTTCTACTTGTTAAAAATGTCAGTCTAAGCCAAAATTTGAAACTCAAAAAAGTAATTTTTAGAAACCTTGTTTTTGTTATTTTGCTAAGAATTCAAGTGTGCTTTTAAGAAAGGTGAAGGCATATTCAAAAAATTGTAAGAAAGCAAACATTACTTTTAAAAAATAGAAAACTAAAATGGAAATCGTTATCAAATGGGATTTTAGAGTACATTTTTCACTAGCATCTCATGTGCTTGGTTTTCTATGTATTAATATGCTCAAAATCTGATCCACTGTATGACTCTTATATGGTGAAGAGTAAACTCTGAAATCCTTTGATCTTGCACCATATATCATTTAGATTGTAAAGAGGAATTTTACATATCCAGGGCTGCGGATATCTCACTTCAATGAGGATGGGGCCATTGCTGGGGGTGATCCGACCCAAAGACCTATTACTAGATTTATTACATCAGGAGATGCTACGAGAAAGAGTACGGGTGATTGTTGCTCCTTGAATCCTGATTCTAACGATCATGCTTTCATGGATGACACTGAAATTGATGTGTGCATCAATGCTGCTGAAACACACCATCAAGATAGTAGTGATACAAGAATTGGCAACAATTTCTCGAATATGCATCACAGCAACTGTACATCCAGCAATGACACTGGCGAGTCGGAGAAATTTAAGAATCTTTTGAGCAACATCGGTACTGATCAGGTATATATCCAGACTGAAGACTGGATTATGGATTATCATCTTCCTTTATTAATTTGGAATTAAGCTTAAAGATGACTAAAATTTATTCTATTGAGTGCCTTTATAGCACTATTTCATCATACAAAGGGCTTCTAATGCATTTGAAATATGTGTAGATGGACAATTGTAATGCTATAGGAAGCACCTCCTCAGATTCCTCGGATGCCTTAGTCCCTCGAGTATCGGGCGCAGCATGTGCTTCTTTTCCTCTAAACCTTGAAGGAAATCACGATAATAATGTGGGTGCCGGAACTCATGTCCAGGAGGTAAGATCACCAGATAACAATGGACAAAATTGGTGGATAGATGACTACAAATGTACAATCTGTGGTGCTGAAGTACCAGTGAGTTTCGTTGATGAAAGACAAGAGCACATAGATTTCCACATTGCGGAGAAACTTCAGGAAGAGGAATCTGGCATTCGTTCAAGAACCCTTACGCTAAGGCAAAGGTAATATACCATTCTAGATTCTAGTACTGGTAATCTTATTTTGAACTCTGGGATTTAGTTGAAATTATGTTTTAACTACAACCGAGTTGTTGAAGGCTACTGTTAATAGCAAGTGATACGTCTATTAGAATATGATGAAAGAATTTTCAACTTGGAATCATCGAGAAATTAAAATTCTCATTTCCTAAAGGTAAAATAGGGAAAATTTTAAACAAACATATTAGGCTCCATTTGAAAATTGTGCTTGGTTTCTCGTAATTTCTTATCATGATTTTTTCATTTTTCTTAAAAAAACATTTGAATTCTTAGCCAAATTCCAATAACAAAATCAAGTTTTTAAAAACTACTCTTCTTCTTTTTTTTTTTTTTTTTTTTTCAAACTTAGCTTGGATTTTTTTTGTAAAATGTAGATAATAAAACAAAGAAATTCATAGGTAGAAGTAACGTTAAGCTTAATTTTTAAAAATCAAATGATTATCAAACAGAATCTTAATAAAATTCTTCGAGAAGACCACTGGTGCAAAGATTAATGTCAAGGATGCTCGAGGCATGCATTTTTCAAAAACCAAACCTTTCTGCAATTAGTTGATCACAAACATCCCTAGATGTGTATTTATTATCATAATTGTACGATCCTTGTAATTTGCCTTTGGTGTTTCTTACAAGTCTAAATCTATCAGGACTGCTGACAAGAACCAACTGTCAAGTCAAAGGAAGCACAAAAAGCAAAAGTCAACTCCAAAGAAAGAGGTCAAACACATTCCCATTGACTTATTCTTTGTGAAGAGTAATCAGAACTTTTAGTATTAGTACATTTTTTCGTTGTATGTATATATCTGTGTTTATGCCACGGGACATTACCCAGTGTTCATTTCATTTGTCTTATGCAGCAATCATAAGTTTGTACATTATTGTATAGTGAGGATTATACTCTGGATTGTGGTAAAGAAGCTTGCTGAGTGTCCTAATAATTCATATCAATTTCTTTTATGGTTTGCGACTTCTCGCATTTTGGTTTCTCTTGACAGTGCTTTAGATTTTGTTTGATTATTAGGTTCCGTTTGATAATCATTTTATTTTTAGTTTTCTATTTTTGAAAATTGTGTTGGTTTCCTTATTATTTCTTTATTATGGTTTTCACTTTTTTTAGAGATATATTAGAATTCTTACCTAAATTTCAAAAACAAAGATAAGTTTCAAAAAAAGTTAAAATATCATTTTGCTACTTGTACTTTGAATTTCATTTCATTTAGTCTCTATACTTTTAAATGTTCAATTTTAATCTTTGTATTTTCAATGAAGCTTAAAATTGGTCTCTGTTGTTAACTTTTCTAATAAAAAATTAGTCTATATTGGCCTTCATTCTATAAATTTTAGAAATATGTTCACATTATGTATTTTCTTCATGAAAATAATTATTATTATTTAACCAATTTAAAAAAAATAACTTCAAACTAACAGTATGGATTAATTTTAATATTTATTGAAAGTATAGAGACTAAAATGGAATGAAATACAAAATACAGAGACCAAAATGATATTTTAACATTTTAAAAACTTCTTTTAGTTTTCAAAATTTGGAAAACATGTTTAAAAAGTGAAACACAATACAAAGAAACTCATGGGTGAAGTAGTATTCGTATAGTAAGCTTAGTAAGCTTAGTTTTTGAAAAATTATACTTGCTTACTATCTTTTCTTTCCATGCTTAGTTTTTCACTTTAACAAAGCATTTTATAATCTTTTAAATTTGTCGTACAAGTGGTGCCTTGTTCTTTCTTTTACATTTTGTTTCACAATGTTTGAGAAATTTTATATTTATACCTTAGCGTCTTTTTTTATTTAAACTTTATGTATTGCTAAGGTAAAAAATGATTTTTAGACGACCAGTTATAAATGTAATATTATTATGTTATGCTATTTTTGCAATTTCATTGCTAATTAGATGCTTGTGCAGGAAATGAGCTGCAGCTTGAGTTCAAAATAAGGCACCCACACACATAACATAAGAAACATATTTCTAAATCAGAATTGATTGAAGCTAAGAAAGAAGCATTTAAATTAAAAAAATTTCTTTCTTCATCGAGGCTGTTGGTAAACATATCCTGAATTACAACAATCACAATCAAGTCTTTCCGCAATCATATTCTAACTTCTTTGATTTCTCGGCATTTCCATCTCTTTGGACTATTCGATCCCCCATGTCTCTTTTCGCTTCATTTCAGCACATCGATATACTTTCCAATCTGCGTTGGCTCGAGGTTGGTTTCATGATGTTCATTCATATTCTAGCCTGACGCTGACCAAGCCTATGCCAATTGCCGACTCTTAATCAACAGTTGAAACAAGTGGCTAGTGACAATGACATTGAACTTTTAGCTCCAACATTATCCTCCCTATAAATTGGATACAGGGAAAAAAAAACAAACAAACCAAGCATCAATGTCAATGTCAATGTGCATAGTTAATTTGAAGTTGGTTCTTTCTAGATTTGATAGCGAGACATGAAAGTTCATCAAACCAGCTATATGATATATTTAGGAAAATTTGAGCAAAACATCCATATACAAATACAGCTACAGAGGCCACTCTTTAAGAAATGCAGAAAAAGAACTTAAGATGTATGCCAACAAATAAAAAGTTGACAGCATAACACGTGGACTCATACGTTCGACTATGGACTAGAAGATACGTCAGTAAATAACTGATAGAAATGTCAACTTGAGTTATAGTAACCTTCTTGGTAAGTTGAAGGTTTGAACTCCCACTCTCACAATTATAATGTCATATTCTTTAAGAATATATATATATATATATATATATATATATATCTAACAAAAACATGTACCTAATACCCACAAACACGAGACCCGTCTCACCTGGTGGTATCTTGTCTACATCAGAGGTGAAGATCTTCAATGTCAGGTAGAACACTTGTTTGTTCACCAGAGCTTCTATTGGGCAGGCTGACCACCAGTTGCCCACATGCACCACTAATATCTTGACCCATCTGCTTACGAACTGTTGTTCGTATATTATACGTACCGCGAAGAACTTTCTGGAATATTGAAACTTTCTCATCACTACTGGTGCTGAATTGGCTTGAACTACCAATAGGATTGAATGGTATTAAGTTCACAACCTGCTTTGCCAGGAAGGTATAATTTAGTCACATCATAGTTGCTAAGCAAACAAAGGTACTACTTACTAGAATCATATGGTGATAGCATATGAAATCTCCAAGAAACTTTCTAACACACATTTATGTACTTGCACCATGCAAACAATCATGATAAAAGAAAATGCAATTTGATCCACTGTATTTAATGATTCAACGTCCAGAATTCCAATTAACATTGAGATTTCAACAGAAGTAAACCTGACCAATTTGAGAGCTTACCACTTGGAATGTCTCTAACAATTTTCCAAGTTGGTGGGCATGTTGCTCTTCATCATTCACCCCATCAAGCATTATGTACTCAATTAATATCTTTTGCTGACTGAAACCATAGACACAAGTCACAGCATGCTTTTACATTAGAGAAGGATCAAATTATTGCAATATCTTCGGAAGGAGCAAAAATGAGGTCTTTACCTTTTTTTTTGATATACTTGGAGTGCATCCATAAGTTTTTGTAAAGGAAAAGCCCGAGCTGCAGGCATTATCTGACAACGGATATCTTGAACAGGTGCATGCAAGGAAACGGCCAAGTTCAATCCTGGTAGATCACCATGCAGTTTGTTTATAGCATGAATAATCCCAACCTACAGAAATAAGAAAGAGAACAACTTTGACTACAACCTCTGTTTAACAGTTAAGCACCACAAATTTAATATACTTGAAGGCAAAAGTTAAAAGAGGAAACAGGGTAGAGGGTAAAACGTCAAAGAAAGAGAAAATGGATAAGGTAATAGAAACAGCCTTTCTGGACTTTCTTCACATTATTTGATAACAAATATACATCAAGACCAAAGTTCATGAAGAAAAATTAAAATCTCAGACATAAAGGCACATCTTTAGAACAAACACTATTCTAAGATAACGACCTAACTGCCCATGAAACTTCTTGATAACAAATGCATTAATTCATTTTTTTTTTAATCTTCCCTCAAGTATGTAGAGAGTCTAAATAATGAAGTATAGTTAGAGTTTGTCAAGTGGAATGACGGAGAAGCATCTAGTTCTCAACATTCAAACAGGAATTACACCGGATGAATAATCAAATTCCAGGTTTGTGTGTGGGAGCATGCCCACCTCAGGTTTTTGTGAGGTCACTGCCAACAAGTAAAAACCCCAAAATATCTAAGTTTGTACTCCATCCTTAGAGATGTCAGCACCAAACCTTGTAGTTTTTCAGTCTTATGGAGGTATTTGTGAAAGCTTTTAACTTTTGCTGGGTTCGTGAGAGATAGATGAACTTCCCCCGAGGGACAAAGCTAGGGTGACATAGATAAATATAATCACGCAAACCAAATGGAGCCATGTATAGTTTGATGCTTCTAGTTGGGATATTGCAATTTCCCTCTTTTGTTATTGTCATTATTATGGCAAATTGGATAGCTTCTTAACCTCGTATACCACATAATGGATGTGAAAATGTCTAGCTTCCCTGAGTCATTTTCAATATTTTATCAGTTAATTACTAAACATCAAGAACAGGTATAATCTGTTAATGATCATGAACGATTGGCAGGCCCTTTTGAGATAGTTTTTGGGGAGGGGTTTTCTCTACCCCTGGCCCTTAGGATGCTCAGTTACTCCTCTTTTGAATATACCAGTTCTTGATGTTTCTTATCGAAAAAAAAGAAAAAAATTACTAAACATGTTTTTAAAAGAAAGAAAGAAAGAAGATTTGACACTAAAATGAGAGCTATGGAAAAACGTCAAACCTTATAAATCATACAAACTTAGCTAAAGGCCATAGAAATAGAAAACTGGTGGATCAGAGTACATACAGTTGATATAGTGATTCTCTTAGGTGATAATAAGAATGGTAAACCCGTCATTGCACGAACAGCTTCCACTAAGGCAGAGTAGTTGTTCAATGGTTCTCCCATTCCCTGTAAAAAAAACAAAAAAACACTTATTCTGAATTTCTGAGAACAGAAAATAAAAGTTGTATGAAAATGATAGGAAAACATGAGGCAAGCGACTTCTTACTAAAAGGAACCAGAGGGCGACTAAACAGACACAGGGCCACAATCATAAGGTTCAATGCTCAAAATAAGCCAACAACAGTATCCTAGTTCCTATCACCCACACTTCATCGGTATTAAGTAATCACTACATCTGTCCACAGTACCGTTATTCTCAACCAAATTATTAAATCTTCGAAAGGAACCATACAATTTTACAAGTTTTGGACAACAAAGAACGTCTTTTGATCAGACAAGAAGAATGTTTCACCATGTAGGTGAAGAAGTAATACGGTCTAGGCATCCTTATGCTGAGTAGAAAAAAACTAAACAATGGTTAAAATGAAATCACAGAAGGATGGGTCCAAAGAACCACGGAGGAGAATTTGTGCATTAATTCATGTGCTTCGCATCTAAATGGAAAATTTGTCGCTATAATAGAAATTCAGACAAATGAGAGGGTGGAAGAATCACCATGAAAACGACATTGCGTATTTGGGAAAAACGGGAGGCATGAACCAATTGCTCTAATATCTCCCCTGAAGTCAGATTGCTTTTATATCCCATCGTTCCGGTTGCACAGAATCTGCAGCCCATTTTGCAGCCAACCTGAGAATAGACACAAAGTGAGAGACTTGCAACGAAAGATCAGGAAAGATAAAATTAAAGGATTTTGACAATGCAAAGTGCAGGAAGAAAAATAAAACCTGCGAAGAAATACAGAGAGTAGACCGCAGACCACCTGGACGAGGTTTGCCGCCATATTTTCCAAGACGAGTATCATATCTCATGATGACAGCCTCCACAAAAGCCCCACTCTAGCAACACGAGCGAAAAAAAAAAAAAAAACTAAAATGCATATGTATAGGCACGAGGTAAAATTAACTACATTGGAGAAATTTGAAAAACAACTATAATCGGAAAAATACCACTATAATCAAAAGAAACTCACTGCTTGATTTGAACTATCATTACTCAAATTTCTAAATTGCCAGACCTTTTTCAGATGAATGGGAGTAAAAAAAAGAAAGGAAAAGTTCAGTTTCTACCTCTGAACCTAGTAAGTGAGTCAATTTTAAAAACTCTCAGTTTCATTCATGCAATTAATCTCTCTCTAAACAAAATTTGAAAATTGCCTCCTGTACCAACCAATAAAGTATACAAAATTCATCAATAACCAACATTTCAAAGAAAAAAAAAGGTTAAATTATACAAAATACTGGGCAGGTTTTAATTATGCCCTTTAGACTTTGAAATGTTTCATTTTAACTCTTGAACTTTGAAATTTGTTCCAAAAAATACCCTAGAACTTTGAAATTTTCCAAAAAAAATATTTTCCATTAAAATAAAGGATGAACATTGATGTTGTGTGATATTATTTATATCTATTAGAAAATTAAGATAGTTGTTCCCATTCCATTTAATTTATTTCATCTTAAAAGATATAGTTAAAATCATTGACATAATCAATTTTTAAACATTATCATAGCAATTTACGTGAATGATATTGTAAATGATGTCAGTCATGCGTTCCAATTTGTACATCATTTTTCATCTTCTTTTAACTAAAAACTGGGTATTTTTTGGAACAAATTTCAAAGGTAAGGGTAAAAATGAAAATATCAAAGTCTAGGGTATAATTGAAACCTCCCCAAAATTCAGTTTAGTTCAGGGGTATTTTGTATAATTTAACCAAAAAAACCCCCAAATCCTATCAAGAAAATACTTGAGGTTAGCCACACAATCAAGCAGATAAGAAACGCTCTACTAAGCAACAAAGAGCTCAAACCCAACCAATTAAAAGCATCAGCACAATTAGAAAAACTAATATCTGCATAGGTTTAAATCACACAAACTTATTAACGTTCAGCATTTTAATCGAAGAAATTGATATTAAAATTTACTCATTCTGATAAGTCTAGGGTACGAATTGAACTTTTCCCAAAAGAAAAGAGAGGCGGAAGGAAGAGGATGGCACCTGAAGCTTGATAAGGAGCTTGGTGGTGACCTGATCGGAGGAATCGACGACGGAATGGACGGTAGAAGTAAGAGGCTTGAACTTTGACCGGAGCAAGGAGTAGGCCGCCGACGGCAGCGAAGGTACGGCTTGGTCCCATTCGAATTCGGATGCCAGATTATGATTGAATAGGTTGTTTGGATCGTGAAGCAAGTGCTTCCAAATGAAGGGGATGAAGGTGGGTTTGATGCCGGCCTTCTCGAACTCGGTTCTCATCTCTCCGGCATCGAATGCAGACCGAAACGCCGCCATTGCTCCGCCTCTCGCTTCTTCTGGTTGGGAGTGCGCAACAGTTTATACAGGGCAGTTTTTTCTTTCCTTCTAGTTCTCGACCGATCGTTAATAAGGGCTGAGTTTAAAATTTAACATTTTAAAATGGCAAAAAATTAAAATCAAATTTAACCCCACATACATGTGAGGTTGTGTCAATTTGGATCATAAATATTTAATTTGATGAAATTCACCTTTAAACTTAAATAAGTGTTACAATTTTTCCTTTCAAATCAAAATTCACTAATTTATTCATTATTTAAAAAAAAAACAGTGTAAAAATATTTATTAATTTATTAATTTCAATAAAATAAAGTTATGCAAAAAAAATAAATTTGACCAATACACAAAGTAACCATTAAATAGTTTTGCTAAAAAATAAATTAACTCTCATGTCGTGTTGTTCTAAAATTTTATCAATTTCAAATCGTATCTATATTTTATAATTCATTGAATGCATAAGATATTTGGAGTGAGAATTGATTAGAGGGTTAAAATTGCAATACTTTTTAAAGTTTGAGAGTAAGATTGTAACACTTATCTAAGTTTGAGGTGCAATTTGATGAAATTGAAAGTCTAGTGTTAAAATTGATACAACTTGATAAGTTTATAAATTAAGAGTCAAAATTGATTTTTTTTGTTTCCTTTTAAAATTTGGAGAAAAAAAATAAAAATTGATCCTAAACTTGTGAGGTTGTATCAATTTTAACCATAAACTTTCAATTTCATCAAATTAGACCATAAACTTAAATAAGTGTTGCAATTTTTACTCTCGATTCAAATTCCTCTAACTTGCCCAATAATTTTAACAAAAAATAGTGTAAATATCTTCATAAACTCATTAATTTCAATAAAATAAAGTTTTGCACAAAAATAAGTTTAACCAATGCACAAATTAATCAGATCCGTTTGATAACCATTGTTTTTTATTTTTAGTTTTTGAAAATTAAGCCTATAAATACTATTTTCACCTATATTTTTCTTTGTTTTGTTATTTACTTTTTACATATATTTTCAAAAATCAAACTAAGTTTTGAAAACTAAAAAAAGTGGTTTTCAAAAACTTGTTTTTGGAATTTGACTAAGAATTCAAATATTTCCTTAAGAGAGATGAAAACCATTGTAGAGAAATTGAGAGACAACAAGTTTCATTTTCAAAAACCAAAAACAAAAAACCTATTGGATATCAAAAAGGCCTAAATAACTTTGCTAAAATTCATAAAATTCAAAAAAAAAAAAAAAAAAAAAGAAGAAGAATCTATAATGTCGTTTTTTCTAAATTTTTATCAATTTCATATTGTACATATGTTTTATAATTTATTGACGCATAAGAAAGATTAGCTTTAATGTTGTTTTTCTCTAAAATTTTATCCACTTCATATCGTACATATATTTTATAATTTATTGATGCATAAGAAAAAACTTATTTTAACGATATTTGAAACGAAAACTTATTAGTGGGTTCAAATTGTAACACTTTTTAAAGTTTAAGATTAAGATTGCAATACTTATCTAAGTTTCAGGTGCAATTTGATAAAATTAAGGGGCTGTTTGGGGCAAGGAGTTGCAGGGAGTAGGAGTTAATATGTCTGGGGAGTTAGGAAGTCTGGGGAGTTAGGAAGTCTAGGGAGTTAGGAAGTATGTGTTTGGGGTGCATAGTTGTTTAGTCTGGAGTTAGGAAGTCTGTGTTTGGGGCAAGGAGTTGCAGGGAGTAGGAGTTCTGAAATCTGTGTTTGGGGTGCAGATTTGTTAAATCTGGAGTTTTGAAGTCTAAGTTGATTTTATATAGTTTTTTTTCTACAATTTCTCAAAAATTTATTATTAAGAATTTGTTCCCATGAATTCTAAGTTTGAGATTTTTTGTTTTTATTAATTTATGTATATTTTACAAATTTCTTTAAAGTAAAAAAAATAATTTTGAACAAAATACCCCACATTCTTTTTTTCAATATATCTCACATTAATTATTCATTTATCTTGGATAGTTTTCAAATAAAGGAGTCTTACAATACTTTTTAAAATATTACATGTGATTTGGAAATATTTCAATCCATTAATTTAAAGGGATTCAAATAAACTTCAAGATTTTTACGTTTTTATTCTTTCAATTCTATAAATAATATAGATTTGTTTCCGTCAATCCTAAAATTGAGATTTTAAATTATATTATTTTATGAATATTTTACAATTTTATTAGAGACTTGTTTTCGTCAATTTTAAATTTTAAATTTAAGATTTGTTTTTCAAGCTTAATAAAATATTTTTTTTACATAATTTAAGATTTTTTTTTTCTAACTAATCAATGTAATGAATTATCTAAAGTTTGATTAATTTGAAAATAATATATTCTTTGAAGTTTTAAAATAACTAAGTTAAAAATAAAATATCAAATATTTATGCTATTTTAAAATAATTAAGTTCAAAATGAATATATATATATATATATATTTTAACATCATTCAAAATGAATATCATACATACTTTTGTTCAAAATACTATATATTTATGTTATTTATTGTAATAATTTTATTTTATTAAGTTTGGAATGAGAAATTGTTTATCTTTTTACTTTGAATATGATTAGTTTGAAAATCAAATTTTTTTAATACGTTAATCTTTTTTAATACTAATTTTTTAAAATGTAATACGGGTTAGTTTAAAATATGTTTTTCTTATCTTCAAATCATAAAATTATATATATTTTTGAGCTATTAATAAAAAAAAAAAGCTTAAAAAAGACAAGATTGTTATTTGTTATAAGTAATTTTAGTTGAAACTTAAAAAAAATTGTAGATGACAAATGGAGGAAGTGAAATAGGAAGATTTTTATCAATTAAAAAAATTGTTATGTAGTACTCTAATTTATATTAAAATTTCAATTTAAATAATAGTATCATGTCTAAAACATTCTTATATAATTTATATTTAAAAAATAAAATTATAGAATAAAAAGAAAAATATTTTTGTTAAAAAATTGATTAAAATTATAGAATAAAAAAATAATTATTTATATTTAATTAGTAATTAGTAACAATGATGAGAAAATTTATATAAAAAATAAAGAAAATTTTTCAAATTAAGAAATTAAAAAAAATAATGTAAAAAAATAGAGAGAGAAATGAGAGGGGAGAAAAGAGAGAGGTATGAGTGAGGTGAGGTGAAGAAAAAATAAGATAGGAAAGTTGTGGGGCCCACAATGAAGAGTTGGGGAAGGAGTTAATAAGTTTGTGGGACCCACAATAGGGAGTTGGAGAAGGAGTTAATAAATCTGTGGGGTCCACAATAGGAGTAAAATTATCCTTGGGCCAAACAAGGAGTTGGGGGAGTTATTAACTCCTCCCAACTTTACTCCCCCCCAACTCCTCAATCCAAACACCCCCTTAAAGGTTTAAGGTTAAAATTTATACAATTGGACAAGTTTAGGAATTAGGGGTAAAAAATGTTTTTTTGTTTTTTCCCCTTTTAAAATTTAGCCTAAAAGTTAGTAATTTACGAAAATACCCTTCAAAATGTAAATGTACCTTCGTTTCCTGTTAATTAATCCTTTGTTGTTCTCCTCCTCTCTCTATCTGTGTCGCATGATCGATTGCAAGGGAACGGGATAGCTGATGAGGGATTTGGATGGTAGAAGTGGATTGCGAAATGTGATCATCTCAGTCAAAGTCGATTCATCTGCAATTCTCAATCTATGGAAGAAAATTGATCTGAGAACCTTTAATCCACTTTGACTCGTCGGAATTTGGCTCACAATTCTCACTCATTGTCCTCAATCATGGGCGAGCTCAAAGCTCTTCCTTCTCCTTCAAATCTTTCGCCCTCAGTCCTCTCCTTCCTCGATCATCAGTTATACAACAAACAAACCCTAGCGCAAGCCACGACCCTCGTCATCGACCTTCAAAATCAGTGCCACGAATTGGACCAGTCTCTAATTGAGCTCAATCGGACCCTCGAACATACTCTTCTTTCTCACTCTTCGTTTTCGGATCGACTTCATGGTCTCCTTGGAGATGTTAATGGAAAATTGGTCGGTCTTGAATCGCTTACTCGCTCCGAGAGTTCCACACAAGGTTTGTGCAGCTTGCTTCTTCGTTGAATTATACAAGGAATTATAGTTAGATGTATAGTTTTATGAAATGGGAAATTCTTCTTCTTTTTTTTTTTTTTTTTGGTAATCGCGTACGAGAACTCTGCTTGTTGATCTGTTACAGGAGTGGGGATAGCTGATGGGGTACTGGGGAAGGAGGTATCGTCGCTGGCAAAAGAAGTGGCAAGAATGGAGACGGTGCGATTGTATGCGGGTGAGTTACTGTTGGCATTGTCCCCCTGTTTTTTCTCCAGATTATAATAAATGTGGTTGGGGAAAGGCGTTGAAATGTTGGGCTGGGATGATTCGATATTGATCATGAGTGACCATTTTTGCATCTTAGATCAAGAAAGTTGTAATTTGAAAAGATGTTTGGGGGTTATTTGCAACTATGTGTATTTTGTTATGTTTAACAATTTCTTTTAATTCTTGGTCCTTTCTCAACATATCAATATAGTCAATTTTAATTAAATAATAGCAGACAGTAGGCATGGGTTTGGTGGTAGTTTTTTTTTTTCTTTGGGGGGTGGGGCTATCTCTTTAGGAGATACAAATAGTAACAAAAGTGCAAGGATCAAATACTGAACTAGTTCTGCAAGAATTTCCATTCAAAGCAAGATTTGGTATCCTAAGTAAGAAGTGAAACGTACCTATTCTCTTGACCATCGGCAAAAGGTGTGTCCAGGAAGCTTCAAACATCAAGCATTGCTTTGCTTGTGATGTTGGACAGGTGTAGAAAGAAAGAGTGGAAGAGAGAGGGACAATGTTGAGATGGTGAGGAAGGAGTGAAAATGATTCAAGAAAGATTTCCAGTAAATTAATTCAACTTAAATATAGCCTGTTAATAGTAATAAGACTAATATTTAAAATCTTCAAACTAGATCTTTGAAGGGGAGGAGCCTATGTTGAGTATTTTGCACTGGCATTGGAAGCTCTCTTGAGAAGAAGCTTGCATCAAAATAGAATTGGGAAGTCCTTCCATGTGAATATCTGCAATTTGAAGTTATGTGGGAAGGAATAATATAATGATGGAGAGAGTTGAGAGGGGGAAGGTTGGTAGGGGTAGTAATAAGTGGAACTACAAAGCACCGTATTTTTCAATAGTAGTTAACACCTTCAGATTTCCTTTGATATTAGATACTGGGAAGTTGAGTTAGGATAAGGTGGTGTCCTTGTTACAGAAACGGATAAACTTTGGTGTAACTTATAAGGTGATAAATAATATTTATGGAAAGAAGGGGAGTGGTTTTTGGGTGGAAGAAGTCTTCTGAAAATATTTTGAAATCGTAGGAATTCATATTGAAATTTTCTAAAGTAAAGGTTGGTAATGGGATGATAACTAAGTTCTTGGAAGATGAGTGGTTGGATGGAGGGTCATTGGCAATTAAATATTCAAATTTGTTAGTGTGGTAGCACCACACCTAGAAGAAATTTGAAGGAAGAAGAAGAGGGAGAGTTGAAGTTACTGTTGAATTCAGCAAAGTATGGCTTCATTTGCTGCGTAGATCATCCCTTCAAGTCTACAAAGAGCACTTTGTGGTCCTTCATTGTGAGGGGTGTCTTATGGAAGATATGGAATGAAAGGAACTCAAGGATTTTGCAAAGCAGAGAAAGTTCACTGATGGAAGTCTTAGAATCTTCTTTTTTTGTATGCTCTTTATTGGTATAAAAACATGGTTCCATTTAACAGGTACAGCTTAAATTCTCTCTTAACAAATTGGAGAAGTCTTTTGTAATCCCTTTGGTTGGGTCTTACCTTTTGTACCATTTCACTTAATCAATTCCTATCCAAAAAAAAAAAAAAAAAAAAAATTCCATGGGTTAAATGAATAAACAAAAGGGTTTGGTTATTGGAGTTGAATGGATGCTTCTCATCTAGGTCTTTAGTTCATAACTGAATGATGACAGTAGACCTTTGGATATTTGGAAAGGTATTTGTCCAAATAAACTAAGGTGTTTGTTTGAACAATGTGTCTTGAGAGTCTTAATAATACAATGGGAAGAATTCTATGAACTAATGCTGCAGAGTGGGATGGTATATTTTTTAAACAAATAGCAAGGAGGCTATGGTCCAATGCGGTAAAATCTTTTATGTAGACTACATGGATGGCAAGGAATAGTAGGTTGTTTAACGAAGTTTCTAGGCAATGGGTGATGGAGGTGATAGCTTGTGCTTGAGCTATGTTCTTCATGGGTTTCTTTGGATAGAAAGTCGGGCGATTATTTGTAGCTGGAAATTTCTTTTTCCTAAATATTTTTGATTGGTGGAGAAACTTTTACTTGAGGAAGTTCTTGAGGGAATCGCTTTCATTTCTGTTTTTGTACTGAAAGTTTTGCTCAAGCTTTTGTTATTTTTCACTGTATCAATGAAAAGTTTGTATATGTTTCTAGGGCGAAAAGAAAAAGAAAAAGAAAGTTGGCGTTGCACCATGTTGACGCTGACATGAAAACTTTGGCATATTGTATAATTTCCATATACGAGAACCTAACTAAATAATTAATGTTGGGGGCTGAATTGTTACTGTTATGCAATTATAATGACTAAAATAAAACAATTACAGGAATCTAAATGTTCAAAGTGGTAAAATTATTCAGGTATTCCTCCATCAAAATGAGGGATGGAAGTAATTCTTTCTTTTGGCTGGATTATTGGAGCGGGGAGGTTATTTTCAAGGATTGGTTCCCCAGAATTTTCTCTGTCCACTCAAAAAGAGAGTTGCACGTCAAATGTATGGGATTGGCATTCTCGTAGTCATGGGTGGTTTTCCTTTATTTAGAAGGTCGTTGCAGGATAGGGAGCTAGGAGAATGGAATTCTAGGGTCTTTGTTGATCTTTCTGATGCACAGGAATGGAAGACTAATAAGAGCAGGATGTTCTCTGTGAAATTTCTTTTCCCATTTTTAACTTAGGGGATTCAGGTGCTTCCCTATGCATTTTTGTAAAATCTTTTGGAAGCAGAAGGCGTTGAAGAAGGGTGAGTTTTTCTGATGCTTCTTGCATTAGATGGCCTTAATATAACAAATAAATTCTAGAAGAGAAACTCATTCTTAGTGTGTAGCCTCGGTGCATCCTCACTAAAGATTGCAGGAGTATGCCAACCATCTTTTCTGTTCTAGTCCCGTGACGGTCAATTTGCGGGCTAAGTTTCTGAGGGTTTTTGATGTGGCCAGGGTTCTACATTCTTTGGCAAAGTTGATGACATTTTTTTTTGATAGGAAACAGAGAGAAATTATATTCAAATCAACAAAAGAGAGACAGCCTAGGGGCCGGGGGATCCATATGGTGATGACATTTGAAATCATTTTGAACCTGCATTTTAATCTTGAGTAGAAAACCCTTGTGGATCCATGTTGGAAGATGCTCTTAGGGGTCATTTGGTTGGAATGAAGTAGAAGAATTTTTAGTGAAGAGAGGTCTTGCTCTTGCGATTAGCTTTGGGAGGATGCTATTTATCTTATGACTCTTTGGGCTTTGAGATCAAGTGTTTTCTTTTGTTCTTATGGTTGTTATCCCTTTTCTGTTTTGTTGGCCAATTGGAGAGCCTTTTTTAAACTCCTTGGTTGGTATGTATTCTTGTGAAGTCTGTTTCTTCAAAAATATAAGAACTAAATTTATAGTTTTACCTTATTTCTAATTAGGTCCTTTATTGATACAATTTGGTGAGTTTGGTCTTTAACTTCTATTATCAACTAGATATATCTGCGTAAGATATTTTTCCTTTTCCACGACTTACCTTTTTTCTATCATATCTTTGATTCATGGATTTACTTTGGTTATTGGTGTGCACTTGTCTATTGGAATTACAATCCTTCCAATTTTGCAAAGAATTTTCTAGCTGGCTTATACACATTTTTTTTTTTTGCTAGAAGCAAGAAAATTTTCACTAATTAACCATAATACAAATGTACTGCCTGGAAACAGCTTCAAAGAGAACATAACAAGAAACGAGAGAATAAAGATTTGTTTTCTAGCTTATCATGCAACTGGACGGCACACCATACATTAACAGATTTATTTGTATATTGCCGAATCATCAAAGTACATCTCTAATTTCTCGTTTTCATGTTCTTTTGCATATTTCAAATTTGTTTTCCTTTCAAATCTTTCAGAAACAACAATGAAGCTTGATAGCATGGTAGGAGATATTGAAGATGCTGTATCTTCTGCAATAAACAAAAACTTAAGGAAGCATTCTTCGGCACAGAGTTCGGAGGTGAGATTTTTCCCAACTCTGTGTAAAAGAGGTTCCTTCATAATTTGGGGGTAAAATACAATGCAAAAAAGGAATGAAACCCCACCATTGTCCGCTCTGCACAACGTACCTCCACCATATTAATTTTCTTCTTTTAAGTTTTTTTTTTCTTTTTCCTTCTAATTAGCAAATTAGTCATGCAATTTTAATCAATCACTAAATCATTTTGGAAAGCATTATATGATGCGCAAGTTTCTACTGTTTAGTTGAGGGCTCTTTTAGATAGACATTTGGTTTTTATTTCTTTAGAACCACCTTATCTTTTAAAAACATAACTAAACATGATCATTATCAAAATGGGGCTTGTCAAGAAAATGTCTTCCCTTCCCTGCTGAATTGTGCCATTTCTCTTATCCTCTTCTCCTTCGATCACTTCCACTTCCCATCATATCCTCTTTTCCTAGAGAGGCTGAGAAAGACTGATTTAATTCTTATTAGAAAAAAAAAAGGCTGATTTGGTGGTTGTAGACTATTTTTCTAGCAATTGGGTTTGTAGTCAATATATATATTTTTTGATAAGAAACATCAAGAGGAACATGTTCCAAGAAAGAAAAGAAACAGCCTAAGGGCCGGGGTAGAGGGCACCCTCGAAAAAAACTACACAACGAGAGCTCAATCACTAATAATCATTAGGAGGTTGTTTGTCATTACAAAAGAATTTCGTGGGTAAAGAAATCCATCAAGATGCCATATTTTGTACAAGATTAAAAAAAAAACCAGACTAGAAGACTTATCTTTGAAGGATCTTGCATTCCTTTCCTTCCAAATTTGCCCAAAAAAAGCTCTAAAGGCACAACTCCAACCACCTTAGCTTTCCCTTTCAAATTCCACGCATGAAGGCCATCATCAGCCAATCTTCCACTTTCTTAGGGAGGCAGAAGGAGACTCCCAAATTTCCAGCCAAGTAATTCCACGAACAAGAGGCCAAATCACAATGGAGAAATAGGTGATCAAGATCCTCCTCCTCCTTCAAGCACATTCTACAACCTGAGGTTATTGTGTATTTGTGGGTGGTAATTTGGTTTCTTGGAAGAGTAAGAAACAAAATGTGGTGTTACGTTCAAGTGCTGAGTCAGAATATAGAGCAATGACATAATTTGTATGTGAATTAGTTTGGATTCGTCAACTTCTTATTGAATTGGGATTTGATATCACAACACTGACTAAATTGTGGTGTGATAATCAAGCAGCTCTTCATATCGCATCTAATCTAGTATTTCATGAGCGGACTAAACACATTGAGTTCGGCTGTTACGTGAAAAGATACAACAAGGTTTGGTTTCCACAGGATATGTGAAGACTGGAAAGCAATTAGGAGATATCTTCACCAAGGCATTAAATGGAGCACAATAGATTCTCTCTCTAACAAGTTGGGCATGATGAATATGTATGCTCCAACTTGAGGGGGAGTGTTAGAGTTCTTATATTAGTATAGTTGTAATTTTGTAAATATATTAGGTGTATTGTCCTTTATTGTCTTTTTACCTTCTCCTACCTAGGTTAATCTTATACATTGTATATATATCTCTCTTAAGTGAATGGAATAGAGAATTCTGATTCTCTCAAACCTTTAGCATTAACATGGACGATATTGTTACTTGCTTTGGCCATGAGTCTGTGGAGGATGTCCCATATTTTGCTTTCATAATTCTGCACCAGAGAGCTTCACCCTCATTTAAGTGCCTCCAAGTCCATTTGCTAAGAAGGGCTTGGTTTTTGAATCTGATGTTGTCAATGCCCAGACCACCTCCCGACAAAGTCTTTTGAACCTCCTTCCAATTAACAATGTGTGCACCACCCTTCATTAGAGGACCTTCCCGTAGGAAATCTCTCCATAGGTTTTCTATCTTTCGTCTAACTCTAGATGGCATATGAAAAAGTGACATATAATATGTAGGAAGGTTGGACAAGGTTGCTTTAATGAGCGTGAGCTGGCCACCCTTTGAGATGAAAGTGTGCATCCAATTACTAAGCTTGTACTCACGATCTTCTCCACAATTGGTTTCCAAAAGGATGGATTGGAAGGGGTTTGCCGCCTAGAGGAAGGCCAAGGTAAGTGGTGGGCAAACTCCAATTTTACATCCAGTGGCATTGGCCAACTTGCCCAGCAATCCCACGTCCACATTTAGCCCAGAATTTCAGATTTGTTGTAGTTAATATTCAGCCCTGACGGTTTCTCAAAGATCTCTTCACTTTCTGGGATCCAGTGTATGATAAAATCAGAAGCAGGCTTTCAAATTGGAGTGGTTTTCCAATTTCTAAGGGGGGCAGATCTACCTGATCAATGCGGCGTTGGCTAGTATTCCCTCTTATTTTTTGTCCATTTTTCAGAATCTCGATTTCTGTGTGCAAATATTGAAAATGTTTCTTGGAACTTTTTGTGGAAGGGGGTGTTAGGCCTCAAATTATTAAACATTACACAAGGAGGGGCAAGAAAGACATTCCACCTACTGAGAATTAGTTATACAACTATAAGGGCGGGACCACTCAAAGGTGGAGGGTAGTATATATGTAAGGGAAAGACGTTAGTATATTTTTCAGGTTTTATCTGCTTTGTGCTAGGGAGTGTTTGGTGAGGAAGGAGAGCTTACCAACCCTCTTTGATAGGTTGGGTATCTTTTTGTATGGCCTTTAGGCATTGCTTCCTCTGTCAATGTTAATACTAGTAAGGGAATACCTTACAAATTGGTATCAGAGACTGTTCATCCTGGGGAGATTCTGCAAAATGGCTCAAAAACGTATGGAAGAACGTCTTGACATGATAGATGCAGAGCTCGGGAACATTAAAGTAGAGGTTCAGAAGATTTCGGGGATAAAGAATCATTTGGCCAAACTTTCGAAAACCTCCGACGAGATGGTGAAAGTATTAACGAATATAGCGGCGGAAATGGCCTACCTCCGAACAAAAACATCATCATCGACGGTGATAGATGACTCGAGTCCAAAACAAACAAGAATGGATGAATCCGGAAAAACATCTGAGGGACCATGTGGCCAAGAGGTGAAAGGAACGAAGGATAACAACAACGACGGGACCAGAGGTGAACGTATCAAATTCAAAAAAGTGGAGATGCCTGTTTTCGGAGGGGATGACCTGGATGCTTGGTTGTTCAGGGCAGACAGGTATTTTCAGCTCCATAAGCTTTTTGATTCTGAAAAATTAATTGTGGCTGTGATAAGCTTTGAAGGAGTGGCTTTAAATTGGTACCGGGGTATTGAGGAACGGGAACCCTTCAAGGATTGGAAGGATCTAAAATTCCGTCTGCTTGAGTGGTTTCGGATAGCGCAGGAGGGTAGTGTGTGTGGACGATTCCTTGCAGTAAAACAGGAGACAACGGTGCAAGAGTATCGGAACACCTTCGAACGATTGGTGGCGCCGTTATCCCATTTACCAAATGAAGTACTAGAGAATACCTTCTTGAACGGGTTGGATCCGGCGATACGAGCTGAGGTACAGTGTTGGGAACCATCTGGGTTGAACGCTATAATGAAGAAGGCCCAATTGATAGAAGCTAAGGAGCAAGCCCGTTTGGGCTCTTCGAAATTAAAATTACACCCCAATAGCGCTAAAACAAACCCTAATTCACAACCCAAGACAATCGATGTTACCGCCACGCGTACCATCACACTACAAAGTGGCTCACAAACACAACCTCCACATCAAGAGGGTCCTGCCAGACGGTTATCGGAGTCTGAATTTATGGCCAAGAAAGAGAAGGGGTTATGTTTTCGTTGTGAAGAAAAATATACTCGGGGGCATCGATGTAAACAAAAGGAACTCAATGTGATGCTTGTACATGATGAGGAAGAAGAGGATCTGTTGATGATAGAAGTGGATACAACAACCGAACCAGTAGCAATGCAAGCCGTCGAAGTGGGTGACTCGACGGAGCTGTCTTTGAATTCGGTAGTCGGATTTCGACGCCGGGAACTATCAAGATGAGAGGACAAATAGAAGATCAAGAAGTGATCGTGTTGATCGATTGTGGCGCCATACACAATTTCATTGCCCATCGGCTGGTTGAATCCTTGAAGCTTCCCCTTACGGAGACTGCAAACTATGGCGTGATAATGGGAACATGCACCGCTGTAAAAGGGAAGGGGGTATGTAAGAGCGTGGTGTTGACTATTGCTGGTTTAACGATTGTAGAAAATTTTCTACCACTGGAATTAGGAGGGGTAGATGTGGTTTTGGGCATGCAATGGCTCCATACTCTAGGAGTTACGGAGGTCGATTGGAAAGCATTGTCTATGAAGATCGGTTTCGGGCCATCTCATGTTGTTCTCAAAGGTGATCCAGCCTTAACTAAAGCCCGCGTGACGTTGAAAAGAATGATGAAGTCATGGGAAGATCGAGATTAGGGCTTTCTAGTTGAGTTTCGAGCTCTGACTGCAGGGGTCCACATGAACGAGCATGAATTGGTTGTTGTTGAAGAGGCTTTACCGAATTCAGTCCAATGGTTACTTCAAGACTACAATACAGTGTTTCAGTTGCCAAAGGGATTACCTCCTAAGAGGAGCCCTAGTTGAGTTTCGAGCTCTGACTGCAGGGGTCCACATGAACGAGCATGAATTGGTTGTTGCTGAAGAGGCTTTATCGAATTCAGTCCCATGGTTACTTCAAGACTACAATATAGTGTTTCAGTTGCCAAAGGGATTACCTCCTAAGAGGAGCATTGATCACAAAATTCAACTCATTGAAGGCACTCCCCCGGTGAATGTGCGACTGTATAGATATGCACAAGTGCAGAAGAATGAAATCGAACGTTTAATTGATGAAATGCTGCAGGCAGGGATTATTTGACCAAGCACGAGTCCGTTCTCGAGTCCCGTATTGCTCGTTAAGAAGAAAGATGGGGGATGGCGCTTCTGTGTTGATTACTGCGCTCTTAACAATGCTACCATACCTGATAAGTTTCCGATACCAGTGATTGAAGAATTACTAGACGAACTCCACGGCTCTCGAATATATTCCAAAATTGATCTCGAGTCCGGGTATCATCAAATTTGAGTTCATGATGACGATGTGGAGAAAATAGTGTTTCGGACACACGAAGGGCACTATGAGTTCTTGGTAATGCCTTTCGGCCTCTTGAATGCCCCTTCTACTTTCCAAGCATTGATGAACCAAGTCTTCCGACCTTTCCTCCATAAGTTCATCCTTGTTTTCTTTGACGATATTCTAGTTTACAGCTCTGATTATGGCGAGCATATACAACATTTGACTGTGATGTTTAATGTTATGAAGGACAATCAACTATATGCAAACAGAAGCAAATGCCACTTTGCCCAAGATTGTATTGAATATTTGGGGCATTGGGTCTCAGCGAAAGGTGTGATGGCTGACCTAGAGAAGGTTCGTTCCATGATTGAGTGGCCCATTCCTCAGAACATACGGGAATTGCGGAGTTTCATTGGCCTGATCGGATATTATCGGCGCTTTGTCGCTAATTATGGAAGTATTGCAGCCCCTCTACATTAGGTAATAAAGGGAGGGAAATTTGAGTGGACTGAACAAGCTACAAAGGCATTTGAGCAATTTAAGCAAGCTATGATCACTCTTCTAATCCTCGCACTACCCGATTTCGGTCAACCATTTGTGGTTGAGACAAATGCTTCAGGAACAGGGCTCGGAGCTGTCCTCAATCAGAACAGTCGGCCAATAGCGTTCTTTAGCCACACCTTGTCAAATCGAGCTAGAGCAAAATCCATCTATGAAAGGGAGTTGATGGCAGTGGTGTTAGCTGTCCAACGTTGGCGACCTTATTTGTTAGGGAGGAAGTTCATTGTTAGATCGGATCAACGGGCCTTGCGACATCTCCTAGAACAAAGGGTGATCCAATTAGAATATCAAAGATGGGTTTCTAAATTACTTGGCTATGACTTTGAAATACAATATCGTCTGGGATTGGAGAATAAAGAAGTTGATGCCTTGTCACGCCTACCTACCGTTGCCCACTTATCCCATTTAACTGTTTCAACCCTCCTTGATGTTGAGGTGATTAAAAGTGAGGTGGAAAACAATCCAAAACTAGCTACGATCATTCAAAAGCTAAAGAACGATGAGGAAGAAGTATCACGGTTTTCATTTCACCAAGGAACCTTAAAGTATAAGGGTCGGTTAGTACTGTCTAGCACTTCGACGTTAATTCCAGCAATACTACATTTGTATCATGCTTCTGTATTAGGGGGCCACTCTGGGTTCTTAAGGACATACAAAAGACTAACGAGGGAGCTCTATTGGGAGGGAATGAAGGTAGACGCAAAGAAATATGTTGAGGAATGTGTCATTTGTTAGAAAAACAAATCTTTAGCAGCTTCTCCGGCAGGATTACTACAACCCATTCCTCCTCCCGATCGAATTTGGGAAGATATAACAATGGATTTTATTGAAGGCTTACCCAAATCCGAAGGGAATGACACCATCCTAGTAGTAGTGGACAGACTTAGTAAATATGCACATTTTCTTGCCATAAAGCATCCCTTCACAGCCAAAACAGTAGCAACTACATTTGTCAAGGAGATCGTCCATTTGCATGGCTTCCCTTGATCTATTATTTCTTATCGGGATAAGATATTTATTAGCCGATTCTGGACCGAATTATTCCGAATCCAAGGGACTCAGTTGAAATGTAGCACAGCCTACCACCCTCAGACGGATGGCCAATTGAAAATTGTGAATAAATGTGTTGAGACATATTTACAGTGTTTTTGTACTGAAAGACCAAAACAATGGTTTCAATGGCTGTGCTGGGCGGAATATTGGTATAATACCACATTCCATATCTCAATTGGCATTACCCCCTTTCAAGCCGTCTATGGCCGACCTCCTCCCTGATTTCATATGGGGAGCAGAAAACACCCAATGCAACGTTGGATCAACAACTTTGTGAACGTGACGATGCTTTACAAGCCTTGAAGGAACGTTTACTTTCAGCCCAAGAGCGAATGAAGAAGTTTGCAGATAAGAAACGACGAGAAGTAGAATATGCGGTGGGGGACTGGGTTTATCTCTAGCTGAGACCCTATTGACAACAATCAGTCGCTAAGAGAAGAAATGAGAAGTTGACTCCTAAGTTCTTTGGCCCCTATGTCATTGAAGAAAGTATTGGACCAGTGGCTTATCGCCTTCAACTACCAGCAACGGCCTCTGTTCACCCGGTCTTTCATGTATCTCAATTAAAGAAAGCGGTAGGAGAAGGCCACACAGTTCAACCTGACCCCCCCCCCCACACCACTGAATGAGAAGTTTGAATGCCGGTGATGACATCTTCGGCTATCGCAAGAACAGCAACACTGGAACTTATGAACTCTTAGTGAGTTGGTAGGGTTTACCCCCACATGAAGCAACGTGGGAGGACTTCACTGCTTTCCGCCGTCAATTCCCAACTTATCACCTTGAGGACAAGGTGTCTTTGACCCCAGGCGGTGATGTTAGGCCTCCAATTATTAAACATTACACAAGGAGGGGCAAGAAAGACATTCCACCTACTGAGAATTAGTTATACAATGGTAAGGGCGGGACCACTCAAAGGTGAAGGGTAGTATATATGTAAGGGAAAGGCGTTAGTATATTCTTCAGGTTTTATCTGCTTTGTGCTAGGGAGTGTTTGGTGAGGAAGGAGAGCTTACCAACCCTCTTTGATAGGTTGGGTATCTTTTTGTATGGCCTTTAGGCATTGCTTCCTCTGTCAATATCAATACTAGTAAGGGAATACCTTATAGGGGCAGATGTAAGCAAAGGCTGTCATTTAGTCAGGTGGAATAAAGTTATTACTATTTGTTCCTTGGGTGGTATGGGAGTGGAAAATCTTCGTTCGAAGAGATTCTCTTTTCTTACTAAATGGCTGTGGAGGTTTGAGAAAGAAAAAAAAACTTTTTGGAGGATGGTTGTGAAAAGCAAATTTGGAGTCGACTCATCTAGAGATTTCATTAATTACAAAAATTGGAGAGGAACTTGCAATCCTTGGAAGGATATCGCTGATACAGCAGGCTGGTCTTCTAAAGTCAGAAAAGGCAGCAGTTACAGAAGTCCTTGGTTGAGTATTAGCAAGCTTCAAAGTCTTGTTGACTCTTCTTTCAAATTGGGCTGCGTTAATAGAATCAATTTCGGGAAAGATTTATTGATTGGATCCTCTTCTTTGATGTTTACTTTTCCATCATTTTTGAGAATTGCCTCCAATACGAACAGTCTAATTTCTGAGTTTTGGAATTTCTCCAACCGATCTTTGGAAGTCACTTTAAGAAGAAATCTAAAAGATGATAAGATTGCACACTTTTGTGACAAAAAAGTTTGGTTGCTTGATTCCTCAGTTTCCTTCACCATTAACTCCATGTTTCAAATGCTCACAATTGGGTCTCCCTTCATTGTCTTCTTCATTAGTTAAGGTGGTTTGGCAATCCAGAAGTCCTAAGAAAATCAGCCTTTTCGTATGAATTTTACTCTGGTGGTTTCAACACTTCCGCTAGGCTTCCAAAGATCTACTTTCAATAACATTATCTCCCTCGGTTTGTCTCTTGTGTATGATGAACTCAGAAGATTAGAATCATCTCTTATTTCACTGTCCTAGTTCATTTTACTGCTGGGGTGCTCTTTTTGATCAATATGTGCTGGGTTTTTGGTAAGGATTCTAGCTCAAATATTCAGATCTCCTTTGTGGTTCGTTTTTTCCATCAAAAGCAAAGATTCTTTGGATTAATGCATCCAAGGAAATTCTCTCGGATATTTGTTTTTTTTTTTTTTGGTAAGAAACCGAGCTTTCATTGAGAAAGATGAAAGAAACAGGGGCATTCAAAAAACAAGCCCAACAAAGAGGGAGTCCCAGAACTAGCTACAAAAAGGACTCCAATCCAATAAAAGCAAACCAATGTCATAATTACAGAAAGGCTTCGTGACCAAAGCCCACAACGAGGCGTTAAACCTCACCACCTCCCAGACCTCACTACAAGACCTCTCCACGCCTCTTAAGATCCTATTATTACGCTCAAGCCAAATACCCCACAAAATGGCGAAAAAGCTAGTGTGCCACAAGACTACCCTTCTCACGAAAGGGCGAGCTTAGAAGCACCTCTCCACCACCGCATAACAATCCCTATTCCAAGACAAGCAAAACCCGAATGACTGCAGCCAACGAGCCCACAAGGAATGAGCAAACTAACAACGCCAAAGTGACACAAATCCTCAAGTTGGCTCCTACAAAGAACACATCATTGTGGGAACAACACCAAAGAGGAATGACGCTGAACCCGGTCCAAAGTGTTGACTCTCCCATGTAAAACTTGCCACACCAAAAACTTAACTTTCCTAGGGATTTTAACCTTCCAGAGCGATGAGAAAGCAAAGGGTGAAGGGGGAGGAGAAGAAATAACCATCAAATGAAAGTAAGACTGACACGAAAAATCCCTCAACCTATTTGGTTTGAAAGAAACCATAGAATCTTGGAAAATAAGTTCCTTGATTGGGAAGATTGTTTCGAACTCATCAAGATCAAAGTTTCACGTTGGTGTTCTTTTATCTCAAGTTTTTGAACGTTATTCATTTCTGATATTTGTTCAAACTGGATGGCTTTTTTGTAGGATTTTTTCAACTCTTTTCCCCCCATTTTTTCCCTTTTATTTTGCTTTCTTTGTCTACAATTTGTAGACTTGGCATTTTTGTACTCTTTTTAACTTTTCAATCATTCATGAATAGTTTTGTTTCTTATTTTAAAAAATATAGGTTGTTTACTTTGATGAGCTGGTCTTTCTGCCATATTTTGTAATATGATTGAATGACAGTCCTTGATAAGTCGGAGGAGGTTTAAGGGCTAGATTCTCTCTTCAAAACTTATTTTAGTGTGCCTTTTTTACCAATAGCTTGGGTCCCCTTAGTAATTTTCTCTCTTTTGTTTTTTGTTGTCCCCATGTTGGTTGGGCTTGTTTTTTATGTGGCTTTCTCTGTGCTTGTTTTGTTGTTCCCATGTTGGTTGGCTCATTCATCCTAACTGAAGCTGTTTTTTTTTTGGTCAAAATAAATAAGAAAAATTTAGAGTATCAAACTATTGAATCTAATAATAAAATGTTATCAAAGTGGCGAAACATAGATTTCCCGTTTATCCTTTTGCGATTTATATTCTTTTAACATCCTTAAAACTGATCTTTTGATGAAATTGTTGTGTATTACAGGATGCATGGCTGCTCGCTATAAAAACCCTTAAACTTACTGAAGATATCTTAATATCAGTTTCAAAGACACGGCCTCAGTGGACACATCTTGTGTCAGCAGTTGACCATAGAGTTGATCGTGCCTTAGCTATTTTAAGACCTCAGGCAATCGCAGATCATCGCTCCCTTCTTGCTTCCCTTGGATGGCCCCCACCTCTCTCCACTGTAACTGTTACAGGTGATGCAACAAAATTGACTGAATCCCAAAATCCTCTCTTTACAATGCAAGGAAAGCTCAAACAGCAATACTGTGAAAATTTTCTTGCCTTATGCAGCCTACAAGAGCTACAGAGACGAAGAAAATTTCGACAACTTGAGGGATATAATAGAGAGGTTGCTTTGCCACAGCCCCTCTGGGCAATTGAAGAGCTTGTAAATCCTATATCATTAGCAGCTCAAGGTCATTTTTCGAAGTGGGTTGACAAGCCAGAATTTATTTTTGTTCTCACTTATAAGATCACCAGGGATTATGTTGATTCTATAGATGAAGTTTTGCAACCTCTTGTTGATGAAGCAAGGCTGGTGGGGTATAGTTGCAGAGAAGAATGGATATCATCAATGGCATCCTCCTTGTCAACTTACTTGGCAAAGGAGATATTCCCAAATTATATTAGTCAACTCGATGAAGATACTGGCACTGGTATTCAATCACAGGCTAGAATATCATGGCTTCATCTAGTCGACCTGATGATATCTTTCGATAAAAGAATCAAATCACTGGTTGAGCAGTCTGGACTTTTGCTTTCTTTTGATGAAAATGGGAACATGCAAAGAATTTCTTCATTAGCTGTTTTCTGTGATAGACCTGATTGGCTTGATTTATGGGCAGAAATGGAGCTAAGTGATGCACTGGCTAAGCTACAGACTGAGGTAGATAATGAGAGGAACTGGTCTGATAAGGTTCCAGCTGCAGCTCTATCTTCTTCCTCTGAGCATTCTAAGTCTCCTGCCGTTTCTGCTGTCTTTATTAAGCAACTATCATCTTTGGTTTATCGCTGTCGCTCTCTGCCTAGCATCTCATTGAGGTCAAGATTTTTCAAGCTAGCTGGTTCCCCTATTATAGCTAAATTTTTGAACTGTGTCCTAATCAGGTGTCAGGAAGCTGAAGGTTTAACTGCCTTGACGGATGATGATGCATTGGTTAAAGTTGCAAACTCGATTAATGCTGCACGATATTTTGAATCTATTCTTAAAGAATGGCGTGAAGACATGTTTTTCCTTGAGATGGGATCAGCTTCTGACGATCAACCAGGGGTATTGGATGGCAATGGCGAAATTGCTGGGCTGTCAAAAAGTCAGTCAACTGGTATTATCGACCTAGAGGTTAGGAATTTGGAGGAGTTTAGACGGGAATGGGTCGGGAAAATATCCACGGTCATTTTGAGGGGATTTGACGCACAATGTAGAGATTACATAAAAAACAAAAAACAATGGAAGGAAAAAGGTGAAGATGGTTGGACTGTGTCCAAACTTCTAATTGGGGCTCTGGACTACTTGCAAGGAAAAATGTTAGTTTTAGAGAAAAGTTTGAATGCGATAGACTTCGTCTCACTCTGGAGGACTTTAGCTGCTGGTGTGGATCGATTTCTTTTTAATGGCATACTGATGAGCAATGTGCAGTTTAATGATGTGGGAGTAAAGAGGTTTGCTGATGATATGGAAGTTTTGTTTGGGATCTTCAGGTCTTGGTGTTTGAGGCCTAAAGGTTTTTTCCCAAAAATAAGTGAGTGCCTGAGATTGCTGAAGATGAAGGAAGAGCAACTTAAAAGTAGTTTGGTGGGAGGGGAGACTTGGATGAAGGAAAATGGGTTAAAACATTTGAGTACAACTGAGGCAGACAGAATTGTGAAGAGTAGGATATTGTAGAATCAGAAAAGGGATTCAATATTAGAATAAAGGCACTGGCTCTTTGTTTGCTAGTTTTTGTTGGAAATTTGGTCCAACTTTGTGGCTGTACATTTTAATGAGGTTTATTGAGCTTTCTTGAGCTAGCTTATTGATTTTAGTGAAGTAAAATGACAACAAAGGTTCTCATAAGTTACAGCTCTTGTAAATTTTGTTAAATTAAATGAGAAATTTAGTGAAAACAATACATTTTTGTTAAATTATAAGTTTTGGTATCTAAATGTTTGATTGTGTTTATTTAGGCCCCGTTTGATAACCATTTTGTTTTTGATTTTTAATTGTTGAAAATTAAGCTTATAAACACTACTTCTAAGTTCTACCTACAATTTTTTTTTTTTGTTTTGTTATCTACTTTTTACTAATGTTTTCAAAAACCAAGTCAAATTTTGAAAACTAAAAAAATTAGATTTCGTTTGATAACCATTTGGTTTTTGAAAATTGTGCTTGTTTTTTCATAATTTCTCTACCATAGTTTTCATATTTCTTAAGGAAGCATATGTATTTCTAGTCAAATTTCAAAAAAAAAAAAAATTGAAAACTATTTATTTTTAGTTTTCAAAATTTGGCTTAATTTTTAAAAACATATGTAAAAAGTAGATAAGAAACAATGAAAACTATAGGTTGTAAATTTTTAAAAATAAAAAACCGAATGGTTATCAAATGGGACTTTAGGTTTTAAAAATTTGTTTTTGTTTTTGGAATATGACTAAGAATTCAAATGTTTATTTAAGAAAAATGAAAACCATTGTAGAGAAATCATTAGAATCTCATGATTTCTCTATACTGGTATTCCAAACACATTTTGCCATATTGATTTGTATCTTTGTTCGATTTTTTTTCTTTTTTTTTAATTCAACTAATATTGGCTAGAAAATTTCAACCTTGGACTTCAAATGAAAACACTTGTAAAACATCAGAAAGTTTTTGAATATTTCGATGACAGTTTAATAAACAACTTGATATTAGCTAACAATTTCTAATCTCAATTTCAGATCCTTGTTTTATGTTGCTGTAGGTTTTGTTATTTTACCATATTGTTTCTTGCTTTTCAATAAAGAACGGTTCTCAAGAAGAGATTAATAATGATCGTTAAGGCCATCAGTTTTTAAACCCTCAAAATATTCCTTTTTCTGTGCATTTATTTCTTTTTTTGTTTCAGTATATTTCCAGTTTTTGTTTAAAAAATGTAATGATTTTTCGAAGAGAGTGAGAAAGAGCAATAATATCATGAGTACTCATGTTATGTTGATAATTGATTAAGATTTTATATATTTTTTCAATCTAGGCAACATTCAACTAGTTAAGATGTTAGAACGTCTCATAAATTAAAGTATTTGATAACAACATGAAGGGTCAATTGATTTTTTAAATGTACGATTAAACTATCAACCAAAATGTTACCATACATAAACATAAGCAGTACTATGCATGAAACACTTATTAATTTAAATAATTTGTACGGGTTTTTTTCATTTTCAAGATTTTTTTTTCTTTCAAAAATTGTGCGATTGGCACCTTTGACATCTCATTCATATCTCTGCTAAATCGAAGATTTTGACATTTTCGTGTCGATATTGACACGTAGCTTCGTTTAAGGAAAAAATATATTGTGATGGCACATGCACCTCCATACTTGAGGATAATACTCAATATTCTCAACCAATTCCATGGATCTCACTGATACTTGAACAAGCTTGCAGGGCTTGCATTGGTTGCACTTAGAATCACAAACTGCTGGAAATGAACCCTTTCTCATATGCCTCCTTCCAAACACACTTTTATGGCTTCCAATTCCCTCTCCTTCCTTTTGAAAAATTAAAGAATTTGTCTAATCAAAGATGTATCTCATTGAAAAACGACATGGGTCACCGAAAAAATAAGGTAATGTGTGAGAATAAATAATATACATCAAAGCTTATTAAAAGTATGTTTAGTATAGTTTCTTGAGTGATTTTAAAAACTATTTTTAAAGAAATACTTGAGAGATTGATTATCTTGAGATGAATTTGAAATGATTAACCGATCTTCAAAATACATTGTCAGAAAAAAAAAATTGTAATTAATAGAATTACTTTTGAACCTGTGTAACCAAGCAAATTTGTTATTGAAAGTACTTTTAAATCAGGTAAGAAATAAAAACATTTTTACTAAAGATATTTTAAAAAACAATGCTTAAATTAGAAGGTATTCCAAACACACCCTAAATTACATAAAAAGGAGAACTTACGAATGTTGGTGCTGGTGATGGAGCAGTTGAGAGAGTTCTCGAGTGACCAAAACAAGAAAAGCTAAGCAATGTGAGAGTGAAAATGAGTGCAAGTATGACCTTTGGCTCCATATTTTTGTTTGTTTTTACCAAGTGGGTTTGGAGGATGTGTGGTTGAATGACAATTTTCTTTCAAGTTTATAACAATTTCTTATGGAGTAGATATGAAGTTGATTGAAGTGGTCTTACTGTGAAGTCATATCGAAGGGTAGTTATGAAATTTTAGGGTATTGAAAGGTTCAAGAGATGCCCTTTTACATGTCACATGTGTAGGTCAAAATAGAATGTGGCATCATCCCCTCCAAAAAGTACCATCTAAATTTTGGAGCTTTGGTCATATGTAAGGACTTTAATTTGTTGCTGTATTATTCAATTCTCAGGAGATTCTTTTTTTTTTTTTTTATCTTTTTCCTTTTCTCTCTTTTCTTTAACTAAATTATAAAAAAATATCTCTGAACTTTGATCTTTATTTCAAAAATACTCATATTCTTTCAAAAGTAGCAATATTCCAACGTTTCAAAACTACTCTTAGAGTAGAAAAACTGTTAGAATGTTAGATGAAAAGTTGATGTGTCTGAATATCGTTCTCTCAGACTTAATCCAGACAAGCGTCCGAGTCACCATCATGTCGTTCCTCGTCATTGCCATATCGATATTCCGTCCAACATTCTAAAGGATTTTTACTCCAAGGGTAATTTTGAAGCATTTATGAAATGTCAATGATAATATTGCAACTTTTAAAAGAATAGAGGTATTTTTTAAACAAAATGCAAAGGTATTTTTTATAATTGAGCTTTTTTCTTCAAAAAAAAAAAAAAACAAAATAAAATTCATTCTAAAGAAATCAAATAGAACAATAATAGGTATGTTCGAATTGTCCATTAAAAAATATTAGTCTAGTTGCTCCTCGTTATAAAGAGAAAACAATAATAATAATTATAAGCATCCTTCAAAAAATTATTTCATGAACCAAATTGAACTTTTTCGCAAGACTTCTTTGTTCAATCATTATGTTTATGAGGAGCAGTTTTTCGATGTAGAACCATAGGTTCTGTTAGCCTTACGAGCTTCAATTATGGTGTGAAAATTAATAGCTATTCTATCATGCATGCTTTCAAGCAATAATTCTCAGCAATTCGAAGATACCTTGCGATATCAATTCAGAAATAAAATAATCTTAATGTATATATGCATGTGCAACTATCACCCCTACACAGCAACACAAGCATACACCATGTGCAAGCAAGTAATACAAGGAAAGCGTTCTAAGGTTGAGCCTCAAGGAAAAATTGCACTATATAAAATTCCAACCAAACTTCTTTCCACATCAGATTTTATGCATAAATTTAGGTAGAATAATAGTAATACTACAACTATGCATTGAAAAGCGATATTACAACTCAAAGCATGCACGATAATGCTGTAACGCAGACTCAACTTCAAAAATTTCATGTAAGAAAAACAACAAGGCTTGGTTCTTTGATTCCCCCTAAAATGCTTCCTTCTTGAAATTGTTCCCCATGAATGATGATCCACTAAACTAAGCGTAGGTGACCGAATTATACTCACTCTTTCAACTAGTATGTAAAGTAACAATGAATCTTTGCATTTCTACCTAAGATGCATTGGAAGATTACAACGACCTACTTAAAATGCTTATGAGTGGCCACTTTATGTCTAAAACAACCTACTAGCATTTGCTAGCTCACTCTTGCTTGGTGATTCCACACATTCTAACCCTTTCGGTGCTAGAAGTATACTACTACTTCACTTCAGTTGGCCAAATGGAAGGAAGAAATGGAAAAATAAACACAAACAAGAAAAAGTTTAGAAACCAACAATTCAAAAATTTTAACTCAAGAAGGTTACATAATAGAGTTCACCATGAGCCAAGCCTCAAAGGAAACCAATCGCTCATGGTGGAAAATATAAACAAAATACAAATAGAGGAACCAAAGATGAACATCAAGTCTAAAGCAAAGAGGATGAAAATGCGTGAAAACAATTACTAAACTACTGTAACAAAACCCTAGGCTCCAGCTACACACTAAGGGAATGTTTGCCCCAAAAAGAGTTGTTTTGAACATTGACCAGCGAGATTTCGGGCCATCTTGTTTGGATTGGTTCTAAAGCGTTCGCTTTAGTGATTCAAGGCCATATCTACAAACCTTTAGAATATTTTTAGGAGCGCTTTAGGTAAGTAGAATTCTACCGGTTGGGTTTGATTGTTGCTTATTAGCATGTTGTGTGTCTTAATTGTTTATTTATGTGGATATCTTATCGAATTGCGTTGCTCTTTGAATTGAACATGTTTAGTATGTTGTGGTGAATTGGTGATCTGTATCATTGTTGTAATGTTCCTTTGTGATAAACATGTTGACTTGTTGAGTTAGTTGTAACCTTATGAGGTGAATGCATGACGAGTTGTGAGCATTGGGTCCAAAAGCACGTCATGGGTGATTATGTAGTTTTGGGCATGAGTATGAGCTAGAAACATGATGCGTAGGATTTATGCATTCTAGTATGAAAGAGTGAGGTTAGTGAACCTTGTATTGGATAAAAGGAAGTGAAGTGAGTGCTAGTGTGCCTCAAGTGAAAATGGTCGAAGGGTAGTATGTCACCGTTGAATCTAGAGAAACACCGAGGCCTTGGGTAAAAATGGCTAAGGGTCGATGTGGTTAAGTCATCGTTGTGCCTTGAGTAAAAATGGTCAAGGGGCGATGCACAGTTTGGGGCCTTGGGTAAAAATGGCCAAGGGTCGAACCCTGAGCGCCGTAGAGAGTCGTTGAGGCCCTGGGTAAAAATGGTCAGGGGTCGGCGTGTCTCGAAGGAATTAGTCTCAGGTAGCTTGTGAGGGCTAAACATGAATGGTTTGAGTGTGATCATGTTGAGCTTGGGTAGTGGATCCATATGCAAGAGATGAGCATGGTACAATTGTGAATATAACTTGTGAATTAAGCATGTTGTATGTGATGTTTGTGTGAGTTGCATGTCTAGCTTGTTATGGAAAGCATGATATTTGCAAGCATATTGTTTTGCTTTGTATGCTGATTGGTGGCCCTTCAGGTGTGAGTTACTTACCAGTACGTTTTATGTACTGACTCACTACCAGGTTTTGCAGGTGATGACGTATGCTACGACCTTGGCGATGCTGAAGAGGAGGCATGAGAGGAGAAAGGCCATAGTTGAATATTTACTCATAAATTAGTCGTCTGGTTGAGTTTTGTGTAACCGAATTATAGTTATAGTTGTCTTGATGCTTATGACATTAGTACTGTTGTTCTTTGAGTGTTATTGGTAGGTTATATTTCTCTCATTAGAGTTGGAGTTTTTTTTTTTCTGGTAATGTGTTTTTGAGATGGAGGTTATAATAAGTTTGTTAGGTTGCCCTGTTTTTTTTTTTTTTTTTTTGAGGAAGTTTTGTTTTGTGTTGATTGAGTTGTCGGGAGATCTTGAGCTTTTAGTAGTTATGTGGTTGGAGTTTGGATGATAATCTGGTTATCTGGTTATAGAAGTGTGAATTTTTGTCTAACAGGTACTAGGAAAATTTTGGGTATCTCGTAGTTACGCCGTTATGCTGCCGAAATTTTTGCAGTTTAATGGTTGTAAGTTTAGTAATGTTTCCTAAATTAGTCTAATTTTGAGGCGTTACAATACTGCTTTGTTGCCAATGAGAGATTGCCATGAGTCTACTAGCTTTTCCACGTCCCATTAACCTACTGCAACATGCTCTTTTTAAGTTTTCACTACTTTTTCTAAACTAAATTCTTCTCGCCAGCTTTGTTGTGTTGGGCGAACGACCTTTTATGAATGCGGAGTGGCGCATCGTGTGTCGTCTTCTTGCTGCATCATACTTTAACTATGCACCAGACTTCGACATCTTTTATCTTGCTTGCAATAATGTGGAAGTTAGAAATTTCTCAACCTATAAGGCTTCATCGCAATGCCATAATAATTTGATCACATTCAGCGCATAGATACTAGATTCTGACACTTGGTAAAATTTAGGTATATATGACCAATAAACACATGCTTCTCATGCTCTCTAAGCTATAACGAGTTGAATCTGAGTGCCAAATAACTTGTTTTTCTTCAGGTTATCAAACCCCCAAACTTAGACCATGCTTAAACTTGGCTTAACTTAGTTTACTCACTACAGATTACACTTGCCTTAAACAAATACTCGAGCCAAGATTTATCAGCAGTGCACTATTCTTCACAAGTGCTTTACTCTTATAATTAGCTTCTTGTTTTAAACTCGGAATGCTTATTTGTTTTTTTTTTACTTAACCTTTTCAAAGCCTACTCTAGCTCACACTCCCTTTATGAGACTTTGCATACTTCACCATCAAACTAAGGCCCTTATTCGACGCAACCCTTCATTCTAGTTATTACACTTAACTGGAATACTATCGTTGAATTTGTTTTAGAAGATAACCCATTTTGGTTGTTTTACCTTCGTTTTGGCTTATCAACATTGGTGACGAAGATATCCAACCACGGTTAAGGTCAAATATTGGGTTGCTTTTGCCTAATCATTCCTTACCATCTTTTCATGCAAAGGCAAATAATGGTTGTCATGAATGCCTTTGATTACTAAGAATTGCATTGGAAGTGGACTACTCTTTTTTTTTTTTAAATTTATTTTAACGCAATTTACAAAAAGCTCTCACAACAAGACTAACTCAAGCAGAGCATTGTTCACTTCCGAAACTTGAAAGAAGTCAATGTCCTCATTGATGCTCCTCCAAACTTAAGCTACTAGCTATAACAGAACTAGAGGAGAAGACACTGCGTTAATTACGGCAATAGCTAAGTTGAACGCATTGGCTAACTCAAAGGATGATGATGCCGCAGGGCAGACAATTACTCGTGTTGATGTGTTAAAATAAGCATTCGAGAGTTAGAAAAGTCAAGTGATCAAATACAAGAAGAATGCATTATACGAATGCACTAGTGCCTAATATCATCATAGATCCTGACTTTGAAGCAAGGGAACAACAAGCATTAAGCTATAAACAGAGCGTACAAGACTTAACCGCTTAAGCAAACAAATATAAACAAACCAAAATTCATAATGATGCAGTAGATTATATTCATTCTGAATCAACGACGCATACAAAAGCATGATTCCAAAATGATAAGTCAGTTGCGAATATAACAAAATATATATATATATATATATATATATATATATATATATATATATATATATATATATTGCACATCTATTCTAATTTTCATCGCTTTTGCCATTTGCCGTATCTTAGAATAAAGATTTTTAGTTTTAAAATAAAGTTTCAGTCTAGTGTAATTGCACACTATCGATTGCAAGTATTAAACTAGAAGTATTCCAGAATATCGGATCACAAGGGAACAGATTTTAGTAAAATTTATGAAGATAGCACAAATTTGTTTTCAAAAAGCGATTGTGGTAACCAAAGTTATAAAAATATGAAGAGGTGATTTTGCTAATGAAATAAATTGACAAATTCAATAAGAATGAGGAAGGGATTCAAGTTGATCATGCCCATTTGGTCAGAAATGCGACTGAAATGCAATCGTAGCTTAACATAAGAAAACATTGTAAACCAAATTCAACTCCTATTCAATTTTAATTCAAAATCTTTAGATGACTAAGTGATTAAACCTATATTTCTATGACTAATCTAACTTAGATAGTTTAGCACGCAATTCTAGTGGTTTTGGAGTCTTGCCCTATGTCTAGGGGTCGATGTTCAAGATTTATTTCTAAGACTTTATTTCTATTGCTTTTGTGACATCTGCTTTCCCTTAACCCTTTCAGTATCAAGTTTAAGCTTGACGAGTAACACTAGGTGACCAACTAGGTTTACCTAACACTAAACTCAACAAAAACAAACAAAGCCAAGTGTTAAGCTAGATTACATTTGCTAGAAGCCTTACATCTTTCTTCTAGGGCATTCACAAACTTGAATCCCTAAAGGAAATTTAGCTCATTATTGTAAAGGGGCAAATAAAGCTTTTAAGGAATAAAAATCCATAACTGGAAGTAAGAGAAAAGATGAGAAAAATTCCAGAATTAAGCAAGAAGAACTTAAGTAACTTGAACACAAACAACTTAAGAAGAAGTATAAACTTGAAGCAACCTGAATTTGTATTAAGGAATAAGAAACTTCAATATCGTGCTACAATGAACAAAGCAACACTTGTTTGAATATCAAAATAAAACTGAATTTAGCAAAATACAGCAGCTAAAAACTCCTAAAGCTGGAACAAAATGAACTTCAACAAAGCAGAAAATCAATTCTAAAAGCATAAGAACACGACCCCTGTTTCTCTTCTTACTCAATCGACTCAACTCCACTTTTTTCAAAGGAAATTGAGTCTTTACTTCCTTCAATTTTTGTTGAGGAAGGATGAAGTTTCGATGTTCAAGGGGGTGGAGAACAGAAATAAAAAAAAAAAACAGCAGCAGAAAACGTAAAGAACAACAGAACGGAAAGACGTTTTTGCATGAGAAAATCGAACGCCCATTGCTTCTGCTTCTTCCTTCTTTGTCCATGCACATCGTTGGTCAGTTCGTCTTGTTGAATTCGTGGAGAAGAATCTTACAAATCCCCCAAAATCACGCTGGTCCCATATTTTATGCATTTTCTAGATCCGTGCAGAAATGCAATTGCATTTTCTATTTTGGATTGCAATTGCAATTTTGTACTTGTTTAAAATCCTGCACAAAAACTATCAAATCGGCACATTCTTAACTCTTTTCAACTTCTTTTCTCTATTTCATTATTCCAACAGACTTTTATGAATATTTCTAATAAAAACTACCTTTGGTTTGCTCTTTACATAACAAAATACACAAAATGACGAGAATAACCTAAGTATAAGGGTCAAATAACCCTCACAAATGAGAATTATCATGTGCTATCATCCACATGTTCGTCAGTGGACGCAACATCCTCATCAGAGAGTATCTCAAGAAAAAAAAGGCTGGAGTAGAGAGTTTGGAAAAAAATAGCAAGGAAGAATAATCAACTTAAGCAAAAGACCACATTCTCCATTGCCTTAAAACTTCATCCCGCCCCTTAGGGGTTGTTTGGTTCAAGGTTTCTTATATGTCTGGGAATAATGGATGCCTAGGAATAAGATGCCTGGGAATAAGATTACTGAGAATCATTGATTGCTGTGTTTGGTTGTACACCTGGGAATGCTAATTTTTATAATAATAAATGATATATTTTTTTTATCTTTTTTATGAGATTAATTTTATAAATTTTATATAATTATGATGCATTAATTAATGAACTCTTCAACAAATAAATGTAAATTAATTGATCATAATAAATGTATAATTTTAATTGAATAAATAATTGTAAAAAGTTATAATTTTTATACTAAATTATTTCAATTAATTAAATATATTAAATAGATTACTAATTTATTAAAGGTTCAATAAATACACAATTACATTAATTAAGTTTATTTTTATACAGGAAAAAAATTCAATTTACCCGTAAACATGTCAATGTGTATCAATTTTCACTCTAAACTTTTAATTTTTACCCGTAAACTAATGAATAACTTTACCAAACTCACAAATTTTAACAAAATGCAGCTCTAACATTATTTTTCTTTGAAATCTTATCAATTTTGTACCATACCTATGTCTTATATAATTCATTGAAAGCATATGAAAACACTTTTTTTTAACAAATTTTCAAAAGAAAACTTGTTAGAGGATAGAAATTACAAAACTTTTTTAAATTTAAGGTTAAGATTGTAATACTTATCTAAGTTTGGTTACAATTTGATGAAATTAAAAGTTTATGGTAGAAATTGATACAACTCGACAAACTTAGGTGTAAAAATTATTATTTTTTCTTTTTATAAATGAGAATTCGTTGTGCATATTTTTAATCAATCAATTAGTTATAATTAATTTATTAATTTTTTTTATAATTTATTTATTACAATTAAATAATTAATTAGGTTAATTCAATACATTATTATAAAATAATTTTAATATAATTGGGTTGATTATAAAAATTAATCTAAATTAATTAATTTTAATAGAATAAATAAATATATTCAAAATAAAGATGAATATTAACAAAAATGAGAGAGAAAGAGGAGGCTAAGGAAGAAAACCCATGCTTTTGCAAAGGTATCAAATACCCTTACTCATGGGTATACAAAACCCATGGGAATAACCCATTCCCATGGCCAAGCCTCCAAACCTTGTACCAAATAAGGGTATCCAAAACCCTTGCCCATTCCCATCCCCAAAACCCTTGTACCAAACGACCGCTTAAAGAAACAGAAAAAGGTATCCTACATTAAGTTACAAAATCATAGATGCGTTCAAACAGGTATCCTCCTATAATTCTTTATGCACTCAACGCTCTGCCATTTCTTAATATGATTGTTTGGTATTGCTCCTTTCCATCCCTTTTAGGAGCTTCCGTGGTACTAGGCAATGCGCCCAATGGTCTATTTTTCATCTCAGTTGCTAGCTACTCCATCCGAACCTCCAAATTTCGTATAGATGAAGCTTGACGCTGGATGAGTTCAATACAATAAATTAAGTTATCAAATCATACCATATATTTTGATAATAACAAATATCTAATTTACTAATAATTTTAGTGTTTTTGAAGAATTCATATCGTAGAACTTGAAAAGACGATTCTAACACATTTTGAATCACTCAAATAGGTTTTTAAACGAAAAAGTTATGACAAAAGAAGATTGAGAAGAAAAATGTTGTGGCAATGATGTGGACGAACAGAATTGCGACACGTAGCTTCAATTTTTTTGACATTAAAGCTTGTTTTTAATCTTTTTATTTACTTATGTTTGAAACATAAATATATATGATATATTAAAGTAAGTAATAGAAATATATATCAACATTCAAATTAAATGTAAATACACTTAAGAATTTTTTTTTTTAATAAAATAGTTAAAAGTTAAAATTAGATTATATTTCTAATAATATATTTAGAATAGAATATCATAAATATCTTAATATTTTAAATTTAGAATAGAATATCATAAATATCTTAATATTTTAAATTTGAATATCTTTCCAACTAATACCTTATAATCAAATAAAACAAAATCTAATTATTATTAGTTTATTTATATAAAATTTTGAAAATAGAGTTATCCATGGCTTCAGTTAAGGGAATGCCCGCATTTCTTCAGAAGGAGACACATATAAGTAAGCGCATTCTAGACATATTCCAACAAGGAAAAAAAAAGCACTATTTTTCTAAACTACTAGTTTTTCTTAAGGAGTGTTTGGCTCTTCTGAGTTGAGTTGAGTTGAGTTAGATTTTAAACCTAACTCACCGTTTGACCCATGGAGAAATTAACTCTCCATAAAAAAACTCAACTCTACCGACTTGTGATAAGACGTATAAAGTTTTATTTAATCACACTTAACTCTTGTTAGTTAGATAGTTTTTATGTGTTTTCATGTTTATTTTGTAGGGATTCGAGAAAAGATGTATTTTGAGACTCTATGTCGAATAACGATTCAAACAAGCCAAACCGGAGGTCATTCGGACACCTGAGCGAAAAGTTAAAGCAAAATTATAAAATTTGTCCAAGGAGCAGCGTCTCGACGCCGCTCGACGCCATGCTCAACGCTGCGATTTGGCTTGCTTAACGCCAGAAGCTTCTCAACGCCATGCTCGACGCTGCTCAACGCTAAGCTACTGTTTTTGCTCGACGCTGCAGTTTGGCTTGCTCAACGCTAGTAGCGTCTCGACGCCATGCTCAACGTCGCTCAACGCCACACAAAATAAGAAATTATTCTTTCCTTAATCGCAAGGGCAGCGTCTCAACGCCACCCTTGGCGTCTCAACGCTGCCCAAGCCCTATTTATAGCACTTTTTCACTCTAGGGTTGGGACTTTTGCCTCATTTGCTTAGACTTTTAGAGAGAGCTTTTGAGAGCTTTTATCCTTCTATTTTTACACTTTTATTGTATCAAATCGAACCATGTGTAACGGGAGATATACTATCACGATGCTTGGCTAAACTCCACGTTTTCAGTTCAGAGGTCGGTTGTAATCAATTGTAATGTTGTGAGGCTTGGACCTTAATGTAGTTTTCTTTCAATTGCAAGTATTCTTTGATTCATGTGTTAATTTTATAAGCACATATTTTTTATTGAATTGACGTCTCGATCGTTTTACATGTTTGATTGCTAATCATGATGCATGATCCGTAATTGTCATGTTGATTGAACCGGTAGCGTTAGGATTATTACATGTGTATGTTTTGTGGGTTTCCATATTACATGACTTGCATGTTTAATTCTAGGAATTAAAGGAGCATCTTAATTAGATTAAAGTTATTTCATCTAATTAGTTGTCTTGGTCATTCCAAAGCACGTAATGCCTTTATCTAAATAATTTGGAGCGGTTTCATAAAAAATTGTTTAGGTAATTAGCGTTAACTTGACGTTTGTTAGAGTTAATGACCTTAGGGAAGTTGCTACTTTTTGGGGTTTCCTAATAATTTGACCAAGTGCTTTCATTGTTAAGTTTAAAGATTTTGAATGTCTATGATCAATTTTTGCAATTGAGTACAACGGCACCTTTGAATTGGAACTTGGTAAGATTTGATCTATCTTTATCTTTATTTGCTTGTGTTTTATTTTATTTATAAAAACCCAAAATCCCCTTTTTTAATTGTTTTCTCCTTTGCAAATTTAATTTGAGAAATTAATATTCGGTTCCCTGAGATCGACCCGGTCCACTCAATGCTATAAGTAGCTTAGGATCGGTTTATAAATTGTAATTTGACGAGCCCTCGACAAGCTCGCATCAACTTGCTACAGTGTTAGGATATTAACTCCACCGACTTGTACAATAATATTGTTAACATATTTTATCACCGCTTCTCCAACGACCAGCGGTCACCTCTGACAACCTTCTTCGGTGAACGACTGCCACCTCCAGCGACCACTGTCAGTGACCTTCTCCGACGATTGATGACCATATGCGGCAACTAACGGCCACTACCGACTACCGTCGCCGACGATCGACGGCAATCGTTGGTAACCATATCCGACAACTGACAATATCATCTCTGGTGACTATCGTCGGCAACAATTTCTAGCTACCGACGGCACTCCCATGGTTCAAAATAATATAAATCCACATGTACTTGGTCTGACTCTCTACTAGAACAATCTTTCTTCAAACTTACAAACTCGACCCATTGTTTGTAATTTCTTATATTTTGTGAACCATAATTATTTTTGTGAATCATGTAAGTAGGCCCTTGATGACCTACTAATATTTTGTGAATATTCCACTCCTACATGACATTAATGTTGAAATATATTGTCATTTTCTTGTCATCTTGAAAAAATAAAATACTGGCATTCTCTTTTCCAAAGATGTTCAATTTAGTACATGTGTTTAAACAAATGTAAACAAACAATGTTCCTTTGCAAAAAAAAAAAAATAATAAAAAAAAATGTAATGGTCAGTGTGTGTGTGTGTGTGTGTGTTTTTTTTTTTTTTTATAAAAAAAAAAAAAAACTCTCTCATAATGAAGACCTTATTTGTAATTGAAAAAGGGCATAAAAAGGTTCTCATTTGTAAGTTTCAAATAATTTCAATGTGTGTTTAGAAAATGAAACCTTATATTTCTATATTTTGATAGAAGCTCAATTTGTGTTTAAAAAAAAAATACAGGTAAATTGCCTTTTTTCCATTCATCAATTGCTATTTGTTGTTATAAAGAATGCAACATTTGATTTCTATAAATTGAAACAAGTTCAATATGTAATGCAAATATTTGATTTCTATAAATTGAAACAAGTTCAATATGTAATGCAAATATTTGATTTCTATAAATCGAAAGAAGTTCAATGTGTAGCAGAAAGAGAAAACAAGGCTAGATTGCCTATAGTTTGGAAGAAGTCAATTTTTTAAAAAAGAAAATAAAGAATGCTACTTTTTTTTAAAAAAAAGATCAATGTTGAAATATATTATTTTTTTGGAGTGGACATCTGAATTCAGTGTTGGAAAGTTGGAAAAATATGTTTCTAGATGAATGATTGGTAAAAATAAACATAAAGGAAACAAAAACAGTCAGCTAAAAATCAGTCTACTTTGAGTTACAAAAAATTGCACCAAATACTCATGACAACTCAACTCAACTCAACTATATTCCCCAAACACAGACTTTTTGACTCAACTCAACCCAACTCTACACCCCAAACATGGACTTCTGACATCACTGACAAACTAACTCTGTCCAACTCAACTCAATTCTGCCCAACTCAACTCAACTCTGTGTGCCAAACGCCCCTTAATGTTTTAAAAAAATTTCATCAATCTTCTAATTAATTTTTTTGAGTTTCTTTTTTTTTTTTTTTTTCATTTTCATTTGAGTCTGTTTTTAGTGCAACAAAGGTGGGGCATTAGGATTTGAACCTCTGACCTCAAGGGAAGGAATTGATGTCAATTATTGCTAAGTTATGCACTTTGACTTCTTCATTTGAGTATTATATTAGCATGCAATTTAGCGAAATTTTATTTTTTTCATTACTTTTATATATATTATATATGCGATTCTTTTTGTCTCTATTATATATATATATATATATATATATATATATATATATATATATATATATATATATATATATATATATATAATATAAAGACAACCGACTTTGGCTAAGTGGGAACACTCGGAGGTGATCGTCGGGATTCACTTGTAACACCATGAGGTTTAGTCATTAATGCAATTTAATTTCAGCTTGTTTATCTTTTTCCTCTTTGTTTTCATTCCTAAGCGTATTCGTAGTTGGGATTGACAACCCTTTATGCGTCGAATGAGCTTAGCTTTGCTATGCATGTTTTGCCTTTATCTTAGCATGTGTTTAAGTAGCATTAGGCATTAGAACCGGTGAGTTCGTGAGCTGTGAGAGGTCATGAACGACTAAAAGAGTCTATTACATAGAGATGTAGTAAGTGTAAGGGCTAATCTAAACTTGCCACATAGGTTAGTATGAGCAACTCATTGTTTCTAATTGACTATAGAGCTTAAACGATTGGTCTATAGTATGGCACGTGATAATCTCAGGCTAGGATTAGTACCTTCTTCAGCTCTAGATTGATTTTGGGTTTAATTAGCTCTTTAACTAATTAAACTGCACTAGGATTAATTAGAAGTTTGTTTGTGCTTCATTCGGACTTGTGAGTATAATCAAGTATGAAATTACCTTATCTCTTATTACTCATGATTAGTGTTATTGAGTCCTATCCCGACGTGATCCTACGAATCAGTATCTGGTTAGTCTGTTAACCTTCATTGCTTTTATACTCATTCTCTTTTATGCATTTTATTTTTCATCGCACCATTTATTTTATGAAGCACCAACCCTTTTTGGTCACTCTAAATCTAAATTTAGCAAGCTAGCTACTAAAATTACGCTCATGCCTCATTGTGAATCGACCTTGCCACTATATTGCAAAATATTAGTTGCTCCAATTATAAATATTATTTGTCGGGTCTGACGAGTTCGATCACTCCCTTTGTTCTCCCTCTTCATGAATCTTGATACTTCAAATGTTGAAGTGGAGATCTCATTCTTTTGGTTGACCCATGTGGCATTATGTGCCTTCTCTGAAGCATATCACCCTATCTCTCTTTATTTTTCGTTTGTGACTTACTAACTTGTTTGACTTAAACATGTGAAGGGAATAATTATAGTATTTTTTAGTTCTTCCTTAATACTATTGTATTTTTTTCTCCCAACATAAACTAAAAGTGTCAAACAAAATATCTTTAAGCTTTAAAGTTGTGTATAATAGACCCATGATCTATTTGATAGCATGCATGACTGTGCTATTTTTAAGCTTAGTTTTTAGCTAGTTTTGCTATGATTTTGTATGCTTTCATGTATTTCTATGTTTATTTCTCAGAAACCGAGCAATTTGGGCAAAACCGGAGAATCATGAGATAATTGGACAAATTTGATTGAAGATTCAAGCATGGAAGAAAAGGAACAAGGCTATTGGACTCGAGAGCATAGCGTTGCAACGCCAAAGAAGAAGCCCTTTTACCTTGAAGACCTGAGGGCATAGCGTTGCAACGCTGGCTGAAAAAGATTTTTCCCTTTTTTAAAAAACTGCTATGGATAACATTGCAACGCTGTCCTGATCTATAAAAGGGAAAGTTGTGTTTCGAGAAAAGAGAGCCGTTTTGAGAGACCAAAAGCCCTAAACTCGATTCAAGCACTGTCTAAGGACCTAGAGGAGACCTTTGGAAAGTCGAGGAGGAGACTCAAAGCTCGAGATTGTGGACATCACGTCGGAGACAAGTGTTGGCACGTGACCTAAGTTTCTTCTCTATTTCTTTTACTATTCTCTTGAATTTAGGAGTTTTTGTGGGTTGTACTTATGTTGTAAATCTGTGTTTAGACCCATGCTTGGTTTTAGATGTTGAACATTTGGTTGATTTTTAGTTTATTTTATATATTGACGTCTTTTATGCATCTCTTTATGTTGTCTTAACCTTTGGCCATGGTTTTGCATATTTAACTAAATTTAGCTTGAGAGAGTAAGTTTAGTTATAGAACACTAGATGCATGACTAGGTTTAATCTATTGCACGAGAGTGAGTAGATTAATTCTAGAACCCTTAAGAGAATCGTCTAATGCCCTGTTTAGTAATTGAAATAGACCGAGAGGTTGATTTATTGCTAGGCATGAGGTCAATTGAGCTCGAGAGAGGATATTGATAACTTAGTAACTCTTGGTTTAAGATTGTTAGTAAAAAATTAAATTATTAATCAATTCAAGATGGGCTTAAGGTAATCAACCATGCATGTTTCTCAAAATTGGACTACAAACCATGTAAATGTTAGTTTAGATTTTATTTTCTTTTGATTTCCAAAGTTGTGTTTCTCTAAATAAAATTAGGCATAATTAACTGTGGTACTTAATTAATCTAAGAACTCCAATCCCTGTGGATGACCCTGGCCACTATTATTGCAAACTATTTAGATGTTCGATTTTTATAAATTTAATCTTGATACGACATTCGACAAGTCGTCTATCACTATTAGGCAATTTTTTTAAAATTTACAGACACAAAATTGGAAGGTCAAGAATCTACTTAACACAAAACTAATCTTTTTTTTAATAGATCTATGAATTTTAAAAAACAAAAGTTCTCTATTAGACACCTTTAATTTCTAAACACACTTTTGAAAGTTTAAAGATCTAGATACTATCCAAACAATTCAAGACTAAATATATAACTATTTAACCTATGTTATGGGTAAATTTGGACCACAGGATCAACCCCAAATGGATAGAAGATCTTTAGAGACAAAATCAGGATTAGACATAGCCCATGGTCAAACTGGGCCTAGAAAAACAAGCTTTGGGCTAGAAAGCACAAAAGCTCACCTCGGTCAAGGCCGAGGTGAGTAATTTGCTTCGTGGGCATGCATCTCGCACACCCACGACCCAAGAAGATCTGAGAGAGGCTCAATTCAACTTTTTTCTCTACATATTCCGAAGGAGAGAGAAAACCCTAGTGAGTGTAAGTATGATCAAGAACATTGATGACCGATTGAGTTGGACAAAATATTGGTGGGTTGAAATCTGGAAAAGAGAGAGTGGGTCAGCCAAGTGAGTGCAAGTATACACTATTAACAAGCATACACTATCAACTTTGTGAGTAATTTGCTTCGTGGGCATGCATCTCGCACACCCACGACCCAAGAAGACCCGGGAAAGGCTCAATTCAACTTTTTTCTCTACATATTCCGAATGAGAGAGAAAACCCTAGTGAGTGTAAGTATGATCAAGAACATTGATGACCGATTGAGTTGGACAAAATATTGGTGGGTTGAAATCTGGAAAAGAGAGAGTGGGTCAGCCAAGTGAGTGCAAGTATACACTATTAACAAGTAATACATGAAGTATTCCATAGTATCGATCCCACAAAGACTTAAAATTTGAATGATGTTTTTAGTGAAAACCTTATTAGAGAGCAATATGGTAACCAAGAAAATATATGAGGAGTTGTTATTTGAAATGCTAAAGGTGCAAATATAAAAGAGGTGTAAACATGTGAATGGTAATGTGGGGATTCAAATATGTTTCTGCCCTTAAGTGAGAATGTTGCCTATATGCACCTGCATGCTTGCAACAAAATACCCAGTAAAGTGAACTGCATTCTACTCCTATTTAGCATTTGTTTCAAAGAACCCTTAGGAGATTGAACCTATATTTCTATGGCCAATTCAAACTTAGGTTAACAACACACAACCTTTTTTAAATTATATAGGTGTTGCCCTATGTCTAGGGTTAAGCATCAAAGAGCTATGTCTAGATTCTTTTCCTAAATTGACTTTACGAAATAAGTATCTTACCCAACCATTTCAATATTGAATTTCAACTAAGTACGTAAATCAAAATGGCCAGTTTGGACTTACAAAAAGCCTCAAAATCAATAAAGTTGAACTACACTTGAGTAATGGGCAAACATGAGAACAAATAGATTTATCTTTTCTCATCCTTCGAGGCAGTCACACATTTGAATCCTAAAAGAGTTTTTAGCTCATGAAGAATGAAAAATCAAAGAAGTACTTTATTAAAATGAAGGAAAATGTCAACATTATTACAACTGATAATGAAATGACTAGAATAAAACAAGAAAATTAGTTGTGATCTTCAAAAAGAAAGGAAACTCCTGAATAAGGCCTGTCGATGTAACTCGATTTAGCCTTTGTGAAGGAGAATCGAGTTCTGTACAATCTTGACTCTTGAATAGGATGCTGGAAAACAGGTCTAGGTGATAGTCAAAGGAGTTTTCAATCTTGACTGAATTCTAGGGTTTCTTTTCTTCTCTAGGAATCACGATCTAGCATTCTCTCTCTGTTCGATCCCTCCATCGATGGATTGTGCTCCTTAATTAAATAGGTGTGAAGATGGTTGGTAGGCACCAAAAATGGAGTAGGAAGCTTGATTGAATTGACTTTGAATGAGACTAAGAAGTGGGTTGCATGACATCAGCTTTTTGTTTTGACTACGAAGAATTCCCTAATTCAGTCAACTGGAACTATGTGGTTGTATGGTGTTTTGCCATGCGGTCGTAACTGAACAATTCTACAGTTTCTATACAAAATATGAAAACACTTAAATTCTACTAAAAATGGTTCTTTTTACACCAAGTCAAGTCCATTTAGCACAACATGAATATTTATATGTGTTCTTCTTAATCTTGCTTAATTTAGCTAATTTAGGTATGATAAACATCAAAATAGTTTAAAAGTTCAAGGAATAAACTTGAATTTAGGGGTAAATAACCTTTGTAAACAAGTGTTATCAAACGCCACTTGCGAAGAGTTGAGATTAGGGGAAAAACTTCCCAAGTTCCAACAAACCAGCCTTTGACAATTGAGCCACCTCGGGCTCATTCGAGTGAGAGGTGACCTAAAGGCAAATTAGAAGTGTTGGAGAAAAAGGTAAGCAAGGTAGATCAAAACTTGACGCTCATTCTGGAGATTTTGGAAGTTGTTAAAAGAATAGACTTAAGGCTTTGCATGTTAGTAAAACTAATTAGAAATATTGGTTTCTAAATTTTCTTGAGAATTAATTGTGCTTAGAAGAGTTATTTATGGTTTTAGAGTTCTTGAATTATGAATGTTATATGTTTGTTGTTGCATTCAGTCTAATTAAATCATGAATCCAATTGGTGAAATCAACTCTCTAAGATTCGTTTCCCATTGATCTTCCTCATTAATTTAGTTTTTGTTATTTTTAATTTTAATCTCATCACATTTCTTTCTCTAAATAAAATCAAACGATAGTAATTGTGGTACTTAAGTGAACTAGAACAATCCTGAGGATGATATCCTTAATTTATTTACATAATATTAAAAATTGACACGTACACCTTGTAGTTAGGTGAATTTTTGAGCATGAAATTTTTGGCATCTTTGCCTGAGATTGAAAATTATTTAGTTTCACTTAATATCGTGGAGAATTCATTTGGTCTAACTTTAGAGTTTTTATTTTAGTTTTATTGATTTTTGTCTTTTTAGGGTGATGCGTGTATGTGAAAGGACAAGGAGGCATTTCTAGTTCCTTTTGATCCCGAGATTGAAAAGGCTTTTAGAAGAAATAAAAAAGAGCAAAGGGAAAAGAGTGACTCCATGGACAATCTACAACTTCCACTGATTGTCCAAACCCCACCTCTTGAGCAAAATCCACTCGTTTAACACAATCCACCTATCCACAAATTCAAGCCCAATTCCATATGTGCTACCTGCCCAAATAGTTTAGGATGACCAAAGAGCCATTAGAGACTATTTCTACTTGCCCAATTCCATATTTCCTGCTAATCATTTTGGAATAATCCTATGCCAATAGTTTAGAAATCAAAACTGGTCTCATCAAGATGGTTTGGGATAGCTCATTTAAGGGACATTCTTCAAAGGATCCAAATTATCATTTTAGATCATTTTTAGAAATTTATGGCACTGTGAAAATAAATGGTGTTTCAACTGATGCAATACACTTACGTCTCTTTCCTTTTTCTTTACAAGATAAAGTTGTTGGGATTTATGTCCTAAAACCTCGTAATTAATGATTTATTTAATAATTAATAATAAATTTGATTATTTTATTTGCAATATAATATAATCCATTATATGAAAAATCCAAGGTTATTAGTGTGATCTTGAATAATATGTGGTTGACATACGGAAAGATTATATTTAAGAAATAACCTAAAGGGTCATAGAATATCGATAAGGTTGGGTGTTTTATCTTGGTAACACTATTGATACGACCCACTTTGTAATAGTTACAAATGATTTAATCCAAATCGTTCATGTGGAAACATATGAGTGGGGGTATCTTATACAATGAGTTTGTATAAGACTGGACAACGAAATATTTAATCTCTCTTTATAAATCCATTAATTGAGAAGATTAATATTTCATCAGGATGATCATATGCGACTCGATCTTAATCCTGAGTGAGTTATGAACTCCTACATGTGAGGGATTGTCCTTTAATTTGCATGGGTGAGAGTGGCTTTTGTAGCCGATTCAATAACCCTACCATTTTAGGGACTTGACCAAATAGGGAGCTGGGAACATAATATTACAAGATGGAATTCACTCATTCCTATATAGGGTAAGTAGATGAGTAGTTCCCTTAAGATATAACACACATCTCCTCAATAGAGAATTAGAGAATTCTCTAGAAATCTCTTCCTCTTCAATCCCTTGTGGATTTTCTTTCAAGAGGCTCCCACAAGCCTTGGTTCTGTGTTCGAGTCATAGTCAGGAAGACTTTGTGGAGGAGATAAAGACCCGTTAGAAATATCTCCATATTTACTCCAAGTAAGTTTTATTAATCTTATTTTTTAGTTTAATTTTAAATAAAATCAAAGACGATCCAATGCTTCCGTTGCAGATTGAAATGTTCATTCCTTCAAAAACAAAAGACTGGCTTGACTCTCTGTAACCTGGAAGCATCACTACATGATAGGAGTTAGTCCGGACATTCCTCACAAAGTTGTTCTCACCTACAAAGACTGCCAAACTCAAAACTGAAATTAGAACATTCAAGCAACAAGACTTTGAGCAGTTGTTTAAGGCATGAGATCATTTCAAAGAGCTTCTGGGAAAGCTTCCACAACATAGATATCTAGGCTGGTTGTAAATCCAGTTGTTTTATAATGGGCTAAATGGTAATACCAAAAATATATTGGATGTTGCAGCTGAAGGCACCATATTATCCAAGAATGTGAACAATGCTCAAACCTTATTGGAGGATATGGCTGCAAATAGTTACTAGTGACCCATTGAGTGAACCGTTTGGAAGCCAGCTGCTAGTATCTATGAGCTGAGTGAGGTAAACTCTTTAAAATCTTAAGTTGTAACTCTTACTTACATATTAGCTAAACTTCCAGGGCTAAGACCTTCACAGCCAATTGCAGCCATAAATGCACAGAAAGTTTGAGCTAGAAGCCTTATATTATAAACCATTTAACTTATACATTTAATTCTGATTTCATTTAATTTTTAGCCTGTGTAAACTTACAATGAATTACTTAAAAAAATACTCCTAATCTTGACCAAGAGTGAACTTAAACAATAAAATCTTCTTAATCTTGACTAAGTGTGAACTTAAACTTGGGTTACTTCAATTTTTATTTTATTCTACCTTTCTTTATTTGTCATTAAATTGCTTATTAGTCTTAATTTTTTTTAAAAAAAATTTGTAGACAATACCTTTGTATAAATTCTTCCAATATGGAAGTCATGGATGAATAAAGATAAGTTATCAGATGAATACAACACAGGTGTTGAAAACTTCATTGAGAATGGATTACATTATTCAAAATAGGCAAAGTTTAATTGTTATTATATATTTGAACGAGTTTTAAATATTGTTATTTATTTATATGTTTTGTAGTATCCTCGCCAACAACGTAGCGTGGAATGTGGGTATTATGTCATGAAGTTCATGAGAGAGATTTTTCATAATTCATATACCCCTATCAAAGTTCTCGTATATAACACCTCCTTACTATTATATTTTTACATATACATTGTACTTTTTCACATATAATTATAATCATTTATTCTTTGTGTTCATATAGTTTAATACTAAAAAGTCTTTTACACAAGCACGACTTGACGAGGTACGAACTGAATGGGCAGAACATGTTTCAAACTTCGTCATTTAAGTATCGTGTGCATGCTAGTACTTATCAAAATTAGGTAGTTGGCTTTTCTAAAACCTTGGTAGCTCTTAGACAATTTTGTAGTTTTTATGACAATTGTGTAGCTGAACAACTCTGTTACGAGAGTTTGGTTATTTGGATGAAATGAAATATATTTGATTTGGTTGTGAGAGCATTGGGTTGTTTTCAATTGAATTGAACGGAATGGAATGGAATGGTAGTTTGTGTTGTATATGCTTTGATTTGTGTTTTTTGTTTCGATTAAAAGAAGTAATTGTGTTGGACCATTTATTATGTCAATTTTTTTTCTGAATTGTGTTTCACCGAAATGTATTTGTGTGTGATTGGACACTGGAATTAGTTGTACCAAGAGTTGAGAATTATTTTAAAAGCATTGCTCCAAGTTTTATATAGGTTTTGGGTTCCAATTATGCTAATAAATATATTGCAACTGGAATTAGAAAGAATGTCAGTGTAGAGTTGTCATCTTATATTAAAAATAATGACGGTTATAAAAGGTCATTAAAACAAACTATCATCATAGCATGTGGGTTTTGGGCCAAGGAAAGATGTCAGTTCATGACTGTAATCAACGTGCCTTGCAATGTCGGTTTACAGCTGACATCGTAGCAAACCGTCATTGTATGGGTACCATGACATTGGATTCGATGTCGGTGTAAAACTGAAATCGTAGGTAACCGTCATCATACGATGACACTGAGTTCGATGTCAGTTTTGAATCGACATCGTATCCAACCGTCATCATACATCTATGATAATGGTTTGTTTGATGTCAGTTTTGAACCGTCATCAAAGCAAACCGACATCGTACCCTATAATGACACCTAGATAGATGTTGGTTTGCCAAACCGACATCATATGGCTTCGATGTCAGTGCAGAATTGACATTGAAGGCTAAATTTGTTGTAGTGAGAATTTTCTTCCCAATTCTCTATTACTTTTTTCAACGCTTCCACAAGTCCTGATTCTGTGTTCGAGTCATAGTAAGTAGGATCTTGTGGATATTTAAGATTTGCTGGAATTGGAGCACGAGAAAAAAAAATCCGCCAAAATTATCCTCCATATTTTATCAAGGTATGTTCACTTAACCTTTATTTTTGTTTAATTCTAAATAAAATCAAAAGCGATCCAAAATTTGATTTCTAAATTGTTTAGAAATCATGTCTTCTGCTACGGGGTGAAATGTTCATTCCCATCATTATAAAAAGGGAAGGCTTTTGTAGTGAATGAACAACCTCAAATGGAGTATTGTAAGGCCACCACGATGTAGAAAGCAGATAAAATTCAAGAAACTGAAAAGGAGAAAAATAAGAAGTCAACACCAATCATTGAAAAAGAAGGGTAGATAGTACCACCCCCATTGAGACCGAAAATCCTATCACCTCTACTAAAAGCCTATCACCTCTACTATCTCTACTCCTTCTTTTCCTTTGGCCTACTCCTCAACAAAAGAAGAGGAAAAATAAAAATCTAAATTCTCAATATGCTAAGTTTTTAAATATCTTCATGAAATTGAATATTAATCTTCCTTTTTCAGATGTCTTGGAGCAAATGCCTAACTATATCAAGTTTATGTTTTACATTATCTTTCCACCATTCATTTTGAATATTGTGTTTTCTATATTCTAAGTTTAGTTTGAAGAGAAAATATTTGGTTGCAACAAATCAAGATAATGATGGAGATATACATTACTTTTATGTACTCTAAAGATTTCTATAAACGACTTTTCAAATGCTAACAAATTTGAAGATGGGTTTGGTCCAGTTTACAAGTTTAATTAATCAAAAGTTTGATATGTACTTTTTTATATATAAAAAATATTTAAGAAGTATTAGAACCACTATATGACAATGTTTTCATTTATTGTGCCTAAAATGAATTCAGAAAAAACTAATGGGTAGTGACTGGTGAGGAAATAATAGTGAAAAGGCTATCAACAAAATCAAGTCAAGGACATGAAGAATTCACGAGTGAAGTAGAAGTCATCTTGAAGCTTCAACAAAAGAATCTGGTCATGTTCTTGGGATTGTTGTATTTAAGGAGAAAAAAAACTTATGGTTCATGAGTACATGATAAATAAGCAAAGTTTTTCATTAGTTTTCATGGAGGAAGAATTTGTAGAGATAGGGAGAAGAAGAAAATTTGTTTTCCCGTAAGAGTATTTTTGAACTTTTTTGAAAGGTCAAATGAATTAATGAAACTTTAACATTTTTCATCCAAAACTTAATGGCAATAGTATTTTTGAAAATTTGTAAAAGGTCAAATGTATTAATAAAACTTTTTAGGGATCGTTTAGGGTGTTGAGTGGAGTTTATTAAGTTTGAAGTTGTTTAGTCTATGGAGTTAAATAATCTATGTTTAGAGTGCTAAGTTGTTTAGTTTGAGTTAAGAAGATCTATGTTTGGAGTGCAAAGTTGTTTAGTCTGGGTTTTTGAAGTTTGTGTTTGGGGTACAAAGTTGTTTAACATAGAGTTCTACAGTCTCTGTTTATGCTAGTTGTTTTTTTCCTACATTTTTTTGTTGTACTATACAATTAGAGTTATATTGTATATCAATTTTTCAAAATTTAAATAATAGAGATTTGTTCTTATCAAAAGAAATAATTTTGTCATTTTTATTTTCACCTATTATCTGATTTAGATAGTTAGAGACATTTTTCAAGGAATTTTCTTTAGAATTATCCTAATAGAAAATCCTTGTTTTTAATTAACTCTATTGTTTTTTTTTTAATATATAGTTTATTAAAGACATTTGCTCTAATGACCTAAAAAGTGTGTATATATATATATATATAAGTAATTGATAACAATGTAGATGTTTAATGTAAAAGATTGTTGAGGAAAATCTTTTGTTCTAGTTTTACCTTAACTCCATTGCATATCTTTTGCCTATAACTTATAGAAATTTAGTATTTTATGGTTAAATTTAGTATCTATTGTAACTCCATCTTTTACGAATGATTTATTTATCTATGATTTCAAAACCTAACGAGTTTTAAGTAAATTTTGTTGTTTATTTCATATGAAATTAAATGATGTTTTTATATAAGAAAAATTATCACAAGGACAATCATATTTTGCTAGTTTTTCTATAATTTTAAAATTATCCTTTATACACAAATTTTAACAATCTAATGTGCAAGTATTTAATCTTTGTAATAGTCACTAATGAAACACACCCTTAGTATTTTTATAGTTAAACTTTATCTCTATTGTAACTTCATTTTTTTAGTATGTTTGCTTGTAGGATTTGATTTAAATGAACTTTGTTATTTATTATCATATGAAATTAATGATATTCTTCTATCAAAAAAGGTTCTTACCAAAATATACATATTTTACAAAAATTCATAGAATTTCGAAGTAAGTAACTTAACATCAATGTTTAAAATGTTGATGTTGACAGAAATATCGATGTCTCGATTTTATGGAAATATCGATAAAATGTTGATGTCAATGGATAATTTTGGAAGAATTATAAAACAAAAAATTAAAAAAATATTTAAATTAATATATAAACATTGGAAAAAAAAATCATTTTTGACCTTAACCTTGATAGGTTGTATTAATTTTAACCCTAAACTTTCAATTTCATCAATTTAAACCTCAAACTTAGCAAGTTGTATCAATTTTAACCATAAACTTTCGATTTCACCAATTTAAACCTCAAATTTGAATAAGTGTACCAATTTACACCATCCGTTAAGTTTTCGTTTCAATCCCCGTTAGAAAGATTTCCCACACATGTCCAAAGCCACGTGTGAAGAGAATAATCTAATTAAACCCAAGCGGAAGCGTAGAAATCGGTTTGAGTTTATTTAGAATTAAATAATAATATTATGGTTAAGCATAACATACCTTGAAAATATTAAGATTCTTCTGGCGAATCTTTATCTCTTCCACAAAGTCTTCCTAGCTATAACTCGAACACAGGACCAAGGCTTGTGGGAGCCTCTTGAAAGAAAATCCACAAGGGATTGGAGAGGAATAGGTCTAAAGAGAATTCTCTAATTCTCTCTATTGAAGAGATGTGTGCTACATGAAGAATGTCCAATGGCTCACCCCTAGGGTCCTATTTATAGTGGTCTAGGAAAGATAATTAAATAATATATTTTAATATCTAATATATTAAAATATATTTATCTAACCAATTTGAATCTTATTCAAACCTTTAAAACTCTCATACGACATCTATTTCATAATTTGAATCCAATTCAAATTTAATAAATATATTTTCTTTAATGAATCTAATATACATTAATTGTTTTAATATTTAATGTATCAAATACAATAAATATATTTTCCTCTTTTATATTTAATATATCTAATATATTAAATATTAATTTGACACTTCAAATTAAATATTAATTTGAACATTTCAAATTTTTTTTTCTTTCAACTAAATTGATCTTTTAGTGTTACTATGAGCTAGCAAGGGGACCTTATGGACCTACAGATTATAAGCTCCAATGATACAAAATTAATTAATTAAACTCTTTAATTAATCAATTTTCATTCATTAACTCTAGGGTCACTCTACTATAGACCTAAAGTTGCACTCTTATGCACTGTAGAACAAGTTGTGTCCATTGATATAATCACTACATGCAAGTTGATCCTTCATGAGTTGTTCGTAATTACAGTTGGGTCAAAAGTCCGTTTCACCCCTGTAATTACATCTTGCACCTTAAGTACCACTGATTCTCTAATGAACAATCTGTTTATAATCTAATTATAAACTAAGTCCCTCTTGGGTCAATGAGAGGGTGAGGCCCCATTGTTCAAGTTCCAAAATCAATACTTAAGGGAACTACTCATCTACTTACCCTATATGGGAATGAGTGAATTCCATCTTGTGAGATTATGTTCCCAGCTCCCTATTTAGTCAAGTCCCCACAATGGTAGGCATATTGAATCGGCTATAAAAGCCACTCTCACCCATGCAAATCAAAGGACAAGCCCTCACAGGCAGGAGTTCATAACTCACTCAGGATTAAGATCGAGTCGCATATGATCATCTTGTTAAAATATTAATCTTCTCAATTAACAGATTTATAAAGAGAGATTAAATATTCCGTGGTCCAGTCTTATACAAACTCATTGTATAAGATACCCCCACTCACATGTCTCCACATGAATCATTTGGATCAAATGATTTGTAACTATTACAAAGGTGGTCGTATCAATAGTATTACCAAGATAAGGCACCTAACCTTATCCATATACTATGACTCTTTAGGTTATTTCTTGAACACGATCCTCCTGTATGTCAACCACATATTGTTCAAGATTACACTAATAACCTTGAATTTTTCATATAATGGATAATATTATATTGCAAATAAAATAATCAAAATTATTATTAATTATTAAATAATTAATTAATTACGAGGTTTTAGGGCATAAATCCCAACGTGTTGCTCTATAACATGCACGTATTTTTTATTTTTTTTAAAAAATAAATTTGCTGAAGAAACTTGAAGTAGACTTGCCATAATATTTTTTAATTTCAGAGTATGACTTTTTTTTTTTCACCTTTTCTCTTATCTGATTCTGCTGCTTTTTTCGTTTCATTAATGGAGAGTTTTTCAATTTTAATGTAGGATTCTACTTGATCCATCGACTTTTAGTAGAAATAAAGCTAATTTGCACCATATTTTTCCTCAATGAAGTATTCTCATTCTTGAATCGGTCTCCAATATTGGTTTTTTTTATTTTTTTATTTTTTTATTTTAAATTTCTTGTCGACCTCGAGCTCAATTGTCCTCCATCCACTACAAGAGCTTTCAGAATTGCCCTCATTGGAATCTTTGTCCCCTTCCGCTCCAGCATCAATGTCACTTTAATCCTCAGTAAGATTGTCGATGGGGCCGACAAGGTCGGCTACAACCAGTTCATTGTGTTCATGGGCGTCACTCTGTCCACCACTGCCTCCCTATTCTCTCTCGCCTTTTAGCACACCTCAAACTCCTCACCACTGAAGTTGACAAAAATCGCCATGGTTGTCGCCGCCTTTAATGACTTCACCGCCTGGATCTTTTTCACACTCATTGACGCTGGTATCAACACCAAAAAGGTGAGGGAGAACACAAGAGTCCATTTATTTTCATGTGGGTCCTACTTTCGAGAGTTGAGTTCATGATTTTCATGATGATGGCTACTTGATCTAGAATGATTTAGTTATTTTTTGGTAATTTTTTGAAAAAAACAAAAAAACAAGTACTTATCCTAGAGCAACACATGACTTTGGGCATGTGTGAGAAATCTTTCTAATGGCAATTGAAACGTAAACTTAATTGAGGGTATAAATTGATACATTTATTCAAGTTTGAAGTTTAAATCAATGAAATTGAAAGTTTAAGGTTAAAATTGATACAACATGTGATACAACCTGCAAGTTTGAGGTTTAAATTGATGAAATTGAAAGTTAATGGTTAAAATTGATACAACCTATCAAGTTTAGGGTCAAAATTGATTTTTTTTCCATAAATATTTTATACTTTTTAAATATGTTAAAATATTTATTATTAATATGAGAGAGGGGGACAGAAAGGAATATGGAGAGAGGAAAAGAGAGGAAGATGAAGTTTTTCGATAAATGTGCAGACTTCAATAGTGAACATTATTAAAGTTGGTAGATTTCAATAATAAAAACTGTTAAAGTTAGTGGAGTGAAATTATTTACTCATATGTGGGCCGAGTGAGTTATTTTAACCCACTCCACCCAACTCTAAATTGGTAGGCCAAACAACTCTTTAGGGGCTGTTTGGGGCACTGAGTGAATTATAATAATATGGGTTATAATAGTCTGTGAAATAATATAATCTATAATATATTAAAAAGCAAGAGTTTCTGAAAAATATTTTTAGACTAAAATACCCTTTTAAATTTTAGTTAATTACATTAATCATATCATCCTAACCCGATTTGATAATTTAACTTAAAATGAATATCTTATTTAATTTCAAATTGATGAATTTGAATCAATAATCTTAATTTGATAAGCAATTTGATTCAAAATCAAATCAAATTTGATTTTGAATCAAATTGCTTCTATAAATTGCATCCAATTATCATACATTTAATTCTTATAAATACACAATTCTTATATCCAATTCTCGAGGTACTTTTTTTTATATAGTTCTTATACACACAATTCTAATTCTTCAAGTATGTTTTTTTTTTTAAAATATATATATATTTAGTTCTTGCCATTGCATCCAATTATTATTATTTTTTTCATATGGGTTCTTAGTTTTTAGTACGTAGTAACTATTTTTTTCAAGTCTTAAACTAGCTATCTACAATTTTTCATCAGGGTCATTCTCAATTTTTCATCAGGTATCTCTCTCTCTTTGTTTTTTTTTTTTTTTTCATTTTGTTTCCAACTTTTTTGCTTTTTTTTTTGTTGCAATTTTCTTTGTCGATACTCTCTCTTTTTCAAATTAAGTTTTTGGGTTGACTTTTGTATATTATATTGCTATTTTTTTCTCTTTATTTTTTCCAACATTTTTCGATTTTTTTTTATGGAATTCTATCTCTTGGAATTTTTTTTTTTGGAAATTTCGTTAGCCCACTTTTTTTTCTTTTTCTTTCACGATTTTTTTACACCTAACCATGTTAGTTGATGCCACTCAATTTTAATAACTAATTCCACAATGTTGTATTGTTGCTGGTGCTTTTTTTTTTTTCTAGATCTAAAATAGTCATCTCCTCAGGTATCTCTCTTTCTTTTTTTTTAGAAATTTTGTCAGCCCACGTTTTTCCTTTTTCTTTTTATTTAGGATTTTTTGTTATTCTTAGGAAATCTACGGTTTAGTTGGTTGAATACTATAATTTAAACAACTATAATATAATGAGATAATTTGATTCAAAATGAGTTTGAATCAAAATTCTTAATTTGATACACATGATCTGATTTGATTTAAAATAAGATCAAATTATAATTTGAATCTAAAATCATCTAATTTATTAGTTAAATATTTAAGGCAAAATTAAGATAAAAATAAAATATATGGTTATGTTTATCTTTAAAAGTGGAAGAACAAAACTAAAAGTTGAAGGAACAAAATAATAATAACGGTGGTTGTTCTTTAATGTAATGCATAGCTTTGAAAATTTGATATGCAAATCTGATGGACGTATACGATCTATGGATGGGAGGAAGCAGAATTATAGTCCAATAATTTAAATTTTGATTAATTACAAAATTATTTTTGAATATTCCACAATGTAATTGTGTTGTTGGTGGCAGTGCTTCTGCTATTATAGAAAATATTTTTAGACTAAAATATAATTAAGTATAATCGTTTTTTAGGTTAAATACCCCTTATTATAGAAAATATTTTTAGACTAAAATACTCCTTATTTAAATTAATTACATCAATCAAAACTCATATACTCAATCATAATCTGATTAATTTTGAATTCAAAATTGAATTCATATATTTTTTTTCAATTGAAGATATGATTTGATTCAAAATCAACTCAAATTAGGATTTGAATCTAAATTCTCCAATTAAATTACACTCCCATTTTTTTTTTTTTTTTTGCAATAGACATCTTTAATTTTCTATTTATTTCAAATATCTTCTCTTTCTTTTTTTTTTTTTTTTAATACTATATATATGTGTGTATGTATGTATTTTTTTGCTTTATTTTTTTTTAAAAAACTTACATTCCTTTTTTTTTTTTTTTTTTTTTTTTTTTTTTTTTTTTTTTTTTTTTTAATCTATACATCAAACTATGCTCTTTAAATGACCACTTCTTCATCTAATCTTTTAACTTAATCTTATAATAAATGATTGAGATTTATAACTAACTCATTTAGAGTAATTTTCAAATTTGACAATTTCTAAAAGTTATGTTACAAAATTAAATAGAAGTAAATAGTATTAACATTTTCAAAATCACTTAAAAAAAACTTATGAGAAAAAGATTTACTAAATAAATCCATTTGAATGTTTAGCTATTCAAAATTAAATTGATTTATTAATTAATTCATCAATCATTTTTATAATTTTATAATACTTCAAAATGTCAATCCAATTTTTAAAAATAAAAAATTTCGTCAAAATCATAACCAATATTTAATTATCTCTTCATCCTTTAAATTATTTTCAATAGAATTTGTATCAATCAAACTAAAAATTAATTCAAAACAAATTCAAAAGAAGAGAATCATTTCCACAAAGGGCAATTGATCAAATTAACCCTAATAAAATTGAATATGATAAGTCGTTTTTCAATAAATTATATTTCACTTTTCACATTAATCAAATCATAATCTCTCATAATCAAGAGTATATGTCTCAAATTCGCTATTTGAAATACAAAAAATTTTCCTTTAAATTATTAGATAAAATTATAATTCCAATGTTCTTCTATATAAAGGAAAATTATGAAAACTTCTACTTCCAACCATTTTCATTTTTTTTAATCTAAAATGCACTTAGATAATTTTTTTAAAAAATAAAACTTCAAAAAATGGAAAACTATATTGTGTGTCATAAAATATATATTTTCTATACAATAATAAAGAAATACAAATAAAATTTTAAAAACTTCAAAAGAAAAATAGAAAATTATATTATATTTAAATTATGTTATGTTATATTAAAAAAAAACTTATATTATAATAGAAAACAATTTTATTATATTAAAAATAGCAAGAACACTAAATCATAATATGAATATGAAAAAAAATTATTGAAGTTAATTAATTATAAAAGAATCATAATACAAGTATAAATAATAATTGTATTCCATAACGTTGAACTTAAATTATTTTAATCTTCAAAAATTAAATATATATATTGGTTAGATTACAAATTTGGTCCTTATGGTTTGAAAAAGCTAGAATTTAGTTCCTATGATTTTAAAAGTTAGAATTTCATCTTTATAGTTTGCTAAAACACCATAAATAGTCCCTACGATCGGGATTATTTTTTAGGGTTTTATCAAACTATAATGACTAATTCTAACATTTAAAATCATAGGGATTAAATTCTAACTTTCTCACAATCATATAGACTAAAATTGTAATTTAACCTCTATATATATATACACGTGCATTGCACGTGGTAATAAACTAGTATTATTTAAAATGCAGAGTTGTTTAGTCTGAGATTATAATAATCTATATTTGAAGTGTAAAGTACTCAACAAATTATTATAACACAGGTTGTTATAACCCTTGCCCCAAACAACCTTTAAAAGTTCATAGATATAATGTAGCCATAAGAATACGAACATGCAAATTCTCCATTCTCGAAGCAGTTTCGTAGGTTTCTTCCGTTCATTTTCTAATTCCGGAACTAGAGTTGAAAATTTCTGTTAAAATTGATATTAAAAGCAAGTGGGGATGCCTTGTAGTTAAACCTTCTTTTGTCTCGAAAGATTTCACACAGGTCATTTCTCTCCGGTCATCGAGTCGCGAAGACTGAAGGCACTGCCTTCTTTAACACGAATCCGACCTCCATTAAAGCAAAACCAACAACCCTCTTTGTCTTTTCTCATTCAGAGAAAAAGGGCGCCCTTCCTCCCGGCAGCGACGGCGGCGGATTCCTTTATATAGGAATTTGATTGATCCTTTTGAAGAATTTAGCTTCGTTTTCATTTGATTGATCTCAGAAGTGGAAACCCCACTTGTGAAAATTGGTAATTCGTTTATTTTAATCATCTGGGAATGTCTTATATGGAGCTCCAAAAGTCGGGTTTGAGTTTGTTTTTAGGGCTTCTTCTTGTGCTGTCTTTGGTGCCACTGTCTGTGGCGAAGTTCGTGGTTGAAAAGAATAGTTTGAGGGTTACATCGCCTGAGGATTTGAAAGGTACCTACGATAGTGCCATTGGGAATTTTGGGATTCCTCAATATGGAGGTAGCATGTCTGGGACTGTGGTGTTTCCGAAGGAGAATCAGAAGGGTTGCAGAGAGTTCAGCGATGCTGGAATTTCGTTCCAGTCGAAACCAGGAGCTCTCCCTACGTTCGTGTTGGTTGATCGAGGAGGTAAATTTTGCTTTTAGTTATAATTTATTGTTTTTGGTAATTCATTAGTTGGTTCGTTTTGAGTCTGAATTGGTTTCCATTTGGCTAATTGAGGAAATAATATTCTTTTATGAAGAAGTGTAGTTCTTGTTTTCATGATACTAGTTGAATTGTTTGTCTAAATGCTGCTTGAGTTTGTTACAGTAATGGTACATTTCATTGACCGAGAAAATTCAGTTGGTTGGGTCATGAATTTTTCAGGAGTTTTGTTATATTGAAATTTGAGAGGCTACCTAGTTTTTTTTTTTTGTTTTGTCTCGTTTTGACACTGGAATTCTGTATCTAGAGAAAAGTAGATGTAAAGAAGGGAGAGGAAAGGAATCGCCTGAGCCTAAAGCCAAAAGAATGTAGATATACCAAAAGGCGTACTAATTGACATTAATGAGAAAGGTGGACTAGTTACAAGTAATCTGAGAGAGTTGGAATTGTTACAAAAAGTTTATCATGAGAATTCCTGGAAGAGGATCCAGAATGCACCTGCATAATGGACTTTAAAACCTCCCTCCTTTACCCTTAAAAAGTATTCTATTTTTTTAAGCCACAGATATGACAATTGAGGTTACCATGCATTCCACCAAGCCGTTTTCTTGAGATGCAACCCACAAAAAGTTTCAGACTACAATATCATTGGGTACACATCATGGAAAACTGAAGTTTGTGAAGAGGTATTGCCAACAATAGTTGCATGGATATGTTGAAACAATAATGTCTCTACTGTCCATATGTATCGGGTGTTGGGGGGAGGTAGGTGCGGTAATCCTCTTTCAGATACATTTTAAAACAAGTATGAGGCTGCTTATGCAATTTTTCTTAATCCCAGCACTTATAACTTTGGAAAGGAGTATTTGCATGAAGAATTGACTTTCTGCCCAATTATTGAGAATCGAGAAGTAGAGAAAGGGTTGATCCCTGATTTAAAATTTTGATAAAGTTTAAATTTCTGTTAAACTTTGTTATATGGTTATATTGATCTGTATTTTGGTTTCATGAGAAACAATATTTTTTGGGGTATTGACTTCTTGCTCTTTATGCTGGCTTCCAGATTGTTTTTTTGCCTTGAAGGTCTGGAATGCGCAGAAGGCTGGTGCTTCTGCAGTTCTTGTTGCAGACAACGTTGAGGAAAGATTAATAACCATGGATTCCCCTGAAGAGGATGGTTCTACAGCAAAATACATTGAAAACATAACAATACCTTCTGCACTTATTGAAAAAAGTTTTGGTGAAAAACTGAAAAAAGAGATCAGTTCTGGAGAAATGGTCAGTGTGAGTCTTGATTGGAGGGAAGCTGTACCTCATCCTGATGATCGTGTGGAATATGAGTTGTGGACTAACAGTAATGATGAATGTGGTGTTAAGTGTAACATGCTGATGGAATTCTTGAAGGATTTTAAAGGTGCAGCCCAGTTACTCGAAAAGGGTGGTTACTCACAGTTCACACCACATTATATAACTTGGTATTGCCCACAGGCATTTGTTCTAAGCAAGCAGTGCAAGTCCCAATGTATCAATCAAGGGAGGTATTGTGCTCCTGATCCTGAACAAGATTTCAGTTCTGGCTATGAAGGGAAAGATGTGGTGATTGAAAACTTGAGGCAGCTATGTGTTTTTAAAGTGGCTAATGAGACTCAAAAACCTTGGATTTGGTGGGACTATGTGACAGATTTTCGGATTAGATGTCCAATGAAGGATAAGAAGTACAACAAGGACTGTGCCGATAATGTTATTAAGTCTCTTGGTATGTTGGTTATTGTTGCATATTTTATTGTGGAGGATACAAATCCAATACAGTAATGGTTTTTAAAATTTTTTACTGACTTATGTGCAGGGCTTGATGGTATTAAGATAGGGAAGTGCATGGGGGATCCAAATGCCGATACTGAAAATCCAGTTTTGAAAGAAGAGCAAGATGCTCAAGTCCGTGTTTTCTACAGACATCCCCTCCCCTGCCCTTCATATGATCACTTTTAATTCTTTTCATTGATATTCTTAATTGAAAGCACAAGAAGATTCTTATATTTATTTCCCATTAAGTATATAGGTTTAATTAACTACTATCTAGTCTTGCCTGACGTAAATTTTTTTAGTAGGTTGGGAAAGGATCCAGAGGGGATGTTACCATATTGCCTACCCTTGTTGTCAATAATCGACAATATCGAGGTCTGTTCTGCTTATTTTTTTTGTGACCTTTGTTCTGGACATTGCTTTTTCTAACCTAAGTACTTGCAGGAAAATTGGAGAAAGGTGCAGTTCTGAAGGCCATATGTTCAGGTTTTGAGGAAACAACTGAACCGGCCATTTGTTTGAGTAGTGGTATGTCATTAATCGTTTCTTGACTGTTTATACATTCTCACTGTGGTTATTATTTGGTCATCTACTTTAACTAGACTTAACATTATTTGATATGGTAACTGATCACGACAGATGTAGAGACCAATGAATGCTTAGATAATAATGGTGGTTGCTGGCAAGATAAAGCAGCCAATCTAACGGCCTGCAAGGTACGAATCAAGACTGTATGGTTAACCAGTTGTCAAGTTTTAGTAAATTAAATCAAGGATAGATTACATCTGAAATCTATTACTCTGTTATTCTTTATTGACAATTTTGATTTACATAGGATACTTTCCGTGGGAGGGTATGTGAATGCCCACTTGTTGATGGTGTTCAGTTCAAAGGAGATGGTTATACCACTTGTGCAGGTAGTAGTTATTCATCTTCTTGTCTATGGAGATGCATTTATAGTATATTGATGTTAACAAAGTTCTTACATGTTTAACTACTAGCTCTTTATCCCTATGCTAATCGCATAGAAAAATGCCGTATCCTTTAGTAGCAGCCTAAGAAGCACGAACACTTTAATTTGGTTAGCGTGTCCGTGTTCGACACGTGTCAGATACTTCGACACTTCGACACTTATTGGACACGTATCGAGCACTTGTTAGTACAATAGATATGTGTTAAAAACCACAAGATGTACAAAGTCGATCAACATAGGTCCAACATTTTTTTAGACACACTTGTTAAGTATACTAAATAGACACATAATAATATAAGACAAAAATAATAAATTTTGAGAGTGAAATTCACCAAACTCATTTTTTAAAGCATATAAATGCATAAACTTATCGACTTTGAATTTTCTTCTTATATAAAATTGATATATATTTTAAAAAATGTATATTTTAAAAAATGTATATTTTAGTAAACGTATCCTTGTCGTGTCCGTGTCCTAGATTTTTACAAAATGATGTGTCACCGCATCTGTGTCGTGTCGTGTCCGTGTCCCGTATCCCGTATCCGTGCTTCTTAGGTAGCAACATTTGACATCAAGAAACTCATTGAATTATCTAATATGAACTTGCAGAATATATAGTGGTTATTTGAAACGGTTTCAAAATAGTTTTCTACTTTTTGGAACAAAAAATCCTAAAAACAGGTTTGGATAATTATTTTTTAGTATTTTGGGAGGGGTTATCTCTACCCATGCCCTCAGGCTGTTCCCTTTTTGAGCTTTTTAATGAAGTTTTGTGATAAGTTTCTTATATATATATATATATATATATATATATATATATATATATATATATATATATATATATATATATATATATATATATTTTGGTGTGTTCTCACAAATGACTTTTTATTTTAAAAAAGTGAAATTTTTCTTTATAAAATTTTCTTTTTTATTTTTATTTTATGTTCTTTTAATTATTTTTTTTAAAAATGAGAGATCATGCTTTCATTTTAAAATGAAAGAATGTAAAGGGCATAAATAAAAAAGTCCAACAAAAAGAGTCCCTCAAAGTACAAGGAGGAACTGCAATTCAAAAGGATCAAGCCTAACTGATAATTGCAAAACAAGCTTGAAACAAAAGCCCACACAGAGGTATTAAATCTACTGGTCTCCCGAACCTCCTCCCAAGATCTCTCTCCCTCCCTTAAAGATTCTATTATTCCTCTAACCAAATACCCCATAGAAAAGCAAAAGGACATGCCAGCCTGATTTCTCTGCCTTTATCCCTGAAGGGAGGGTGCAACAAAACCTCCACCATCGCCCTAAAATCTCTACTGTGTGTCATGGACACACCAAAAACTCCAGAAAACGAGCCCACAAAGATTGGGCAAACTGAAAACTCCAAAGGCCCTAAACAAAGAGAGGAATGCTTGTTCAAAAAAAAAAAAAAAATTCTTGTTCAAAAGTTCTCATTCAATCCTCCTATATTTTTTTTAACAAGAAACGAAACTTTTCAAACATAGTTTTTGAAAATAAGAATAGACAACTACAAACGATTTTCCAAACATTTTAATATCTTAGATATGTTGCTACCATAGTTTCAACCCATGAGCTTAAATGTATTTGGAATTTAAATTTTCCTTATTTTTCCTATTGAACTCCCACTTTGTTCATATATTATTAAATTTATAATATATGAAAATAAAATATCACAATTCAAAACCATACTATATTTTAAATTTCATATGGACTTCAGTTTTTTTGGGATAAAAAACTTTGTAATAATAGTTTTAGAAAAAGTTTGTTAAACTTATGGTTAATCAAACTTAGTTTAGTGAGGTGTGAATTAAGTTAACTTTAATAAGGTTTTCCAACTTTTAACTTTATAGTGGGTCTGATCTTGTCAAGTGCGAGGTGGTGGTTAAGCCTGTGGAGTTAGGAGGGCTAGGTATTGGGGATTTGAGGTTACGTAATGAGGCTCTACTAGCAAAATGGTTGTGGTGTTTCTTCAAGGAGTGGAATACTTTATGGCACAAAGTTATAGTGAGAAGGTATGACCCCCACGCTTTTGAGTGGGTTGCTGGCGGTGGTTCCAATAGGCCTTCTAAACACATTTGGACTACTATTGCCTCTGGTCTCCCTTTTTTTCTCAGTTTGTTAGATGTTCGACTCAAGTGTGTACTTTTGGGAGGATTGTTGGGTGGGTGATAAGTCGCTCTGTGAGTTGTTTGTGCGACTTTATCATATTTCGAGTAAGAAGTTGCATTATGTGGCTTCCATTTTACCCTTCTCTAATCCTTCCTCTTCTTTGTCTTTGGGGTTTCGGTGCCCTCTTTCTGATAGAGAGGCCTTAGAGGTGGTGAGTCTTCTTTCTGTTCTTGGTGATCGGTACGACACGTGGCTCGGGGAGAAGGGACGTTAGGTTTTGGAACCCTGATGCGGGTTTCTCTTGTAGCTCCTTTTTCCATTTGTTGTCTATGCCTTCCACGCCCTAAACTGCTTATGTTTTTTCCTCTCCCTGGAAGGTAAAAATCCCTAGGAAGGTAAATTTTTTTGTGTGGCTAGTTTTACATGGGAGAGTCAACACTTTATTGTTTGCCAAAAAAAAAAGTCAACACTTTGGACCATGTTCAGAGACACTCCTCCTTGGTGTTGTTCTCGCAGTGGTGCATTCTCTGCAGGTGCCATACGAAGGATCTCCATCACTTGTTGTGGGGTTGCTAGTTTACTTAGTCTCTTTGGGCTCGATGGTTGACTTCGTTCAGGTTATGTTTGGCTTGGAATGGAGACTGTTTTGCTTTGGTGGTGGAGATGCTTCTGGGCACCTTTTCGAGATAAGGGCAAAGTCTTGTGGCACGCTAGTTTTGCCATTTTGTGGGGTATTAGGCTTGAGCAGAATAATAGGATTTTTAGAGAGGTTGAGAGGTCTTGTGATGAGGTTTCATGCATCTTTGTGGGCGTCGATAACTAGTCTTTTTTGTAATTATGATCTTGGTTTGATTTTGTTGGATTGGAATCTGTTTTTGTAGTTAGTTCTTGGACTCCCTTTTGTTGTAGGACTTGTTTTTTGTATGCCCGTGTTTTTCTTTCATTTTTCCCAATGAAAGCTTAGTTTCCTACCCCCCCAACAAAAAAAAAGTTGCCCAACTATTAGTAACTCAACATTGACCACTATTTTTGAAATAATGAAAAGCTTCATAATTATTATATATAATTTCTTCTTACATTCCGTAGAAGTTTTTTTTGCCTCTAATCTCCACCCTACGGAAAATAATTTGGATTTTTGCCACTTAACTTTCCATCCCCTTTTGGATCCTCTTCAAGCTGAATTTTTTCTCCAACTAATCTCCAACCTACTGACAATTATCTTGAACTTCCTTTTTAGGTGTCGCCCTTTCTTCATTGAAATCAAACCTTCCAGCCCACCTAAAGCCTGTATTCAATTGATAACCACTTGCTTCTTTACTTGAGTATTGCCGAACACAACGAATTCTACCAGTTCAAAACAAGCCTAAAAGAAACTAGCTTCTTAGAGATTGTTGTGTTTGGTCTATTGATCGTTATGGTGTTTTCACTTGTAACTTTCCGTATGGACATTTGGTTTCTTGACATTCCTCATTTGCTCCCTCTTTCTTCTATATATTTTGGAAGCTGAAAATCCCTAGGAATTTAATCTTGTTCCTGGCTGGTTGCTTTCGGAGGATTAACACCCTAGACTTTATTAAGAGCGCTTAGAGCATCCACTTTTATCCTTTGCCCCATCTGGTGTATCATGTGCAAATGTGATTCTGATGACTCGAACCACTTGTGGCTTTTCTCTTTTACTTGTAGTTGTAGGGTATGGTGTTGTCTTTGGTAGATTTTTGGCATTTCTATGGTCTTTGATGTAATAAGTTGTTTTCTGTCTTTTGCTTTGACTTTTGAGATAAAGGCTATTTACTTTGTCAAGCTATTTTTTTACATTGCCAACTTGTAGTTATTTGAGAGGTAATGAATCAAGGCTTAGTCTTAGATTTTATTGAACTTCCTTTAGCTTTGGGTTTTCTCCCCCTTCTTTTGTATATTTCATCAAATCAATGAAATATCTGTTTCCCAGTAAAAAAAAAAGGTGTATTCTCATATGCAAGCTATTTTCTTATTTCATATTAAATATTGCCTTGCCTTCTAAAGTGTCTTATATTTTTTTGAATCAAGGCTTAGTCTTAGATTTTATTGAACTTCCTTTAGCTCTGGGTTTTCTCCCCCTTTTGTATATTTCATCAAATCAATGAAATATCTGTTTCCCAGTAAAAAAAAGGCGTACTCTCATACGCAAGCTATTTTCTTGTTTCATATTAAATATTGCCTTGCCTTCTAAAGTGTCATATTTTTTTGAATTTTTTTTCATGAGAAACCAATGTTTCGATAGAATTAAATTACAAGTGAGGGGGACGATATACAAGAGCCCCCAGCCTTGGAAGTTACTAAAAGATCTTCCAATTGGCACATTGAAAAGATACGCCGAATGCCTTTATTTATTTATTTATTTATTTTTATTTATTTTTATTTTTTTTCTAAAATAAAAAAAAGAAAAAGAAACGATAAGCTAAATGCATTGGTGGGAGCATACACCAAGAGAGACTAGTAAAAATAAGGTAATCAAAGAATTTCCAAAAAGATCTAGAATTGTTGTTGCAGATCCTACCATTTCTCTCAGGCCAAAGACTCCAAGCAGCAGTCCTAACAAGATTGAGCCAGAGAATTTCCTTTTCATTTGAGAAGGCACCTTACAAAATGCCTTTGAATTTCAGATCTATTAGAAAAAGTTTGACCCATTTTGTCATCTAATATTTTGATTTTGCAGCTATAATAAATAAAAATATTAATCATTTTGGCTTTCAGCAAGCGGGCCTGCGAGGTGCAAAATTAATAATGGGGGATGTTGGCATGAGAACCGGGATGGACATACATTCTCTGCTTGTACGGTTAGTCATCTTCACGTGTCTCTTTAAATTTCCTTATCCTTTTCCTCTAGTAGTAGATTCAGGATTTCAGATTATAACATTTACCATTTTTAAGCAGGACAATGGCAATGTGAAATGCTCTTGTCCTCGAGGGTTTAAAGGTGATGGTGTTAAAAGCTGCAAAGGTATGGACCCTGAGATTCTAGGCGCTGTTTGGTTTTATACACATTTAATTTTAAAATTATTGGGAAATGAAAAATCTAACATACCAGTGCTCAAGTGTGTGCTATTCTGAATCAAGAATCTCTATGATGCATGTTTTATGAAAACTACCATTTTCGTGGAGTACTTGCTTTTTCTCGGTGAATTAGTCCATTGAGTTATATGAGAGAAGTTTATCTATTCATAAATTGCTTAGGGAGCTTGTACAAGTACTAGTACTGTATTACAACCGATAAGACCATTGTGGACCAAGCTTAACATTTTATTGGTCGTTTTTTTAATCAGAAACTCTAGGGTGTTTTGGAATACAGTATATTGGGTATTCTTGATCTAAAAATATGTACATAAGAGACGGAAGAAAAAGAAAAAGAAAAAGAAAATTCTATTGCCTGTAAGCTATAGTGCGTCATGCCATATATTAACTGGCGGAGCAAAAGATTCAAGATGAAACAACTTCAAGCTAGCAGCCCCAGAGAGAGGTCACTTTTTTCCTGGCCCACAATGAATGTCTGGAAATTTGTGGTGGAAAACCGTTGTTAGCAAAAGTGCCAAAGAGCATAATAGGTACTAAAAAGATTGCCCCACCAAAGAATTGAACACAAAGCTCAACATATTGTACCATTACAAGAAAATAGAAAATTTCATCAATCTTTTTCTTCTTTTGTTTTTTTTTGAAAAGAATCTTTTCTTATTCTGAAGTTACTGCTAAACAGCATAAAAATTCATCTGTCTTGGGTTCCTTCTGGTTTGGTTTGCTTGGTGCTTCTGCAGTTTGGGTTTCTTGGTTTGGAGATTTTCTTTCCTGCCCCATGTATTTCAAGTTTTGATTTTCTTTGGAGCTATATGGCGTTTCCAAGTTTTTTGATATTTCTTGTACGGAGAGGAGTTCAATTCAGTTTATGAGTTTTATCTTGCTTATTTTAAGTTTGTTGGATTTCTTTGGTCTTTTGGTGGTTTTGTTGGCTAGGCAGTTGTTCTAGGTATTTGAATGTTGGGGTTTAGTGTGAGCTTTGTTTTCTTTCTGGTTTTGGTTGGGCTTTTAGTGGATTTTATATTTTTGGAAGTTATTTAACTTCCTTTGTATAAAATGAAAATTTCTGTTTCCTTGTATGACTGAAGGTGGCAATCTATTTTTCCATTTTGGTCTACTTGCCATTATTCTTGAAGGTTGATATGATCTTGTTCCAGGAAAAGATGAAAAATAGATTGTAGATTAATAAAAAAAGAATAATAATTTGAGTTTTCAAGGAAATTAAAACCTCCAAATCAAACGGTATGTTTACCACCAATAATGATATCTCCATTTTTTATATTGACTTTATGGTTTAAATACGATCACATGAGAAGCAGCCTTAACTACCAAAAAATGCCTAAAGATAAGGAAAGCTCTACTCATAAATCCATGTAACCACTAACTGACTAAATCTCAATACAATAAAGATGAACTAGGAAAAAAAAAGAAAAAGAAAATACAAATAGAGATAAAACAAAAAGATAAATGCTAGCCTGATATACAATCTAGTAACTGAAAATTTAGAAGTCTAAACAAACATCATATGAGCAATAAAACTAAATGAAAAAAAGGGATTGTAATTTGTAGTAGAGGTGTTGGAATAGAATCATAGAGCTTTTTTGAGTCTTTTGATTGATGTTAATATAGTGCTTCCTTCAGATATTGAAGGTTGATTCTAGGTTAAGCTTTAGATATTGTTGCCTGAGAAAACTCAAATTGTTTAACGGAGTTACTGGAGACTTCAACTATTTCTGGAGCATCCTTTGTTTCATTACCTTCTTTTGAAGTGCCTCAGATAAACTGTTTTGTTACTACACCCTCTTCTGTAGTAAGGTGAAACCGGGGAGCTTTCTTGTAATCTCAGTTGGTTTGGAAAGGTGGATATCTTCCCTCCCCTTTTCCTTTTTGAGTTTTGAATGAAGCTTTTTTCTATCCCTTTTGTAAATTTCATACATCAATGAAATTGTTTCTTACTACAAAAAAAAAAAAAAAAAAAAAAAAGAGCAAACGAATGAAGCTTTTTTCTTTGAAAAACTTCATTATCAAGTGGAAATTAGAGACATGACTTTTTTTACCCCTAACGAAGAAAGCTTTTCATTAAAAAATTGAAAAGTTGCATCAAGCACCAAAAGAGAAATATCCAAGCCACAAAAAAACCTTATAAATAGTCAAAATACAAGTCACTCTTCCACCCCAGAAAAATACAAAAAACCTTCTCAATTTGAAGCAATAACCGAAAAGGAGTAGAGTTCAAACTCTTTATCTAAGGAAGCCCAACTAGACTATTATAATTTTGCAAGATCAAAAACCCCTCCTTAGAAATACCTTTAAAATCCTATTATTTTTTTCAATCCATAGACTATAAAATTGGCTTTGTGAAGGGAAGGAAGGATGGTTTTATTCTGAGGGGTTACTTTTTATCGTGCGATGAAGTCGACTTTTCGGTGAGATTTTTGCCGTGGAAGAGTGCTGGTGATGGAGATGCAAAAGGTGGTTTGTCCTCTGGGTCGGCGAAGGGAGGAAAGGTGGTTCTGGAAAATTCGTACGAGGCCAGAAAACGTGTATCAGGAGGTTTTGGGGGTGATGATCAGTTCTGCAGAGCCGTCACAGAGGGAGGGGCTACAGGTTTGGATACTGGGCTTGGGTCAGTGTTAGCTGCCCATTCCAATGGTTACTTAAAAGGAAAACAAAAATTAAGCAACGATTCTTCGGCATATATGGTTAAAGGTTGTGATCCAATTGGGCCTGGGTCGGAGAGGGTGGGCTGCGAAGGGTTCGGGCGAATTTCTCTTAAAATTGGAGAGGGTCTTCCATCGATGGGTGGCAGTGGGCTGGCGAAGGTAGGAGATCATTTGCTAGGGGATGGGCCTTCTTGTCTTGGGCCTGGAGGAAACTCTGTGCCGAAAGAGCTTAATCATTCTCAAGAAGCTCGTTTATCCGTTGGGCCTACGGATGGGAGGGCGAAGTTTCAAGACGGAAATCTGGACAGTTGTTTGTTGGGTAACGTGGTTGATCCAGAAGATTATCTTTCGGACCCTTCTATTGCCAGTTTCTCCGAGGATGAATCTTTTTTGTCCTCTCCGATTTTAAAGGATGGGGATAATCCAAGCATTGGTTCGTTGTTTGAAGAAGATAAGAGAGAGACGACGGAGTTTCATGGGCGGGCAGGAGCTCAAGGTTGTTCGATTAGCGATGGATCCCCAGTTGATCTGGGGGTCAATAACAGAGTCTAGTCTTCTTCGGTGGGGGTATCTTCCAACGACTTTGCTGATGCGATGCAAGAGTGTAACGGAGTGGTTTCCACTGAGGAGGTTCCTTGTCCGGCGGTTGGTGGTGGTGATCCCGAAGTTCTGGCCAGCTAGTTTTGTCTTCCTTCTTTAGTATCTTCACTTTCTACTTACGAGGATAGAAGGAATTTGGGGTCTTCTTCTTTGCCTGGGGGTCCGTGGCTTTGGCCTGGTCCGTTTCTTCAGTCTGGAGTGGTTCACGAGGAGTGTTTGCCAAACCATTCTTCTTCGGTTGTTCCCTTTTCTTTCCCGGGTTCTGGGAGTGTCGTGCCTCATCAATTGGTTAACCCTTGGGGAGCTTTTGGGCCGATGGTGGCGTTCTGGCCTTGTGCTGTGGGAAAAGGAGAATGGGTGGGGGGAGTCAATCCGTTAGCTGATGGGAGTGTTGTGAGCAACCCTCTTATCTGCCCTAATCCCTTGGTTGGGTGGAATGGGCAGCTTCGCAGTGGTTCTGTTGAGCAGTGTTCAGCGGTGAGCTCTTTATTGGCCTCAGCGGGTATGCAAGCAATTTCGGCGGAGGGTAAACCATTGGGTTTTCCAGAGGCTTGCACTGAAGGGCAGGTTCTTGAAGCAATTCAGAATGATCCTTTGGTTGATTCCTCACTCAGTTCGTTGAAAGGAAAAGGTCCTATAGTAGGAGGCAGCAAAAAGAAAGTGAATAGAGAATTAAAGAAGTTGGAGAGCTCTGTGAACTATGAGGGGTGGAAAGGAGGTTCCATTCTTAGGGTTCAGGAGGTTTTAAAATGAAAGTGCTCTCATGGAATGTTAGAGGTTGGGGGGGAGAGTGAAGCGCAGTTTGATTAAGGAAGTGCTTGGGCGAGAAAATCCGGATATTGTTATTTTAGTTGAGACTAAGTTAGGAACTTGTTGTCGGGAGTTAGTTAAGAGTCTATGGGGTAGAAGACAGGTTGAGTGGGCGTGTTTGGAGTTTGTGGGAGCTTCTGGGGGAATCTTGTTACTGTGGGATGGCAAGGTTGTCAAGTCCATTGAGGTGGTTAAGGGTTCTTTTTCGATTTCTGTGTCTTTTATGTTTCTGGGGGAGGTGGCGGGGTGGGTTTCTGGGGTGTACTGGCCTCCTAGGCAGAAGGGTCGAAATAAGTTTTGGGAAGAGCTTGGGGGGCTCTATGGGTTGTGTAGTCCTTGTTGGTGTTTGGCTGGGGATTTTAATGTGGTCCGTGATCCTCAGGAGAAGGCTTTGGGAGGAAGGGTGACTAGGTCGATGAGGTGCTTTAATCGGCTGATTGAGGATTGTGGTTTATTTGATCCTCCATTAGCGAACGGGAGGTTTACTTGGTCTAACAGCAGGTTTCGGAGTCGGATTGACAGATTTTTGTTGTCTAAAGGGTGGATGGATGTGTTCCTTAATGCGAGGCAGTCTCTGGGCCAAGAGTTACGTCTGGTCACTGGCCGCTTAATTTGGATTCAGGTGCTTTAAACTGGGGACGTTGTCCCTTTACGTTTGAGAATATGTGGTTGTCTCATCCCTCCTTTAGAGCCTCCTTCCCCCATTGGTGGCAGACTGAGGTGGGAGGACGTTGGGAGGGGTATCGGTTTATGGGAAAGTTGAGAGACCTCAAAGGTGTGCTTAAGTCTTGGAATAGTGAAGTGTTTGGAGACGTGCGGGTTAAGAAGCAGGAAGTGTTGAGGCGTCTAAATGAGTTGGATAGGCTTAAGGAAGAGGAGCAGGGGATTAATGAGCTAATGAGGGAAGAGCGGTTAGGGTTAAAAGCTGAGTTTGAATAGCTTGTTCTAAAGGAAAACATTAGTTGGAGACAGAAAGCTAAAGTTAGGTGGGCTAGGGAGGGGGATTGCAACACAGCCTATTTCCATAGAGTGGCAAGTGGCAGAAGGAGCAAGAACTTTATTAGCTCTCTTGAGAATGAGGCTGGGGCTGTTTTGCATGGGGATAAGGAGATTGAGGAGGAAGTTATTTCTTTTTTCTCTTCTCTGTTTGGTCCCGTCACTGCTCCCAGACCTTTTGTGGATGGTGTGGATTGGTGTCCCATCTCTGCCACAGAAAAAGATTCTCTGGACTCTCCTTTTACTTTGGAAGAGATTCAAGGAGTTGTCTTTGAGTGTGATAGGAACAAGGCCCCCGGGCTGGACGGGTTCTCTATGGCTTTTTTCCAAGATAATTGGGAGGGTCTGAAGGAGGATCTCGGGAGAGTCTTTTCTGTGTTTTATGAGAGAGGCATTTTGGATAGTACTTTAAACGAAACCTTTATTTGTTTGATTCCTAAAAAGGAGAAGGTTTTGAAGGTCACGGACTTCCGTCCCATTAGCCTAGTGACTAGTGTTTATAAGATTATTGCTAAAGTGTTGGCCAATAGGCTTAGAAAGGTACTCCCAACGACGATTTCGGAGACTCAAGGGGCTTTTTTGGAGGGTAGACAGATTATGGATCAAACGTTAATTGCTAATGAGGCTATTGAGGATTATAGATCCAGGAAGAAGGAGGGGATCCTGTTTAAGATTGATTTTGAAAAAACATATGATCATGTTGATTGGGATTTCTTAGATAAGGTTTTGGCGAAAAAAGGTTTTGGTTTTAAATGGCGGTCCTGGATTTGGAGTTGCATAAGGTCGGTTAGGTATTCTATCTTGGTTAATGGTAAGCCTAGGGGAAGGATTAAGGCTACCAAAGGTCTCAGACAAGGTGACCCTCTATCGCCGTTCCTTTTTCTCCTAGTGGTGGATGTCCTAAGCAGAATTATCTCCAAAGGGGTGATGGGTAATATTGTTGAAGGGTTCAAGATTGGGAGGAATAAGGTGGCCTTGTCCCATCTCCAGTTCGCGGATGATACGATCTTCTTTTGTTCTGGGAAGGAAGGCTCTTTCCTTAATTTGATTCAAATTCTCACCTTTTTTGAGGCCATGTCGGGTCTCCGTATAAACAGAGGCAAGTGTCAGCTTTTGGGCCTTAATTGTGACCCTTCTAAGATAGAGAGATGGGCGTCTTATGTGGGGTGTGAGGTTGGTGCTTTTCCATCCTCCTATCTTGGTCTTCCTTTAGGTCATAATCCTCGTAGTATCTTGTTTTGGGACCCGGTCTATGAAAAAATCCGCAAAAGGCAGGCGTCTTGGAGGAAGTGTTTTTTTTCTAAAGGTGGGAGACTTACTCTTATTCAATCTGTTTTGAGCGGTATTCCGATTTACTTCTTGTCCCTTTTTAGAATTCCCAGTTCTGTTTGTAAGGGGATTGAGAAGCTTATGAGGGACTTCCTCTGGCAAGGGGTGGATGAAGGTAAAGGTTCTCACCTTGTGAGTTGGGAGGTGGTTTTTAGGCCACTAGACCTGGGAGGTTTAGGGATTGGTAATGTGAGGGTGAGAAACAAGACCCTGTTGGCTAAATGGCTCTGGCGATTCCATCATGAACCCGATACTCTATGGTATAAGATCATTGTAAGCAAGTATGGTCCTCACCCTTTCGAGTGGACTGTTGGTGGGGTTTTAGGCACGTTCAGAAACCCGTGGAAAGATATTGCATATGAACTTCCTGTTCTTTCTCAGTTTGTTCTCTGTGTCGTGGGGGATGGGAGGGACACTTACTTTTGGGAGGATCAATGGGTGGGGGATAGTCCCCTTTGTTCTTTGTTTCCTCGTTTATATCACTTATCATCTATGAAAAACCATTCGGTGGCTTCGATCCTTTCCTTGGCCTCATTTCCTACTGCAGCCGTTTCGTCTATCTCCCTTGGTTTCTGCCGGGCGTTGACCAATAGGGAAACTACCGACGCTACCTCTTTGTTATCTCTGATTAGTCAGTTTCGGTTCTCTCCTCATAGGAGGGACGTCCGCCTTTGGAGACCTTCGCCCTCCAAGGGCTTCTCGTGCAGTTCTTTCTTTCATTGTTTATTCTGGCCTGGTGCGTCGAGTGGTTCTGGGTTATCCTCTCTGTGGAAGGTAAAGATTCCAAAGAAGGTCAAGTTCTTTGCGTGGCAGGTTTGGCACGGAAGGGTTAACACCATGGATCGTTTGTTGGACAGGGGTTCATCCCTGGTGGGGCCTTTTTGTTGTATTATGTGCAGGCGGGCAGTTGAGGACCTCGATCATATGCTCTGGACTTGTGACTTTGCTCGGGATGTGTGGAACTGTTTCTTTCGGCAGTTCAACTTTAGCTTTGTTGGTCAACAGGAGAGTAGAGCGAGATTCACGGATCTTCTACTCAGTTTGCCTTTTCGTGAGAAAGGGTTATTTTTGTGGCAGGTCGGGGTTTGTGCTATTTTGTGGTGCCTGTGGGCGAGAGAGAAATAATAGAATCTTTCGGGGGAGAGAGAGTTCTTCTATTGATGTGTGGTCCCTTATTAGATTCTATGTTTCTCTTTGGGCCTCGGTGTCGAGGCTGTTTTGTAATTATTCTTTAAGTCTTATATTGCTTGACTGGAGTCCCTTCTTTTAGTTGGCTCTCCTGTTTTTGTGGGCTTCTTTTTTTGTACGCCCGTGTATTCTTTCATTTATTCCTCAATGAAAGTTCAGTTTTTCATCAAAAAAATAAAGTTGGCTTTACAACATAATCCGACTACACCTTAACTTTTCCTCTAAAGAAAAAACCGCACAACAGCTGCAAAATATTTTTTCTTTCAGCGAGAGGTGAAGCACTCATGCTAAGCCACATAATTGAAGAGCTGCAAGCTTACTTTCTATTATAAGAACATAATAAAAGCAACCACCATGGATTGTCCTAGTGGTAAAAAAGGACCAATGTAACTAAAAGACTTAGAGAGAATATATTCAAGCCATGCTACCTAGGATTTAATATTTTATCAGTTTTTTTGGCAACCAAATGTAATATAGGGTCATAGAAATCTCATGAGAATGGTCAAGGTGCATGCAAGTTGGCCTGGACACTCACATAATAAAAACAAGCAAGGTATATCTTCACAATCTTTAAAACATAGCACACACTAAGTGGAACCCAGCACCAAACCCGGGCACATATTTTGTACTCTTTCCATTGTATTAACATTCTAAGCAGGCATTTCACAAGGATTTTTACTTTTTATGGGATACAGACGTTTTCACGCAAAAAAAACACTTGCCAGAAGAATCAAGCACGATATCTTCTATCCACCTCCTCATTTAGTTCCGAAGTCGCTAATAAGTCCAACATCAACAGGGGCTCTCTTTCTTCTTTTAGACACGTGAATATTATGACAAATGTTCATTTATGCAAGCCAGATGGTTTTATATAAGCTGCTATTTCTTTTCAATTCCTTGTTTTCCTTGATATTGACAAACAAAAAATGTGTTGGCATTTTTGATTATTATTGTTGTTGTTATCATCATATTTTGTAAATCATTTCTTATGTGGACTTTTTTTCCCATTCAATCTCTAGTAATTTATTAATTGAATGGACAATGAACCATGACATGATTATGTTTTATAATGTGCATCTTTTGTTCTTTTCATTTCTTTCAACCGAAGCTTTTCTTGTTCCTATAAAAAAAAAGCACATCTTGTTTATGAGAGCTGAAGTAGCAGGTGGTTCTACTGAGTGACTGCTATTGTACATTTAGTTTAATTTGGAATGAAAATATTATCGAATTTACACGAGGGGCAAGTCTTCTGTTACAGGCATCTAAGCTAATTATGCAATTTGTACTTGTTTGATTTTGTATTATACAGATATTGACGAGTGCGAAGAGAAGAAAGCCTGTCAGTGCCCTGAATGTAACTGCAAGAATACCTGGGGCAGCTACGAGTGCAGTTGCAGTGGTGATCTTTTGTATATCAGAGACCATGATACTTGTATAAGTAAGCAAAAGCATCTTTACGGGGGCAATTATCTCTGTGCTAATCTTTCAGTTAGTTTTTTTTTCAATGAAAAAAAAAAATAAAAGAGCCATTTTATTGATGAGGTGAAATGTAATGGAGAAAAACTCCTAGTTTCAGAGCTGCAGAACTGCTCTTCTATGGCAGACAATAGAAGGTGGTTGGGTACCAAAACATTTGGCATTAGTGCTTCTAGTAGAGGGACAAGAACTTCAAGCTCCCAAACAGCATCCATATTCCCCTCAACATTTATAGAAGACTTCTTTCTTTTAAATCAAGATTCCAAAAGACTGGCTTGCACTGCATTACGACACAGAGCACCGCGCCTGTTCTTGAGCTTAGGACACCCGAAAAGCATCCCTGTAATAAAGTTATAATTCGTTCTAGGAAAGGGAACTCTAAAGGTCTCGAGAAGTTTCCATCATAGTTTTAGAGTTGACTGTCTGTTACAGACCTCTTGCTCTAAACAACTTGGACCAAGAGTTTTTTTTTTTTTTTGGAGGGGGTAGCTTGTAAAGAAGTTGGTTCCATTGCCTTAACAAATTATTGAGTTAGAGAATCTTGAAAGATGTAATGTTTTCACAAACGTTCCATCTCGATTTGCAGGTAAGGCGTCTAGTGGCAGATCTGCCTGGACTGCTGTTTGGGTTATTTTGATAGGCTTGGCTATGGCTGCTGGTGGAGCATACCTAGTATACAAGTACAGATTAAGGGTAAGCTCATTGATATTATTAAACTGACCTTGTTTATGCTGTTTTATCAGATTTATAATCCTTGGGATGTTTTGCTTCTGCAGTCATACATGGATTCAGAAATCAGAGCTATTATGGCTCAGTACATGCCTCTTGACAGCCAAGCCGAAGTTCCGAACTATGTCAATGAAAATCATGCATAAGAAGGAAGACGATATATTAGAAATCTGTCAATGAAAATCATGCATAAGAAGGAAGACGATATATTAAAAATCTGTCGATGATTGCACACAGTAGAGTGTGGAGTGGTCTGTCACATCAAACTTGGTCGTAATCCAGTGATGAGTTTTGAGCCTAGATGTTTGCATTCTTGTAATATATGACAATAAACGAATAGGGTTTTGAATTTGACATGTTGTTAGACTATAACATGCTGGGGAATTCTCTGTTGGGTTTTTATTTGGGCAGTTGCAGAGGATTCATGTGATTAACTTATGCGTTGGATGGGCTAAGCATCATGCTACACTGTAGTTTGTTGGTGAGGAGGTTAAATATGGTTATGTAACTTAAATAAGATTGTTGTTTGTAGCACTATAATGTCAAAGGGAAAAATTGTAAACTTTGCATGCTTTATTTTTTCTTCTCTTTTGAGAATATTGCATCCTTAATAAGAGGGATAGAGAGATGATTCAAACCTACAACACACGGGGAGAGGATTCGACCTCCATTATCATGAAGGAACCGAACAGAACATTGTTCCACAACCTATCCATCACATGGACCTCTCTTTCGTGGCTGACCACCACCTTCAAACGATTATCCGAAGAATCCTGCTCTTATAAGTTCTTCTCGGAACAAAGGAGTGACGATTACATCATTTGGGTTGAAAAATTACAGAATCGACATGGTTACTTTGTTGAAATCAACCAGCACAGCAAGAACGATGGTAAGACACAATTAGTCATTCCATTCATTCCAAAGGACCAAAGTGCAAACGAGAATTAATCCATTAGGTTCATGGAAAAAGAAAGCGACCATTAAAAATATATTTTTGACAGGTTTGGGAGGAGATAGATGAGTAACGTCACAAGATGGTCATGAGAGAAACGCATGCGTATTTTCAATAATTTTATCTCCGATCACAATCTTATGGATATCATCCTTCAAAATGGTCAAGTTTCAGGGAAGATCCATCTCTTAATTACCCTTATTGATCCTTTTTTAATCACTAATGATTGTGTTTTGAAGTTCGTTTAGATCGTCCTACTTCGAATCACTAACCAATTCTATTGTCCTTTGGCGATCTTACATGGGGTCCAACACCTTTCACATTTGAGAATTAATTCTTGCCTGCTTCAAGTTTTTTTCTTACCGTTTGTGGAAAATTGGTGGACTCAAAATCAGATTATTGGTTGGCCAGACCATGGATTTATGCAAAAGATTGAAGAAAGTTTTACCATATACGATTGCTGAAAATTAGATGACTTTTGTAGAAGGAAGACAAATTCTAGCTAGACGCTTCTCTTATTGCCATGCCCATGTGATTATTCATGATTGGCGTGTCTGAAAGAAATTGAGCTTAATTCTCAAGCTAGATTTAGAGAAGGCCTTTGATAAGATTGATTGTGGGATTCTTGATGCGATTCTTCAAGCAAAAGTTTTTGGCTCTCTTTGGAGGAAATGGGATTTATGGTTGTATTTCTAGTGCCAATTATTCTATTATTATTAATGGGCGTCCAACGGGAAAATTATCCCTTCTCAAGGCATTCGACAAGGAGATACATAATCTCTGTTCCTCTTTTTACTTGTCTTGGATTTAATTGTCTTCTTCATCATGGAACTCACTTGGGTAAGAACTCAACCAATACCATTAGAACCTCTTCTTTTGTGGTTAACCATCTTCAATTTGCAGATGATACTTCATTATTCTCTTCTATGGATGCCAAGAAAATTGAGAATCTTTTTGATATTATTCATATTTTTTAGAAGGCTGTGGGTCTTAATATTAATTATGCCAAGAATGAACTCGTTGGCATCAATATTTGGAAAATTGTGATAGGTAGCTAGGAAAAAATAGCCGAAATAAAAAATGGCTAAAAATTATTTTGTTAGGAGAGGAGAGTGATAATTATTTATTTCGTTTTTGCCTCATATATATATATATACAGATACTTACGGTCAATCCCCCAACTACAAGTAGATTTAAAAAAAAAAAATTTGCAACCCTCTCTAACTGAATTTGAATCATCTTTGACAATTCAAATATGCATAATTTTAATTCTAATTATTTACAAATTTATTATTCTTATCTTAATTCAAGATTTTTATCCAAAATTTCAATCCCTAGATCTTTGGCAATTCAAATCTGTAAAAATTTATTTCTAATTATTTACAAATCTATTAGTTTTACCTTAATTCAAGCTATCAGCCACTGCCATTTATATTTAAATCCTTTATCAACAAATGCCACTTATCAAACTTGATTTTCTACTTTTTTGAACCATCCTAATTACACAAATAAGTATATACCCACAACATTGTCATTTATATTTGTAAGTATATAGTAACATATACAATAAGTAAGATTTTCAATACCATACATGCAATGATTGTCAATACCATACATGCAATGTTCTATGTATGTCACATTATATACCTATAACGTAATCTAGGTGTACAAAAAATGCCACAATTATTATCAAAGTCTATAGTTTTATATATGTATAATTTAAACACATCAAATACTTATGTATAATAGTATCTATTTAAGACCCAATTTTGATATTCTAGTATTTGGGATATATGGCATATTGCTTGTTTGATTTTAAAAAATTTGGATGAAGGATAACTTGTAATAAAAAAAAAAAAGTATTGGAAAACAATTGCGAATGTGAACCTGGTTGAAGGAAAAAGAAAAGAATAGACAAGAAAAAGGAAATATATATATATATATATATATATATATATATATATATATATATATATATATATATATATATATAATAGTGAAGTGAAAGCCATGGGAGTTTTTGATAAAAAAAAAAGAGAGAAATTAAAAAAAAATAATTTGTGTGGCCCTCTGGAAGCCACACCATAAAGGAAAAGAATATTATTATATATATATTTTTTAAAAAGAGAGAAATAAAATGATGTTGGAAAAAATGAAAATGAAAAAGGAAAGGGAAAGTGTTCTAGAAAATGAAGAAAGAAATGAAGAGAAGGAGAAAGGAAGAAAAGAAAAGAGGAAGAGAAAGAGAGGGAAAGGAGATGACTGAAAACTTGTTGGAAACTCGCTAAGAGCTCGTCGGAAAGGCTATAGCTAATTTTGAAAGTAGTTGAAGAAAATTTTAGCTCGTCAGAAAGGCTATAGCTCGTCGGAAACTTGCCGGTAAGCCTTTCTTGAAGGAAAAAAAAAATGATAAATGGATGATTTATCTCTTGAGTTTCTTCTTATTGTTCAATAAATTTGATGGATCCTTGGATATATTACTTCTTTAATTTGGGGTTGACTTGAACAAAAGAATGAAGTTTTATGTGGATTTTTTTTACTCCCTTACACCAAGAAAACTTATTGAGGTTTTGATTGCTGTGGTTTTAATTATTATTGTTGGTGTGGCAAGATCAATAGGAGAGTTTATCATAGAAAGAAATAAAGAAAAGGGCTAGAATGAAAGTTGTAAATATGTAAAAAGGGAAGAAATGCTTTGTAGGCTTAAGAAAGAGAAGATGAATAGTAGAAGGAAGTGATGGACTATTTTTTTTTATCATTAAAAATACATAAAAGAAGTCATTGGAAGAAGAGAGATATTTTTGTATGGAGGCTTTTACGTTGGAATTATAGAGAGGGATAGATGAGGATTATTTTTATTATAGGAAATAAAACAATGGTTTGTGAGGAGAGAGAAGAAAGTAAAAGTTAATTGAAGAAAATGACAAAAATGTACCTTGGTAATTTAAGGATGAAAGAGGAAGTGTATTTGAAGGTTTGACTAATGGATATTGTTTAAGGATGAAAAGTTGGTTTTCCAACTATATGCTTTGAAGAATAAATTGTGATATAATTATTGGAATTTCAGATCGAACGGAGTTCGGAATGACTAATTGCAACTCAGAATGCTAGCGTCGATAATTTTGTGAGTGGTTATTTTATAAATTATTCTTACTATTTTAGCAATGAATGAACCTTGGAGATTTGAAATTAAATACGATTTATATTAATACAACTATATTTTAATCATTGAGAAGTATGACGAATTGAGGAATTGATGTTTATTTCGTAAATCGTTTAATCATTTGAATCAAAGAAAATTTGATTTGTGAAGAGAATGAATTAAGTTTGCTAAATTGAAATTGTGTTTGAGTATCCTGAAAGTTTTAGAGAATTTATGATTATATTTGTTTTTAGAGCAATTGCTAAGAGATATTTGAGAATTTTGATGATTTTTGAGATGTTTGAAGAGTTTTAATGTTTACTGAGAAATGTATGAAATTTATGAGATGTGGATTCAGAGAAAATATGACTTTAGAAATTTTTTATATTATTGAGAGATTTGATTATTATTTAAGAATTTATACATGTTTAGTGTTATTTGAAAATCTCTCAAGTTTATGAGATGTTTAAAGAAAGAGCATGGTTTTCAAAAAGAGTTTGAGAATCAAGAGACGTTTTATGTTAAAAGTGGATTTTTAAACCACTAGATCTTTGTACCCATGGTGATTACCTGGTATGCTATGAGAATGTGTTTCCATAGTATGCTTGCGTGCTGAGGCCACATGGGATGTAGGAGAATGTTGGGGCTATTAGGTGTCGAATTCGGATTCCAAATCCTGGTCTTGAAGCATTACAGATGATAGAGTTCACTTTGCATGCACGTATGATAGAGACATGCTCTACTATGTATCTGAAGATTACTCGATACATAGTATGACAGAGATTGCTCTACTGTGCATATTGAGATTACCCTACGCCAGTATGACAGAGATTTGAGTACAGATTTGGTGATAAATTTTACTAGTTATGTTTATGCTTTCCAGAGCTGTAATTATAGATTTCCTATCTATGTGTTCTACTAAAATGTGCTTAAGTTTCAAGAATTGTTTTATTTACAGACTTTAATGTCTTTAAATGATCTCGAAAGTTTTTAAACTATTCGTGATTTACATTATTTCACAGAGTTATGAATTTCTGTTTAGTAAGAGAATTATTTTTCCTGAAAATTTATTTTCTCATGGAATTACCACTCACTGGGCTTTTTAGCTCATTCTTTTCTTCTTAATTTTCCACCAGGTTGCTCTTGAGTTTCAACCGGAGTTAGCTAATCAGAATCTGCCACCAGTCTTGCAAAGTCATTGCATATCATCTTTTGTAAGAAAAGAGAGAAATCTTGTTTGCGTTGTTTATGGGATATTTATAGATACAATTAGATAATGATTAAGAGATAAAGACTCGTGCTAGGTTTGGTAGAGTTACTCTGGGGTGGGGTGTGACAATCTACATGCAAATAAATGTAGCAACAAGGTATAGTAGTCTATAGTACTATAATCTTGTAACCCACATAAGATCACTACGTAAAACCATCTACATACTTATGTGTATGGAAGTATATACATGCAATAATTATAGCAATCCAAAAATGACTATGTTTCCTTACCATGATACGTGACTCTTGTATATTTCATAAAAATCAAAATAACAACCATGATATATGGGTCCTATAAGTTGCATTATTTTCAAAATTTTGACCTTCAACAAATCCCTAAAAAAGGGGATGGATTTTTTTTTTATTAAATATGGTAGGTTTTGTTTTTAAAACAATTGAAACATAATCTAGAATCCAAAATCCTAAATTCTAGAATGAAAATGTCAGCTTATAATCTAAGGATGAAAAATGTTTTGAAGCCCGAATCTCCAAAATACCAAGTTTGTCCAAAGAAAAGAAAAAAAAAATGCGCACACTAGAGCAAAATGAAGCGATGGTAGGTGATTCAAGCACGAAAGAGCAAAGACTGCCGAGCAGCTTAGGAGCGTCAAGCAACGTAGGATGTTGAAGAAGAAGAAAGAAGATGAAGGTTTCAAAAGCATTGAAGAATAAAGAAACTAATGCATGTGATTTGGGAAGAAGAATGATAATCGTTGCATTAATTGATGTCATGTATGATATTATTGATTCGATTTTTTTTCTCGAGGAATGCAAAATCAGATAGCCTAGTTACTGATTTTTAAATTAGGAATATCTATTTATGTTTAGGGTTTAAGGTTACTGATCATTGGAGGTTAAAACATGGAATTATAGATGAAATTATGAATATCTATACTCCTTGTTGTGACTTAATCTAGGGCTTCATTTTCGTTTTTATTAGATTCATATAGCTTCATTGTGTTTTCATACCCATATAGCTCAATGGTTAATGTTACCAATTTCAAGTTAAATGAGGAATACATGCCCATATAGTTCTATTTTGAAGTTAGCTAGATGTAATTACAGATGTATTTTTGAATATATACTCATTGTTGGAACTTATCTAGATCATCGTTTTTATTTGTGTGCTCATCACTTTCTTTGTTAACTCATTAGTGTGGAACCTATCTATGCACATTTTATAGTCTTTAAATATGCCATATTAAGAGTTTAGAAATTAATTCGAAATAATGTTAGGTCACAGATTATAATTTATTCTTGGTTGTTATGTTTGTTGTTTTTTCAATTTTCATCTCTCTCATCCTTAATATGCTCTATTGTTTTAGCCTTTCTTTTAGTTTCTTTAAAAATGAAAATTTTAGATCAGGGGTAATTTAGTCCGAATCCAATAGAGCATACACTTCTATGATCTACCCTTTGCTAATATGCCTACATATTTATGTCTTTCTTCAAAATTCCTAATGATAGCACTCAAATAGTGCTATCTTATAACCTATTATTTAGGCTAGATTTGTTATGAATTTGTGAGCTTTTATGCCTATTTCTCTTGATTTTGTAGAAATCGAGCTTGAGAAGCAAAACTGAGTATTCCAGAGTTATTTGGATAATTTTAGAGCCTTTTGGAGCCATATTGAAGATCAAAAAAGAGATGAGATGAAGAATGAAGTATTGAGAATAAGGGAGAGCATTGAGAAGTTGTCCAGAGCATCTCAACGCCGTGCTATAGCTCAAGTTGGAACCCAAAATTGAGAGGACAATGTTAGCATCTCAACGTTGTCAGATAGGGTTGAAACGCTAGCCTCGACTTTCAAAACACATGGAAGACCACTTCCGTTCGTAGCGTCTAGACGTTGGGGGCACATGCTCAAGAAAAAACGTTATCATTTGAACATCGTTGAGATGCTGTTCCTAGTGTCTCAATGTTGTCTAGATAAAAGGGTATTTATTCTTTATTTTCTCTTCATCCAAAAGGAGGCCAAACTGAGGGTTTCTAGCCCTAATCTTGATTCCAAGCTTATTTTGGGGGTTTTGGGAGCAATTGTGGAGTAAGATTGAAGATCCGGAGCTCAATGGACATGGAGATTGCAACAGAAACACAAGATCGACCTACATTTGCCAATTTCTATTATTTTCCTTTCAATTTAGGTACTGTAGAGGCTGTAAATTAGGGGCTTTAGGGCTGTATTGACTAATTTAGAGTAGCTTAGTCCTTAATTACTTGGGATTTATTGTTTTGTATTGGAGTTAATGCTTAATTAAGCATTATTTTGGATTAATTATTGCTTGTTTGATGGGTTGTGACTAATTAGGTTTTGAATCATTTATTCATTTAGTGTTTAATGCTCTTTTAATCAGTGTTCATTAACTAATTGAGGTAGATCTAAGTTGAGCACGATAGAGGAAACTTAGTTTAGCTTAATGTATGATTAATTAGCTACCCGAGTGACAACGAGATTAGTGGTTAATTAATTATAGTTGGTGTTGAAGGTTAATTAAGTGAATATTGTTTAATCAATTCGTTTTCTAAGTGGAAACTGGACAGAGAGAAACTTAGGCAAGAATCGAATGCATGACTGGTGTTTATTTACCTGAGTGACAGCGGGAAGAATAAATAAACAATTGAGGTCCAAAATGAAGAGTCTTAATTATTGGGATTTATGCCATAAAGCCTTGTAATTAATGATTTATTTAATAATTAATAATAATTTTGATTATTTTATTTGTAATATAATATTATCCATTATATGAAAAATCCAAGGTTATTAATGTAATCTTGAATAATATGTAGTTGACATACGTGAGGATCATGTTCAAGAAATAACTTAAAGGTTCATAGTATAGAGATATGGTTGAGTGCTTTATCATGGTAACATTATTGATACGACCCACTTTGTAATAGTTACAAATGAGTTGATCCAAATCGTTCATGTAGAGACATGTGAGTGAGAGTATCTTATACAATGAGTTTGTATAAGATTGGATCATGAAATATTTAATCTCTCTTTATAAATCCGTTAATTGAGAAGATTAATATTTCATCAGGATGATCATATGTGGCTGGATCTTAATCCTGAGTGAGTTATGAACTCCTGCCTGTGAGGTTTGTCATTTGATTTGCATGGGTCAGAGTGACTTTTGTAGTCGATTCAATAAGCCTGCCATTTTGGGGACTTGACCAAATAGGGAGTTGAAAACATAATCTCATAAGATGGAATTAACTCATTCTCATATAGGGTAAATAGACGAGTAGTTCTTTTAAGTACTGATTTTGAGACTTGAACAATGGGCCCCACCATCTCACTAGCCCTAGAGGGACTTAGTTGATGGTTGGATCATTAGATGATCAGTGGTATTTAAGGTGCCAGATGTAATTAGAGGGGTAAAACATACTTTTGACCCAGCTGTAATTATGAACAACTCGTGAAAGATCAACTTGCATGTGGTGATTATATCTATGGACACAACTTGTCCTACATGCATAAGAGTGCAACTCTAGGTCTATAGTGAAGTGACCTTAGAGTTAATGAATGAAAATTGATTAATTAAAGAGTTTAATCAATCAATTTTGTATCATTGGAGCTTATAATCTGTAGGTCCATAAGGTCCCGTTGCTAGCTCATACGAACAATTAGGGATCAACTTTATTGAAGAAAATTTGAAACGTTCAAATTAATATTTAATATATTTGATATATTAAATGAGAAAAAATATATTTATAGTATTTGATACATTAAATATAAAGTAAAATTATTAATGTATTAAGATACAAATATATATAAAATTTTAATGAGATTCAAATAAGAAAATATATATTAGAAGAGTTTGAAATGTTTGAATGAGATTCAAATAGTTTAAATATATATTTTAATATTAGATATTAAAATATATATTATTTAATTAAGACAAAGTTTTGCCATAGGTGGTCACTATAAATAGGATCTTTATGGTTTATGTAAAATAGTGTCTCCTCCCTTGAGAGAAAAGAGTTCTCTCAATTCTCTTATCAATTCCCTCTCTCTTTCAAGAAGCTCCCACAAAGCCTTGGTCATGTGTTCGAGTCATAGCAAATAGGCTTTGTGGAATTGGAGTTTCAACAATGTTGGAGTTGGAGCACACGGAGAGGAGATAAAGACCCGTAAGAACTTTCTCCGTATTTGTGTCAAAGGTTTGGTTGTTTAACCTTAGTTGTTATTTAATTCTAAGTAAATTCAAAGACGATCCAATGCAAAAGTTCATTCCTATCAATTGGTATCAGAGAGAGCTTTGAATTTTGTTTAGAATTAAAATTGTGTATGGTGGGTACTTTAATTATATATATATATATATGATATATGTGGTTTTGAAAATTGACTGTTTAGGCTATTTGTCATTAGCTTTATTACTTTGATTAGATCAAATGTAAAACTCGTAAGGGCTAGGATACTTTGTAATTTTTATTTAGAATTTTTTCAAAGCTACTGTATGAACTTCAAATGATGGTGAAAATGAGACTCATGGGTCACGCTGGCAGTGCATTTGAGTCTAGAGATGCGACTAGTTAACAAAGAATGTTGAACTTCAACAATGCATATCCTTGAAGGTTGTAGACGAAAATATCTCCTACCTACAACAAGTTTTTTTTTTTTTTTTTTCAATGAGAAAGCCCAATGGGGTTTTATGAATATTCTACTTCCCAATATGTTATGAACACTTAGTTCATGCATGAAGTAGTTCATGTGTGATGTAGTTCATATGGGACACTGAGAAGCTTTTGATTGCATGAGGTAATTCATGTGCATGTTTTATTCAAACTGCTATTGTTGGCTATTTTGATTCAAGAAGCTATCGGCATATGTAGACTAACAAGCAGTGGTCAGTGGTGTGTTTTGGTTCTTTTGGCCAGTGGTGTATTGAGCTGAAGCCTTCAAATTCAGGCAGTGTGAGATTTTGACATTTTGATTTAGCGGCAGAGAAGATGAATTTAAAGTTTTTGTTAACCCTAAATTTGGATGGTCCAGCAAGGAAAGAAATTGAAGACTAATATATGTCTTGAAAATTCAAATTGTGTAATTTTGAATTTAGTCTTTAATTTCTAGGATATGCTAAATATGCCGATCAATTTTGCTTTGTTTTAATTTAATTATGCATGAGATGTATGTTTTAAATTATTTGATTGTTGTATAAAGTATGTCATTTAGATTAAAATCCTACCATAGATTAAGCATGTCATGCATCGTAATTGTTTATTTTGAATAAAATTGTTATATTTAGAATAATTTGATTAGGATGTTTTCTAATAGAATTAAGATGCTTTCCTAATAAGCTTGTATTTTTCATATCTTTGAATATAATTGTTATATTTGGAAAATTAAATTAGGATGTTTCCTTTATTACTTGGAATGCATGTTTTCCTAATAGGATTAGGATCATTCCTAATGAGATTAGAGTTTCCTTAAAGTCAAGATATTTTGTTTCATGTTTTAAATAGTTTAAAATTTGAATTTAATTTAATCTTTATTTGTTTTTAATTGGATTAGAATTTAGGATAATCTTTTAGTTTTGCTCTAAAGAGTTTCAAATGGTGGAATTTTAAGATTGTCCATGAAGTGAATTCGTTTTTAATAGCATTATAAACATGGCTTAAATTCACTTAGGTTCATTAATTTTTAGTAATTAATAGTTAATTAAAGATTAATGAATTTTTAAATAAAATTGACTATAAGAGAACTTTGTCTATGGAAAGTTTTGTCTAGGTTGGGGTATATAAGCTGATCGAAAGGGAACACCTCTAATTGAAACTGACCTAGGAGTTGAATTAGTCAAATTTTATTTAATTTCATAAAGTATGCTCATAATGTGATTAGTTTTTTTAAATAGTTTAAATTCACATTAAAATCAATCTAACCAACACAAGGGTTATGAAAGGATAGATTGAGGATTTAGATAAATGAGATTAGCCTAATTTGTCTAAGTAGTAGAAAACTTTATTTTCAACATACTTAGTGGGAGAAGAACGTATGTCAAGATATATCCTATGGTCTCTATCAATGATGCACAAAGTGAGATTCATGCAGGGCCTCGTGTCAACTTTTGGTCCGTCCTCCCTACGGAAGGTGTTTGCATGGGTCAGTATTAGGGTGAATCTCCTAAGAAAGTATTTTCAAAATAGTAAGTGGGAGAAGGAAATGTATCAACATATCCTATGGTCTCCATCATTGGTTCACATCGTGAGATCCATCTGGGGCCTCGCGGGGGCTTTTGGACTGTCCTCCTACGGAAGGTATTTGCATGGGTCAATATTAGGGTGAACTCTTGAGAATGATAGGATTGTAGTTTTGTTTCCAATACTTGACCTACTCTACGACAACACTTCTTGGGATAAAACTATGGGATCTAAAATGATGGATCACGCTTACCAAGGACTTATTAAGGTTGTTAATAATGTCATTGACCAAACTAATGGTAACTAATTATTATAAGAATAAAAGTTATTCTAGTATAATACTTGGTTGAGATTGTCTCAGTTTTGTGAGAGAACACTTGACCTATCCTACAACAGCACTTGTTCTACCTCACTAAAGTACCATAGCATTATAAATAATTTATAGGGTTCATTTTTTCAAATTGTTTGATTTCTATGCTAAAATTGAATGGATAATTGTTTGCATGATGTTAAATAATATATTTTATATATTTCAATATTATGTCAATTTCTCTCATAATTTTATTTTTAAATACTAATTTGTCAAGTTGAGAAAATTTTATTACTTGGAAACGTAACATTAACATTATAATGACGGTGTAAGATATTTATTTGTTTTTGTTGAGAAATGTTCTCAAAATTCGTTGCCAATACTAATCGAATTGTTCGTAAAGCACATGATTAATGCATCAAAGGTAATGAGATAGCTTGTAGATATTTCTTAGTTGACATGTTAGTTGTTAAGCTTAGAAGATAAAGAAAATGACAACAATATATGAGATGTTGAAGTCAATAGAAACTAAATTTAGATAATTATCTAAATGATTTCGAAATTAAGTATTACAAAAATCCAAGAAAAGAAACCAAATAACTGAAGCTATATAAAAGGAAATTGTTCAGAAATTACCAGGGCAGTCATAATGAGAGGAAATTTTGAAATATCTATGTGGGAAGAAAAATAAATGAAAGTAAATTAGATTTACTGGATTTTTGGTAAAAAATAAATATGATAGTTGATACAAGATCTACTATCAATATTTATACTTCATTGTAATATTTGAAAAATACTTAACATGTATAATAATTTCTACAGATTGGCACTAGGAAACCAATCCCAGTTGGTGTAGTGGGAGACACTAAGATATCATTAAGGGATGATTGTTGCTTAATGCTGAATATAGGTTTTTTAGTACCATATGAGAATTTCAGTTTCTCAAACTTTATTACTGAACAATTGAGTATGGATTTTTTCAAGTATTAAAGTTTATATTTTTCAAAATTGTTTGAAAATACATTCAGCCGAAAATAATAACAATCTATATTTTCAACATATACATACTACAAAATACTGAGATATTCAAGATTATAGAATCCACAATAGAAAGATAAATTGTTTGCTCCTAAAAGATAATACTTGATTTTGGCATTTAAGGTTGATTAACATTAACTTGAATATAATGAAAAGACAAGTAAAAGGTCATTGTCTAAAAGTTAGAGTTAATTATTTTACCTATATGTAGATCTTGTTTTTCATGCAAGATAATCATTAGGCCTTTGTTGGATAGGGCTACAAGGCCAAAGAAGACTTTGGGCTTACACATTTTGACCCAAGTGGTTTGGTGAATGTAAAGGTAAAATAAAGTCATGAATATTTCATTGCTCTAATTGATGATCATTCAAGGTACAAGTATCTTTACCTAATATAAATATAAGTCTAAATTTTTGAAAAGTTCAAGAAAATTAAGGTTAAAGTTGAAAATCAATTAGGTAAGTCTATCAAGACATTATGATCAGATCATAGTGGAAAGTACAAGAATCTTACGTACTAAGATTAGTTGATAGAAAGTGGGATTGTATCCCTGATAGAAATGAACTCTTCATCCCGCAGTTGAAGCATTGGATCGTTTTTTATTTTAGGTTAAAACACCATTTTGGTCCCTGTACTTTGGGCTTTGTTTCATTTTGGTCCATGTACTTTCAAATGTCCAATTTTAGTCCCTGTACTTTCAATAAAGTTTAAAATTGGTCCATATGACAAGTTTGAAGTTAATTTTTATCAAAATTGGTTAAATAATAATAATAATTTTAATACAAGAAAAGACATCATGTAAACTTACTTCCAAACTTTATAGAGGAAAAGCTAATAGAGACTAATTTTTAAAGAAAAATTAACCATAAACTAATAGTAGAGACCAATTTTAAGCTTTATTGAAAGTACAAGGACTAAAATTGGACATTTGAAAATACATGAACCAAAATGGAACAAAGCTCAAAGTATAGGGACCAAAATGGTATTTTAACCTTGATTTTATTTAAAATTAAACTAAAAATAATATTAATTAAGAAAACTTACTTTTGAGATAAATATGGAGAATATTCTAGCGGGTCTTTATCTCATCCACAAAATCTTCCTAGCTATGACTCTAACACAAGATCAAGACTTGTGGAAGCCTCTTGAAAGAAAATCCTCAAGGGTTTGGAGCTGAAAAAGTCTAGAGAGAATTCTCTATTGAGGAGATATGTGTTCTATCAAGAATGTCCAATGGCTCACCCCTAGGGTTCTATTTATAGTGGTCTAGGGAAGATAATTAAATAATATATTTTAATATATAATATATTAAAATATATTTATCTAACCAATTTGAATCTTATTAAAACATTTTAAAATTATCCTACGACATCTATTTCCTAATTTGAATCCAATTCAAATTTAATAAATATATTTTCTTTAATGTATCTAATATACATTAATTATTTTAATATTTAATGTATCAAATACAACAAATATATTATCCTCTTTTATATTTAATATATCTAATATATTAAATATTAATTTGAACACTTCAAATTACATATTAATTTGAACATTTCAATTTTTTTTTTCAACTAAATTGATCTTTTAGTGTTACTATGAGCTAGCGAGGGGGCCTTATGGACCTACAGATTATAAGCTCCAATTATACAAAATTAATTAATTAAACTCTTTAATTGATAAATTTTCATTCATTAACTCTAGGGCCACTCCACTGTGGACCTAAAGTTGCACTCTCATGTATTGTAGGACAAGTTGTGTCCATTGATATAATCACTACATGCAAGTCGATCATTCATGAGTTGTTCGTAATTACAGCTGAGTCAAAAGTCCGTTTTACCCCTGTAATTACAACTTGCACTTTAAGTACCACTGATCCCTAATGAACAATTTGTTTATGATCCAACCATAGACTAAGTCTCTTTCGGGCCAGTGAGAGGGTGGGGCCCCATTGTTCAAGTCCCGAAATCAGTACTGAAGGGAACTACTCATCTATTTACCCTATAAGGAAATGAGTGAATTCCATATTGTGAGATTATGTTCCCACTCCCTATTTGGTCAAGTCTTCAAAATGATAGGCTATTGAATCGGCAACAAAAGCAACTCTCGCCCATGCAAATCATGTTGGGATTTATGCCATAAAGCCTAGTAATTAATTAATTATTTGATGATTAATAATAATTTTGATTATTTTATTTGTTATATAATATTATCCATTATATGAAAAATCCAAGGTTATTAGTGTAATCTTGAACAATATGTAGTTGACATAAAGGAGGATCGTGTTCAAGAAATAACCTAAAGAGTCATAGTATATGGATAAGGTTGGGTGCCTTATCCTAGTAACACTATTGATACGACCCACTTTGTAATAGTTACAGATGATTTGATCCAAATCATTCATGTGGAGACATGCGAGTGGGGGTATCTTATACAATGAGTTTGTATAAGACTGGACCACGAAATATTTAATCTCTCTTTATAAATCCGTTAATTAAGAAGATTAATATTTTTTCAAGATGATCATATGCGACTCAATCTTAATTCTGAATGAGTTATGAACTCTTGCCTGTGAGGGCTTGTCCTTTGATTTGCATGGTCGAGAGTGGCTTTTATAGCCAATTCAATATGCCTACCATTTTGGGGACTTGACCAAATAGGGAGCTGGGAACATAATCTCATAAGATGGAATTCACTCATTCTGGATAGGGTAAGTAGATGAGTAGTTCCCTTATGTGCTGATTTCGGGACTTGAACAATGGGGCCCCACCTTCTCATTAGCCCGAGAGGGACTTAGTTTATAATTAGATTATAAACAAATTGTTCATTAGAGAATCAGTGGTACTTAAGGTGCAAGATGTAATTATAGGGGTAAAACAGACTTTTGACCCAACTGTAATTACGAACAACTCGTGAAGGATCGATTTGCATATAATGATTATATCTATGGACACAACTTGTCATACAGTGCATAAAAGTGCAACTCTAGGTCTATAGTGGAGTGACCTATAGTTAATGAATGAAAAATAATTAATTAATTTTATATCATTGGAGCTTATAATCTATAGGTTCATAAGGTCTCCTTGCTAGCTCATAGTAACACTAAAAGATCAATTTAGTTGAAAGGAAATTTTGAAATGTTCAAATTAATATTAATTTGAAGTGTTCAAATTAATATTTAATATATTAGATATATTAAATATAAAAGAGGAAAATATATTTATGGTATTTGATACATTAAATATTAAAATTTGAAATGTTCAAATTTAATATTTAATTTGAAGTGTTCAAATTAATATTTAATATATTAGATATATTAAATATAAAAGAGGAAAATATATTTATTGTATTTGATACATTAAATATTAAAATAATTAATGTATATTTGATATATTAAATAAAATATATTTATAGAATTTGAATAAGATTCAAATAAATAAATATCGTAGGAGATTTGAATGAGATTCAAATAAATATAAGATATATTTTAATATATTAGATATTAAAATATAATATTTTAATTATTGCAAAGATTTTCCCTTGGTCTCTATAAATAGGACCCTTGGGTTGAGCCATTATATATAACATACATCTCCTCAATAGAGAGAATTAGAGAATTCTCTATAGACCTCTTCCTCTCCAATCCCTTGGAGATTTTCTTTTAAGAGGCTCCCACAAGCCTTGGTCTTATGTTCGAATCATAGCCATGAAGACTTTGTGGAAAATATAAAAATCCACCAGAAGATTCTCCATATTTGGAAGGCATTTATTGCTTAATCCTTGTATTTTAGTTTAATTCTAAATAAATCAAAGACGATTCCTATGCTTCTGCTGTGGGTTTAATTCGATTGCCTTCAAATCAAAGGACAAGCCCTCACATGCAGAAGTTCATAACTCACTCAGAATTAAAATCGAGTCACATATGATCATCCTGATGAAATATTAATCTTCTCAATTAACGGATTTATAAAGAGATATTAAATATTTCGTGGTCTTGTCTTATACAAACTCATTGTATAAGATACCCCCACTCACATGTCTCCATATGAATGATTTGGATGAAATCATTTGTAACTATTACAAAGTGGGCCGTATCAATAGTGTTACCAGGATAAGGCACCCAACCTTATCCATATACTTTGACTCTTTAGGTTATTTCTTGAACACGATCCTCCTGTATGTCAACCACATACTGTTCAAGATTACACTAATAACCTTGGACTTTTCATATAATGGATAATATTATATTGCAATAAAATAATCAAAATTATTATTAATTATTAAATAATTATTTAATTACGAGGCTTTAGGGCATAAATCCCAACAATTCCAACTCTTAATACCAAGTATACAATTGTGTGAATTGTGCTACAAGAGGAGAAACATGACCTTGTTAGAAATGGTCACATCATTAATGAGTTATACACCATTATCAAGCTCCGGTTAGGATATGCAATAGAGATTGCATGATGAACATGATTCTCTCCAAAAGTGTCTATGAGACAATTTTGGGATAATGGAAGAGTAGTAAAATAAGTTTACAAAACACTTCAGAATTTGACAATGTTAAGCGTACGTACTGAAACAAACTCAAAAAGAATGAAATATGTTCAAAGATATGTCTAAGTGTAGGCTATCCTTAAGGAGAAATAAAATGGTCTTTTATACAGTCCTAAATAGAATAAGGTATTTGTATGACAAATATCATTTTTCTAAAAGAGGAATGTCAAATAAAAGATCACAAATCTTTAATAAGTTGAAATAGTGTTGATGAGTTGGTTCCAAGTAAAACAACTAAATAGTTAACAAAGTTGTTAACAATTTAATTACATTTGAGAATCAAATGGATCCTAGTTATGAACTGGATCCTTATCGTAGTGGGAGAGTTATGAGACGACTCAGCCTTTACAATGACTTAATTGAAGTCCAAGTTTCCATATTAGATGACAAATTAAAGTTGAAGGCTTATTACCCTCAAAGTTGTAATGAGGGATGTTGACAAGGATTAATAGGTCAAAGTCATGAATTTCAAGATCAAGTCCATGTGTTCCATCTCGGTTTGGACTTGTAGATATTCTTGATAGGGTCAAACCCATAGGATATGAATGGATCTATAAAAAGGAAAATATGGATAGATAAGAAGATACAAATCTTCGGAGTAAAACTAATGACAAATAAACTTAATGGAGAAAGTAGACTGTGAGTAAACTTTCTCACTTGTTGCCATATTGGAGTCTTTAAGCATTATTTAATTCATTGTTGCATATGAGATATGTAAAATGAATGTTTAGAATTCTTTTATGATTTTTTTAAAGAATGTATCTACACAAATAAATTAGAGGGATTTATTTTCAAAGATCAAAAGAAAAAGGTTTGCAATATTGTAAATATTCATTTATGAAATGAATTTGACCATTAAATCTTTGAATATAAGGTTTGATAAAAGTATTGTAACTTATGACTTTGAATAAATATTAAAACTTGTATAGAAAAGCAAATCATTAATTGCTAAGTTAATTTTTTCTCATATTTTATGTTGATGACATATTACTCATTGTGAATCATGTAAGATTTCGATCAACATAAAGAGTTGACTACCTAACCAATTCCAAATGAATGATTTGGACGCCCATGGTATATTATATATGTTCAAATGGAGATTTTAAAGACATAATGTTAAATTTGTTTCAAGTCATATCTTATTCTTGACAAAATTGTTGTCAAGTATTCAATGTAGAACTTCAAAGAATGATAATGTATCATTCTAACGTGGAGTTATTTTGTCTAAGGAAGTGTATCCTAAGATGCCTCAAATGTTGAGAGCTGATAAAGAGCTTGTCGAAGGCTTTATCAAATAAATTTATAAACCGAACCTCTAACAATTTGCAGTAATAGTGGCCAAGGTCGATCACAGGGATTGAAGTTCTTAGATTAATTAAGTACCATAATAAATTATGCTCAATTTTATTTACAGAAACAAAACTTTGGGATAAAGGGAAAATAAAGTCTAAACTACTATCTACACACTTTGGAGTCCAATTTTGAAAAACATGAACGATTGATTAAATTAAGTCCAACTTTGATTGATTAGAGAATTGAGTTATAAACCAACAATCCTATGCCAAGAATTTCTAATGTAATCAATTCACTCTCTCAAGCCCAATTGAACTCATGCAAAGGAATAAATCAACCTCTCGGTTTATTTCAAGCATGGCATTAAGTCATTCTCTTAAGGCTTCTAGAATTAACCTACTCACTCTCATGCAATAGATTAACCATAGTCATGCATCTAATGTTCTATAACCAAACTTACTCTCTCGATCTGAATCTAGTCTAACATGCAAAACCATGCCCAAAGGTTTAGACAATATAAGTGAGATGCATAAAAGACGTCGATATATAAACTACAACTAAAAATCAACCAAGTGTTCAACATTAAAATCATTCACTTGTCTAAAACATAAATATACAATACATAAACAATCCACAAAAACTCCTAAATTCAAATGAAAAGTAAAGGAAGTAGCGAATAAACTTAGGTCGTGTGCGAATCACTCGTTCTCGATGTGATATCCACGAGTCTCGTCTTTAGCTCTCGAAAGGTCTCCTCTAGGTCCTTAGACAGTGCTTGAATTGAATTTAGGATTTTTGGTCTCTCAAAACATCTCTCCTATGACGAATGAAAAACTTCCTTTTATTGGCATCGAGACAGCAGTGCAACGCTGTCCCTTCAAATTTCATAAAAAACGGAAAAAATCAATTTGGCTAGCATTGCAATGCTATAACGACACTATGCCTTCGAGTCCTCAAGGTTGAATGACTGCTCAGATGGCGTTGCAACGCCATAAAGATCATTACAACGCAATACCCTCAGGTCCAATTGTCTTGTTCTTCCTCTTCAACACTTGAATCCTCAAATATAGCTTCAAATTACTCCAAATTCGTCTAAATACTTCACAAAGTTTGATCTTGCTCCAAATGCTCGGTTTCTATGAAATACATGTAAAAATGTTGAGATTTATGTCCTAAAGCCTTGTAATTAATGATTTATTAATAATTAATAATAAATTTGATTATTTTATTTACAATATAATATTATCCATTATATGAAAAATCCAAGGTTATTAGTGTAATCTTAAACATTATGTGGTTGACATATGGGAGGATCATGTTCAAGAAATAACCTAAAGGGTCATAGTATATGGATAAGGTTGGGTACCTTATCATGGTAACACTATTGATACGTCATACTTTGTAATATTTACAAATGATTTGATCCAAATTGTTCATGTGGAGACATGTGAGTGGGGGTATTTTATACAATGAGTTTTTATAATACTGAGCCACAAAATATTTAATCTCTCTTTATAAATCCGTATATTGAGAAGATTAATATTTCGTTAGGATGATCATATGCAATTCGATCTTAATCTTGAGTGAGTTATGAACTTCTGCCTGTGAGGGCTTATCCTTTGATTTGCATGGGTGAGAGTGGCTTTTGTAGCCGATTGAATAAGCCTACCATTTTGGGGACTTGACCAAATAGGGAGTTGGGAACATAATTTCACAAGATGGAATTCACTCATTCCCATATAGGGTAAGTAGATGAGTAGTTCCCTTAAGTGCTGATTTCGGGGACTTGAGCAATGAGGCCCCACCCTCTCACTGGTTCAAGAGGGACTTAGTTTATGGTTGGATAATAAACAAATTGTTCATTAGAGGATTAGTGGTATTTAAGGAGCAAGATGTAATTATAGGGTTAAAACAGACTTTTGATCCAACTGTAATTACAAACAACTCGTGAAAGATCGACTTACATGTAGTGATTATATCTATGGACACAACTGTAGGTCCATAAGGTGCCATTGCTAGCTCATAGTAACAATAAAAGATCAAATTAGTTGAAAGAAAATTTTGAAATGTTCAAATTAATCTTTAATGTATTAGATATATTAAATATAAAAGAGGAAAATATATTTATTGTATTTGATACGTTAAATATGAAAATAATTAATATATATTAGTTACATTAAATAAAAGATATTTATAAAATATGAATAACATTCAAATAAATAAATATCATAGGAGATTTGAATGAGATTCAAATAAGCATAAGATATATTTTAATATATTAGATATTAAAATATAATATTTTAATTATGACAAAGATTTGCCTTTGGTCTCTATAAATAGGACCCTTGGGTTGAGCCATTAGCAATAACACACATCTCCTCAATAGAGAATTAGAGAATTGTCTTTAAACCTCTTCCTCTCCAATCCCTTATGGATTTTCTTTCAAGTGGCTCCCATAAGCCTTGTGATAATGCTAGTATTTTACATATTTCTAGCCATTTTTACTTAGGCTATTTACACAAATGAATGCTTTTATGTCTAATAAATATAGAAAATTAATGAGAAAATAGCCAAAATTAGTTAAGGGATTGTTTTGAGCTAAGAAATAGGAAATAATAGGAAAACAGTTGATTTTTAATGAGTTTTGATATTTTTATACAGAAAAGTGAAAACTACCAGAACTGCAACTCCAATTGCAATTGTAATTTCATCTGGGAGACATCCAAAAATCAAGGAAAAAATTTGGAAGCTCTATTTTATGTTGATATTTGAAGATATTCTCCACGAATCAAGCTCATAAAGATTCGATTCTTGCCTTAAACATCCAAGTAGCAATCCCTAGCATTTGGAGACTATAAATATGAAGATTCAAACCACAAAGGAGCATTCCACGATCGGCCATACTCGATTGAAGACCATTATTTTTCTGCACTTTAGTTTTTTGTTTTCTCGACTAAAAGGAGAATAAAATCCACCCAAACTTCAATCCAGCCCTGTCGAAAGTCTAGGATTGTGAAGATCTTACTCTCCTTGAAAGAGGTTGCATTTAGATTGATCGAAGAGGTGATAGTTCTCTCCTTGAAGTTTGACTTTTCCCTTGTAATCGCAGTTTCTGTTTTTTTGTTTAGTCTTAATTTCTAGCAGCTTTAGTTTTCTGTTTTAGTTTAAGTTCCAGCAGCTTTATTTCTGTTACTTCAACTTCAGTTTACTTTTAGTCTTTTGTCATTAATTATTGTAGTCATTTACTTTACAACAAGTTTACTTTTAATAAAGTTCAATATTCTTTCTTTACAACATTCTTTAAGTTTACTGTTTATTTAATTTCTAGTTTCTGTTCTCCCTTCCTTCTAAATCAATATGTATTTTCTTTCTTTCTATGTTTGTTTATTTATTCTCTTCATCATGAGCTAATTTCGTTCTTGGGATTTGGATATGTGGATGCCCTAAAGATTAGAAGCTTGACCTAAGATGTAAAAGTAACTTTGCTCGATTCCATAGCATTGTTTGCTTTTATTGATTATCATTTTTATTGTGAATCTAGCTTGATCACCTAGGTGAACATACATAGATCGAGTTTAATACTGAAAGGGTTAAACGAGATTATGTGTTCATACAAAGCAATAGAGGAAAGAGGCTTAGACATAAGCACTTGTTTTTAACCCTAGACATAGGGTGAAACCTCTAAGACCAAGGGTTGTGTTCTCATTAAACTAAGTTCGTATTAGCCATAGACATATGGTTTAATTACTTAGGCTTCTAAATGTTTTCCATTAAAATCGAATAGAAGTTGAAACCAGTTTACATTGCTTGGTGTTTGAGTAAAGATTGCAATTGCATTTTAGGTCACAATTCTTTTCTAAGGGGCAAAAGCATGTTCGGATTCCATCTTTTTATCATTTGATTTTTAGTACACTCACAACCTTCCCAATTTATCCATATTGGTTACCAAGGTTGCTTTGCGTGACATCTTTGCCTTAATTTTGGATTTTGTGGTATCCGTTCTCTGTGGGATCAATACTTTGGAATATTTCCTTTACTACTTGTTTGACAGTGTGCACTTGCACTAGACTGGAGATTTTTTCTATTCAAAAGTTATCTTCTAAAAGCCCACATGTTTTCAGTCGATCACCTTGGTCCTGTGTTCGAGTCATAGCCTTAAGACTTTGTGGAGGAGATAAAGACTCGCTAGAAATATCTCCATATTTACTCCAAGTAAGTTTGCTTAATCTTATTTTTTAGTTTAATTTTAAATAAAATCAAAGACGATCCAATGCTTCCATTGCAGAGTGAAACGTTCATTCATTCAATTGGTATCAGAGAAATCTTTGAGTTTTATTTAGAATTAAAGTTTTGTGATGGTGGGTATTTTAATTTATCATATATGCGGAGTGAAAAATTTATGCTCAAAATTATCAGGACTGTAAAGTACTACCCACCCCCAAACTTAAAAGCTTACATTGCCCTCAATGTACCATAGCAATCAAGTATAAAAGGATAAAGATAAATTAGTGAATAATACATGCCTGATTAAAAGAGAGAATGTTTCATGAGAAATCTTGAATTGAGACTAAGAGATCACCTAGTACGATCGAGGTCTTGCAAAACGAGAACAAGATTAACTTGGCACTCTCAAAACAACCTAAAATAGAAAAGAAAAACAAACAAGAAAAGTAAATAAGGGAAAGAAAACTTGGGTTGCCTCCCAAGAAGCGCTTTCTTTAATGTCTTTAGCTAGACGAGGCTCATGTGATGGATTCCGTTTGAGTTTGAGCTCGCGTTGCAATCCTCCGTAAGCACTCACTCCAACGGGTCCTTATTCAATAACAACTCAGAGAATGCATTAGGCAAATGATTAAAATGAACTCGAACCAAAGTAAAGAGCAAATAAATGACAAGAACTAAAGGCAAAAAGAAACAACAAACAAAAGAACTATACAAGAAACTCAAACAAAGGAGAAAACTAAGCGAATAAAATACAACAACAACAAGAGGAAAAATTAAAACAAGAGAAATACAACAACATAAACTATCTACAAATTTAAAATTTTTATATTTTTACAAAATATAAACTTATCTCTTGTTCTTAGGAAAGGTGTAGATACAATTTAGAGTTTCTAGAGCAAAGATTTGTTGGATTTGGTTGATTGAAAAAAATTTGTGAAGAAGAAGATTTGGGGAATTTGTGATTTTTGAAGTGTTAGGAGTAGAAATTGTTGTTGAGAACACTGATTTGGAGGATTGAGTGCTGGTTTTTTGTGGTTTGAAAAGAAGTTGGAGTGTTGTTTTGTTGATTGCTTGATAGAAGTGTGGATTTTTTTTATTTGGAAGAAATTTTTAAACATACACAGGGATCATGTGTTCTAAGAGAGCAAAAGATTCTTATTCATCATCCAGTTCGGGATTTGATGCCCATAGATTTAAGGATAGAGAAGCTACTAAAAGATATAAGAGGTATGTGGTATCTCGAGCACTTGTGCTTGAGCGAAGCATAGCCCCTGACGATTCACACCATAGGCAGCTATATAAGTATATGGTACAAAGGAATTGGAAGATGTTGGTACAATAGCCTGAAGCTGGGCTTGTACTAGTAGTGAGGGAGTTTTATGCAAACATGAAGGAGGATGAGTCTCACTCCTTTGTGAGAGGACACCAAATCAATTTTGAATCCGCTACCATCAACAGGTATTATGGGTTGCCTAATTTTGATCGGGATGAGTATAATCAGTATGCCAGTGAGAAAGTCAACCCTGAACAAATGATTGTTGAATTGGAACAACTAGGGGCTGCTTGGGTAACCTGGAGAGGTGAGGTCATTAAGTTTAAAACAACAGACCTCAAGGTAACAAACAAGATCTAGCACAGTTTTATCTGTGTTAAGTTGCAGCTAGTGGCCCACATGAGCAATTTCCCAAAGGAGAGGGCCATCCTTCTCTTTGCTATTGCCATTGGGAGGGCCAAAGACATGAGGAAAGTGATTTTCCATTCCATCTTCCACGTGAGGAGGGGCAATACTACAGGTGGTTTGGGCCACCCATCACTCATTTGTGCCAGAATGCATGGGTCACTTGGACCCTGAGGAGGAGTTAGTTCATCCTAAGGGAGTTATGGATAAGAATTATATCATGGGCCTCATAGGTCGAGAAGATGAAGCACCAGAGGACCATGATAGGGATGAACAAGAGCAGAGAGAGGATGATCAGATGCATGAGGAGCCTCACCCACAACTTGTACCAGTAGGTTATCAGGGCATCTATGAGGTGATGTCTGCTATGGATGAGAGGTACAGGAGGCAGGAGAAATGATTTCAGAGGCAGGAGGAGAGCTTCCAATAGCATGAAGAGAGAGAACGTCAACGAGATTGACGAACGAGGCGCCACCACCGACACAACGAGGAACACCATCAGCATCTATACGAGTGCATGCTTCAGATGGCTGGCATGAACATAGAGCTCCCATCGCCACCAATGCCTTATGTTTCCTTTAAGGAGGAATAAGAGTGTTGTAACAACCCTGGATAGTAACGCTATCTTTCTTTCTTAATTGTATTATTACTCTCACCATCCCTCTTTGTTATTGTATTATTGTTCTCACCATTATCCTTCTTTGTAGTTGTATTATTATTCTCACCATCCTTTCTTCTATTTGCTACATTGAGGACAATGTAATATTTTAGTTTGGGGGTGTGGGCTATTAGATGTATTATTGATTCCTCTGTAGTCTATCTTGTTCTTATGATGTTTTTCTGATGATGAATGAATCTCTTTGAATTTTTTTTCCTCTCTAACTATTATGAAAGGTGAAATTTTTAAAAATTTGTGACTTTTGCTGAATGATGAGCTTAATTTTTATGTTATGACTATGATAATCATTGATGATACTTAGTTCTGAATCAAAGATAATTGCACAGTTAGGACTTGTGATTAGGGAGTGGATGCAAGATAGAGATAAATTGGATCATTGACTTCCTTGAAATTTTGATGCATTGAGCTTATTCTTGGTTGGTCTTGAATGCTTGGAATAAGATTATTTTGTCTAGAAATTTGTTGTCACCCTGATAGGTTTAAGATTTGATTAGGAAGTGGTATTGCTTGATTACGAGAATAATCTGAACCTAGAAAGTCCTAGCAAAACCTTTTGAAAAAAAAAAGAAAAAGAAAAAAAAGTGTTTAGTGTAAATAAGCAAGCAAATAAGTGAGAGATACTCATACTTCCAAGAGTGGATTGAGTAACTAGTGGCGGTCATGACACCCGTGATTACCACTGCATGAAAGATCTACTTAGGGTGCAAGTATGCTTAGGTGATCTGATGGTCACTTGTGCTCGTGGTCAGCTACTTTCACCACAAAGTGTTAGTATGTTGGAACGAAGGTACAAGTGATTAAAAGATCTTTTCAAGAAAAGAAGTTGTGAATAGAATAAAAAGTAAGTTTGGAGGTTTGTAAATGGGTAAATACCGTGATAAAGTGAAGCCTTTTAATCATGACAGTAAACTGAAAGATTGAATCGTAGAACCAATGTGGGGGGAAGATGAATGGAGGACTTGATAAAACTGTTCTAGGGGTTATAAGGACTAGATCAGGAAAAACTATCACACACTTACTCAAGGAATGATTGAATTCAATTTTTAGCTTCTTGAGGGTAATTCTTATCATGAATCTTGATTGTGTAATTCTTGTGTTGTATTTAATAAAACAACAACAACACCGGCAATGACGCTAATTTGTTAAAGAGCTTGTCGAAGGCTCTATTAAATAAATTTATAAACTGGACCTCTAAAATTTGCAGTAATAGTGGCTAGGGTCGATCAAGGGATTGAAGTTCTTAGATTAATTAGGTATCATAGTTAGTTATGCTCAATTTTATTTAGAGAAACAAAACTTTGGAATCAAGGGAAAATAAAGTCTAAACTACCATCTACACACTTTGGAGTCCAATTTTGAAAAACATGAGTGATTGATTAAATTAAGCCCAACTTTGATTGATTAAAGAATTAAGTTATAAACCAACAATCCTAAACCAAGAATTTCTAATGTAATCAATTGACTCTCTCAAGCTCAATTGAACTCATGCAAATGAATAAATCAACCTCTTGATCTATTTCTATTACTAAGCATTGCATTAAGTCATTCTCTTAAGGCTTCTAGAATTAATCTACTCACTTTCATGCAATAGATTAACCTTAGTCATGCATCTAATATTCTATAACAAAACTTACTCTCTCGAGCTAAATCTAGTCTACCATGCAAAACCATGGCCAAATGTTTAGACAATATAAATGAGATGCATAAAAGACGTCGATATATAAACTACAACTAAAAATCAACCAAGTGTTCAACATTACAATCATTCTCTTGTATAAAACATAAATATAAAATACATGAACAGTCTACAAAAACTCCTTAATCCAAATGAAAAGTAAAGGAAGTGGAGAAAAACTTAGGTCGCACGCCAATCACTTGTTCCCAACGTGATGTCCACGATCTCGAGCTTCAAGTTTCTTCCTTAGCTCTCAAAAAGTCTCCTTTAGGTCCTTAAACAATGTTTAAATCTAGTTTAGGGTTTTTGGTCTCTCAAAACGGCTCCCCTTCGACGGATGAAAAATTTCCTTTTATGGGCATCGAGACAACGTTGCAACGCTAGGGACAACATTGTAACAATGTGCCTTCAAATTTCATAAAAAAGGAAAAATCAATTTGACTGGTGTTGCAACGCTGTGCGTTCGGGTCCTCGAGATTGAATGGCTACTCTGATGGAGTTGCAACGTTATACCCTTAGGTCCAATTGCCTTGTTCTTCTTCTTCAACACTTGAATCCTCAAATATTGCTTCAAATTGCTCCAAATTCTTCCAAAAATTTCACAATGCTCCAGTTTTGGTTTCTACGAAATACACGTAAAAATACATGAAAGTACACATAATGATAGCAAAATTAGCATAAAACTAAGCCAAGAAATAACACTATTTTGCATTCTATCAAGAGCATATGATTAATTATCTACCATAAGTAGGAGATAATTAATGTATGAATGAGACTTAATATTTAATGTATAGTTGGTTAGCATATATTAGTTAAACTAATGGTACGACCATTAAGTAGAAAATTAAAAACTTTCTTAAAGTATCTATGGAGTATGGATAATGAGAAATTTTTGTGTATGGAGTAAAAGATTTGATCTTTACAAGATACACTGGTTCATACAAAGATTTAAGAAATCTATGTTAAGATAAATTTTACTCTAGGTGGTGGAGTATGGTATACAAGTTAAATTGTTTTGCATGTGAAGCAACAAAAGAACTTGTGTGACTATAATAGTCCCGTAAAGATCTTAAAGGTTTTTCATATATGATTTAGTATATCTTCTTTATTATGATAATAGTGGTGCAAAGACTAATATTAAGGAAATTAGAATACACCAATGTATATGAATTAATATCGAGAGAGAGAAAGCATCATGGTAGTGACCATGATGACTTTTAATGACAGTCGTTTGGATCTATATAAAAAGACTCTCCACTCTAAAGTGTTTGACGGTCACCTAGAATGTATAGGATTACGAGACACGACTCATCTTCGTTAGGACAAGTGGGAGAACATACTGGGTATAGAGTATGTCCTAGGAAACATGTCTCATCGACTTTAGTGCAAGTGGGAGATTGTTGGGATTTATGCCCCAAAGCCTCATAATTAATGATTTATTTAATAATTAATAATAATTTTGATTATTTTATTTTCAATATAATAATATCCATTATGTGAAAAATCCAAGGTTATTAGTGTAATTTTGAACAGTATGTGGTTGACATACGGAAGGATCATGTTCAAGAAATAACCTAAAGGGTCATAGTATATGGATAATGCGCCTTATCTGGGTAACACTATTGATATGACCCACGTTGTAATAGTTACGAATGATTTGATCTAAATCGTTCATGTGGAGACATGTGAGTGAGAGTATCTTATACAATGAGGTTGTATAAGTCTGGATCACGAAATATTTAATCTCTCTTTATAAATCCGTTAATTGAGAAGATTAATATTTCATTAAGATGATTATATGCAACTCGATCTTAATCCTAAGTAAGTTATGAACTCCTGCCTGTGGTGGCTTGTTCTTTGATTTGCATGGATGAGAGTGACTTTTGTAGCCGATTCAATAAGCCTACCATTTTGGAGACTTGACCAAATAGGGAATTGGGAACATAATCTCACAAGATAGAATTCACTCATTCCCATATATGATAAGTAGATGAGTAGTTTTCTTAAGTTCTGATTTCGAGACTTGAATAATGGGCCCCCTTCTCACTTGCCCGAGAGGGACTTCGTTTACGGTTAAATCATAAACAAATGGTTTCTTAGAGGATCAGTGGTACTTAAGTGCAAGATGTAATTACAGTGGTAAAACGGATTTTTGACTCAGCTGTAATTATGAACAACTCGTGAAAGATCGACTTGCATGTAGTGATTATATCCATAGACACAACTTGTCCTACAGTGCATAATAGTGCAACTCTAGGTCTATAGTGGAGTGACCCTAGAGTTAATGAATGAAAATTGATTAATTAAATAGTTTAATTAATTAATTTTGTATCATTGGAGCTTATAATCTGTAGGTTCATAAGGTCTCTTTGCTAGCTCATACGAACAATTAGAGATCAACTTTGTTGAAAGGAAATTTGAAACGTTCAAATTAATATTTAATATATTTGATATATTAAATGAGGGTAAATATATTTATAGTATCTGATACATTAAATAAAAAAAATAAAATTATTAATGTATTAAGATACAAATATATATAAAATTTGAATGAGATTAAAAAATAGTTTAAATATATATTTAAATATTAGATTTTATAATATATATTATTTAATTAGGGCAAAATTTTGTCTTAGGTAGTCACTATAAATAGGATTTTTATGGGTTAAGCAAAAGAGTGCCTCATTCCTCAAGAGAAAAGAGTTCTCTCATTTCTCCTATTAGGTCCCTCTCTATTTCAAGAGGCTCCCGTCCTGTATTCAAGTCATAGCAAGTAGGCTTTGTGGAATTGAAGTTTCAACAATGTTAGAGTTGGAGTACACAAAGAGGAGATAAAGACCCGCCAGAAATTTCTCCATATTTATGTCAAAGGTATGGTTGTTTAACCTTAGTTTTATTTAATTCTAAGTAAATTCAAAGATGATCCAATGCTTCCGCTACAGGGTGAAGCATTCATTTCTATCACTAGTGCCTTGTATGATTTAGCTAGCACTAGGGACACCTAGATTAGTTAACTAATACTTGAGATTGGAGGAGACCGACAAGAGATTCCATGTCTTTAGAGCTTCTAGACTTATGAGTTCATTGTCGATTTAGTTGTAATTGTCTGTTTAATTAAGTAATTAATTCTTTACCCAAGTTTATTCCTTAGGTTTGAGTCTCCCGTTTATTTTCCTGCATTTATTTTCTATTGCTTAGGTTAGTTTATCTTCTTTTTGTTGTTTTCTTTACATAAAGCTTAGTGAGAGTAATTGTAGTATTTAGTTGAATAAAAATCAATTCCTGTGGATTCGATACTCTGTAGGAATACCGTTTTATATTACTTGACCCGTGTGTGTGCAGAAACGTAAATTGTACGCATCACTTAACAAGATTGCAAATTCAGTAGGAAAAATCTTTTGAGATTTTTTTTGGAAAGGACCAAAGGGAGAAGGAGATATGCATAATGTAAATTGGGCTAACACACAGCTTCCCCTCCAATTGGGTGGCTTTGGTATTGGTGATCTTATGCATTGGAACATGACTATGTTTTATAAATGGATTTGGAGATTTCTTTGTGAAGATGGAGCTTTATGGTGTAAAACTATTAAAGCTAAATATTACCCATTGACTATCATTGAATAGTGGCCATCTGCATCAAATATAGGTTCCTCAAAAGCCCTTTGGACTTCGATTTCTATGTTAAATTACATGGTTAAACAACATATTAAAAGAGTATTGGGTAATGGTAATAATACTTCCTTTTGGCATGATGTTTGGGCCTAAGATCAGAATTTTGCTACTTTATACCCGAGAATTTACAGACTTTCCATTCATACTCAACCTTCGGTGGCGGATATTTGAAATGTTAATAATAGTGTAACGACCCTATAGGCTCAACACGCTACCTAAGAGTCATTACTAAGTCACGTCGCTATATTACCGAAAATTTCGGCAACATAACGGCGTAACTACGCGAAAACCAAAAATTTGACCCTTACCTGATAAGACATAGAAAAACACACTTCTAAGAATTTCAAACAACCTCCTAGCATCCAACAAACTTCTCAATATGATGCTAGGGTTCAAACAGCAGAAACCAAGTGAATTCAAACATAGAAAGCCAAATATACGTGCACGATTTACAAAGAAAGGTTAAAAGACTTTGAAACATCCTCCTAAACATTTAAAAACTCGACATGAGTTCTATGTACATCCAGAAACATAAAAGAAGCGGAATAGCGATCGCTCGGCTCCCATGACTCGAGTAGCTGATCTCCGGTCACGCGCTAGGGCCGATCTTAGCCTTTCCTGAAAACATTTTAAAAGGAAAAGGGTGAGTATTAACGAATAATACTCAGTAAGTAACTCATAGTTTCAAAATAAGAGTTTCACTCGCATGCAACATGTCATTTTAAATCATAAAACCATCGTAAACCATCGCTTTAGTAGGGGACCTAAAATTCGTTTTATAAACCATGTACTTTTCCTTGCGGCTCTCGTGAACGATTAAATTCTCCCGAGGGCCTCGTAAATAGTCCGAAGACATAATTTTCCATCGAATAGAGTCCTCCCCTAACTCTGAGAGTTGAGCTCGAAAGCTAACATACATCGTGGAGTCCGAAGACTCAGCCCGAAGGCTACCATCGTGGAGTCCGAAGACTCAGCCCTAAGGCTACCATCGTGGAGTCCGAAGACTCAAGCCCGTCGGCTACCATCGTGGAGCACTCTCGAACCCCGGGAGCATAGAGAGTCCGAAGACTCGGGTTCCCTCATAACCCACATAAAACTTTTGGGAGAATTATCGTCACGGCCTTACATAAATCTTTTCATGAGCACACAACACATGCATGAGGTCCCGCTCGTTTTAGAACATACTCATGAATGCATAAGTCAAGGCAATCGCATTTCAAAGACATACATATCATTTCCATTCTTTTTAACATGAAAACTCAAATAGAACTCATGGAACTAGTGTAAAAGGAATATACATGTAAAACACTTTCTTTCTTAAATACTTAACACGGAAACATAACTTCAAAGTAAATATAGGGCTAGCTCTAGGTTTCGAAAACTTCTTTCGTTGTGAGATCCCTTACCTTAAATCTTTACTTACTAAAATACCCTTTCTTCACTAGTAATGAGCTTCTCGAGTCCCCACTCCAAGTACAATCCAAGGTCCTCGACAAATCACCTAAAAAGTGTCCTAAACAGGTCTTAAACCAACCGAATTACGCTAAAACGCATTCTAACATTAATAACTCGACGAAACGGACCAAATGGCAAAATTTACCCAACTCCGGCGAGCGGCGGCGCGTGAAACTCCGGCGACGGCGCGTGGGCTTCACAGCGGCGGCGGCGCGTGGGAGCGCGTGGCCGGCGCGTGAGGACTCCGATCAGCGCGTGGCTCCCGGATCTGGACAGATCCGGTCTCGACGGGTCGGATCTGAGCTTCGTGCAGCGTTTTCCGGTGAGGTCTGAGCTGCGCAACTTCGGGTTGAAGGGAAACAGCTTCCGGCAAGACACCACCTGCGAATCCGACTCCGGCGAGGCTAACGCAGACGATGTCGACCGGCGTTCGTGAGCTTCGGCGAGGCTGAGCGTGACGAGGATGTTGGTCTGAGTTGCCCGGCGAAGAAGCTCACGGCGAGGCTCGAAGGACGGCTGTCGCTCGATCGGCCGAAAATGAAAGAAGAAGAAGAACGAGCCGGCGGCAGGGATCGAGCTCCGGCGAGCTGCTCGCTGCTGATGGAAGAAGAAGGAGAAGGGGTCGGCGGTGAGTGGGTGTTCGACGGGGAAGAAGAAGAAAACTCGGAAGAAGGATGGGTGCTCGGTCGGAGGGAGGGAGAGAGAAAGAGAGGGTGTTGGGTGAGAGGGAGTTGCGGGAGGAAGAAGAAAAGAAGAAAAAAAATAAATAATAATAAAAATAATAATAAAATAAAATAATAAAATAATAATAATAAAAAAAATAGTGGATAAGGATGGGGGATTATTTTATATATAAAAAAAAAATTCAACTTCCAATTTTGCCCTTATTCTCTTCTCTAAACCTCAATTTAATCCTAAAAATTAATTTTAAATAATCCAACAATAAGGATTAAATCTTCCCAAACATACCGGCCGTTACATTCTACCCACCTTAAGAAAACTTTCGTCCTCGAAAGTGGCTAGTCTTAGAAAACTTTGAATACTTGTTCGCCTATCAACGACCTAACCAAACACCAGTTATCTTTTATTTGTTCAAATCTTAAAGCTTCTATTATTGTGCCACGATCAAGGGTACAAGACAACCAACTATGAACTTCACTTCCCTTCAATCTTGTGACAGCATAACTCAACACCATAAGCTCTTATTAACTCAAATCTTCGAGGCTGCCACATGCTCAACTCCTAAATGAAAAGTACTTTAGGCTCACCCGGGTTATGAAAATTTGAATTTTCTCCTCAAACCAATAGTGCCTCGAAATCCTTCAAAGCAAAGTCTATAGCTACTCATACTAAACCATAGGTCGGGTAGTTGCATTCGTAACCTTTCAACCAATCTTGATACAAACAATCACCTTACTCAGCAACACTAAGGCTCAACCAACCACTTTTCCAAGAGCATTACCATGGCAACAACTCTTCAGCTCCACACGAGCACTAATACTGAATATCCATCCCTGCTTGAGCTCTTAAAGCTCACTTCATAAGCATCACTCCAAACGAACAACTATTCCATTGAGTCCACTAAGTTCGAGGCGTTACTATACTGGAGAAGTTCTGACATAGAAAGAAATATACAACCTTTAATAAACCACACATCTCACTGATTGAAACTAGTCAAGGCCACCTGGTTAATGATTCTGACCTTGCTGGAATCACCGAAACCGATCCCTTGATACCACGTGTCTTAAGAATTTCATTTACCGAAACTAGAGCTCGTATTTGAACTGAGATATTACCATCAATCGCTAACCCCAACTAGATAATAACTTCTCTCTATCTGCAGGGAGGGAGAGAGAGAGAGAGTGTGTTGGGTGAGAGGGAGCTGCGGGAGGAAGAAGAAAAGAAGAAAAAAAATAAATAATAATAAAAATAATAATAAAATAAAATAATAAAATAATAATAATAAAAAAAATAGTGGATAAGGATGGGGGATTATTTTATATATAAAAAAAAAAATTCAACTTCCAATTTTGCCCTTATTCTCTTCTCTAAACCTCAATTTAATCCTAAAAATTAATTTTAAATAATCCAACAATAAGGATTAAATCTTCCCAAACATACCGGCCGTTAGAAATAGAGTTTGGGACTTGAGTTTTAGGAGGAATATTACAGATGTTGAAATAGAAGAATGAGTCTCTCTCTTATTTTCTTTCATCTATCTCTTTATCATATGTTAAGGATTCTTGGATGAGGAATTTTGGATCTTCCAAAAACTTTTCGGTTCATTCTATGATGGAGTTTTTAGTGTTTACAATAGATCATATTTTCAATCCATTATATCTGGTTATTTGGAAAAGTTTTTATCCACAGAAAATAAAGACTTTCCTTTGGGAGCTTAGTCACAGTGGTGTCAACACAATGGATCGCTTGCAATGTCAAATGCCGTATTTCTCTCTATCACCCTCATGGTGTATTATGTGTTCTGCTAATTTAGAGTCCTGATCTTGTCATCTCTTCAGACATTGTTCTTTTGCATGTCAATACTGGAATTTTATTTTGACAGCATTTGGATGGAATTTACACCACCTATGGTTCTTTTGAGAGTTTCCTTCATTGCTTTTTTTTTTTTTTTAAGTACAACAATATTTGGAGATGGGAGTATTCGAACCTCTTACCTATTGGTCGAGAGTATATTGCCAATTATCACTGAACTAAGCTCATTTTGGCATTATTTTCTTCTATTTAATGCTTTGTATAGGTGTTGGTCACACCCCTTTAAAGATTATAGTCCCTCTTCATTAATTAACAAATTGAGTTTCTTTCTTGTAAGCCACCATTGGTGGCTTTTTCATTTTATTTATCAATGAAATAATCTCGTTTCTCTCTAAAAAAAGTTTATGATATATTTTTTAAAATGTTAAGGATGCGATGAATTATTCTAGTGATGCGGATAAATAGTGTAAAGATTTATGGAACAAATAAGTATCTTATAATTAATTTCATGTGTAACACTTCAAAGTATGTGGGTTCTTAGTGGTCCCTATAAAAATAAAATACTAACAAGAGAGAAAAATGAGTTTTCCTCAATGGTGTCTATGTGGGTGCCAAAACATCACCAAGGAAGCTCATGTTCCTTTTATTAGTATCTCATGGGAGATTGAAATAATCTTTTAATCTTATGTTCTCCCTATTAGTCTAAGCACAACTCATTGGATAATGCACCAATTACTATCCCAAAAGTTGATTGTTTGATCTCCACCTTAACAATTGTTGAACTTTAAAAAAAAAACAATCTTTCGCCCTGATAAAGAGCTTGTCGAAGGCTCTATCAAATATATTTATAAACCTAAACCTCTAAAATTTGTAATAATAGTGCCCAAGGTCGATCACAGGGATTGGATTTCTTAATTCATTTAAGTATTGTAATTACTCTTATTTAACTTTATTTAGAGAAAGAAATCAAATGCAAACAAACTACACTAAAGAGTTAATCTAGAAATAAAAAGATAAATGGAGACACAATAGGAGAGAGATATCCTAGGGAATCAATTTCAACAATTAGACTTACAGCGAAAACTACTAAGATTTGTAATGCAAATATTCCATAAGCCAAGAAGTGAGGGTGTTAACTGACTCTTTCAAGCATAATTAACTCTCATGCAATGTTATAAACCTAATATCTCTATCTAGATTTTAATAACATGAAGGCTTTAAACAACTTCTTTTGAGGGCTTCTAAGAGAATTCTCTACTTTTATGCAAGAATTTACAAATAGTCATGCAATTAAGTTCTAGCCTAAACCATATTTTTTCAAGCACAAATTCAGACCAATAAAGCAAATAATTTTGATCAAGAGATTATAAGCATTAAATACATAAAAGCATGAATGAAACAAAAAGCATTCAATCAAGGTATTTAATTAAATAAAAAAAATCAAGTCTAATGGATACATCAAAACTCCAAGTATTAGGAACAAAGATACTAATAATATTCATACAATTAAACCTCTAAGTTCCTAATTTACAGCCACAAAACAGAAACTAAAACTAAAGAAAAAGGAAGAAATTAGCAAACAATGGTCGATCCTGCATTCTCGTCGTGATCTCCATGTCCTTCGAGCTTTGGATCGTTAAAAATGCTCCACAAATGCTCCCAATTGCTCCTTAAACCCTCAATTTTAGCTTGAAATCGACATTCTAGCTAAAACTCTCGGATTGGCCTCCCAAAATGGCGCAAAAAATGATATTTTTATAGAAAATCTAGAGGCAGCGTCGAGACGCTGCTTACAGCGTCTCAATGCTGTAAGAAAAATGATTTTCGCGCGTTTTTGAGCGAAAAACAACATTTTTTGTGTTTTCGTAGCGTCGCGACTCTATAGATGGCGTCTTGACGCTACCCTGCAGACAGCACTGACCATTTTTGCTATATCTCTTCTCTCGGGTGTCCTAATAACCTCAGGTTCGATACGTTGAAACACTGATTCAATGTAAATCTCCCAGAATGTGCCTTATGCTCAAATAACATCTTTAATCTTCTTGAATTTTCAATTAAGCTTCAAAAGGCTCCAATATTCACCAAAATATTCTCAAATACTTGGTTTTGCTTCTCAAGCTCGATTTCTACAAAATTAAGAGAAATAGGCATAAAAGCTCACAAAATAATCACAAAACTAGTATAAATAATAGGAAATAAGATAGCATAAATACATGCTATCACGCCCTCGATGATTAAGGAATTATATACTTATTGTTTTTTACTTACTCCGTTCTCCCATGGGACAATTTGTGAATGACTGAACTTTCTAATTCAGTAAGTACTTTTTTTAGAAAATGCTTACAGTTGTTCATTTAAAAACAATAGTTTATCCAAATTAGTCATCTCAAGGCCTCAATAGTCTTTGAAGTTAAAGTCATTTGTTCCATTTTTTTTAAGATTAAAAGATATTCTTCTTTGTAACTTTGTTAGATATTAAATTGCCAATTACTACAGAAAAGAGTAAGAATAAAGAACACAGAAAGTGCAATAAGCAACTACTCTATAACGCCCCGCGTTTTCAGGTTCAATTAATTTCGTCATTTAGAGTTAATTTGGAATTAAGTGGCTGAGTTGAGTTAATTAAGTTTTTTTTTAGGGTTATTAGATGAAGTTTATTTTAAAGTCCCAAATTTAATAATTTAGAAACTTAGTATATGTTGGATTTTAGATTTAAGTTTAATTAAACCCAAAAGATTTTCTTTAGATTGGTCGAAGATTTGGAAATTTATTTATTTTTGAGTTGGGTTTTAAATCTTGGAAAGAAAAGGGAAATCTTAGATATTCTAGATACTCCTCCTCTTATTTATTGGAGTTTTAGTTGGATTGGTATTTTGTTTAGTTAAAAAAAGGAGAAAACCCACCCTAAATTTCTTATCTTCTTCCCCCTCTCTTACACACACACGCCATCTCCTGTCCCCCCCTCTCATTTTCTTCTTCTCTGGTTTACAACCCATCTCCGGCGAAGCACCCACGCTCCACGAAGCAAACTCTCTGACGCATTTCTCCTCCTCCACTCCGTGAACTGTGACTTGCAACAGCTGCGAGCAGCAATCGAAGGGGGCACAACTTGCAGATCCAACGTTGTGGCTGAGAGTCCGAAGATATGCTGCAGTTTGGAGCATTTTTTGGTGGATTTGGGCTATTTCGCGCGATTTTCTTCTTTTCGTCGAGGTTCATTTAGACGCCGACTAACACGTGTCCAAGGCCGTTGGTATCGATCCACGAGTTCCAGAAAGGATTCATTCATTTTCAAGCCTCAAAATTGCATCGGTACGTAACCCACACATCCAATTAGCCTCTAATAGGTTTACCCACATCTTGTAAGGTTTAGTTTTGTGAGATTGGATGCTACCGAACAAGAAACAGCAAGCCTTTCAGTCTTTTTAGCGCTGATCGTTTGCAATTTAGGATCGATTCGAACACCTTCGAACAACAAACATCAAGCGTAAGAACTTTTTCATTTCAAACGAATTCGATCCTATTCGAACACTCCTAGCACGTATTCAAGCTCATTTGGTGAAGTTCGTTTCAAATCAATTCAAACACACTAGAACTTGAACCAGCAAGGTTAAGGGTTCTTTTTGTTTTAAGCCAACTCGAAGTCTTCCGGACAATTCTAACAAGTACTCAAATGCTTTTGGATAAGGATTGTGCATTTGGATTGGTTCTAAAGAGTTTGCTTTAGCGTTTTAGGGCTGAAACCTAAGAACTCTTGGAATATTTTTAGGAGTGCTCCAGGTAAATAGAGTTCTACCTGATGAGTTTGTGATGGGTGGCTACTATGTGAATGTGAAAAGAAAACGCAAGTGCACGCTGTCACAAACAAGTAATATATGGAATATTCCAAGTATCGAACCCAAGGAAGTGGTTAACAAAAACTCTCCAGTTAACAACAAAATTACTCACCAGTTGCAACCGTAAATTACTCAAGTAAGTCCGGCTAATTCAAAGATCCTGCCTCTTACGCCTACATATTAACTCTGTTGAGTTTTGTACGGTTCAGACAGAATGCTGCTGAAATGTGCCCACAACTTAGCCTTTTCGACGCTTAGCTAAGTAAATCAAGTTCAACACCTATTCGACTCCTTTCCCAAGAACCTTCAGGAGACTAAGCAATTTAAAAGTCATATGTCTATGGCTAAATTTGCTTAGATAATGAAAAACACAATTTCATGATTTTAAACGTTTTTGTCCTATGTCTAGGTACAAAAAGCAAAGTTCTATGTCTAGACTCTTTTCCTAGATTACTTTTAAGAAAACATGTGTCAACTCCAACCCTTTCAGTATTGAAATCTTCATTAACTATGCTAACTCAAATGGCCAATTTAAGCTAACAATGAAACTTATACTCACTAAAAGTAAACTTAGCTAAATGTTGAGCAAATCTACAAGAAACATATGGTGATTTCTTATCTCATTTTTAGGGTATCCACATGATTGAATCCCCTCCAAGGAGTTTAACTACTCATCGGATAAATAAATAAAGTGTATAAAGTAAAAAAATAACAAATAGAAGAAAGAACACAATTCATTAAAATAAATAAACTTGAATACACTTTGAAATCTGAATCCAAGAAAGAACTAAATGGAATTGAAAAAGAATTTATAACTCAAATTGAAAGAAAACAAAAACTGAAAATAAGGATAAAACAAGATGTACAACTCCTAAAAACTTACAGAAATTGAATGGAAAACCTAAGAATAAAAAGAACCCTAAGATGTTCTTTCTTTCTAACTTGTTCAACATTTTTCAAGGATAATCAAGTACTTACTCCTTCGTCTTTTGAAGTTGGAGTCCGAATGGAATATGAACATAGCTTAGGGAAGACTCGGAGTGGTGGCTAAAACTTAGAAATAAAAACAACAGAATTTTTGGATGAAGAGAATTCCCAACACCGAGCTTTCTTTCAAATGAAGGATTGAGCTGCCTTTTATAGACTTCACGCCTATGGTTTGCTGCGGAGATCAGTGTGGAGAAGCTTGGCCAATCATATCCCTTGATTTGAGGAGATTTGATTGAGAATATTTGATAAGATCTTCAAATCCCACGAATCTTGGAGAATCTATAGAAAAAGTCCAGATGTGGGCGCATTTGCATTGTTGTCGAAATGGCCTAAATACGGCTGCATTTCTGGGCGCATTTTGGCTTCTTTTCTTCTTTACTTGAAAAATGCCTTATGCCTTCAAATGATGGCGCATTCAGGTCGCATATCTAATAGATGTTTTCTTATTTGCTTTAATTGCGTCTTGAATGTGGGTCCATTTGGATCCTTTTTGTGCCTCTACACTAAAACAACCAAAATTAACACTTTTCTTTACAAAAATGACTCTAATTACACCTAAAAACTTATTTTTACAAAATCAAGACTTCAAACATATGCAAAGCTTGTTTTACTTAAATTTTCCCTAAATGACATGAAATATAACTTTAAACACTTGCTTTCTAAGCAAATAGCTTAGTTTTTAGGGCTCATTAACACTCATAAATGAGCATTATCAGTTTGTTTGACTGTGTGGAGCATGTTATGTGCTTTAATTTTGTTATTTATATATCTATATCTATTATATGCCTTAATGTATCTTTTGATAAGCATGCTTGGGTGTGGACTTGTGAAGTTAATGTGATGCTAGCTTGCTGGATTCTTGGGTTGTTTGTTTATGCATAATATATGTGATGTGAATGGGTTGTTTGTTGGGGCATTAAGCATGGTCTAGGAATATGCCTAGAAAACTTGCATTCTAGTGAGATTGTGTGCGAGGTCAGAGGACTTTAGGTGTGATAAAGAAAAGTTGGGTGTGAAGGGAATAATATTAGGTCAAGTATAAATCATACCTTGAAAATAATATGGAGAATATTCTCACAAGTCTTTTTCTCCTTGTTCTCCAACTCCAATGAGGTTGAACTCCAAAACTTCCACAAAGTCTTCCTTGCTATGACTCGAACAAAGGACCAAAGAGGTTTGTGGGAACCTTCTTGAAAATAGAGAGAGAGAATGAAAGGAGAATTTCAAGAATTCTTTTCTCTTGTGAAGAATGCACACAAATGGCTCACCCATAGGGCCCTATTTATAGTAGCCTAGGGAAAATAATTCAATAATATATTTTAATATCTAATATATTAAAATATATTTATCTAACCAATTTGAATCATATTCAAACCTTTCCAAATTCTCCTACGACATCTATTTTCTTATTTGAATCTAATTCAAATTTAATAAATATCTTTTCTTTAATGTATCTTAATACATTAATAATTTATTTAATATTTAATGCATCATATACAATAAATATGTTTTTCCTCATTTAATATATCAAATATATTAAATTTTAATTCAAACATTTCAAAATCTCTCTCAACGAAATTAATCTGTATTTGTTTATATGAGCTAGCAAGACGACCTTATGGACCTACATATTATAAGCTCTAATGATAAAAAAAATTAATTAATTAAACTCTTTAATTAATTAATTTTCATTCATTAACTATAGGCCACTCCACTATAGACCTAGAGTTGCACTCTTATGCACTATAGGATAAGTTGTGTCCATGGATATAATCACTACATGCAAGTTGATCTTTCACGAGTTGTTCATAATTACAGCTAGGTCAAAAGTTTGTTTTACCCCTGTAATTACATCTTGCACCTTAAGTACCATTGATCCTCTAATGAACAATTTGTTTATGATCTAACCATATACTAAGTCCCTCTTGGGCGAATGAGAAGATGAGGCCCCATTGTTCAAGTCCCAAAATTAGCACTTAAGGGAACTACTCATCTACTTACCCTATAAGGGAATGCTTGAATTTCATCTTGTGAGATTATGTTCTCAACTCCCTATTTGGTCAAGTCCCCAAAATAGTAAGCATATTAAATTGGCTACAAAAATCCATTCCCACCCATGCAAATTAAAGGACAAGCACTCACATGCAGGAGTTCATAACTCACTCAGGATTAAGATCAAGTTGCATATGATCATCTTGATGAAATATTAATCTTTTCAATTAACGAATTTATAAAAAGAGATTAAATATTTTGTGGTCCAGTCTTACACAAACTCATTGTATAAGATACCCCCACTCACATGTCTCCAAATGAATGATTTGGATTAAATTATTTGTAACTATTACAAAGTGTGCCGTATCAGTAGTGTTACCAAGATAAGGCACCCAACCTTATCCATATACTATGACTCTTTAGGTTATTTCTTGAACATGATCTTCTCGTTTGTCAACCACATAATGTTCAAGATTACAATAATAATTTTGGATTTTTCATATAATAGAATAATATTATATTACAAATAAAATAATCAAAATTATTATTAATTATTAAATAAATCATTAATTAGAAGACTTTCAGGCATAAATATCAACATGGTGAATACCATATGCCTCTAGTAAAAATGGTCAAGGGGCAGTATGTCATCCATGAATTTAGGAGTAGCATCGATGGCCTAGTTTTAATATAGTTAGGGTCGATGCGCTGAGTTTAGAAAGGCAAGTACTAGAGAATCTCGAGATCATCGATGACCTTTGATGGAATCACCCTAGATAAAATCAGTTAGGGCCTACAGAGAATGTCGGTGGCCCTAGATGAAATCAATGGAGATCAAAGTGTCTTGAAGAAATCAGTCTCAGGAAGCCTCGTGAGAACTAAATTATGAGTATTGTGTGAACTCGTGGAGCTTGAGTGCGTATGGCAGGATGTAGAATTCATGTGTTGTGTGAGTTTTATGTTCATTTTACTTGCTATGTGAGTTGAGCATGAGACTGGTGTTATTAATATTGATAAGCATATTGGGTGCGTGTGACAAGCATGTTGTTTACCTTGTTTGATGCTTGGTGGCTCACCAAGTATGAGCTACTTACTGAGTAATTTTTGTACTGACTCTTCCCCCTCCCCCCAACCACCAGTTGTTGTAGGTGATGGAAGTCACTTTGAGCTTAGTGATGAGCGAGAGGAGGCGTGATGGAAGAGACCATTGGCTCAGATAGTTTACTTCTTTTAGTGATTGGGTTTGTTGGTTTTATTTGTGATCAGACTGTTATAGTTTGTTCTTGTTATCCTTAGTGTCAAGTTGAAGATTATTTATTTTAGATCACTGACATGTGAGTCATAAATTCGTTTGGAAGTCTAGGATGTTCCTAGAAGTTGTTAAAGTGAATGAGTTTAGTTGTTCTCTTTTCTTGAATAAGGAGTAAAGTCATAGTTTGACTTATATGTCTTTGTGTTGCAATTGAGTGTTTTATCAGGTAGTCCTTGATACGAGGTCTGACTCGTTCTTGTGTTTGAGAGTTTAGGATTATTGTGTTGTGATCAACTGAAGTGGAGTTGAGTTGTTTGGTTATCTGACTATAGAAGTGTTGTTTTATTCTTTAACAGATGCTAGGAAAATTTTGGGTAGCTTATAGTTACATCGTTATGCTGCCGAAATTTTCGAGACATATTGCTTACTAGTTTAGCAGAGTTCCCTAAATTAGGCTAAATTTTGGGGACGTTACATACTCTATCATAAATTGAACATGTTAGGGATAGCAAACCCACCACACACATTTCTACAATGGTATGATATTGTCTACTTTGGGCATAAGAGCCCTTATAGTTTTGCTTTTGGTTCCAACCAAAAAGCTTCATACCAATTGAAATGTTGTCCCTCATATATATACCTATAATTTTTTTCTTATCTAACCAATGTGGAATTTTGGTCGTACCCCTAACAAGTTCTCTAATTGAACAACGTACCACCAAGCCTCCCCTCAAATAGTCATCCATCCATCTAGCTGTTATCCAAGCCAACTCCTTTATTCTCTAGAGCACATTGCCAGTCCGATAGAGCTCAACCACGAATCTCCATGACTACATCTTCGAAGCTCACAACTTTTTTGTTTAGCACCTGATGATTCTACCTACACGGCTAAGTCAAGGCCATGACTCTAATTCCACTTTTTCGGGACAACGAACTCACTGCACACATATCTCCACAATGGTATGATATTATCCACTTTGGACATAAGCCCTCATCGTTTTGCTTTGGGTTCGACCTAAAAGGCCTCATACTAATGGAGATGTTGTCCCTCACTTATATATCCATGATTTTCCCGTTATGTAGCTAATGTGGGATGTTGGTCGCACTCCCAATAAAACACTCAATACACACCTATTCCCTAACCTTCCAATATTTCTAATTAAATACTAGACAAATTTAGGGTAAAAATCAATTTATACCCTTAAACTTTGGGGGTTATATCAATTAAAATATCAAACTAATAATTGTATCAGTTTAAACTTTAAAGTTTCATAAGCAAATCAATTTAGACCCGCCGTTAATGATTTATAGCTATTTTCACTTGATTCCATTTAAAATCAGCTCAAAATCTCCTAAATAAAATTACTCTTGTCCCAAAGTCTTATCAAATTACAGTAGCAAGAAAAATTATCACGTAATTTTTTTTATAAATAAGTAGAGAAAAATAGAGGAAGACGATGATGAAAAACCGTTCATATTAATGAAAAAATGGTACTATCTATTTGGTTTTAGCATTTCTATCTAATTTACGTCAATCCCTACATTTAAGAATATCTTGTTTACATGTGAAAATTATGCATTAAATATTTTAAAATAAAATTCTATCAAACGGTCTAAATTAATTCACTTACAAAAGTTTAGGGTTTTAATTAATACAATTATTAGTTTGAAGCTTTATGTGATACAACTCCTAAAGTTTAAGGGTATAAATTGCTTTTTTTTTTCCCCATAAATTTAAGTTCTTATTTATTATCTAAAGAATAGAAAATTCAAAAGATTTTAGAAATTATTTAATTACTATAATGGCTCTTTTATCGCTCTATATGTAAATCTATTTGTCGATTGAGTCATCACTAAGGGGTTAACTAACCACCATCAAAGTTGGCCTAAATGTAATTCAAGTGGGGTTAGACATTAATGTTTTTATTATTATTATTTTATGAGTTGTAGGTTTGATTCTTCTATTCTTTATTTGTGATATAAATTTGATTTTAAAAAATAGTCACTATCTTAAACGATTAAGTAAAAATGAAAAAAAGAAATGAAAAAAGAGCCAACCAGAAAAATAGAAGAAAAAAAAAGTCAATCAAATTAAATTTGTATTTGACTTATTTGTTCATTTTTAGGAGGGGAATGTTTTAATTTGAATTATGTTTATAAAAGAAGGTTTATTCCTAGATTGAAGAATAATGAACCCCTCTTCATTGGAGGACTAAAGAGTTGACATGAAATTTAAACAATATAATGACTTTTATGTACTTCTTGAAAACAAATATAAAAATTCAAGAAATATTTTGGGATATTTGACCTTTCCAAACATCAAATGGTAGAAAAACAATTTTTGTAGTTTAAATTAATACATAATCAAGAGTCAACCAATTTAGAAAATTAGGGTCAGAATGTTTAAAATGATAAAATTCTTAAAATTGACATATTATAGTGTTTGACAATATTTGCCTTTTCAATTCATATAATATAAACTCAATATTGACATTTTTTTTTTGTTGTTTGACATTAAGAAGTTAGATGTAATTAAATGCATTCCCTCCATACTGCAAAATTAAATAGAGTTTCTATAGGGAGTCAATGGTAGGACAATGAAAGAACACATGAAATTAGTATAAATTTTTTATTTAAATGAATTAAGTATTAAAAAAATGAAGTTGTGAGTTTTTTTTTTTTTTTTTCTTTAAAGAAAGAAAACAAAGAATGATGATCATGAAGATATGGAAGCATTTCAAGCAAATTGGAAATAATGAGCTTAAAGACACAAGGCATGAAGAAATATGAACTATATTCCCAAAAGAACTAGAAATCATGTCTTGAGGACAAAATTTTATGCAAAAGAGCATCAATTTGTTGAGAACGTACTTTGAGAGAATAATTAACTTGTATGAGGGGAATAATTTGGATAAGGAAACAAAAAAGCTATTTTGGAGTAGGTTGGATAATTAAAATTTTGTTTGTATCTTTGTTTGTCGATAAATTTCTTTGTTTTGTAATCTACTCGATAAAGTTCTTTGCAGGTGAAGTTGCTTTTACTTGTACCATTATTCTACTCGTATTTACCCTTCATTTATTTGACTTAATTTGAATATGCCACATTTTAAAATCAATCGCATTAGAGATAAAGAACCTATATAGTGATTGATTTTAATTACTTATATTAATACCTAAGTTAGATTACATATTAGTCTTTGAATTTTTAGGATTATGTCTAATAGATTTTTAATCTTTCTATTTTATGTGTAAGATAAGTTCTTATCCTATTTGACTTTTTTTTTTTTTTTAATAATTCATTGTCCTATTAGACACAAATTTCAAACTTGTGTCAATAGGACTCCGAGTCTAATGAGTCCATGATTTTTTTTTTAAATGTCAATTAAAAGTTCAGAGATATTCTAGACACAAGAAAGTTTAAGAATCTATTAAACATCTTTTAATGGCATTTGGCGCACAAAGTTGAGTTGAATTGGGCTGAGTTGAGTTGAGTTTGGTAGAGTTAGTTTGTCAGTGAGTTCAGAAGTCTGTGTTTGGGGTGCAGAGTTGAGTTGAGTTGTCAGATATATCTAGTGCAGTTTTTTGTAACTCGAATTAGTTTGATTTTTAACTGACTGTTTTTGTTTTCTTTATTTTTATTTTTTCCAATCATTCATCTAGAAACATATTTTTCCAACTTTCCAACACTGTGTAACGATCGACATTTTCAGGTTTTAATTAAAGTTTTAATTTTGAGATATGAATTAATTGTAAGGCCAATTTCATGTTTAAAGTTGTGTTGAAAGTTAATTTTAGAGATTTGCATAATTGAAATTTGAGAAATTGGAGGGTGAATTGGGAAGAAAGAAGGGGAAAAGGGAATTAATTGGGTTGGGGGCAATTTTGTTAATTAGGTGACTTTGAGCTAAGCCCAAGCCCAAGGAGAAGCCAAGCCCAAATATCTCTCTCTATTATTTTTATACTACACGCAGCCCTAGGTCAAGCCAAGCCGTCATCTTCTCCAACCTTCTCCTTTTCCTCCATGAAAAACATCATCCACCGTCAATCCCTCTCTCTCTATCCCTTTCACTACCACGAGACCCATCCATTCGAAAGATTTTTCTTCTTCAACAAACATCCATCGCCATGGTACTGTTCACTGGGCGGTTACTGTTCACGACGCGACTGTTCACGCGCGGTACTGTTCATAATGCGATACTGTTCATACTGTGATCACTGTTCACGCCGCCGTCAACTGTTCATGCCGCTGCCGTTCCGATCAGCCTCTTCCAATCCAGCGAGCCTTCAATTGTGGGATACCCATTCCGTTTTGGCATCAAAATCACGAGCGTGTCGCTGTCCAGTAGGATTTGGACTGTTGAAGCGAAATTTTCGGTAAGTCACGAAGATCCTTGAGTTTTGGGCTGTATGGTAGATCAATTGAAAATATGATTAATCCATGGATCTTATGACTTAAATTCAGTTTTACCCACCAATTTGCGATTAAGTTAAATGCTATAGAATTAATTCTAATTTTGGGAATTTAGTTGGTGGAAGAAACTTTGGGCTCAATTATAGATTTTAGGGATCTTTACTAACCTTAAGGATGACTTTGATTAGGCCCCAAATCGTTTGACCAAGGTTCAAGGCAGTAGAACTTTTTTGTGAGCATTTGGGTGAATTGAATTCTTGAACTTAGTCAAGGTAAGGGACTTTATGCCGGTATACTTAAATGCAAGTTGGGGTCTGAATTGAAAAAACTATTTTTGAATGAAAAGATTTTTAAATGTTTTATTTATGATTTGTGATGAAATTAAAATGTTATATTTCAAAAATGATTCTTACATGTAAAACTACTTTTGAAATAAAAAGATTTTAAAAATGTTATATTCATGATTGCTTATGAGTATTGAAATTCTATGTGTGAAAAGTCATTCTCACATGTATGTTTGCCAGATAACCTTACAAATGTGATGCAAGAATTATGATGTATGATGGTTAATGTGAGAATGTTTCTATATGTTGCATCACTGAATGAAAATGAAAGATGTTTTGGGACCTCATGCATAAATGTGTTTTCATGATGAAATGATTTCGAAGGCTGTGGCAATTACCCTCATAAATTTATTGATGTACATCTATATGAAAAGGAGCCTGACGAGGCTATATGAAAAAGAGCCTGACGAGGCTATATGAAAAGGAGCCTGACGAGGCTTTATGTAAAGGAGTCTTACGAGGCTATATGAATGAAAGCATAGTTAGGATGGGTTAAATTGTCCACATTAAAAGTCGACGTAAAACATTTAAGGAAACGTTTCCGCTAAGAAAGGAATTTAGGTCCCACCAAAGGAAAGAAAAAAAAAATGTTTTCGAAAACTCATTATGTATGTGTATGCATATCCTGACCCGGTAGTGAAGTCACTTACTGAGTATTTTAAATACTCATCCTTTTTCAAAATGTTTTTCTTTTCAGGTAAAGGCAAGAACATATTTTAGGCGAGTGGCAAGGTGGTTTGCTGAAAGGGTCATCGGTGTCATGAGGAGTATAGCTTCCGCATCTAGTTTATGTTTTAACTCAAATTATTTTGTTAAGTAAACATTAGGTTGTGAAACTATTTTAGTTATTTTAACATTTTAATTCCAAGTATCTTTTGAATTGTTTTTAAAAAGGGATCCCGAATTAAAGTTTCTTTGGTTGTTTATGAAGAAATTTAATTCTTTTTGTCCAATACTAAAGTTTCAAATTTTTCATGAGCATGCAAGTAGTAACGTCCCTAGAAAGTTAATAGGAAAAGTCGGGTCGCTACACACTGAGTTCAGATGTCCACTTCAAAATACAATATATTTTAACATTGATCTTTTTTTTATTAAAAAAACATCATTCTTTATCTTTCTTTTTTAAAAAATTGACTTCTTCCAAATTATAGGCAATGTGGCCTTGTTTTCTCTTTATGCTACACATTGAGACTTCTTTCAATTTATAGAAATCAAATATTTGTATTACACATTGAACTTCTTTCAATTTATAGAAATCAAATGTTGCATTCTTTATATCAACAAATAACAATTGATGAATGAAAAAAAGACAATGTACCTGCATTTTTTTTTCTTTAAACGCAAATTGAACTTCTATCAAAATATAGAAATCTCAGTTTTCATTTTCTAAACACACATTGAACTCCTTTGAAACTTACAAATGAGGACCTTATTATGATTTTTTTCAATTGCTAATAGGGTCTTCATTACGAGGGAGTTTTTTTAAAAAAAAATACATTGACTATTACGTATTATTTCTTTATTTTTTATTTTTATTTTTATTTATTTTTATTTTTTTTGCAAAGGAACATTGTTTGTTTACATTTTTTTTAACACATGTACTAAATTGAACATATTTGGAAAAGAGAATGCCAGTATTTTACTTTTTCAGGATGACAAAAAAAGGACAATATATTTCAACATTTAGTGTCATATAGGAGTGCAATATTCATAAAATATTAGTAGGTCATCAAGGGCCTATATACATGATTCACAAAACATAATTATGGTTAACAAAATATAAGTAATGGCCAACAATTGGTTGGGTTTGTAAGTCCGAAAAAAGATTGTTGGAGTAGAGAGTCAAACCAACTAAGTACATGTGCATTTCATATTATTTTGAACCATAAGAGTGTCGTCGGTCGTTGGAAATTGTTGCTGGCGATAGTCGCCGGAGACAGTATAGCTGGTTGCTGGATATGGTCGCCAACAATTGCCGTCAATCGTTAGAAAAAGTAGTTGGTAGTGGCTGTCAGTTACCGCATATGGCCGTCAGTCGTCAAAGAAGGTCGCTGGTAGCAGGAGAAGGTCGCGGGAGGTTGCTGCTAGTTGCTGGAGGTGGAAGTCGGTCTGTGGAGAAGGTCGTCAGTGGTGGCCACCGATCGTTAGAGAAGCAGTGATAAAATATGCTAATAGGGTTACTGTACAAGTCGGTAGAGTTAATATCCTAATACTTTAGCAAGTCGGTAGAGTTGAGTTTTTTTTTATGGAGAGTTAATTTTTCCATGGGCCAAACGGTGAGTTGGATTTAAAACCCAACTCAACTCAGGGGGCCAATCATCCTTAAAGTTCAGAGACCTATTAGATACAATTAATCTAAAAGTTTAGGGACAAACAAGACAAGATATAGATAAGAAAACTGTGGGTAAATTATCACTGAACACTAATACTAAAGCAAGTGAAATTCAAATTCCAAAACTTCCACCAGTTTGATAACTATTTGGTTATTTGGTTTTTAGTTTTTAAAATTTATGCTTGTTTTCTTACAATTTCTTAGTTTGAATTCTTAATCAATTTCCAAAAACAAAAACAAGTTTTTAAAAACTACTTTTTTTAGTTTTGAAAACTTGGCTTGGTTAATTATTTAAAACATTGGTAGAAAGTAGACAACAAAACAAAGAATCTCATAAATAAAAGTAGTGTTTATAAGTTTAATTTTAAAAACCAAAAACTAAAAAATAAATGGTTATCAGACTGGCCTTCATGTTTAATCTGCATTTTACTTCATACTCCTTATATTAGAAAACTATTGCTCTTGTTGGAGTATATATATAACATTAACTTATAGTGAAAGATGGGGAAGAGTTGCTGACTTCTCAAATTTTCTTCGAGTACCAAAAATATGAATATGTCCTTATAAATGCAAAATGAACCTCATTTAGTTGTCCAATTATTATCTAATATGTATCAAGTATATTTAGCTATACAAGTTACATTTGGCCATAACACACACAAACATTTTCTTGCTGAAGATTGTGTGGCTGAAAATGACTTTTCATATATTTTTCAACACTAAAATGATATTTACAGATTTGAAATTATATCTGTATATACAATATCAACATTATCATAAATTGTTATAAGAATTTTTAACTCATCTGCATTTACAATATTTTTACTAAATGACACCTTCATTGTTTTCTTTGCTTTTAGAATATGATGTCAAGAAATTTATATATCCAACTTTCCTTCCTCTATGTTTCAACTCATTTTTATTTCTATACTAACATGGTACATCTATTTTGGACAAAAACCTAAATAATTTTATTTTTAGATCTACTTGAAATGTCAATCTCTTTGTAGAATAGAAACATACCTGAAATGAGTTAATTAATAACTAAAATCAAGTTTCTTCCGCCAACAAGAGCATAACTCAACTGACATGAAGTATATGCTTATGACCAAGAGATCATGGATTCGAATCCTCCACCTCCAAATGTTGTTGAATTAAAAAAAAAAAAAAAACAAAATCAAGTTTCTTCCCAAAGAGAAGATTTCAACAAATTAAATTTCTAAAGAAATGGTTTCTTTGGATTTAGCCAACTATCTTCATTGTGGGATATTATTAAAAAAAATAAGAATCCATGTTGGGCTCACTAGTTTTTATTTCATCCTTAACGTACAATTCTTTTTTTTGTATAAGTCGACTCTCAACAACAAAGATTCCAACTCTTCTTCTTTGGAACATATATTGTCACAAGGAATATCCCTTGTGAGAAGGTTCACACATTCCCTATGTATTAGAGAATTAATTCTTCTCTCCACGTTTAAAATTGAGGGATAAAAATTTGACACGGCTTATTAGGATAGCCTACTTTGTCCTCTCCACATTGGTATTACTAGGGGTTGTCAACGGGGTCAGGTGGGATGGGGAAAGCTTCCCCATCCCTTCACTCGAATCATTTTTTATCTCCACAAAATTCCCTGTTAAATTTTACAGGGTACAAGACAAGAATTTTCTACAAGAAAATAATGGAGTTAGGTTATCCACTGAGAATTTTTTCCTATTTATATTTTGAGCAATCCCCATTAAGGTTAAAGTTCTTGCACGAATCCTAATTTAAATGATTAAAATTCTCCGTGAAGAATCTCCATTTCAATAACTAAATTCTTGAAATTTCTAATAAAAATAAATACCTATTTTAATTTTAACGATTTAAAAAATATTTCATTTTAGTTTAATTGTCTTTAAAAAAATCGACCAAATAATCTAAAATTCATAAAGTCTTAATATCAGTGTAAACAAATTTCGAAACTCAAACATCACAACACAAATGTCTCTTAAAACATATGCTTTGTGCAATAACATACCCCAAGAAACTTTGTACTTCGTTTCAATAATACCATTGAACTTTAAAAAGTTGCATTAAGACCCTTGACCTTTCAAAAAGTTTCAAAAATACCCTTACCATTAAGTTTTGGATGGAAACTGTTCATTACTTTTCTTCTTCGTGGCTCTTTCTCTGCAAATTCTTCTTCTATAAAAATTAATGAGAAGCTTTGCTTGTAAAGGCTATGTCCAATAAAATTGGTCCTTCAATTATCCTATCAATGATGTAACCTCCTCCTATCCTAAAAAAAAAACTAATTTGTTTACTCAAAAAAACAAAATATGTAAAACTGGTAGAAAAGTTCCCCAATTCATCTATCTCTATTGATGAAAAAGAATGATATGATTTATTATATCATCTATAGCTATAGTTGATGACATTACGAACATTATATATTGTCCCTTAAAAGTTGAAAATAAATAAAGTTAAGATGACGAGGATATGATTGTCACAGGTTTTTGTTAAAGTGATTTATGAAATGGATCTAAATCTAACCTTTTAAAAGTTAAAAACTAAGACCCCGTTTGATAACTATTTGGTTTTTGATTTTTAAAAATTAAGCTTATAAACACTACTTTTAATTACCTATGAGATTCTTTGTTTTGTTATCAAACTCATGTTTTCAAAAACCAAGCCAAGTTTTGAAAACTAAAAGGTAGTTTTAAAAAACTTTTTTTTTTTTTTGGAATTTGACTAAGAATTCAAATGTTTCTTTTAGAGAGGTGAAAACCATGATAAAGAAATTGTAGAAAACAAGCGTAAAATTTCAAAAACCAAAAACCATGCAAATGGTTATTATTAGATAAACATGGGGATCCGTCTCAAAACTAATTGGATATGAGAGGAGTAACTCATGTATTTTATAAAGATTGTGAGGTCACTCCATTTTTCCGATGTGGGATCCTCAACAGTTATCAAATAGGGCCTTAACTATTTCTTTTTAAACTATGTGAATTTGAAAAAAAAAAATTTGAATTTTTATCTTGAAACTTGTTAAGCTGTATCAATTTTAAACTATTGATAGGATAGATTTGAGAACTTTTCGTTTTAGATTTTTTTTTTTTTTTTAAAGTTTTGAGTAAACAAATTGATTTTGTTTTTTTTATAGGATAGGAGGAGGGTATATCATTGATAGGATTTAAATCAATTTTATTGCACATAGCCTTTATAAGAAAAGGAGCTGAGAGAGCTTGTTTTCGATTTTAGACTCTGTTTTGATTTGGTTCTGTTGCACATAACCTTTATAAGCAAAGTTTTTTATTAATTTTCATGGAGGAAGAATTTGCAGAGTGAGAAAGGAAGAAGAAAAAGAATAAATGTTTTCCATCCCAACCTTAATGGTAAGGGTATATTTTTTAAACTTTTTGAAAGGTCAAGGGTATTAATGCAACTTTTTAAAGTTTAAGGACATTATTTAAACGAGCTAGGTACAAAGTTCAGGGGTATTTTCTATAATTTAGACCAAGATTTAAATATCACAATTTATATATATTTAGGGTATAATATTTAGAATTTTATGATATAAATCGACACAAACAGAGAAAATAAAAAAAAAAATTGACATACATCAGCACAACCTAAAAAAGATAAGGAAAAATATCAATTTATACCCTAAACTTTGTAGGTTGATCAATTATATTAAACTCTAAATCAATAATTGTATCAATTAAAGTCCTAAACTTCCATAAGTGAATAAATTTAGACCTTTCCGGAGTGATTCATAACTATCTTCACTTAATTCAATTTAAAATTAACTTAAAATTACCTAAATAACATTATTAATTCTTCTCCCAAAATCATACTAAATTAGCAAGAAAAATTGTCATGTGATTTTTTCTAAATAAGTAGAAAAAATGAAAAACTACCCATATTGATGAGATCACAGATGCTACCACCCACTTGATTCCAACTTTTTCTTCTAATAATTTATTACTCTTGCATTTAAAGAGGTATATACAAGTATGAGAATTGTGCATTAATGATTTTCAAGTGGAACTAGGGTCGAAATTGGTTCACTTATGAAAGTTTATGGTTTTAATTGAAACAATTCATTACTAAGATTTTAATAATTGATTCAACCTACTAAGTTTAGGGAGTATAAATTGATTTTTTTTTCAAAAATAAAATAAAATAAATGAAGGTAATGTCATTACTTTTGGATAAGAGATTTTCTTTAAAAAAAAAAAAAAAAAAGAGTTACCATTAAGTGACAATGAAGTTAAATTTGTTTTTCATCAACTTCCATGGAACATAATATGTCCAAATAACAACACAGTTACAGGAAAAATGAACTCAAAGTTAAGAACTGGTCAAACTTGTATATTGAGATATTACAGAGAATGAATAGCTCAAAATTAGTGAATCTCCATCACATTTCCTTTTACAATACAGTTTAGTCTCAAAGGTTTGGAAAATCGAAACCTCCTCAAATCGCATTCGCTCTATCAAAATCTCATTTGACCCATTGTTCATAACCAACTTGATGAAAAAATCAGTCATGTTTGCTTATATGATTGTAAAAGGAGAGAAACATGAAAGAAATCTTGTTATTAGATGTAAAAAAACACACACATTATTCCCCACAAAGATTTTACACTTCTCAAACTGCACAACACTCCCATCTTCTTTGTTTCATGATTCTTTTGGTGTGTTTGGGGTCGGATTAAGCCCGATATCCATTCCATTGTAAGCGATCGGAGCGTACATCCATAAATCATCAGAGCTTAATAGCTGCAATAATCATTTAAAATGAAGATGTCAAAAATTGTTGTGTAAAATGAAGATGTAAAATTTTCAAAATTTTCGTTTTAGTAATGCTTTGTTTAATTTGTTTGTAATGACCTTGATTTGGAGTTGTAGAAACTTCACATATTGAACAGCTTCCTCAAGCATTGTGCTGATATCAACCTACACAGATATTCCGAAAGAGGCAATAATTTAAGACTTTTTTTTTCCAACACAAATCATCATGTTTTTTTTAAGGTACTTTTGATTGTCTTACCTTTGTTCCATTTGGGACAAGATTTTGTAATATTTTCAACCTCTCATTGATTCTTTCTCTTCTTCTCTGTAATTAACAACATAACAAATGAATGGACTTTTCGTTTTCCAATGGATTTTTTTTTCCTAAGGTTTTTCATTGTCTTACCCTTGCATAGAGGTTCTGTGGATCTGTAGCTGAGCATCTGCTGGCTCGGGATTTGGTTGGCCCTTGCGGACTCGATCCCAAGTTATTAGCTCCTCCGTTTAGCTCGAGAGAGGTATTGGATTCGTCTTCCGAGCAATAGCTGCTTGTGCTTTGCTTGCTATGGCCAGCATTGCCATCTTCATCAGGGATGCTGCTTAAGGTAAGCTTCTGAGTTTTCTTTGACCTCTCATTCCTCTTCTTCTGTACCTATAGTTTATTAGAATAATGAATCAACCCAAAAGTTGTTAACCTTTCAATATAATATTAATTGTTATCTCCTAGGATCAAATACACCAAAAACTACAAATCAGAATTCAAGACCTCCGATAAATTAGATCACCCTAAATTCAAAAACTTAAATTATTGTTGCATGTAAATAAATTTAATCTTTTCAATATATTCTAAACGCTATATCATCTTACATTTCATGTAAGATAATAGAAATGAGAACTAACACTGACACTATTGAAAAGGAACTTGGAGAATAATGTTGAGGATCCCACGAGAGAGACCTCACAATTTATAAGGTACAATGACTATTCTACTTATTATCAATTGGTTGTGAGATGAAACTCCATGTAATCGAATATGGTATCAAAGTCCATTAAACCCAAATGGGTATTCAGTCCAAAAATTAAAATTAGAATCCGATTAAAAAATGGTGAACCAAAAGAGGTACCATCTTGAGGGGACATGTTGAAGATCTCACGAGTAAGACCTCACAATTTATAAGAAACATGGACTACTCCTCTCATTGCCAATTGGCTGTAAGATGGAACTCCATGTAATCTAATAAATAACAATGTAGAGATTTGAACTCACTTAAATGACTATGTCATATGACTCATCTCATTATTTCCAAATTCCAATGCTTCCTCTCACATGTGGGTATTATTAATACCACGAGACGTAACACGTGTACTGATCTCAATAAAAAAAATCAATAAATAACTTAGTAATTAATGTCTAATCTAAGTACCAACTTTTATATCTACTTGTGTCAAATAACGACTAAACTCAAAAGCTTAAACAACAATCAAACAAAAATAAATCTAAGCAGAGATTGTCAAATATGAATCAATAGGCAAATATTCGTTTGATAATCATTTGATTTTTAGTTTTTGGTTTTTGAAAATTAAGTCTATAAATACTACTTTAACCTATGGATTTTCTTGTTTCGTTGTCTACTTTTTATTTATGTTTTCAAAAACTAATCCAAGTTTTGAAACTAAAAAAAAATAGTTTTCAAAAAGTAGTTTTGGAATTTGGAATTTGGCTAAGAATTCAAATATTTTCTTTAAGAAAGATGAAACCAATGGTAGAGAAATAATGAGAAAACAAACACAGTTTTTAAAAATCAAAAATAAAAAACCAAAGAGTTATCAAATGGGACTTATATACTTACATCCCCAGATCCCCTTGATCTTTTCTTGCAATTGATCTCAAGCTGGTTATGGCCCTCTTCTTCCATGGCAGCTTCTTCTTCAGGTAATTTGATCAATTCAGCTTCAGAACAAGCCTGCAAATTACTCTCACTCATCTCCAAATTCATAGAGTCCTCATCTTCAAGGTTGAAACCACCACCATTGTTATTATTTCCAAGCTGATCTCCCAAGCAAAAATTCATGAGATTATTGCAATAATTATGATCATTTTGATAAGTGGGGAATAATAATTGGCTGCAATAACTTCCACCACTGAACTCACTAGTCTCTTGTGAAAGCCTGTAAAGGCTTGAAGAAGAAGGTCTTTCATAGGGAGCTTCTTCATGAAGATTATCAAGGGCAGCCATGAAAGGATCAGGGTTTGTGGAGTTGAAGAGTTGAGTCATGAAAGTTGCTTCTTCATCACCTGTGAAGGTTCCATTATTGGGAGAGCTCCATTGATCTCCATCTTCAATAGTGGGGCCTTTGAGTTGCTCCATTTATTATTGAAAAAATGGAAGAAGGAGATGGGGGGTTGTGTTTGTTTAAGGCCTTGGGATTAATGGAAGATTTGTGGGATATGAATTTATAGGGAGTTTTGTGATGGAGTTGACTTTGGAATATTTAAGAAATTTGAGAGATTTTTTCCCAATTATTACTTTGTTGAAATGGTCTAATTTTTCCTTTTTGTTACTAGATTTTTTTTTTTTTTTTTTTTTTTTTTTTTTTATTTTTATGGGAACCAATAGAACTGAGAGATTGTTTGATTAATATCTGAAAACCAAAAGGCTTATCAATTTGGAAATGAACATGGAGGAGAGATAGAGAGAGGACTGATGTTTGGTGAGGTATGAAAAAAGAGGAAAACTTGTTGGCACTAATTCATAATTATTCAATAAGAATTATAAATAGATGTATGAGAGGAACAAACCAAGTTGGTGAGTGTGAAAAAGTTAAGGTCCCTTTGATATTTGAAAATTGTGTTAGTTTCCTCACAATTTCTTTATTATAGTTTTCATCTTTCTTAGAGAAACATTTAAATCTTTAACCAAATTACCAAAAATAAGTTTAAATGGCTTGAATTTTGAAAATATTTTATAAATTAAGTGAATACAAAAATAAAGAAACTCATGGATAGAAATAGTATTTATAAGTTTATTTTTAAAAAACCAAATGGTTATTAAACGAGACATAAAAAGTTTAATTTTGAGTTTATTTTAGTTGCTGTAATTTAAAAAGTCTCAACAGGTCTCTAAGTTTAAAAAGTCTGAACTTTCATAAGCATAGTTCAACTAGTTAAGATATATACCTTTGGCCAAGAGGTCAAAGGTTTAAATCCTCCCACTCCACATGTTGTTAAACTCAAAAAAAAAAAAAAAAACTATAGATACGATCGCGAAGACATTAATATAAGGTAGTTTTGCTTGAATTATGGCTTTTTAAACTTAGAGACCTATTGAGAATTTTTTTTCTTTGATTGATTCACTTATGAAAGTTTAGGAGCTTCTAACTTATATAATTATAAGTTTGCACACATGTAAACTAATGTTTTTCAAACAAAATCTAATAGAGGGTGCAAATTGATACACTTATGAAAGTTTAGAGTTTAAATTGATACAATTATTAATTTAAGGTTTTTATTGATACAACCCCCAAAGTTTTGGGGTATGTACTGATTTTTGCCCAAAAAATAATTGAAAATATAATAAAGAAAATAATAGGAAAATAAATTAACTTTTACCCTTGAACTTGACCAGTCGAACCTTTCACTCTAAATTTTAATTTCAATTATTGAATCTTTCGCTCTAAATTTTAATTTCATCAAATTGAACTTTAAACTTAAACATGTGTTGCAGTTTTTATTTTAAGTTCAATTTCTACAAAATCCATCCACTAACTTTAAAAAAAAAAAGTAAAGTAAAAACCTCACAAAACTCATTCATTTCAACAAAAGTCAAGTCTGTCACAAAATTAAGTCTAATTAATACACAAAGTTGACAATTAAATACATCTTAACTCATAAATTTCAATAAAAATTCATCTATGGTGTTGTTTTCTTTGAAATGTCATTAATTTTGTACTAGATATGTTTTATATTAATTAAATGCAAATAGAAATATTTTTATTGACGATTGAAAATCTATTAGAAAATAAAATTTAGGTTAAAACACCATTTTGGTCCATGTACTTTGGGTTTCATTTCATTTTAGTCCATGTACTTTCAAATGTCCAATGTTAGTCCATGTGCTTTCAATAAAACTTAAAATTGGTTCTTATTGTTATGTTTATTGTTAACTTTTCTATAAAAAAAAAAAATAGACTCTATTAGTCTTCCTTCTACAAATTTTAGAAATATGTTCACATTGTGTCTTTTCTTGCATAAAAATTATTATTATTATTATTTAACCAATTTCGATAAAAATTAACTTCAAACTAATTGTAGGGACTAATTTTAAGATTTATTTAAAGTATAGAGACTAAATTGGACATTTGAAAATACAGAGACTAAAATGAAATGAAACCCAAAGTACAAGGACCAAAATAGTATTTTAACCTAAAAATTATAATATTTATTCAAGTTTAACAGAAAGATTGCAACACTTATCAAAGTTTAAAGTAAATTTTTTGACAAAATTGAATGTTCAGGGTAAAAATGGATATGCCTTCTTTAGTTCAGGGTAAAAATGATATTTTTCCAATAGTAAGATACTTAAGTAAGCAATTATTATGATTATAGCTAATCAATTATCTTTTTTTTTTCTTTTTTACAACCTATAGTTAATCAATTGTCAAATTAATCAACTGGCATAAATCATGCAACATCGACCAAGAGGTCAGAGGTTCAAATCTCCCACCTCACATATTGTTGAACTCAAAAAAAAAATTGTCAAATTAATAATTATCACATTAATATTGAAAAAAATGATTATCAATTAATATTTAGATCAATTGTCAAATTAATGATCATCACATGAAAGTCAATTAAGTGGTTAATGAAAAAAAAAAACTTGAAATTACTTTTTTCAGAAAAAGGCTATATTTGAATTTTATATATATTAGAAAGTAAAACTCCGCTATTCAAAATATTCAAATAGCAACCGCATATATCTATAATCTATAATATATTAAAAAACAAGAGTTTCTGAACAACAATTTTAGACTAAAATACCTTTTTAAATTTTAGTTAATTACATTAATCAAATCATCCTAATCCGATTTGATAATTTGACTGAAAATGAATATCTGATTTAATTTTAAATTGATGAATTTGAATCAATAATCTTAATTTCATAAGCAATTTGATTCAAATTCAAATTTCCAATTTGATTCAAAATCAAATCAAATTTGAATTTGAATCAAATTGCTTCTATAAATTGCATCCATTTATCATACATTTAGTTTTTATATATACGCAATTCTTATATCCAATTCTCAAGATACTTTTTCTCATATAGTTCTTATACACACAATTCTAATTCTTCAAGTAATTTTTTAATTTAGTTCTTAACATCGCATCCAATTTTTTTTTCATATGGGTTCTCAGTTTTTAGTAATAATTATTTTTTTCAGGTCTTAAACTAGCTATATCAAATTTTTCATCACGACCATCCCCAATTTTTCATCAGGTATCTCTCCATTTTTTTTGTTTTCATTTTGTTTTCAACTTTTTTGCTTTTTTTTTTTTGTTGCAATTTTCTTTGTCGATACTCTCTCTTTTTCAAATTAAGTTTTTGGCCTGATTTTTGCACATCATATTGCTATTTTTTTCTATTGATTTGTTTCCGACCTTTTTCGATTTTTTTTTCCAGAATTTTATCTCTTGGAATTTTTTTTTGGAAATTTCGTTAGCCCACGTTTTTTTTCTTTTTCTTTCACGCTTTTTGTTTTTTTAAATTACACCTAAGCATGTTGTTGATGCCACTCAATTTCAATAATTAATTCCACGATGTTGTGTTGTTGCTGGTGCTTCTTTTTTTCCAGATCTAAAATAGTCATCTCCTCAGTATCTCTCTTTCTTTTTTTATAAATTTTGTCAGCCCACGTTTTTTCTTTTTCTTTTTATTTAGGATTTTTTTTTTTTTTTTTTTTTAGGAAATCTACGATTTAGTTGGTTGAATGCTATAATTTAAACAACTATAATGTGAGGATACAATTTGATTCAAAATGAGTTTGAATCAAAATTCTTAATTTGATAAACATGATGTGATTTGATTCAAAATCGGCTCAAATTATAATTTGAATCTAAAATCATCTCATTTATTAGTTAAATATTTAAGGCAAAATTAAGATAAAAATAAAATATATGGTTATGGTTATCTTTTAAAATTGAAGGAACAAAATAATAATAACAGTGGTAGTTCTTTTATGTAATGCATAGCTTTGAAAATCCGATATGCAATTCTGATGGACATATACAATCCATGGATGGGAGGAAGTAGAATTATAGTCCAATAATTTAAATTTTGATTAATTAAAAGATTGTCTTTGAATATTTCACAATGTTTTTTTGTTGTTGGTAGTTGCTTTTACTATTTTCTTTGTTAATTTGAAACAAACACAATTTATATTTATTGTAACGACCCTATAGGCTCAACACGCTACCTAAGAGTCATTACTAAGTCACGTCGCTATATTACCGAAAATTTCGATAGCATAACGACGTAACTACTCGAAAACCAAAAATTTGACCCTTACCTGATAAGACATAGGAAAACACACTTCTAAGATTTTCAAACAACCTCCTAGCATCCAACAAACTTCTCAATATGATGCTAGGGTTCAAACAGCAGAAAACCAAATATACGTGCACGATTTACAAAGAAAAGTTAAAAGACCTTGAATCATTCTCCTAAACATTTAAAAACTCGACATGAGTTCTATGTACATCTAGAAACATAAAAGAAGCGGAATAGCGATCGGTCGGCTCCCATGACTCGAGTAGCTGATCTCCGGTCACGCGCTAGGGCCGATCTTAGCCTTACCTGAAAACATTTTTAAAAGGAAAAGGGTGAGTATTAACGAATAATACTCAGTAAGTCAATCATAGTTTCAAATAAGAGTTTCAATCGCATGCAACATGTCATTTTAAATCATAAAACCATCGTAAACCATTGCTTTAGTTGGGGACCTAAAATTCATTTTATAAACCATGTACTTTTCCTCGCGGCTCTCGTGAACGATTAAATTCTCCCGAGGGCCTCGTGAATAGTCCGAAGACATAGTTTTTCCATCGAATAGAGTCCTCCCTAACTCTGAGAGTTGAGCTCGAAAGCTAACATACATCGTGGAGTCCGAAGACTCAGCCCGAAGGCTACCATCGTGGAGTCCGAAGACTCAGCCCGAAGGCTACCATCGTGGAGGCACTCTCGAACCCCGGGAGCATAGAGAGTCCGAAGACTCGGGTTCCCTCAAAACCCACATAAAACTTTTGGGAGAATTATCGTCACGGCCTTACATAAATCTTTTCATGAGCACACAACACATGCATGAGGTCCCATTCGTTTTAGAACATAGTTATGAATGCATAAATCAAGGCAATCGCATTTCAAAGACATACATATCATTTCCATTCTTTTTAACATGAAAACATAAATTTCAAAGTAAATATAGAGCTAGCTTTAGGTTTCGAAAACTTCTTTCGTTGTGAGATCCCTTACCTTAAATCTTTACTTACTAAAATACCCTTTCTCCAATAGTAATGAGCTTCTCGAGTCCCCACTCCAAGTACAATCCAAGGTCCTCGACAAATCACCTAAAAAGTTTCCTAAACGTGTCTTAAACCATCCGAATTACGCTAAAACACATTCTAACATTAATAACTCGACGAAATGGACCAAATGGCGAAATTTACCCAACTCCGGCGAACGGCGGCGCGTGACCGGAGCACGGCGGCGCGTGGCCGGCGCGTGAGGCTTCCAAACGGCGCGTGGACTTCAAATTTAGACAGATCCAGCCCCTTTCCGGTCAGATTCGTGCTTAAACCAGCGACTTGCTGCGAGAATGAACTCCGGCGAGGCTTGCTGCGATCGGTGCTGCTCGGTACTGAACAGATCCGGAGACTGCAACCTTAATCCGACCGACGAGCTGTTGTAGGAGCTTCGTCTGAGATGGGATCGAGGGACTGACCGGCGAACGCAGAAGAAGAAGAAAAGAATTGCGAGCTGGGGTTGGTCGGCGTGCAGCTTGCGAGGAAGAAGACCGGCGGACGGCGAGTCTTCAACCCAGCGTGCGGCGGCGACAACCCAAGGAAGAAAAAGAAGCGGTCGGACGGGAGAGGGAGAGAGAGAAAGAGCTGCGAGAGAGAGAGAGAGAGAGTGTGTGTGATCGGAGAAGAAGAGCGCGCGCGAGAGAGAGAGAGAAGAAATTTTCTCTTTTTTTTTTTAATTTATTTAAATAATAATAATAATAATAATAAAATCAAAATATCTTCTCCATAAATGACCATAATACCCTTTCCTTTTCCAAAAATCACCAAATTACCCTCAAAGCAAATAAAAAATAAATAAATTCTTAATAAAACTTTACCAAAACAACAATTTAAACTTACCCAAAACGTCACGGGTGTTACATTTATTGACCTAATTCTTAAAAGGTTTTGATAGAATATAATATAATTAAGTATAATTGTTTTTTTAGGTTAAATACCCCTTATTGTAGAAAATAGTTTTAGACTAAAATACTCCTTATTTAAATTAATTACACAAATCAAAACTCATATACTTGATCATGATTTGATTATTTTTGAGTTCGAAATTGAATTCATATATATATATATTTCAATTGAAGATATGATTTGATTCAAATAAATTCAAATTAGGGTTTGAGTACAAATTCTCCAATTAAATTACACTCCCAATTTTTTTTTGCAATAGACATCTCTAATTTTCTATTTATTTCAAATATCTTCTCTTTCTTTTTTTTTAATACTATATATATGTGTGTGTGTATGTATTTTTTTTTTTTTGCTTTTTTTTAAAAAAAAAAAAAAAGAAAACTTACGTTCCCTTCTTTTTTTTTTTTTTTTCAATCTATAAATCAAATTACTCTCTTTAAACGACCACTTCTTCATCCAATATTTTAACTTAATTTTATAATATATGATTGAGATTTATAACTAACTCATTTAGAGTAATTTTCAAATTTGATAGCTTCTAAAAGTTATGTTACAAAGTTAAATAGAAGTAAATAACTTTAAAATTTTTAAAATCACTTAAAAAAACTTACGAGAAAAAAATTTCCTAAATAAATTCATTTGAATGTTTAGCTATTTCAAAATTAAATTGATTTATTAATTAATTCATCAATCATTATTTTATAGTTTTATAATGCTTTAATTTTTAATTTTTAAAAATAAAAAATGTCGTCAAAATCATAACCAATCTTTAATTATCTCTTCATCATTTAAATTATTTTCAAAAGAATTTGTATCAATCAAACTAAAAATGTCATCAAAATCATAACCAATCTTTAATTATCTCTTCATCATTTAAATTATTTTCAATAGAATTTGTATCAATCAAACTAAAAATTAATTCAAAATAAATTCAAAAGAAGAGAATCATTTCCACAAAGGGGAATTGATCAAATTAACCCCAATAAAATTGATGATAAGTCATTTTTCGATATATTATATTTCTCTTTTCACTTTAATCAAATCATAATATCTCAAAATAGAGAGTAATATTTCTTAGATTCACTATTTGAAATACAAAAAATTTCCATTCAAATTATTAGATAAAATTATAATTCCAATATTCTTCTATATAAAGGAAACTTATGAAAATTTCTACCTCCAACCATTTTCATTTTTTAAACTCTAAAATGCCCTTAGATAATTTTTTGAAAAATAAAACTTCAAAAAATTAAAAAACTATATTAATTATGTGTCATAAAATATATATTATATGTACAAAATAATATTAGAAATACAAATAAAATTTAAAAACTTCAAAGGAAAAATAGAAAATTATATTATATTTAAATTATGTTATATTATATTAAAAAACTTATATTATAATAGAAAACAATTTTGTTATATTAAAATTAGTTAGAACACTAAATCATAATATGAATAGGAAAAAAATTTATTTAAGCTAATTAATTATAAAATAATCATAATACAAATATAAATAATAATTGTATTCCATAATGTTGAACTCAAATTATTTTAATCTTCAAAAATTAAATATATATATTGGTTAAATTACAAATTTTGTCCTTATGGTTTGGAGAAAGATAGAATTTAGTTCCTATAGTTTAAAAGGTTAGAATTTCATCCTTATGATTTAATAAAACATCATAAATAGTCCCTATGGTTTCATAAAATCCTCATAAATAGTCCCTTGGTAGGGATTATTTTTTAGGGTTTTATCAAACTATAAAAAATAATTCTAACATTTAAAATCATAGGGATTAAATTCTAACTTTCTCACAACCATAGAGACTAATTTTGTAATTTAACCTATACATATACACACACGTGCATTGCACGTGGTAATAAACTGGTATATTAAAAAGCAAGAGTTTCTGAAAAATATTTTTAGACCAAAATACCCTTTTAAATTTTAGTTAATTACATTAATCAAATTAGCATAATCTAATTTGATAATTTGCCTCAAAATGAATATCTGATTTAATTTCAAATTGATGAATTTGAATCAATAATTTTAATTTTATAAGAAATTTGATTCAAAATTAAATCAAATTTTAATTTGAATCAAATTGCTTTTATAAATTGCATCCAATTATCATACATTTAGTTCTTATATATACGTCATTTTTATACCCAATTCTTCAAGATTTTTTTTCCATTTAGTTCTTATACACACAATTCTAATTCTTCAGGTATCTTTTTTACTTAGTTAATTCTTACCATTGCATCCAATTACTTTTTTTTTTTTTTTCATATGGGTTATCAGTTTTTAGTAATAACTATTTCTTTCAAGTCTTAAATTAGAAATCTCCAATTTTTCATCAGTGTCATCCCCAATTTGTCATCAGGTATCTCTCCTTTTCTTTTTTTTTTTCATTTTGTTTCCAACCTTTTCTTTTTTTTTTTGTTGCAATTTTCTTCTCCCTCTTTTTTAAATTAAGTTTTTACCCCGACTTTTGCATACTATTTTTTTTTCTCTTTATTTTTTTCCAGCCCACATTTTTCCTTTTTCTTTCCCTTTTTTTTTACACTCAATTTCAAAAATTAATTCCACAATATTATGTTGTTATGTTGTTGTTGGCGCTTTTTTTTTTCATATTTAAAATACCCAATATTGTGTGTGTTGTTGGTGCTTTTTTTTCCACATCTAAAATAGTCGTCCCCTTAGGTGTCTTGCTTCTTTTTTTTTCCAAATCTAAAATAGTCATCTCCTCATACATCTCTTTTTTTTTTTGGAAATTTCGTTAGCCCACGTTTTTTCTTTTTCTTTCACGATTTTAAATTTTTTTTTTTTATACCTAAGCATGTTGGATGATACCACTCAATTTCGTTAATTAATTCTACAATGTTGTGTTGTTGGTACTTTTTTTTTTTTTTTCAGATCTAAAATAGTTATTTCCTCAGGTATCTATCTTTCTTTTTTTTTTAGAAATTTTGTTAGCCCACGTTTTTTATTTTTCTTTTTATTTAGGATTTAGTTTTTTTTTTTAGGGAAATCTACAGTTTAGTTGGTTGAATGCTATAATTTAAACAACTATAATACAAAGAAATAATTTGATTCAAAATGAGTTTGAAACAAAATTCTTAATTTGATAAACATACCACTCAATTTTAATAATTAATTCTACAATGTTGTGTTGTTGGTACTTTTTTTTTTTTTTCAGATCTAAAATAGCCATCTCCTCAGGTATCTCTCCTTTCTTTTTTCTAGAAATTTCATTAGCCCACATTTTTTCTTTTTCTTTTCATTTAGGATTTAGTTTTTTTTTTTTTTAGGAAATCTACGGTTTATATAGTTGGTTGAATGCTATAATTTAAACAACTATAATATAAAGAAATAATTTGATTCATAATGAGTTTGAAACAAAATTCTTAATTTGATAAACATGATTGTGATTTGATTCAAAATCATACCAAATTATAATTTGAATCTAAAATCATCTCATTTATTTGTTAAATATTTAACGCAAAATTAAGATAAAAATACATGATGTGATCTAATTCAAAATCATACCAAATTATAATTTGAATCTAAAATCATCTCATTTATTTGTAAAATATTTAAGGCAAAATTAAGATAAAAATAAAATATATGGTTATGATTATCTTTTAAATTGGAAGAAAAAAACTAAAAGTTGAATGATCAAAATAATAATAGTGGTGGTAGTTCTTTTATGTAATGCATAGCTTTGATAATCTAATATGCAAATATGATGGACATTTACGAACATGGATGGGAGGAAATAGAATTATAATCCAATAATTTAAATTTTGATTAATTACAAAATTGTCTTTTAATATTCCACAATGTTGTGTTGTTGGTGGTGCTTCTACCATTTTTCTTTTGTTAATCTGAAACAGACACAAATTATATTTAATGACCTAATTCTTAAACGGTTTTGATAGAACATAATATAATTAAGTATAATCGTTTTTTAGGTTAAATTAAGTATAATTTTTTTAGTAAATTAAGTATAATTAAGTATAATTGTTGTAAACATATAATTAAAGTCGCAAATTTAATATATTCATATGTTTTTTTTATTTAGAGTTTAGTTTTTTTTAAGGAAATTTAGGGTTTAGTTGGTTGAATGTTATTATTTCACATACTCTTTTTATCATCATTTTAAATTATTTATAACTAAATTATTATTTTGAGGTTTTATTTACTAACTAATTTTAATCTGTAAGTGTACATTTGATAATGTCCTACCAGCAGTACCACATTTGTAATGTTAAAAAAGTTTATAACTTAAAATTAATTAGTATTTAATTACTTCCTCAATTACTCAATTATTCAATTTATTTATTTATAAACTCAACAAAATTATGTATTAATTATTTTTATATGGTTTTTATTGATACTTATTATGGTTTATATTTTATGAAATTGTTCTATTTAGTTCTTGGGAGAAATTAATTTAATCAGTTAATCAAGTTTTGTGTTGGATTTTTAAAATATTACTTTTGATTTAAAAATTTTAGATAGAATTTAAAACGTTTTTTATTCTATACTATATTAAAAACCAAGGATTTCTTAAAAACATTTCTAAACCAAAATACCTTTTTAAATTTCACTCAATTTGAATTGAAATTTTGTCTATAAATTGGGCACTTCTCCATTGTAGCTACAAAAATAGCTAGGTTTCTCCTCTAATTTTTCATCTGTTTCAGTATCTCCTCTTTTTTTTTCTTTTAATTTTTTTAGCCTCACGTTTTTTCTCTCCTCTTTGTTACTACCTTTATACCATAAACAAAGATAAATAATAACTAATTTTTTGTTACTCAGACCATTAGAGAGGTTGAGCTAAGTTTCTTTTTTCTCTATTTTTATATTGAATTAATTTCATGGAAAAATGAACAACATTCTTTAATCTTAGTGGGTCGAGGGAGGTGAAGCACGTAAACTTATTGTGAAGGGAGCAATAAATTTACATATTATCTATTTTAGAATTCTTTTAATTACGGTAAAATATAATCATGACTATAAATTTACAAATTAATGATTATTAATATTTTTCTTTTTGATGAAAACCTATGGGTGGCTTATTTGAAATTTACAAATGATTGGGTTTAGTTTTTTTTTTCCACTAAATAAATGTCAATTGAAAATGTTTATATGATATATATTTAAACTTTTTTTTTTAATTTTCTAATGTAGCTTCATATCTATAATGGGATAAATATTTTAATCAGACAATAAAAAATCAATAATTCTTATGGTGTAAATAATTTTTTTTAATTATCCTTTACAAAGAATATTATGATATCTATTTTCACCTATACTATATAAAATATTTTTAGGCTAAAATACCTCTTATTTCAATTAATTTGTAACGACCCTATAGGCTCAACACGCTACCTAAGAGTCATTACTAAGTCACGTCGCTATATTACCGAAAATTTCGGCAACATAACGGCGTAACTACGCGAAAACCAAAAATTTGACCCTTACCTGATAAGACATAGAAAAACACACTTCTAATATTTTCAAACAACCTCCTAGCATCCAACAAACTTCTCAATATGATGCTAGGGTTCAAACAGTAGAAACCAGGTGAATTCAAACATAGAAAGTCAAATACACGTGCACGATTTACAAAGAAAGGTTAAAAGATTTTGAAACATCCTCCTAACCATTTAAAAACTTGACATGAGATCTATGTACATCTAGAAACATAAAAGAAGCGGAATAGCGATCGGTCGGCTCCCATGACTCAAGTAACTGATCTCCGGTCACGCGCTAGGGCCGATCTTAGCCTTACCTGAAAACATTTGAAAAAGGAAAAGGGTGAGTATTAACGAATAATAATCAGTAAGTCAATCATAGTTTCAAAATAAGAGTTTCAATCACATGCAACATGTCATTTTAAATCATAAAACCATCGTAAACCATCGCTTTAGTAGGGGACCTAAAATTCATTTTATAAACCATGTACTTTTCCTCGCGGCTCTCGTGAACGATTAAATTCTCTCGAGGGCCTCGTGAATAGTCCGAAGACATAGTTTTTCCATCGAATAGAGTCCTCCCTAACTCTGAGAGTTAAGCTCGAAAGCTAACATACATCGTGGAGTCCGAAGACTCAGCCCGAAGGCTACCATCGTGGAGTCCGAAGACTCAAGCCCGAAGGCTACCATCGTGGAGTCCGAAGACTCAAGCCCGTCGGCTACCATCGTGGGGGCACTCTCGAACCCCGGGAGCATAGAGAGTCCGAAGACTCGGGTTCCCTCAAAACCCACATAAAACTTTTGGGAGAATTATCGTCACGGCCTTACATAAATCTTTTCATGAGCACACAACACATGCATGAGGTCCCATTCGTTTTAGAACATAGTTATGAATGCATAAGTCAAGGCAATCGCATTTCAAAGACATACATATAATACACTTTCTTTCTTAAATACTTAACATGAAAAACATAAACTTTCAAAGTAAATATAGAGCTAGCTCAAGGTTTTGAAAACTTCTTTCGTTGTGAGATCCCTTACCTTAAATCTTTACTTACTAAAATACCCTTTCTTCACTAGTAATGAGCTTCTTGAGTTCCCACTCCAAGTACGATCCAAGGTCCTCGACAATTCACCTAAAAAGTTTCCTAAACGCGTCTTAAACCATCCGAATTACGCTAAAACACATTCTAACATTAATAACTCGACGAAACGGACCAATTAGCAATTTTTACCCAACTCCGGCGAACGGCGGAGCGTGAAACTCCGGCGGCGGCGCGTGGGCTTCACGGCGGCGGCGCGTGGGAGCGCGTGAGGGCTCGTTTTCGTGCGAAGCTCGCGGATTTGGGGTTTTCCGGCAGCTGGGGTTAGTTCACGAGCTACTGAACCGTCGAGGTGGCGTCCGGCGACTACTGAAAACGACTGGGGAGCTCGCGCGGCGGTACTGAAGCAAATCCGACGAGGTTTGCGGCGATCGGCGCTGCTCAGTACTGAACGAATCCGGCGACTACGTCTTACCCAGTTGGAGATCGGCTACGCGGCGGTGAGAGACGAGCTCCGGCGAAGCTACAGTCCAACGAGGAAGAAGAAGAAGAAAACCGGCAAAAGGGGGTGTTTTTCAGCGAGGACGGTGCGACGGAAGGGAGGCTGGCGGTGGGCTGCTCGTGCTACATACGACGGGAGAGAGAAAGAGAGAGTGATCGGAGAGGAAGAGAGAGCTGTCGGGAGAGGGAGGGAGAGAGAGAGTAATCGGGGAGAGAGAGAGAGAGCGTGAAATCGAGAGGAAGAAGATAAGGTTTTAAAAAAAATAATAAATTTTAAATTTTTTTTTTTTTTTTTTATTTACAGAATGTTACATAATTACATCAATAAAATTTCATACCTTGATCATAATCTAATTTATTTCGAATTCAAACAAAAATAATGAGATAATTTTATTCACAATGGAATATAGATAAAATTTTTTCCAAATAAATTTGATTCAAAATTCCTAGATAACTATTCAATTGAATATCTTATTTGATTCAAAATCAAATAGATTTGAATCTAAATTTTGTCTATAAATTAGACACTCTTCCATCAGCTGCAAAAATAGACATCTCTTCTAATTTTTCACCTGAGTATCTCCTTTTTTTTTCTTTTAATTTCGTTAACCCCACGTTTTTTTTTCTCTTTTTTTACTACCTTTTATACCAAAAATAAAATAAATAATAGTCCCTCCGGTAGGGATTATTTTTTTGGATTTATCAAACTATAAAAACTAATTCTAATATTTAAAATCATAGGGATTAAATTCTTACTTTCTCACAACCATAGGGACTAAATTTTTAATTTAACCTATATATATACACACGTGCATTGCACGTTGTAATAAACTACTACATACTATAATCACCGTATTAAAGAAACAAAAAATAATATAATAATAATAATAATAAAGCTAGAGGTTTCTGAGCCGCAATCTTTGCTTAAGAAAAATTAACGACAACCAATTAGGTGAACACACTAGTGGAAATTTTTAATTCAACCTTAAAGTCTTACAACCTAATAAACTAATATATTTTAGTTAGCTGGATTTTAGATAATGACTGTTTCTTTTTAATATAATTAAAGAATTATAAGAACAATAATTATCAAATACAGATCAATATAAATTATAAAATAAATAACATGCTGGTGGTTTTTTTTTTATAATAGCGTTTTTTTTTTACAAAGTTATTGGCTACATAAGAATGAAAAACATTATATTCCATATTAATCCATACTAATACTCTAAATTAGATTAATTAGAGTTTTGGTAAAGAGTGTAGATTAAGGAGATAAAAATCTTTGTAAGATCAAATCTTCATAGAATCTCACTTTAGGTGGGACAAGAAATCTCTAATTAAAATAATGTAAAGTGTAAAAGAGATGAAGAGTATATTCAATTTTGGATGGGGTGTTTTTTAGTACTTTAATCGAATTACATTTTGAAGCTATTAGTTGAATTATTATAAGTAGCCAAATAGAGTAAACAATTGTTGTATATATTTAGATAATTATAATTAAGATTCCTATCCTAAAAAAAATATAATAACATTCCTTCTCTCTCAATTATATTTTTGAATTGGTAATAAACGATGGCTCTTATGAACTCAAAATAATAATAATAATGGCTCTTATACTTTTCCTTATCTGTTTTATATGTTATAGGTTTTGTTCTTTTCTTGTTTTTCAATTCTCCTTTAATACTTTTCTAGAACATGACATTCCGACATAGATTCCCTCGTGTGTATTCCTTGTCTCCTTGAAAGTTCACAAATGTGAAAATAACAAAACAATGACAAAAAAAAATGCACATTGTTGTTGCCAAATTTTAGACAGGAGAAATCTCACCTGGCCTCCATGTGATAACGACGGTGAATTTGTATTCTTGGGGGAAGAACGCGGCCTGCAAGATAAGAAAAATCTAGACACCGGTGTGGTGTAGGCCACACAGGCTCCGATGCTTAAGTCAGAGAGAGTTTTGAGAGGATTTAGGAATTCTAGGAGAGTGTTGTAGGCTGGAATGAACTTACCTTGCTCTCCCCCTGAGGGAGAGCTTAAATAGCTTCCTTCCTAGGATTTTTCGTGGGTTTCCGTCTTCAAATGGGGAAAGGAAAGGTCGAATTGGGCTGAACCGAGGGCACACTGGCCATGAGGGACCGAGGCCAGGCCCAAAATTGGACCTTGCCAAACTGGTCGGCCTCGGCCTCGGTCTTCACCCCTATGATGTTAGACCATGGCAAGGCCCAAAATTGGGCCTTGCCATGTGGTCGGCCTCGGCCTCGACCGAGGCTGACCACGAGCTTGGGCTTCAGCCCAAGCCCGTTTCTTCGTCCCTTCTCGTCCTGGGTCGGTTTCCTGTCAGTTTCGATCCATTTTAACTTTTTATTAGGCTTATTTCTTTATTTGGCCCTTCTTTGCAGCCCTTTAGCCAGCCCATTCTTGTTGGTCCAATTTCACCCATAACATTAGCCCCCACTCCCTAGTTAGGATTCGAGATTTGGAGCGTGTGAAGTCATTGCGTGGAGCTTGACTTGGGAGTAGCCTATTAAGTTTTGGAGTCATTGTTGACATTTCGAGGTCTGCCTCGAATTATCTCTAGTTATTGATGTCCATCCTTATGAGGATATTCAGTCTTCTGGAGTGTCGGTTTCTCCATTTGGTTTCAGCCCGTTGTGATCTGTATTGGGCCTTTTAGTCCTGTCTTGTCTTTAATTTTTGTGCTTGGTTTTATGTAACCAAATTCTTCTCATTTGTTATTTTCAAAAACCTATCGCGAGACTCATCTCGGATTTTTAGGCTGCTCAGATTAACTAATCAAGTCTCTTTTAGGGGCCCAATCAATCTTTTGGGCTTGCGTCCTCCACACCTAAGCGGAGTTTTGCATTCATTGCGCTCTGCTTAGCTTTATGAAGCTTGCTTTGTCATGCTCAATAGGGACCCATCGTGAGATTTTTCTCAGATTATTGGGTTGCCAAGATCAGTCAACCAAACCCTTTTGTGGTTCAATCAACTTTCTGGACCGCTTCCTCTGCACCTAAGTGCTTAAGAGTTTTGCGTGTTTCATGCTTTAATTGCATGACATGATTGGCTGTATCTTAGAGTAGGCTCTTAGATTTTGGCTTTAATTTACTATATTTGGATCTAGACCTAGACTTTTTCTTCTCATTCTGATGATCGATCTTGTGGTTCTTCATTTCTTCTTTCTTGTAAACCTTGGTCAGGAGGAAAATTGAATCGAGCTGAACCAATGACACCAAGGACCGAGAGTGTACATGCCACACGCTCTCTGAGCTTCATTGGGCTCCTCGGCCTCGGCCTATTCCGAGGCTGAGGATGAGGTTGGGCCATTTTGGCCCAATCTTCTCGTTTATGTAGTCCATCTCAAGTCTCGGTTAATTCTTTATTCACTCCTCTGTTGTCAGACTGATCCAAAATATGGCATGACTTTGGATTTTCTCAGGTCCAAAGGTTCCAGGGTGAGCCTTGGATCATTGGTAGGATAGCTCGTCCAACCTCGTGGGGATGACTTTTTGAGCTTCTTGCTTATTTGAAAGAAATTCTTTTGTTAATTGTAGCTTCATTTCAAGCTGATATCATGAGAGGAGAAGAGGACATAAGCAATGGAGTGAGAATCGGGGGTAGGACTGGTCGGCCTCGGTCGAGGCCAGCTTGGTGCTTCTGCTCCACGTGTGTTTGCAGCTTCTTGCGTGCCAGTGCTTTCTGCCGTGTACAAGTTCTCCTCGGCCTTTACTATTATCTTCGTCATTTTTTCTGGGAGTCAGCTTGTCCTAGTCTTTTCTTCGTTAGTCAAGAGAATTTAATTAGAATCTGTTTTACTCCACCCCTTCTTCTAGAAGGTTGGATTTTAACCTCAAATTCTTCCTTGTAATCATTGTGCTGGGAAGAGGTTGGTTTTGGCCAAGGTGGTCGGTCTCGGCCATCCTGGTCGGCCTTGGCCACTCTGCCTCAGCCTCTCTATTTATGCTTCTGCTTCGTGTGTTTTATATAAATCACGATTTTGTTGCCCCAGACTCAGATGATTTTGCAACTAAAGTGATTTTGGCAACTTGCTCGGCCTCAGCCTATGAGGTCGGCCTCGGCCTATGAGCTCGACCTTGGCCTATAAGGTCGGCCTCGGCCTATGTGCTTGGCCTCTACTTCAGTTTCTCTGAAGTGTTGACTTTTCTGGCTCGTTTGGTGTAGTTTCTACCTTTTGTTCAATTAGAAAGGCATATCTCTTTAGTAGCTTCGTTGCCTTTTGTTTTCATAGAGAAGCATATCTCCTTTGTAGCTTATGTGCCTTTTGTTCAATAGGGAGGCATATCCCTTAAGTAACCCCCACTTAAGGAGGATATTACTTGTAGGAATATCTCTTTTGCTTGAGTACAAATTCATTTTCAAAACATAACTTGTATTGATCAACTTAAAATGAGCAATAATAAACTTAGTCTATTACATGAGACTTGTTAACCTATCAATTGAATTTAATGAATCTAAACTAAACAAACATAGTTTGATCAAAGAAAATTGAAGCTAAACTAACTCTGTATGAAGAGGATTTAGGGTCGGCCTCGGCCTTCTATGAGGTCGGCCTCGGCGTCCTATGAGGTCGGTCTTGACCTTTTTCCTGCAAGTACATTATGTATTCCTTCAAGAAGCCGTTTCGAATTAGAGCCTCGATGTCATCCTTTAGCTGGAAGCAGTCTCTGGTCATATGTCCATGATCTTCATGGTAGAGACAATATTTTTTGTCTATCTCTCTTGTTTGATCCTGTTTTCATATTTTCAGGTCGCTTTAATAAGTTTGAATGGCGTACCTCCATTAGAATCTGCTCAATGGGAACTAATGTTAGAGTGTACTTTTCGAACTTTCTGGATGGATGGCCAAGTCGAAGTGGTTTCTAGTCGTCCATCTTTTGTCTCTTGGCCTCTCGGTGTAATATCTCACTTGGTTTTTTCCTATCATTTAATTGATCTGATCTTCTTTCAAGCTCATCAGTTTTCTTCTTCGTACGAAGAAATTCTTCTTGACGTACATACTTTTGAGCTCAGTGATGAGTTCTACATACGATGTGGGTATGAGTCTTCGATATCTGAGTCCATTAATTATGGCCATCAATGCTGCTCCATCAGTGCAACCCTCAACACGTAGAACTTCACTATTGAATCGAGCAATATATTCCTGTAGGGTTTCTTTGGATCCTTGTTTGATGGAAAGTAGGTGAGTTGCTAGCTTGCGTTGATCTCTTCCTCTCAAGAATTGCGTCACGAATGCTCGAGCCAATTCCTTGAATGAACCAATAGATCCTCTTTTTATGTTGTGAACCAATGTCTTGCTAGTCCCACTAAAGTGAATGAGAAGGCTCTGCATCTGATTGCATCTTCCACTCCATGAAGTTCCATCCATGACCTGTACACATCTAGATGCACTACAGGGTCCTTGTTTCCATTATAGGGTTTGATCTTTGGAACTTTGAATGTTGGAGGTAGTTTCACATTTATGATTTCATCAGTGAAAGGTGGATCTACCTGTTCTATCAAAATGTTAATATCAAACCCTATATTTTTTTCCTTGTGCATATTCCATTGGATATGGTCCAGCTCGCTTTGAATCTTTAATAATTTTGTCCTCCATGGCAGACTATTCACTCCATCTTTGGCCGAGAATTTTCTTCTGCTTCGACCTCGGCGTCAGTATCAAAATTGGCCTTAGCCTCGGCCTCAGCTTCAGAATTTGTCTCAGCTTCGGCCTCGGCTCCAAAATCGTCCTCGGCTCTCTGTTGTTTTTTCCATTCGATGACACTTCTTAGATCCGTCGCTTCAGTACCTGGAAGATTTCTTGCCTCGGCTTCGGACAAGGCTCTCTGTCACTTCTTTTCTTCAATTATGCTTCTTAAATTCGTCTCATCTTCGCATTGCTCCAAGGTTAGGGTTTTATTCCTGCCTCGGCCTCAGTTTCGACCCCTTTTACCTTGGCTTTTTGATGTCGAGATATGACTGATTTTGTTCCGTTTGTTCGACTTGCCTTACTTCCTTATTGGTCGTGTTGATCTAATCGCTTTTCAATCAAAGTAGCTTGAACGATCTGGTCGGCCTCGACCTCCTCATGGTCGGCCTAGGCCAACTGGGACTGGTCGGCCTCAACCTCGGCCTCGGTGTGAGGTCGAACAGGCCTATTATTTTGTGATCGTCGCAAGCGACGATCTTGATCGAAATCGTCTCCGTTTTCATTCCAGTTCTTGTTTCTCAGCATTCTGCTCATATTTCTAGAGAATTTAACTCAAACAAGGCTTTCCAAGCAAGCATTGTCGTTCCCCACAGACTGCGCCAACTGTTGTTGCCAAAATTTGGACAGAAGAAATCTCACCTAGCCTCCACGTGACAACGACAATGAATTTGTATTCTTGGGGGAAGAACACGACCTGCAAGACAAGAAAAACCTAGACACTGGTGTGATGTAGGCCACACAGGCTCCGATGTTTAAGTCAGAGAGAGTTTTGAGAGGATTTAGGAATTCTAGGAGAGTGTTGTAGGCTGGAATGAACTTACCTTGCTCTCCCCCTGAGGGAGAGCTTAAATAGCTTCATTCCTAGGGTTTTTCGTGGGTTTCCGTCTTCAAATGGGGAAAGGAAAGGTCGAATTGGGCTGAACCGAGGGCCCACGGGCCATGAGAGACCGAGGCAAGGCCCAATATTGGGCCTTGCCAAACTGGTCGGCCTCGACCTCGGCCGAGGCCGACCACGGACTTGGGCCAAGCCCAAGCCCTGGTCTTCACCCCTATGATGTTAGACCATGGCAAGGCCCAAAATGGGGCCTTGCCATGTGGTCGGCCTCGGCCGAGGCCGACCACGAGCTTGGACTTCAGCTCAAGCCCGTTTCTTCGTCCCTTATTGTCCTGGGTCGGTCTCCTGTCGGTTTCGGTCCATTTTAACTTCGTATTAGGCTTATTTCTTTATTTGGCCCTTCATTGCAGCCCTTTAGCCAGCCCATTTTTGTTGGTCCAATTTCACCCATAACACACATGAATGGGAATGATTATCAAGATCTAATTTTTCTAACTTATTCTTGAACGGTAAGGAACAAGACCCCCTTTTTTTTTTAAGTTTAACCTTGGTCTCTAAATTTTAACACCTAACTTAACATTGGACCGACATGAGAGAGGTGATTGTTGATGTCATATAGCATACACGGATAAAGAACTGCTCCTAGTGTGCTTCTAGACGAAAGAAACACATGAACAAATTGACACCCTACTGAAATGAAAGGAATTCTCAGTCTCTTTATAAGCATACGACATGGGCATATCACATGTGAGAGAATTGAAGAAGAATAGAGAATTTGAATGTATTCTACTGTGATTGATTTATTATAATGATACAATTTTATACAAAACTGGATAAAATGTAGAAAGAAAGTGTACAACAAATATTTGCAATTAAGGTAGGAATTAAGGCAAGGATCATGGAGAGATATGCTCTAATATGCCCCCTCAAACTGATGACTGAGGTGAAGTCATAAGTTTGTCTCTAAATGGCTCAAAGATTTGGGATGATAATGGTTTGGTAAGTAAGTCTGCCAATTGGTCCTTTGAGGATATGAAGCGAATAGAGATATCTTTTCGAGCAACCTTTTCACGGACAAAATGATAGTCAATCTTAATGTGTTTCGTTCGAGCATAAAAAATAGGGTTGTTTGCAAGTGACATGGCTGAGACATTATCACACCACAATGTCGGAGGGAATTTAGAGTGACATGAAGGTCACGTAGGAGTTGTCGTAGCTAGTAAAGATCTGTAGTAGTAGTGGCAAGTGAGCGACATTCAGCCTCTGTGGATGAGCACGACACAGTTAGTTGCTTTTTTGCTGACCAAGAAATTGGATTTAGACCAAGAAAGGCAATGAAGCCAGAGGTTGATCGGCGATCAGAAGTGTCACCAGCCCAGTCCGAGTCACAGAAGGAGGTGAGAGATAAATCACCGCGTCGGAACATGATTCCAAGATGTTTAGATCCAGAGAGATAGCGCAAAATGAGCTTGACAGCGGAAAAGTGAATAATCGTGGGTCGATGCATGAATTGACTTACTTTATTTACTGCAAAGGAAATGTCAGGGCGAGTGAAGATAAGATACTGAAGTGATCCAACCAACTGTCTGTAAAGTGTGACATCGTTAAATAATGGTGCAGACGCATAGAGATCAACAGATATGTGTTGGGATTTATGCCCTAAAGCCTCGTAATTAATAATTTATTTTGATTATTTTATTTGCAATATAATATTATCTATTATATGAAAAATTCAAGGTTATTAGTGTAATCTTGAACAGTATGTGGTTGACATACGAGAGGATCATGTTCAAGAAATAACCTAAAGGGTCATAGTATATGGATAAGGTTGGGTGCCTTATCCTGGTAACACTATTGATACGACCCACTTTGTAATAGTTACAAATGATTTGATCCAAATCATTCATGTGGAGACATGTGAGTGGAGGTATCTTATACAATGAGTTTGTATAAGACTGGACCACGAAATATTTAATCTCTCTTTATAAATCCGTTAATTGAGAAGATTAATATTTCATCAGGATGATCATATGTGACTCGATCTTAATCTTGAGTGAGTTATGAACTCCTGCCTGTGAGGGCTTGTCTTTTGATTTGCATGGGTGAGAGTGGCTTTTGTAGCCGATTCAATATGCCTACCATTTTGGGGACTTGACCAAATAGGGAGCTGGGAACATAATCTCACAAGATGGAATTCATTCATTCCCATATAGGGTAAGTAGATGAGTAGTTCTCTTAAGTGCTGATTTCGGGACTTGAACAATGGAGCCCCACCCTCTCATTGCCCCAAGAGGGACTTAGTTTATAATTATATTATAAACAAATTGTTCATTAGAGGATCAATGGTACTTAAGGTGCAAGATGTAATTATAAGGGTAAAACGGACTTTTGACCCAGCTGTAATTACGAACAACTCGTGAAGGATCGACTTGCATGTAGTGATTATATCAATGGACACAACTTGTCCTACAGTGCATAAGAGTGCAACTTTAGGTCTATAGTTGAGTGACCTTAGAGTTAATGAATGAAAATTAATTAATTATTGATTAATTAAAGAGTTTAATTAATTAATTTTGTATCATTGGAGCTTATAATCTGTAGGTCCATAAGGTCCCCTTGCTAGCTCATAGTAACACTAAAAGATCAATTTAGTTGAAATTTTTTTTTGAAATGTTCAAATTAATATTAATTTGAAGTGTTCAAATTAATATTTAATATAAAAGAGGAAAATATATTTATTGTATTTGATACATTAAATATTAAAAGTTGAAATGTTCAAATTTAATATTTAATTTGAAGTGTTCAAATTAATATTTAATATATTAGATATATTAAATATAAAAGAAGAAAATATATTTATTGAATTTGATACATTAAATATTAAAATAATTAATGTATATTTGATATATTAAATAAAAGATATTTATAGAATTTGAATAAGATTCAAATAAATAAATGTCGTAGGAGATTTAATGAGATTCAAATAAATACAAGATATATTTTAATATATTAGATATTAAAATATAATATTTTAATTATGGCAAAGATTTTCCCTTGGTCACTATAAATAGGACCCTTGGGTTGAGCCATTCTGTACAACACACATCTCCTCAATAGAGAGAATTAGATAATTCTCTCTAGACCTCTTCCTCTCCAATCCCTTGGGAATTTTCTTTCAAGAGGCTCCCACAAGCCTTGGTCCTATGTTCGAGTCATAGCCAGGAAGACTTTGTGGAAAAGATAAAGATCCGCCAGAATATTCTCCATAATATTATTTTCAAGGTATTTATTACTTAACCTTTGTATTTTAGTTTAATTCTAAATAAATCAAAGACGATTCCTATGCTTCCGCTGTGGGTTTAATTCGATTATTCCCTTCAATTGGTATCAGAGCAAATTTTGAGTTTTATTTAGAATTAAAGTTTTGTGATGGTGGGTATTTTAATTTGTCATATATGTGATATATTGCGGTTTGCAAATTGATTGTTTAGGCTATTTGGCATTAGATTTATTGCTTTGATTAGATCGTTGTAAAACCCATAAGGGTTAGGATTTCATGTATTTTACTTGAATGACTACGATAGCTGAAAATTTCGATTTTATGGGCTAAAGAAGTCAAAGCGGAAAACGTATACAGAAAAAAAATAATAAAATAAATAAAAATAAAAAAACGTGAAAAAATTTAGGATTCCTAAATCCTAGATTTTGAATGGTCCAAACAAGAAAGATATTGAAGACCAAGATATGTCTTGGATTTAAATGATTGTAATTTAAATTATTTTCAATTTCTTAGGATATGCCAAATATGCCGGTCAATTTTGCTATTTTTAATTTAATTATGCATGAGATGTATGTTTTAAATTGTTTGATTGTTGCATAAAGTATGCCATTTAAATTTAAAATCCCACCATAGGTTAAGCATGATCATGCATCTTATCTTATTTTTTAATATAATTGTTATATTTGAAAATTATGATTAGGTTGTTTCCTAATAGAATTAAGATTAATTTTTTAATATAATTGTTATATTGGAAAATTTGATTAGAATGATTCCTAATAGAATTGAGATATTTTCTTAATATGCTTATATTTTCCATATCTTTGAATATAATTGTTATATTTAAAAATTAAATTAGGATATTTTCTTTCATAAATGAAATCCATGTTTTCCTAATAGGATTAGGATATATCCTAAAGAGATTAGGATTTTCTTAAAATAAAGATATTTCCAATTCATGCTTTAAATAGTTGAAAATTTGAATTTAATATATCTTTATTTGTTAGAATTTAGGATAATCTTTTAATTTAGTTTTAAATGGTTTAAAATGGTAGAATTTCAAGATTATCCATAGTTTAAGTTTTGAATTTAATTTATCTTCTATTTTTCTAATAGAATTTGAATAAAATATCCAGGATTATCTTTTAATTTAAAGAGTTTAAAATGATGGATTTTTAAGACTATCCAAGTGAATTATTTTTTAATAAGATTAAAAAATATTTATATTCATTAATCTAATAATTAATAGTTAATTAAAGATTAATGAATTTGAAAATAAAAATTGACTATAAGGGAACTCTGTCTATGGAAGGTTCTGTCTAGACTGGGGTATTTAAGCTGACCGAAAGGGAACACCTCTAACTGGGAACCGACTTGGGAGTTGAATTAGTCAAATTTTATTTATTTTCACTAAGCATGCTCATAATGTTATTATTATTTTTTTAAATAGTTTAAAAACTTAGTAATTCACATTAAAATCAATCTAACAACATAAGGGGTATGAAAGGTAGATTGAGGAACTTAGATAAATGAGATTAGCCTAATTTTTCTAAGCAATAGAAAACCCTATTTCAAAATACTTAGTGGGAGAAGGACACATGTCAAAAATCCAACGGTCTCTATTATTGATTCACAACGTGAGATTCATGTGGGGCCTCGTGGCGGCTTTTGGACCGTCCTCCCTACGGAAGGTGTTTGCATGGATCAATATCAGGGTGAATCTTTTGAAAAAGTATTATAATAAGTGGGATAAGGAAATGTGTCAACATATCCTACGGTCTCCATCATTAGTTTACATCGTGAGATTCATGCAGGGCCTCGTGGCGGCTTTTGGACCGTCCCCCTACGGAAGGTGTTTGCATGAGTCAATATCATGGTGAACTCCTGAGAATGATAGGATTGTAGTTTTGTTTCCAATACTTGACCTACCCTACGACGACACTTGTTGGGATAAAACTACGGGATCTAAAATTATGGGTCACACTTACAAATGGCTCATTAAAATTGTTAATGATGTCTTTGACCAAACTAATGGTAACTAAATATTATAGGAATAAGAGTTATTATAGTATAATATTTGGTTGAGATTGTCTCAGTTTAGTGAAGGAATACTTGACCTACCCTACGGCGGCATTTGTCCTAACTCACTAAAGTACCATAGCATTAGAAATGATTTATAGGGTTCATTTTTCAAATTTTTTGATTTCTATGCTAAAATTGAATGGATAATTGTTTGCATGATGTTAAATTATATATTTTATATATTTCAATATTATGTCAGTTTCTCTCATAATTTTTAATTTTATTACTCATAAGTCAAAATTGAGAAATTTTATTACTTGGAAAAGTAACATTAACACTTGTAATGGTAGTGTAAAATTTTGAATTTGTCTTTATTGAGAAATGTTCTCAAAACCTGTTGCTAATGCTATTCGAATTGTTCGTGAAGCACATGATCAATGAATCAAAAGTAAACGAGATAGCATGTACGTATTCTCTTAGTTGACATGTCAGATGTCAAGTTTAGAAGATAAAGAAAATGACAACAACATATGAGATGTTGAAGTCAACATAAACTAAATTTAGAAAATTGTCTAAATGATCTCAAAATTAAGTATTACAAAAATCCAAGTAAAGAAACCAAATGATTGAAGCTATATAAAAGGAAATAATTCCTAAATTAGCTAGGACAGTCATAATAAGAGGAATTTTTGAAATGCCTCTAGGAAGAAAAATATAAATGAAAGTAAATTTGATTTACTAGATTTTTGGTGGAATATAAATGCCACCTAGATAGTCGATATAAGATCTACTATCAAGATTTATTCTTCATTACATTTAATATGTAATTATTGGAAAATACTTAACATGTAGAATAATTTCTACAAGTTAGCACCAGGAAGCCTATCTCAGTTAGTGTAGTGGGAGACATTAAGATGTCATTAAGTAAAAATTGTTACATAATGCTAAATATGGTGTTTTTAGTAACCATAAGAGAAATTCAATTTCTCGAACTTTATTACAAAAATGTTCATATAGTATGAATTACTTTGAAGTATGAAAGTTTATATTTTCAAAATTGTTTGAAAATACATTCAGCTAAAAATAAGAACAATTTGTATATGTTAAAAATGTTGACATATACTATACTACAAAATACTGAGATATTCAGGATTATAGAATCCAAAATAGAAAGACATTATTTTCTCCTAAAAAGATGATACTTGACTTTGGTTGTTAAGGTTGATTAACATCAACTTGAATAGAATGAAAAGACTAGTAAGAGGTAATTCTCTAAAAAGTTAGTTAATTACTTTACCTGTCTGTAGATTTTGCCTTTCATGTAAGATAATCATTGAGCCTTTATTAGATAGGGCTAGAACACCAAAGAATATTTTGGGCTTACACATTCTGACCCAAATGGTCTGGTGAATGTAAAAGTCAAATAAAGTCATGAATATTTCATCACTCTAGTTGATGATCATTCAAGGTATAAGTATCTTTACCTAATACAACATAAGTCTAAATTTTTGAAAAGTTCAAGAAAATTAAGACTAAAGTTAAAGTTTAAAAATCGATTAGGTAATTCAATCTATCAAAATATTATGATCAGATCATAATAGAAAGTACAGAAACCTTACGTACTAAAACTAATTGATAGAAAATGGGTTTTTATCCCAATTATCTTAATACCAAGTGCAATTTTGTGAAAATGTGCTGCAATAGGAGAAACATGACCTTGTTAAACATGGTCACATCAGTAATGAGTTACACACCATTACCATACTCCGATTAGGAAATGCAATAGAGATTGCATGGTGAACATGATTCCCTCTAAAAGTGTCTACGAGACAATTTTAAAGATTATAGAAGAGTAGTAAATATGGTTTACAACACTTCACCATTTGGGAATGTTAAGCTCACGTGTTGAAACAAGCCTAAAAAGCTTGTATATGTTCAAAGATAAGCCTAAGTGTAGGCCACCCCTAAGGAGTATAAAGTGGTCTTTTATGTAGTTCTAAAACGAATAAGGTATTTGTATGACAAATATCAATTTTATAAGAAATGTCAAATAAAAGACTACAAACCTTTAATAAGGTGAGATAGTGTTAATAAATTGGTTCGATGTGAAGCCACTAAATAGTTAACAAAAGTTGTTAACAATTTAATTATATTTGAAAGTCAAATGGATCCTAGTCATGAATTGGATAAGCCTCATCGTAGTGGGAGAGTTATGAGATGACTCAACCTTTACAAAGACTTAATTGAAGCCCAAACTGTCATGTTAGATGACAAAGTTGAAGGTTTATTACTCTCAAAGTGAGACTAATGGCAAAGGGTTAGATCTAATAGGAGAAAGTAGACTAAGAGTAAACTTTCTCACTTGTTGTCATACTAAAGTCTGTAAGTATTATTTAATTCATTATTGCATATGGGATATGAAAATGAATGTTGAGTATTCTTTTATGAAAAGAAATCTTAGATAATGCATCTACACAAATCAATCAGATATGTTTATTTTCAAAGATCAAAAGCAAAAGGTTTGCGAAATAGTAAAGGTTTATTTATGAAATGAATTTTACCATTAGATCTGTGAATATAAGGTTTGATAAAAGTATCAAAATCTATGACTTTGGATAAATATTAATGAAGCTTGTATAGACAAGAAAATCATTAATTGCTTAGTGGATTTTTCTCATGTTTTATGTTAGTGATATTTTTACCCATTATGAATGATGTAAGATGTCTAACATAAAACGTTGATTAAGTAACCAATTCCAAATAAGTGATTTGGAATGACTCAGTCTATTTTAAATGTCCAAAATGAAGATTTTAAGGACAATGTTAACTTTGTCTCAAACATCTTATATTGACAAAATTGTTGTCAAATATTTAATTTTTATGTCTAAGAAATTGTATCTTAAGACACCTCAAATGTTAAGAGTATATGATATGCATATATGACACTGAACATTTAATATACAATTGGTTAGCATATATCAGTTAAACGAATGGTATGACCATTTTGTAGAAAATTAAAAACTTTCTCAAATTATCTATGGATGGTGAGAAATTTTTGTGTATGGAGTTAAAGATTTGATCTTTACAAGATACACTGGTTCTTGCAAAGATTTAGGAAATCTATGTAAAAATAAATCTTACCCTAGGTGGTGGAGTATGGTATATAAGTTAAATTGTTTTGCTTGTGAAGCAAGAAAAGGACTTGTATGACTCAAATAGTTCCTTAAAGATCTGAAAGGTGTTTCAGATATGATTTAGTCTATCCTCTTTATTATGATAATACTGGTGCAAAGACTAATATTAAGGACATTAGAAAACACCAATGTATAGGGAATCATATCGAGAGAGAAAAAGCATCATAGTAGTGACCAAGATGGCTTTTAACGGCAGTTCTTTAGATCTATATAAAGAGACTCTCCAGGCTAAAGTGTTTGAGGGTCACCTAGAATGTCTAGGATTACGAGACATGTCTCATATTTGCTAGGGCAAGTGGGAGAACATGTTGGGTATAGAGTATGTCCTAGGATACATGTCTCGCCGGCTTTAGTGCAAGTGGGAGATTGTTGGGATTTATGCCCTAAAGCCTCGTAATTAATAATTTATTTTGATTATTTTATTTACAATATAATATTATCCATTATATGAAAAATCCAAGGTTATTAGTGTAATCTTGAACAGTATGTGGTTGACATACGAGAGGATCATGTTCAAGAAATAACCTAAAGGGTCATAGTATATGGATAAGGTTGGGTGCCTTATCCTGGTAACACTATTGATACGGCCCACTTTGTAATAGTTACAAATGATTTGATCCAAATCATTCATGTGGAGACATGTGAGTGGGGGTATCTGATCGGTGGTCACGCAAGCGCACGCGATCGAAGTAATATAAATTGGTATCTGAGTACCAAGTATCGAATCCCACAGGGAACGGAGTAACAAAAGTTTTGTTTTGCAAAAGTGTAAGAAAAATTGCAAATGGAAAACTAAAAATGAAAAAAATAAAGTTGGGATAGGTTGTTGGTGAAAAACAGAAATTGCTAAATCCAATTGCTAAATCTAGAAATGACAATGTTGGAAATAACAGAAATTGCATAATTGAATTGCAGATTCTAATTTGGCAATGAGCGAAATGACTAAAAATTGCAAAATTAAATTGCTGAATCTAAATTGGCAATATGAAATAGCAAATTGGATGAACTTAAATAATGAAATGATAAAGGATGGGGCTCAAGAATGTCATTGCCCTAAGTCGTAATTGCAACCAAAATTGCAATTTCAACCTACTCCACACTCAATTGTAAACCAAAATTGCATCTCCTATTTACCTCGAAATTGGGTTTTTTAGGAGGCTAAGTGAGAGACCTATATGTCTATAGTCCCTCTATCTTAGATAATTTTTAGCTCACAATTTTATGGGTCTTGGAGTCCTTAATCCCTATGTCTAGGGTAAGGAATGGTTTATGTCTAAGCTCTTTTACTCCATTACTTGTGTGAAATCCGCTTATCACTAACCCTGTCGGTATTAGATCTAAGCTTAAGTTGAAACCCTAGTTGATCACTCTAGGATCTCAACGGAAATTTAATCAACACAAGCAAACAATTGAGATGTAGGCTTGGTTTTTATTGGAATTTTGGCTACATTTACTTCTTAGGGAATTCACATCCTTGAACCCCCTAAGAAGTTTTAGCTCATATTTTCAATAAAAATCCTAAAACTAATTTTAAAGAGAAAATTCATAGTAAAATGGTGTAAATCAATTAAATAAAAATACTAGCTTATAAAATAAAATTGGCTATTCCTAGGAATTCAAGCAAGGATAAATAATGGAATTTAAATCAAGACATCAAGGGCAGCTAAGTAATTTTCTTTTATCTCCTTCCTTCTGCCCTTTTATTCCAACTGGGTTAAATTGGATTGGAACACACAATACAAAAATTGGACAAGGAGATCTACTGAAGCTCATCAACTCGGAAACAAAATTGAACAAAAACTTGAAATACAAGAAGAAATCAAACGAAATTCAAGGCTATGTTGCCAGCAACCTTTTGTAATGTAAGAAAACTCAAAGAAAATGAAAGATGGAAGCTAGACTCCTCGGCAAAACAAACTTCCAAAATTTTCCGGAAAAACAGAACATTATCATTGAAATATACCCACGAATCAACTTGACTTAAACTCCAACTTAAATCCAAAATACGTCAAAACGAGAATAGGAATAGCTCAACAATGTTTCTGTAATACAAACTTGAAGAACAACCGAATAGAACTTGAATAAATTGGCCCAAAACAGCAGAAAGTTGAAAAACATAGAGTGCGAAAAAACTGAAAAACCCACGAATCTTACTTGAAATTAAACTCAAATCAATTCAAAAGTACATCAATCAAGGACTAGCGATTGTTTAAGCAATGCTTTGTGATACGAAACTGAAGGAAAACCAAATTAAAGTTGAGTTTCTTGGCTCAAAACCGAAAGAAGAACGAAGAAACAGAGCTTTCCGAAAAAATAAAAACCCGCAACTCGATCCTTCAATTCGACCCCGAAAATCCGAACGAACGCTTCGAGCTTCTTCCCCCCTCTTTTGTAGATCTTCTTAGGGTTCAAATCAACCAAAAATCGCGCTCCAATCCCATGATTCGTGCGGAAATCACTCTTCCCATTTATGGGTTTCATCATTCACGCGGGTGCAGATTTTCCATATATGCTCTGCCCAGGATTGCCAAAACGGTTTAGCAATTTGATTTGGCAATTTCTGAAATTCCTGCTCTGCCCAGGATTGCCAAAACGGTTTAGCAATTTGATTTGGCAATTTCCGAAATTCCTGCAAAAAGAACCACATTACTTAGAACTCTCTTCCAATTGCTATCACATTTCATTCTTTCCTAATTTCAAACAATTTTCCACCATTTTCAATTAATCTTAGGACAAACACGAATATTTTGAGCACTTGGGACTTAAATAAGCCTTAATTCTAAGGCTTATCAGTATCTTACACAATGACTTTGTATAAGACTGGACCACGAAATATTTAATCCCTCTTTATAAATTCGTTAATTGAGAAGATTAATATTTTATCAGGATGATCATATGTGACTCGATCTTAATCTTGAGTGAGTTATGAACTCCTGCCTGTGAGGGCTTGTCCTTTGATTTGCATGGGTGAGAGTGGCTTTTGTAGCCGATTCAATATGCCTACCATTTTGGGGACTTGACCAAATAGGGAGCTGGGAACATAATCTCACAAGATGGAATTCACTCCTTCCCATATAGGGTAAGTAGATGAGTAGTTCCCTTAAGTGCTGATTTCGGGACTTGAACAATGGGGCCCCACCCTCTCATTGGCCCGAGAGGGACTTAGTTTATAATTATATTATAAACAAATTGTTCATTAGAGGATCAGTGGTACTTAAGGTGCAAGATGTAATTATAAGGGTAAAACGGACTTTTGACCCAGTTGTAATTACGAACAACTCGTGAAGGATCGACTTGCATGTAGTGATTATATCAATGGACACAACTTGTCCTACAGTGCATAAGAGTGCAACTTTAGGTCTATAGTGGAGTGACCTTAGAGTTAATGATAGAAAATTGATTAATTAAAGAGTTTAATTAATTAATTTTGTATCATTGGAGCTTATAATCTGTAGGTCCATAAGGTTCCCTTGCTAGCTCATAGTAACACTAAAAGATCAATTTAGTTGAAAGAAAATTTTGAAATGTTCAAATTAATATTTAATATAAAAGAGGAAAATATATTGATTGTATTTGATACATTAAATATTAAAAGTTGAAATGTTCAAATTTAATATTTAATTTGAAGTGTTCAAATTAATATTTAATATATTAGATATATTAAATATAAAAGAGGAAAATATATTTATTGTATTTGATACATTAAATATTAAAATAATTAATGTATATTTGATATATTAAATAAAAGATATTTATAGAATTTGAATAAGATTCAAATAAATAAATATCGTAGGAGATTTGAATGAGATTCAAATAAATACAAGATATATTTTAATATATTAGATATTAAAATATAATATTTTAATTATGACAAAGATTTTCCCTTGGTCACTATAAATAGGACACTTGGGTTGAGCCATTCTGTACAACACACATCTCCTCGATAGAGAGAATTAGATAATTCTCTCTAGACCTCTTCCTCTCCAATCCCTTGGGGATTTTCTTTCAAGAGGCTCCCACAAGCCTTGGTCCTGTGTTCGAGTCATAGCCAGGAAGACTTTGTGGAAAAGATAAAGATCCGCCAGAATATTCTCCATAATATTATTTTCAAGGTATTTATTGCTTAACCTTTGTATTTTAGTTTAATTCTAAATAAATCAAAGACGATTCCTATGCTTCCGCTGTGGGTTTAATTCGATTATTCCCTTCAATATGGACATAGGAGTTAAGCATGATTTTGCAGAAGACATTCCTGCAGTTTGAATTAAGTCAGTCATATACTTGGCTTGATTAACAAAAATTCCATTAGAAGATCTGTGTACTTCTAAGTCGAGAAAGTATGTCAGTGCCCCAAGATCCGAAATCTAAAATTCATTTACCAAGTGGTTCTTTAATTCAGAGATGTATGAAGAATCAGGGCCAATGATTATAATATCATCCACATAAAGCAATAAGTATGTTAATGAAGAGCCAACTGAAAGCACAAATAAGGAGGAGTCAGCAGTGGAAGTAGTAAAACCCAAGGTGAACAAGTAGGAGGTGAAACGATCAAACCAAGCCCGAGGAGCTTGTTTAAGTCCATAAAGGCTTTTATGGAGCAAACAAACATGATTTGGACAAGATTTGTCAAGAAAACCATGAGGTTGTGACATATAGACTTCTTCCTTTAAGTGACCATGTAGAAATGCATTTTTGACATCGAGTTGTGTTAATGACCACTGATACTGAGCAGCAAGAGATAATATTACCCGAATCGTTGGCTTCTTAACAACTGGACTGAATGTTTCATTAAAATCAAACCCTTCAACCTGATGATATCCTTTGGCAACTAATCTGGCCTTATATCTAGCAATTGAACCATTAGTATGGTATTTTGTCCTGAAGACCCATTTGCATCCAACAACATTCATTGAAGATGAACGAGGTATTAAAGACCACGTACCTTGTTCTTGAAGGGCTTTAAATTCCTCACACATAGCTGATCTCCATTCTGGATATTTTGAAGTGTCAGTATAGGAGGTAGGATCAGTGGGAACTGCATGAGACATTTCGGAGAGAAAGGCCTTTGGCTTGAAGTGAAGGGAATAATCGAATTAAACCCACAGCGGAAGCATAGGAATCGTCTTTGATTTATTTAGAATTAAACTAAAATACAAAGGTTAAGCAATAAATACCTTGAAAATAATATTATGGAGAATATTCTAGCGAATCTTTATTTTTTCTACAAAGCCTTCATGGCTATGACTCGAACACATGACCAAGGCTTGTGGGAGCCTCTTGAAAGAAAATCCCCAAGGGATTGGAGAGGAAGAGGTCTAGAGAGAATTCTCTAATTCTCTCTATTGAGGAGATGTGTGTTGTGTAGAATGGCTCAACCCAAAGGTCCTATTTATAGTGACCAAGGGAAAATCTTTGCCATAATTAAAATATTATATTTTAATATCTAATATATTAAAATATATCTTGTATTTATTTGAATCTCATTAAATCTCCTACGACATTTATTTATTTGAATCTTATTCAAATTCTATAAATATCTTTTATTTAATATATCAAATATACATTAATTATTTTAATATTTAATGTATCAAATACAATAAATATATTTTCCTCTTTTATATTTAATATATCTAATATATTAAATATTAAATTTGAACACTTCAAATTAAATATTAAATTTGAACATTTCAATTTTTAATATTTAATGTATCAAATACAATAAATATATTTTCCTCTTTTATATTAAATATTAATTTGAACACTTCAAATTAATATTAATTTGAACATTTCAAAATTTTCTTTCAACTAAATTGATCTTTTAGTGTTACTATGAGCTAGCAAGGGGACCTTATGGACCTACAGATTATAAGCTTCAATGATACAAAATTAATTAATTAAACTCTTTAATTAATTAATTTTCATTCATTAACTATAGGTCACTCCACTATAGACCTAGAGTTGCACTCTTATGCACTGTAGGACAAGTTGTGTCCATAGATATAATCATTACATGCAAGTCGATCCTTCACGAGTTGTTCGTAATTACAACTGGGTCAAAAGTCCGTTTTACCCCTATAATTACATCTTGCACCTTAAGTACCACTGATCCTCTAATGAACAATATGTTTATAATCTAATTATAAACTAAGTCCCTCTCGGGCCAATGAGAGGGTGGGGCCCCATTGTTCAAGTCCCGAAATCAGCACTTAAGGGAACTACTCATCTACGTACCCTATATGGGAAGAAGTGAACTCCATCTTGTGAGATTATGTTCCCAGCTCCCTATTTGGTCAAGTCCCCAAAATGGTAGGCATATTGAATCGGCTACAAAAGCCACTCTCACCCATGCAAATCAAAGGACAAGCCCTCACAAGCAGGAGTTCATAACTCACTCAGGATTAAGATCGAGTCGCATATGATCATCCTGATGAAATATTAATCTTCTCAATTAACGGATTTATAAAGAGAGATTAAATATTTCGAGGTCTAGTCTTATACAAACTCATTGTATAAGATACCCCCACTCACATGTCTCCACATGAATGATTTGGATTAAATCATTTGTAACTATTACAAAGTGGGCCGTATCAATAGCATTACCAGGATAAGGCACCCAACCTTATCCATATACTATGACCCTTTAGGTTATTTCTTGAACATGATCCTCTCGTATGTCAACCACATACTGTTCAAGATTACACTAATAGCCTTGGATTTTTCATATAATTGATAATATTATATTGCAAATAAAATAATCAAAATTATTATTCATTATTAAATAAATTATTAATTACGAGGCTTTAGGGCATAAATCCCAACATGAAGATCTCAGATTTAGCACGTGTTTGCATATGGTGATTATTGATTGTGCTGCGGGGAATGTTATTTGATGTATCATGAGGTATGGAGTTGACAGTTTCCTGATCATTAGCTGTCACTGTATTTTGAGATGGCAAATCTGCAATAAATGATGAACCCTGCACAGTCTCACAAGGAGAAGAATTAATGTCAACAGTGGGTGAATGTATGGGAATAGTTGCATTAGAAGAGGTAGGTTGTGAGGTGTTGGAAGGATGGAGAAAAGTGAGTAAAGGGGTTAGGTCAGTGGTAGAAGATGGTGGAGGAGTGGTAGGATCTATGGGTTTTGCAAAGGGAAAATGGTTTCATGAAAGGTGACATGGCGAGAAACAATGGATTTTTTGGTGATAGGGTTATAACATATATATCCTTTGCATTCAAGAGTGTATCCTAGGAAGATATGTTGAGAGGTTTTATGTTCAAGTTTATGTGTGTGGTAAGGTTTTAGTAAAGGATAACATGCACACCCAAAAACTTTTAAATGATGCAAATCAGGAGTGTAACCAAAAAGTTTCTCAAAGGGAGATAACATATTAAGAGAAGACGAAGGCATTCGATTGATTAAGAAAACTGCAGTAGAAAAGGCATATGGCCAAAATTCTATAGGAACAGAAGAGTGAAAAAGTAAAGACATGGCAGTTTCAACAATATGACGATGTTTACGCTCAACTATACCATTTTGTTCAGGTGTGTAAGGACAAGACTTTTGATGTAAAACTTCTTTTGCATTAAAGAAAGAAATAGTAGAAGTATTGCAAAATTCACCACCACCATCAGATCGAAAGACTTTTAGTTTCCGTGATAGAGGATTTTCAACAAAAGGCACAAATTTTTGAAGGGTGATATTTACATCAGATTTATAAGAAACAGGAAAGAGCTAAGTGAATTTACTAAAATGATCAATAAAGCTGACATAATAACGATATCCATTAATAGAAGTAATAGGAGAGGGTCCCATACATCGTTATGAATAAGTTTAAGAGGATTAAAAGACAAGGAAAGAGACATAGGAAAAGAGAGCTTAGACATTTTAGCTTGTAAAAAACTAATGCATTCGCAAGTAGAAATATAAGAAGGTAAAGAAATACCAAGACGAGATAAACTAGATCATAAAATTTTGGGAGCAGGATGTCCAAACCGAAAATGCCATAGAGAACACTCCTGTTTTGCATGAAAATTGTAGTTTTTGAGATGCATGCTAGAATGAGATAAAGTGGATGGGCTGGGAATTGGGTAGAGACCATTGATGCTTTCATCAGTGTATGAAGTTTTGCCGGAGACTTTATCCTGAATGAGGAACCAGTCAGTATCAAAAATAAAAATACAATTATTGTCAAGGCAAAATTTATGAACAGATAAAAGATTGGCAGCAAGATCAGGAGCATGAAGAATTTGGGAGAGATTAAAAGTATGGGAGGAGGTAGAAAGTGTACAACTTCCTGTGTTTTGGATGTTTAAAGGTTGTCCATTACCAACTGTGACAGATTCTTCACCATTGTAATTTGTGGAAAGATTGAGATTTGCCAAATCATTTGTCATATGGACGTTGCAACCACTGTCAGATAACCAAAATTGATTAGAATTATCATTAGAAGATTGTGAATTCATAGAGGTTACCGCCATAGCAGCCAAATGTGCAGGTGGATGACGACCCTGATATGAGAAGTTCATGCGATTGTAACAATCAAGTGCACTGTGACCCGGTTTGGAGCATATTTGGTAGTAAATTCTGCCTCCACCAATGCTGGAATCAAAATTATGAGTTCCAGACCCATAGGTTGTGCTGCCAGACCTGTATCCAGATTGCTGACCTAATAAAAATGGGCTTGAACCGCCAGAACCGGACCCAAAGGACGAACCGAAGCGCCGTGAACCGTGGCCCATGATTCCTCGTGAATTAGAATGTGTATGTGGGCTGCTCGTATTTGAATAAGGCCCATCAGGGCTAAAAGAACTGGATCCACGATGAAATGAATTAAAGGGGCCACGTTCAAGCGATGGAAAGCTTCGTCTCCCTCGTCCACGATTAGGGTTCTGTGAGAAATTTCGAGCAGCTGCCATGGCTGTTGGAGATGGTTCGACGGACAAGTTGCGTTGAAGAGTTTTCTCCTCAGCGTCGAATAATACATGGAGTTCTTCAAGTGTCAGTGTATCACTGCGTCTTCGGATGGAAGTGCGAAAGGCATTAAATTCGACTGGCAATCCATTCAAGGTATGGACTAAAATCTCCTCATCTTCAGTAACAACTGAAGCAGCAGCAAGTTTATCCACAATTTCTTTTATTCGACATGTGTATTTTTCAATAGATTCAGAAGAGAGCTTCTTGATGGTATATAAAGCAGATCGTAAATCTAGGATGCTAGATCTAGTATTTGAAGCATATCGTTTTTCTAATGAGAGCCATAAATCTTTGGAAGATGTAGATCCAACAACATGAGCAAGGGCAGAAGGAGATAGAGTTGCGTTGATTAGTGTGATTAGAGCTTGATATCACGAGATACCCATTGAATAAAATCGTTACTGACCTCTGTTGTTATTGTCCCTGTAGATGATCGAACAAATTTTTCAGGCTTTGGAAGCGTATCATCAATGTGGCCAAAAAGAGAATGAGCCTTCAAGATGGAAGAGACTTGGAATTTCCACAGCACGTAATTCGTTGAGTCCAGGCGTAGAGGTACAAGATCACATATATTGGATAAAAGAAACAGAGGAGAGTTCATGGCAGAGACATTGGTAGATGAAGAAAAACCTATTGAGGTAGCCATTGAGAAGATAATTCTGTAGATGAAAAGGAAAAAAAAAATTAACTCTCTGATACTATGAGAGAATTGAAGAAGAATAGAGAATTTGAATGTATTCTACTGTGATTGATTTATTACAATGATACAATTTTATACAAAAATGGATAAGATGTAGAAGAAAAGTGTACAACAAATATTTGCAATTAAGGTAGGAATTAAGGCAAGGATCATGGAGAGATATGCTCTAATAACATGGGCATTATAGTTATAGAAAACTGTAACAATTGAAATTGACAAATACTATCCTTAACAAAAGGGTGCGCCTCTATTTTTTTAGTTCATTCACTAGGAACTCCAAATATCTATGTGTGTTCAACTCAATTATAGGCATTGAATGTGTAAAAATAAAACTTCTTGAAAATGATCCATGTTAATTTGTGTGATGGTAGTATCAATCTTGTGAAGCTCTATTTCAAGACATTATGTGCAATGTCCAAGCGGCGACAGATGTCGAAGAATATCGTGTTGGGTTACCTATTTTCAATCTTTTCTTTTTGAAACGCCCAATTTTCAAATTTATATTCTAAATCATATACCTATGTTGATATAACGACGTGATGGTGTTGTTTCTAGAATTTTTTTTGCATTCTACTTACTTAACTAAGTCTTAAATAATTACTTATTTTCGGACCAAATACCATAACTAATACATATGACTTAAAAGTTAAAACACGTCTACTTAGTACCACATGAGATTCTTATCAATTAAATACATTACATAAATCAAATGATAGTGACCAAACCTACTTACAAGTAAAATCAAGATCACGTAAAAAAATTTCAAATTAAATACATGCAAATTTCAAAATACTAACCAAACATGTAAAAAACTAAAAATGATAAAAGGTGAAGAAACAAACCAAAATTATAATTAATTTGATTTTAAAAGGTGAAATAATATTGATTCCGTATTTGCGATTTACTTGGGAAAAAAAATCAGCAAAATAAGATTATTGAAAAAAAAAACAAAAAGTATATGCACGTAGCTGGAGGAAAAGTCCAACCCTAAAGCTTTGATTCCGGCGGTCTTCACTCCCCAACCAAATATATAAAGAGAGAGGGGGGAAAATATATATGTATATATGAAAAATTTTCATTGGAAGCATTTGGGAAAAATAAATTGCAAATATAAATACTTTTCTAAAGCCAATAGTAGTCAAGACACTTACTTCTTGCCTTTCAGTATCCTCACCTCCACATTGATCACTCTACTAAAAAAATTGTAAATATGTCAGGTAAACAAATAACTACAAATATAGCAACTTATAAATTGATTCCACTATACATATATATGTATGGATAGATTGACATTATTCTACTATACTCGCAATTTTTTTATTTAGGGTATACACACATAAATTATGTGTATACATTATTATCTCGTACATATATTATATACATGGAATTTAGTAGTGTCAACTTAAGCATAGTTTAACTGGTTAAGGCATATACCATCAACTAAAAAGTTAGAGATTTGAATCGCTCATCCCCACATGTTGTTGAACTAAAAAAATTAATGGGGCAAGAGAGAGTTATAGGTGTCTAGAAAGGAGAAGGGAGAGAGAGAAAGATGAAGAAGAGATGTTTTTATTTTTTATTTTTAAATTTTTATGGATTAATTAAAAATTGTCACATAAATAATAAAAATATTTAATGTCATAGTAACATATTTCATATTAAAAATAAACTATAAACTATTGAAAATGCCAGCATGATGTAACTATCACGTCATTTTGTTGTATTAAATTAAGCTTCAAATAGAATTTTGAGTTCAAAACTATTGAAAATGCCATGCATTTAGCTTCTAGTTTTGAAGGGGAATTTGGAATTAGCATAGTCTTATCCATGTTTGGCTCATAGTTTACAAATTTAAGATTTTGGGTTTGTTTAAATTTAGTATTTCTAACTTCTCTTAATCCATAGGTTTAGGAAAACTAGTACATTTTGTTTATACTCTCTCCAAATTTGTTACATACACTATGTTATGGGTGAAATTGGACCAACAAGAACAAGCTGACTAAAGGGCTGCAACGAAGGCTCAAACGAGGAAGGAAGCCCAATAAAAAGTCAAAATAGACCAAAACCGACAGGGAACTGGTCCAAAATGAGAAGGAGAAGAAACGGGCTTGAGCTTTGACCCAAGCCCGTGGTCGGCCCAGCCAAGGCCAACCAGATTGGCAAGACCCAATTTTGGGCCTTGCCTCGGTCCCTCATGGACCTTGTACCCTCGGTCCAGCCTAATTCGATCTTTCCTTTCCTCATTCAAAGACAAAAACCCACGAAAAATCCTAGGGATGAAGGTATTTAAGCTCTCTCTGGAGGGGAGAGCAGAGTAAATTCATTTCAGCCTCCAAAACTCTCCTAGAACTACCTAATTCTCTCTAAAGAACCTCTCTAACTTAAGCATTGAAGCATGTGTGGCCTACACCACACCGGTGTCCAAGCCGCATTTTTCCCCCAAGAATACAAATTCACCGTCGTTGTCACATGGAGATCAAGTAAGATTTCTTCTGTCCAAAATTTGACAACAACACACTATATCTTATTTTGATTAGAGTATTAATTGAATAATAATATACTATCATCAAAATTTAACCATATAATTAAGTATATCTAAATATAGTTAAAATTATAAGTAATAAATAATTATATACTACATTGACGACATTTTCATAATTATAAATTCCATGGTAGTCAATAATTATAGAGCACTTATAATTAACTAAATTTAAAAGGTAGGACTTCTACACATAACATTGAAAAATAATTATAGAAATACTGAATATATATGTACTAAAAAAATTACTGAATTTATAGGAATAATTAGATATTTATTTTACAAAATAGTTATTCCAAGAAAATTTGTTTCAATAATATTCATAAAGTTTTACTTACTGATCTTGTAAGAAGAAAATTATTATATGTTTAAGCAAATTTAATGAACAAAATCTATATATATATATAACAATAATTATCTTTTTTTTATAATTATGAATACAATACATGACCAACCAATTTAACAAATTCATTTCTCTAATCAACAAAAGCACAAATGATACAAATTTATATTTCAATATTTATTATTTTTTAAATGTAGGTTTAATAAATTTAAGCTTAATAATCTTCGACTTAATAGACTCAACTCTGCTCAATAAACTTGTACAAAACTATGAACCAAACTAATTATCTTTTTTTTATAATTATGAATACAATACATGACCAACCAATTTAACAAATTCATTTCTCTAATCAACAAAAGCACAAATGATACAAATTTATATTTCAATATTTATTATTTTTTAAATGTAGGTTTAATAAATTTAAGCTTAATAATCTTCGACTTAATGGACTCAACTCAGCTCAATAAACTTGTACAAAACTATGAACCAAACCCCTTTAGAAACTTTTTTTTAAGTAACCTTAGAAACTACTTTTAAATGTTGAAGAGAGAGTAATATAATTATACTGTGATTCTTTAAAGTATGAGGTTAGGGATAATAAAAAGCATACAAAAAAAGATAAACAAAAAGAGAGAATAAAATCTTGGTAGACCAAAACGAATATAAAATATTAATTGAACATTCCCATAGCAAATAGAATGGATTTGGTTCTCTTTTTTGCACGAAAAATTACTAAACTATTCAAACTCTATTATTGCCCTCTCGATCCATATCCATCCATTTCCCACTCTTCCAACTCATCCTTCATTCTCTCCCTCTCTTTATAATCTAATTTAATTTAATTTAATCAAATCTTCCCTATACGTTTTAAACAATACATTAATAATTAGGTAAAATATACTTTTGGTCCCTAAAATTTGAATTTAAATTCTATTTGGTCCCTAAATTTTTAAAACTAACATATTTGGTCTTTGAAACTTGAATTTAGTTTATTTTTTGTTCTTAAAATTTCAAAAGTAACATGTTTGGCACTCAAAATTTGAATTTGATATCTAATTAGTCCTTAAAGTTTGAAATTGATTTCTAATTAGTCCTTGAAGTTTGAAATTAATTTCTATTGGTCCCTAAGTATAAAAAATAAAAAATATATCAAAAAAATTTCAACTCGTATAAAAAATACATATCATCAAAATCTAGTTAGCAAATGTTAACTACCACGTGATCATCATTTCATTAGACCAATTAACTTTAACTTTACTAAGGACCACATTCAGAAACAAAGTTCAAACTTCAGGGATTAATTAGAAATCAATTTTAAACTTTGGGGACCTAACATGTCACTTTTGAAACCTCAAGTACCAAATGGAAGCAAAATTTAAATCTCAATAACCAAAAGTGTTAGTTTTAAAAACTCAAGGACCAAATAGAAACTAAGTTCAAATCTCAAAAGACCAAAAATGTATTTACTTTCGATTTAGAAGTGTTTTCTAACACTTATAGTATAAAATTAAGTACATTTTGATTTGTTTTAGAATTTCTCAAATCACTTTTAATTATTGAAAATTTTTTAAAAAATATTTTTAATCAATCAAAAGCATCGTTTTACCACTTTATAGAATTCACTATCAACTTTATTTTTTGAAAAAAAAAACTTATAATTATCTATAAATACTTTATACAAAAGGCACATCAAGCACACATTTAATTTTGGGAAATTGTAAGTAATGGCTAGAAAAAAATAGTCATTATGAAAAATAGCTAAAAACTAGCTAGTGATATTTAGAATTATGGCTACCATGATTTTAGGAGGAGAGAGTAAATACTTTTTGTTTCATTTATACCTTTGGTTTATACTCGTATTCATAGTCAACCCTCACAAAATAGATTTTTTTTTTTTAAAAAAAATTCCTCAATATTCTCTCATCTCTCACCATAACTAACTTACCCCCTAAATTTATGCATTTTTAAATTCTCTTATTTTTTAAATTTCTCCATTTTCAAATAGTTCATCTAATTTTTCAACGTTCTCTGTGGTTTCTTTAATTTTCCAAGATGCAACATTCACAAACAAAAATTGTGCTTGAGTAAATGGAAGGGAAAAAAATGCATAGAAGAAGTTGTAGGATCATTTGATTTTTGGAGGAGGAAACGATGGTAGATAGAAATATATACCTCAAGAATGTGATTGGTTCAACAATTCCTGCTCTACTAGTTTCTATCGCTAGAGGCCAAGGGGAGATGAAACAAAGTTGAAGATTGAAGAAAATCGAATGGATAGAAGAGTTTCAAATGAAATTGGTTGTCGGGGAAGATGAAGAGCATTTTTCGTCATATTTTTTTAATTTTTCAAAGTAGCGTCCACAAACGAAAATTGTTCTTGGGTAAATGAAAGGAAAATAAACCTAGAGAAGAAGCTACAGGAATGAAGAAATCAATAGAACACATTCAATTTTCGAAAGCAGAAACGACAATAGATAGAAATATATACCTCAAGAATATTGACATTTGCGTTGTAGATACTAATATACACAGGGACGGGACAAGCCTAAAGGAACCAGTAAGCAATAGGAAATACCAGTAAGAGAGGTCCCTGTATACTGTGGGTCGTCAAGAGGAACCAATAAACAAGAGGAAATACATAATCGAACTTAATCGGGTCCAACAAGCATATGTACATGCCTTAATGCAGGGTTGAGCTTCGTTTGCTAGTGACAAGGGATGAAGGGCAAGGGTTTGCTTTATTGTTGGGTTTGGAAAAAAGCAATGGTATAAACAATGGAGGAGGCAAGAGAGTATTAATTATGGCAAGTGGTTAATGAGGCATTTTTATCTCTGTTAATGACATGTATGAGGTATTAATTTGTATATTCAGTTTAATTTGTGCACGCTTAATGGTTAATTACACATATTTCCATTTCATTAAATTAGTACATATGCATGGTCCAGTATATATTATAAGTTAGATGCAAATTCAATAGCTCGTCATTTAAATCGTTGTGTTCATCTATGTAACATATGCATTGTTCTGCAAAATTAAAAAATTTAGTTCTGTTCTTTAAACTATGTTAACTTAATAATTTAGATTTGATTCAAGTTTGTTATATTTTGTAGGCTTAGAATCCTCTACCCTTAGAATCCTTCTTTTTTATTTAGTTAGTTTGGGAGTAGAAAATGTAGGTAGGAGTATTTTAGTCACAATAAAATTAAAAAATTGTAATTTAAATAATGTAAAAAAAGATGTAGACATTTTTTCAAATATAAACAATTTTAGTTATTTTTTAGCAGGGACAATCAATATTTAGCTCTTCTTCCAATTGCCCCTTTAATTTTTTTCATCAACATCAATGGTTGACTCGATATACCTATTAGGTCTATTCATTTGCTATCCTAGTTTGGCCAAAATTAATCTAATGGACAATAGATTGAAATATATATTGTGTGAATATACACCATATTTTTAAATGGTAAATTTACCGATGTTTTCAAAATATTAAGAAGAATATCTTAGTTTTTGTCTACCTCCAATGTCTATTCAACAAACGAGATTTCTAATGTGGCCCATGTTTTTTTTATTTAAAATAAATCCAAAATCATGTTTTTTTTCTTCTTTAATTTAATAACATATAGGGGTTGAGATTCAAACATTTGACATTTTGGTCGAGAGTATATCCTCTAACCAGTTGTGTTATGCAGGTTGCTAAAATCAAGTCTTCCTTTGAAGTTTTAATTTTTTATTACAAAAAACATAATAATAATAATAGTCTAATATAGGATAATTGTAATGAGTAACAAAATTGGTTGTCATATTTGTAAAAATAAATAATTTACAAATATGGAAATTTTTAAAATTGTTGGGTTTATTAGTGATACACCTCTATCACTGATAGTCCATTTCTAGGATAATTGTAATGAGTAATAAAATTGGTTGTCATATTTGGAAATATGTGATCACACAAATTAATAATTTACAAATATGGAAATTTTTAAAATTTTCGGGTCTATCAGTGATAGACCTCTATCACTGATAGTCCATTTCTACGTCTATCACACTAATCAATAATTTTTATGTCTATTGTTGATAAACCATTAATATGCCCATCAATGATAGCTTTTTATTATTGATAAACTATTTTTATGTCTATTAACATCTATTTCTACATGTTTGATTGACGATTTTTATGTCTATCACTGATAGAAATTTTCATGTTTATCATTTATAGACCATTATTTCTACGTCTATCAATGATAGATGTTTATCTTTGATACATATCTACCATTGATGGACATAAAAAAAGGTGTATTATTAGTGGTTCATTGCTATTAGTAATTTACTATTATTTATTATTGATATTAAGTTATCATTGGTTTAGTATTTTTAATCTATTGATAGGGTATATCGATAATAGACCAAATGAGCATGTGAACAATCACTAAAAGAAAGAAAGAAAAGGGGGTCAAATATCATTGATATACCCTTTTTAATCTTATTGATATGGTATATCAGTGATAGAATTAATAGCAAATAATCATGTTAACTATCACAAATTGAAAATGATAGTGAATTAAAGGCCACTTCTATATACCATTTTTTAATCATATTGATATGGTATATCAGTGATAGAATTAATAGCGAATAAGCATGTTAACTATCACAAATTGAAAATGAAAGTTAAATGCCACTTATATACCATTTTTTTCTATTGAAAGGTATATTAGTAATAGACCTAATAGCAAATAAGCATCCAAATAACAATCTGTAGAAAACTAAGTAAAATATTACATATATACATTTTTTTTATACTATTGATATTGTTATTAACTATATATCCTAATAGTAAAGGAGCTTGCAAATAATTATTGATAGATAACAAATCTAAATATTATTAATATACATTTTTTTGTATTTATTGATATGATATACCAACAATAGACCTAATAACAAATGAGTACGCAAACAATCATAGATAAAAACAAAAGTTAAATTCCACAAATTTATCTTTTTTAATCTATTGATATGATAAATCAATGATAGACCTCATAACAAATGAGCATGCAAATAATCATGGATAGAAAACAATTTTAAATTAAATATCATTGATATACCATTTTTAATTCTTTTGATATGGTATGTCAGTGATAAACCTAATAACAAATGAACATACACATAATCATAGATAGAAAACAAAAGTTAAATATCATTGATATATAATATTTTTATTTTATTAATAATATATATCCAACAATCATCTAATAATAGATGAAGTAAAATATCATTTATATACTATTTATTCTATTATATTAATATGGTAATATCAGCAATAAACATAATAGAAAACAAGTATGCACACAATCAACGATCGGATATATCAAAGTCAATTTTGCCACTACTTTTAAGTGACTCCAACAAACTTTCACACTTTAGAAGAAAGATGGGTTCTTTATTTTTAATTCTTTTAAGATTTAGAATTAAAACCATATTAAATATATGTTTTTAAGTTATTTTTTACCTTTTAACCGATTTGAAAAATAAATCCATAAAAAATTTTAAAAAAATAAAAAAATAATAATAATAAATCCATAAAATTTTAAAACTATTTTTTTTTTTCATTTTAAAATTTTGGTTAAAATTATAATAACATTGTTTATTTGATGTGATTCATTTTAATTTTAAGGAAATTAATGGAATAAATAAAATATAGACAATTATTGTGGGTGAAATTGGACTAAAAGAGGTACATCTGAATTACAAGGGAATCTTGCATGATAAGATTAACCTTCTTAAATATCATTTCTAGATAGAAGGAAAAATTCATTTAAATCCTTATCTTAAAAGGAATATAAAAAATCTAGGTCAAAGACCCTATATATACTGATCGGGTGAACTTTGGGTGAAGAAAAGTAAATAAATACGTTCAACCCCAGTGCAAGTGCACATTGTCGATGCAAGTAATAAAACAGGAGTATTCCTAAGTATCGATCCCACAGGGAACAATGTAGCAAAAATATTGCAAAGCAAAATGTAAGGAGAATTGCAACTTGAAAACTAAAAATTGCAAAAACAAGGTTGGGAAGATGTGTTTGGTAAAAACAAAATAATTGCATAATCTAATTGCAAGTTAAAATGACAAAAACATAAGTAAGGAAAACAAAGATTGTGGAACTGAATTGCATAATCGAAAATTGCAAGATTGAATAGCAAACTAAACATACTTGATAAAAGAAATGAAAATTGCAAAAGAAATTCTTAGAGAAAGGAAGGAAGATGGGGCTCAAGTATGTCATTGCCCTAACTTGTAAATTGCGAAACCAAAATTGCAAATCTAACCTACTCTACACACAATTGTAAACCAAAATTGCTACTTCTATTCACCTTGAAATTAGGTTTTAGGAGACTAAGTGAGTGACTTATATGTCTATAATTCCTCTATCTTAGATAATTTGGTTCAACAATTTTATGGGTTTTAGAGTCTTTAACCCTTATGTCTAAGTTAAAGAATTGACTTATGTCTAAGCTCTTGTCTCCATCACTTGTGCGAAATCCGCTTATCACTAACCCTATCGGTATTAGATCTAAGCTCGAGTTGGTACCCTAGTTGATCAAGCTAGGATCTCAACGAAATTTTATTCAACAAAAGCAAACAATTGAGATGTAGGCTTGAATTTTTGGAATGTACAATTTACTTCCTAGAGAATTCACATCCTTGAACCCCCTAAGAAGTTTAGTTCATTCTAAAAGTAAAAATCGCACAACAAATTTTAGAATTAAAATCCATGCTTAAGAGGATTACTTAAAAAGCCTATTGCAACCACAATCTAAAGGCATTAATTAAAACTTGCTATCCAAATCTGAATGAAAACATGAAGCACTTAGAGCAGTAGATAATCATTTACCAAACCTCTGGACAAACCCATGAACAAAAACAAAGAAAAGAAAAAGCTCCTAGAAGCAATACCCATGAAGAAAAAAATTCAAGAAAATTGCTTTCAATTGTTTCAACAATCTCAACTCAATTCCAATGCTTAATACAGTAGGTAAGGAACAAAAAGCATGAAAAATTACAACCCAAATGAACTAAAACAGAAATTAAATTTACCTAAACTAAGAACCAACCGTAAAATAGAAAACTTGAACAAAAACCCATTTTTCTTCTTTAGACTTCAATCAATTCAACTCCCACTATTTCTAGGAAAGAATGAATCATCACAACCCAAAATTTCATTTGGCTTGGATCGAAAAAAACTAAGGAAAAAAATCAGCACCAAACTTTCAATACTTTTTCGTGAAAACATAGGAGGAATTGAAAGAAAAACAAAGGAAATAATTGGAAGAAAACCCACAAGCAAAACTCCAAAAAATGCCCTAAAACCCCACCGCCGTTCTCCACTCCTCTTCTCTCCTTTTGTAGGCATTCGTTAGGGTTGAATAATGCCTAGAATTCGTGCTCAAAATCCCCCAAATCGTGTAACAAATAAAGATTTTCGTATATGAGTCGAATGCAATTTTTTCCTTTTTTTGAATTTTTTTATGCTACTCCAAAATTGCAACTTCATCTTGCAATTTCGGTTATGCAATTTCCACAATTCCTGCACACAAGTTTAGTTTTTAACATTCTCACCCTAATTGCCTTCATTCTTCTTTCTTCCAAATTTTTAAGATTCTTTCAGCTATTTTCCAATGATTTTAAGACAAAAATAGAATATTTTAAGTAATTGGGAGTTAAATAAGCCTTAATACTAAGGTTTATCATATACACCATTAAGACTCAAAAAAAAAAAAAGAGTTCAACTTAACTCTCATTCTCTAAACTCTAGTTTATTACACTCAAATTTTCCTTGCTAACTTAAGCAATATCAGAACTGGTGTGGCAAATATCACATCAGTGCCTAGCTTTTTCTCTTTTGCAGGTCACCTCTTTCTCCAAAATTATAAATTTACAGTTGTTGTCAAGTAAAGGTCGGGTAAGATTTCTCTTGACCAAATTTTGGCAACAACAGTTGCATGACATCGTCTATGGAGAACAAGAGTGTTTTACCTTGCATACCTGAATTGAGAAAATCAAAGCTATGAAGACATGGGGGCTTAATGAGAAGGCTTTTTCATCATATTTACCAACTAAAGGAATTTACCAGAAGATCCAATGAAATTCGCCTTCAATCGAATATTCACAATAAATGTGCTCCAAATGAAGTTAGCCATAGAAAGACGAAATTTGCCGATGATAACACAAATTTGCAAAGCAAATCCAAAAATCAAGAATCGCACTTGGGCATGTATTAACGTTCACATGCTTTCACATAAGGACAAAATATAACTGGAAGATTGGAAGCAAATTTCTCACAAATATCAAGCAATTACAGAAAATCAAGTTACAATTACGGAGAAAGCGAAAGAGTTAGTCCATAATTGATGAGACCAATGCATCATATGAGGACGTCAAAGCCATTAAAGAAGAAACAAAAGCAAGTTCGTTGAAGCTAAGGACAAGGAATCCTTCATTCATGGTGACAATGAAGCCTTCCTACATCCAAATAGGAAATTGTCGAGACTTGCCTAGGAGCTTTGAAGTTAAGGTTCTAAAATCGGTCATCGCAAATAAACAAAGTCAATTATTTCTAGCTTTGAACTTAATGAAGCATGAGGATTAAAAGGAATTATTGAGCAAGAACTTCGTCAGATCACAGAATATCGAAGGTTTAAACAATTAAATTTGAAGATATCGTTTATGAACAAGACTATGGAGCAAACTTGGAAGCATCAACTTTGAAGATTTCTACAAAGTTGCAAAATCACAGATAAGTTTACTTCAAACTTGAAACTTTATAATGCAATATTTAAATTCAATAACCAAATTATGCATGTCATAATTATTTTGTTATGATGTTTTGTCTATGTTATAGCATCTCTATGCACTCTACACATGCTCTCTACATTTTTAAATTATTTGAATGTCATTAGCATGATAACATCAAAATGACAGTTTATATGCCTAATGGAGAATTCAAAATGTCATGAAGTATCTATAGAGAAATTTATTATATGGAATTATAGAGGTCTTAAAATTTTTTGTATGATATAGCAAGTTATTCCAGACCACTTCATAAAATTCTATATTTCCTCATAAAAATTCCAAAAGTGATTGAATTTATTTCATTCAGCTAAATTACTATTGAATTGCCTAACTCTCAAACTAGAGGGTAACTTCAATTATGATATGAGAAAATATCATATTCATGAAAATTAAATTTTGAATGCAAATGAAGCATTCCAAATATCACCTATCCAACGGTGCTTAACAAAAGTAAGGAAAATGGGTATGCTTCCCTATTAAACAAAAGCAGCAAACAAAAAATCACATATCTAGAAATTGATTTCCATCTTTCTAAGAGTAGAATGATAAATAAAAAAACATCCTCCCAAGAGATTGATTTTAATCTTTTCAAGAGGATACCTCTACATGTTTTTCCATAGAAATAGGTTCTAATCATTTCCAAAGAAAAATCTGAAGCCTTATGGAAATACCAAGTTAATTCTCAAGGAATTATGTGGCATCATCCGGCATCATCCAAAGGACAATTCGAAGCAAGACTTCGGAGCCCTAAAATTTTCTCCAGTGGAATTGATATCCATCTTTCCAGAGGATAATCATAGACCTGTGGAAAACTGAGTCCAACCTCACGGGGTTCGACCTGCAAATTCTAAAGATAATTCGAAACAAGACTTTGGAGCCCTAAATTTTCTCCAGTGGAATCGATATTCATCTTCCCAAAGGAGAATCTCAGACCTATGGAAGACTAAGTCCAATGTCACGGGGTTCGACCGACCAATCCTAAGCATAATCTGAAGCAAGACTTTGGAGCCCTAAAATTTTCTCCAGTGAAATTGATATTCATCTTCCCATAGGAGAATCTTAGACCTATAGAAGACTGAATCCAACCTCACAGACTTTGACTTGCAAATCCTAAGGATAATCTGAAGCAAGACTTTGGAGCGCTCAAGAGCGTTATATTTAAAACTGAGACAAAAGGATTATACCTCTCAAATTGGATCCCATACTTTAGGCTCATAAGAAATAAGTCACACCATGAACTCCAACTAGAGAGTGAGGGTTAATGTTATGGGTGAAATTGGACTAAAGGATGTACATCTAAATTACAAGGGAATCTTGCAAGGTAGGATTAACCTTTTTAAATCTCATTCCTAGATAGAAGGGAAAATCTATTTAAATTCTTATCTTAAAAGGAATATAAAAAATCTAGGTCAAAGACCCTATATATACGCCATTAAAACTCAAAGAAATGGATTTCAACTTAACCCCCATTCTCTAAACTCTAGTTTGTTACACCCAAATTCTCCTTGCTAACTTAAGCATTGGAGCTGGTGTGGCGTGCCTAGCTTTTTCTCTTTTGCAGGTCACCTCTTTTCTTAAAATTACAAATTTACCATTGTCGTCGCGTGAAGGTCAGGTGAGATTTCCCTTGACCAAATTTTGGCAATAACAATAATAATTATTAGGTATATGTTTGAAATTATAAAATTATATAAAAAAAAAGAGTCTAAAAATAATTCTCTAATTTATCTAAAATATAGATAAATTATATATTTGATTAATTAAAATTTTTTAAAAATACATTAATGTCGTTATTGAAGTTATCAATTGAAGAGTTAGGATAAAATTGTCCAAAAATGATTCTCCCACATCCTACCTTCGATTCTAATATAGTAATGATTAAAGATCTAAATGCATGTCACCCTGAACATAATTCAATTAGTTAATGCTTTATATCCTCGATTAAAAGGTTTGAGGTTTAAATCCCTAATTCCTACCTAAATTAAAAAAATTCTAAATAATAATTAAAAGATCAAAAGATTATAAATCAATTAGTTTATGCCATGAAACATATTAGGTGTCATTTCAAAAGAAAGGTAAGGTTTGTTTTCCTAATTGTTTTTTCTCCTTAATTTTTTTTATTTCAGAAATTTAAATCCAAATGAAAATGAACCTTCCAATTTCTCTTGGGAACTGACCACAATACAAGGAAAACAATAATAAGTTAGTAGTTGAGTTATGATCAACAAATTTTCATATTCACTCATTAATTGCTAAGAATCCACAAACTATTTTAAGGCCCAATAAATTTTGACCCACCTTCAGTGGTAAATCTGCCCTCGAGGAAATTTCTAATAGATAACTTATATTAATAAACTGGATTTTAAAATTATGATCTATTTTACTATGATCTGATATCATGATTCAAAGCTAATTTTAATTAATATATCAATCAAAAAATTAGATTGACTAAGATAAAGTTATTAATTGACTACTAGTATATTTAATATCTTGAATGAAAGTCATTGATTTGCTAGTCTATGCTATGTTAATAAGATTTCAATTTTTTTTGTTGTAATTTTGTGGTTGGATGAACTAATTCTTTAATTTTACGCTTTAATAAGGTCATATTTAGAACAAGTCATCCTATATTATTAAAATAATATAATGTTAAGTGAAAGTAGGTTTAAATCTTATTTTGTTTCTTGAATTTTTATATAATTTTTTAAATATTCATCTTTATAATTTCAAATGTTATAATTTGATTTCTAAAACTTTATATAAACATCTATTTTGATCGTTGCTTCTAAATTTTCATATTACATTTAATAGATATTTTAGATAGTACATGTAGCGAGTTAAAACATGTGATTTAAGATTATTTTTGTTTATATATTTAAAACACTTTTTTTTAAATGTAAGATATAAAAACATTTGTATTGAAAATAGTTTTTCAAAAAGTGCTTTACTAATAGGTATTCCAAACATACGTTCAATACCCCATTTAAAGAAAATAAATTAGAAAATTAAAAAAAAAAAAAAAAAAAAGCTAATTGAAAATTGAAATAATCTTTATGGCTAAATTATAGAAAATACTTCTTAACTTTAATTTGTACCTCGTTTCAATAATATGCCCCTGAATTGAAAAAAAATTGCATTAATACTCTTGACTTTTCAAAAAAATCCAAAGTATCCTTACCGTTACATAGGTGGACAGAAAATGTTTATCCTAATTAACCTCATAACTTCCCCCATCCATTTCCTCTCTCTTCTCTCTCATCTACTCCAATCCATGGCCTAACACTTCCCCATTTTCCCTTTTTTTTCCCTCTCTTCTTCAATACCCTCTTAATTCCCTTCTTCCATTCCATAATCTCTAGAACTACCCCATTCTTCTTCCCCTCTTCTCCAATTGATTCCAAATCCCTCTTCCCCATTAAAATTTCACTTTGCATTTTGTTAAAATTAGTGGATGAATGAGCAGAATTTTAACCAAATATAAAAATTACAACACTTTAAGATTTGATTAGATTGAAAGTTTAAGGTGAAAATGGATACATTATGGCAAGTTAACAATCAATATTTTTTCATATACTATTTTCCAAAGAAAAAAAACGATGAAAAACGACTTTAAATTTCACATTCTAGCATATTTGAGTTGATCTCATCGTAAAAATACATATAGCAACAAAATAGCAGGATAATTTTTTGTGCCTCAAATTCATTGATTCCTTGACAAACCCAATAAATATAGTTATAAACATATAATTCTTGCATGTAAAACCTCAATTCATCATTTCGTTGTCATCCATTTGGCGACCTCTCATTTGTATACCTTCTGATTTTAACAAAATGCAACGTGAAATCTCTATGGTGAAGAGTGATTTGAAATCAATTGAAAATGAGGGGAAGAAGAAGGGGTAGTTTTAGCAATTGGGGGAATGGAACAAGGGGATTAAGAGGGTATTGAAGGAGAGAGGGGAAAAAAAGAAAGAAAAATGGAGAAGTGTTAGGTCATGGATTGGAACAGATGAGAGAGAGAAGAGATAGGAAATGGGAGGGGGAAGTGATGTGGTTAGGATAAACGTTTTTTGTCCACCTACATAACAGTAAGGGTACTTTTGAAATTTTTTGAAAAGTCAAAGGTATTAATACAACGTAATAAAGTTTAGAAATATTATTGAAACGAAGTACATCTAATTCAGGAGTATTTTTTATAATTTAGCCTATTTTTATTAAGTTGTAGTTTTTTTTTAATGAATAATGTTAGATAATAAAATTTTCGATAGTGACAATTCAATCGGAACAGTTTAGTTGGTTTAATGTTTCTTTTATTGAGTTCGGATCTCCCTACCCCAATTGTACCTATGACCAAAATAACAATTAATTACAGGTTAACTATTATTTATGATTAATTTCTTAAATTAAATTATCAATGATTATTAGTAATTTAGAATAAAGTGGCATCAAAAGGACATTGATAAATAAAAAAAGAAAAAACTATACACGTGGATAAAAAAAAAGTTAAACGCGTGAATTGAATACTTCCAATGATTGACATAATATAATTATTTAATTACATTTGACCATTCTTTACTTTCACATTTTTGTTTTCTCCCCTTATCCTCCCATGGCCTCTCTTCTGGGCACCTTCCATTTTTGTTGATTGAAGAATCCTTACTTCCATATACTCTTGATTATATATTGATTAATGGTTATAATTAATTTAAAATTAAGTGTGTTTGGAATGAGTTTTGAAAAAAAAAAGATATTTTTAAATAAAATAACTTTTTATATAAACACATTTAGAGAATTACTAATTTATAGTATGTTTAGTATAGTTTCTAAGCTATTTTAGATTCAACTAAAAAAAAGGTATTTTAGATTAATAAAAGTGATTTGTGACCGAAAATCTTCAAAGTATGTAGTAAGAAAAAATATATATTTGTTATACGTAGAGTCAGTTTTGAATGTAATAGTGCAAGCAAACAATTTTTTTTTATTAAAAAGAGACTTTAAGACGATGTAACCAAATGAATAATTAACTACTTTTTTTAAAGTGTTTTAAGAAAAGTGCTCAAATTAGAGGTATATCAAACGCACTCTAAATTTGCAACTATACTTTCAATTTATTGATCTTCTTGATGCACAAATTTAGCCTAGGTGAATAGCCCGATCCGTACTATCCGATTGAAGAGAGAGACAAAACAATCAAACTACACACCATTGTGGCTGCCTGTCAAACACAGTTTGATGCTTTAATCAGCTAGGGTTTGTGTTAAGCGTAGCTAATATTGGAGTTGTGTAACATACCTTGTGCATGAGACTTCTCTTTCCCTTTATAGGGGAGTCGATCTTGATCTAGGGTTTTAGGTTGTCCCATGCTTGTTGGCTCATCCTCAAAACTTCATTGACCAAAGCTGAGTTGTCTTTAGACCAAATTACATGGCTTGACCACAGGGAGGGTCAGCCTATTGGGGCTCGACCCTGGGGTCTTGGCCCTCTTGGGCTGGACTCAGTCAAAAGGGTCATGTCCCATTTAGGTTGTGCTCAACCCTAGGGGCCTATACCCACTTGGGATGCATGCATCCTCTCATCTCGAAGGAGCCAACCCTGGCCTTTCCCATACAGGTTAGGATTATTTAGGCATAGCTCGAGACTTCTCTCAACTTAATTTTGGGTCCTTTCTTTCTTGGTTTCCCTTGTGATCGATTTATAACTTGAGTTAAATTTCACTCCTAACAAATTAATCTCCACGTGTCTACTAATTTTTATTACTAATGACTTTATTTATTTATATTTTTTTGAAGGAGATTTTAATTAATTTTTTATAACATAATTTGTTGGCTCTCAAAATATTATCTAGGCCAGCCTACCAAACTATATTATGTAGACTTGCATGCCCTCAATAGGTAAATGAGATCTCTTAAATAAAATTTAAAGAAGAATCACATACTTTTAGACTCAAAGTAGATAATATTATATCATTGTAGAGATTAATAAAAAAAAACATAAATTTTTTTCTAAGATTTAAGACAAAAAATTTTTAAGCATTCCTAAATTTTAAAAGATTTGACATTAAATTTTTGTTTGTTCTAACGGAAAAGTTTAGGTAATTTTTACAATTTTTCCTTAAAATAAATAATAATAATAAATAATTGGAAAGGATTTCAAATCTTATTTTTTAAGTTAAAAAAGTATAGTTTAAATTGGTTCGACTTGGTAAGATTTCAATTATTAAAAAAAAAAAAAGATACATTGAACCTTATTGGAATTTGATTGTCTCACTCCATGAAATATTTTTTTAGCTCAATAATATGTAGATGTGAAAATTACCTCTATATTTTTTTTTGAAGATATATGTCTTAATCATTTTTTTTAAATAATGTCTTTAGTTGAGTTATGCTCAATTTGACTATAATAGTATAATATTGATATTATTTTCAATTCTAACTAATTAACATCAATCTAACCTAAGCATAGTCCTATAATTATAAACACCTATAACTTTTTCAAAGTTAAAGAGGTTGAATCTTACATCCCATATTTTTAAGACTAAGAAAATTAATTAGCTTTCAAAAAAAAAAATCAAATATATTTTCTTAGTTCTATCACCATATCATAAATTAAGAAATACAAAGTCATTTAAAATTATTTACTGTTTTTTTTTTAAATTTCGAACAAAGGTAATATTTAAAATAAGTCTTTCTTATTTTTTAAGCGAGGTATATATACAAAAGAGGGAAGAAAAACATAATAAGCACATCAAAACACTAAGGGCTGTTTGGTTCAATGTTTCTTATATGCTTGGGAATAATGGATGTCTGGGAATAAGATAGCTGGGAATCATTGATTGCTGTGTTTGGTTGTACACATGGGAATACTAATTTTTATAATAATAAATTATATTTTTATCTTTTTTATGAGATTAATTTTATAAATTTTATATAATTATGATGCATTAATTAATGAACTCTTCAACAAATAGGTGTAAATTTAATTGATTATAATAGATGTATAATTTTAATTGAATAAATAATTGTAAGAAGTTATAATTTTTATACTAAATTATTTCAATTAATTAAATATATTAAATTGATTACTAATTTATTTAAAGGTTCAATAAATACAATTAATTAAATATATTAAATTGATTACTAATTTATTAAAGGTTCAATAAATACACAATTGCATTAATTTAGTTTATTTTTATAAAGGAAAAAAATTCAATTTTACTCGTAAACATGTCACTGTGTATCAATTTTCATTCTAAACTTTTAATTTTTACCTGTAAACTAATGAATAATTTTACCAAAACTCACAAATTTTAACAAAATGTAGCTCTAACGTTGTTTTTCTTTGAAATCTTATCAATTTTGTACCATACTTATGTCTTATATAATTTATTGAAAGCATATGAAAATACTTTTTTTAACGAATTTTCAAAAGAAAACTTATTGGAGGATTGAAATTGCATAACTTTTTTAAGTTTAAGGTTAAGATTGCAATACTTATCTAAGTTTGGGTACAATTTGATGAAATTAAAAGTTTATGGTAGAAATTGATACAACTGGACAAACTTAGGTGTAAAAATTGATTTTTTTTTCTTTTTATAAATGAGAATTCGTTGGGTATATTTTTAATCAATTATAATTACTTTATTACAATTAAATAATTAATTAAGTTAATTCAATACATTATTATAAAATAATTTTAATATAATCAGGTTGACTATTAAAATTAATTTTGATATAATAAATAAATATATTCAAAGAAAGATTAATCTTAGCAAAAATAAGAGAGAGAAAGAGGAGGGTAATGAAGAAAATCCATGCTTTTGCAAGGGTATCAAATACCCTTACTCATGGGTGTACAAAACCCATGGGAATAACCTATTCCCATGCCCAAGCCTCCAAACCTTGTACCAAACAAGGATATCCAAAACCCTTACTCATTCCCATCCACAAAACCCTTATACCAAACGGCCCCTAAGATTATTATAAAAAAAAATTGAAAAAAAAAAAGAGAGAGAGAGAAGGAAACATTTCATTTGATTAAATTATTTTAGATTCTACTACTAGTACTATTTTATGAAACAATCTCCAACCAATTCTTATTCAAATATATAGTTCCTAACTTCCAACTCAATGTACATGTTTTTCTTCATAGAGCATTTAATGAAGGCCAACTATTCCATATACTCTCTTATTATTATTGTTATTAGTATTATTATTCTTTTTTTTAAGAAAAAAGTAGGCAATGATTATGATATTACGTGTTCATTATGTCGAAATGTCAAATTATTCTTGGTGGGTCATTGAGGTTTGAACTTAATTAAAGAACTTTTTTTTATTAAATACCTACTAAATTCCATTATAAAAAAAGTAAATTTTCATGAATTAAAAAAAAAAAAAAAAGACAAGTTTTCTATCACTTTGATGGGTTACATAGATCAACCAACTACATGGAGAAATAGGAAATCCAACAACACTATACCGCTCCAAAAACAAATTCCACCCCTCGAGCTTGATTTTCTTATTCTCTTTATGTCACAACCCGCCCCAGATTAACTCTACCAAAACTAGGATGAGCTGTGATGGCAGTAGACCCCAAATGTGCAATGGAATCTATTGTCAAAACTTTTTCTCTTTTCTCATTATCTATCTTTAACTATGGATATCTCATAAAACAACGCGTTGAAATTTCTCTATTTACTTACAATAAATGATATGCAATGACTTGATAAGACTGGTGGCAGACTCTGATTAGCTAACTTTGGTTGAAACTCAAAAGCAACCTGGTGAAAAATTAAAAACAAAAGAATGAGCTAAAAAGCCCAGTGAGTGGTGATTCATAAGAAAATACATTTTCAAGGAAATTATTTTCTTATTAAACAGAAGTTCATAACTCTGTGAAATAATGCAAATCACGAACAATTTAGAAACTTTTGGGATCATTTTAAGACATTAAAATCTGTAAATAAAACAACTCTTGAAAGTATGAGTAACACATCAAAGGTTACAACTCTTGAAAGCATAAACATAACTAGTAAAATTCATCACTAAATATGTACCCAAAACTCTGTCATACTGGCGTAGAGCAATCTCAATACGCACAGTAGAGCAATCTCAATACGCACAGTAGAGCAATCTCTGTCATACTATGTATCGAGTAATCTCCAGATACATAGCATAGCATATCTCTGTCATACGTGCACGCAGAGCAAACTCTATCATCTGTAATTCTTCAAGACCAAGATTTGGACCAGGATTCGGAATCCATATTCAACACCTAATGGCCCCGGCATTCTCCTGCATCCCCTGCGGCCTGAGCATGCGAGCATACTATGGAAACACATTCTCATAGCATATCGGGTAATCACCAAGGGTACAAAGATCTAGTGGTTTAAAAATCCACTTTTAACATAAAATTCTTAATTCTCAAACTCTTTCTTAAAATCGTGTTCTCTTGCACTAAACAACTTTTCATAAACTTGAGAGATTTCTGAAATAACATCAAACATTTATAATTCCTCAAATGATCATCAAATCTCTCATAGAACATTTCTAAAATCATATTTTCTCTTAAACTACATCTCATGAAATTCATACATTTCTCAACAAACATTTAAACTCTTCAAACATCTCAAATATTTCTCAAATAATAATTTATGCTAAAAGCATAAAATATTGGAATTTCAATACCATTTTTGGAAATTCATAACAATTCTCTAAAAATCTCTTTGCAGTTTCTCTAAATTCACACATAATTATAGAATTCTTAAAAATCTATAATAATAATCAAATAATGAAAACAATTCGTAAAATAAACCACTCACAAAACCATTGTCGTTGCCACCCTGAAACGTTGGCTATGTTCAACCTGGAATTCCAATAATCATACCAGAGTTTATGAATTATTTCCAAAGGAAATAAACATGCTTCACATTAGTCGATTAAACTAATTTTTCAAGTTCATTCTCTTAATTAATAACCAATTGTCCAAATTCCTACTTAATATCCCATTTTCTCTTTCATCCTTTTATGACCATGGTACATTTGTCTCCACTCCAATTAAAATATATTTAATCAATTCCAACTCTTCTTAATTATTTTGTCTTTTACCTCTAAATAAACAATTCTTTTCATACAAATGGACCAACCTCACTCATCAAAAACTCATTGACCAAGTTCTCTTCACTTTCTCCTCTTCCAATTTAAGTAAATGTATTATTACTATTATTATTATTTTTTCTCCTTCCCTCCTCAGGTAAGGTGAGGTGAGCGTTACCCTCAAAGTCCCTTCCTCTCTCTTCATTAAAAACAAATTGTACAACACCACTTCTTTTTTATTTTTATAAATTTATTTACACTTTTACTTTAATTTTCTCTCTCTTCTCTTCAATCATCTTCTTCCTCATTTTCTCAACGTCTTCCACAACACTTTGTTTTTCTTCCTTCCAACCCATACCTTTACTTTTTCTTACAACTCTCTAATCTTTTAAGCTTTCTTAAATTAAGTTTCTAGTAATTTCTCTTGGCATGACAAACTTTTCTCTTAACTAATTTATCTTTCCTTCCCTAAAATTAAAATAATCTCCCAACAAAATTGAACATTTCAAATACCCAAATTCAATTTCTTAACTTTCAACCTACTCAAATAATAACATAAGCAAACTACAAACTTCATCCTCCTATTTCAAAGTATCCATAAGAATTTCACAAGCAGAAGAAGAAAAATCAATAAAACTCTCTTTAAAGACCACCTATTTTCATGGTTTCCCTAAAAAAAACTTACCAATCTAAGTCTTCTCGCTTGAGCCTTTCAACACCACTTTCAATTTCATGCTTGGCATGCTTAAGCTCCTCAATTTCATTTATGTGTTGTTTCTCTCTCTCAAAGCAAAGTTTCTTTTCTCTTTGGTTTCTCATTTCTTCTCCATCCTTCCCGAACACTCATTTCTTTCCCTTTCTCTCTCTCTTTTTTTTTTTAATTTAAAACCAAAAGCTTCCACTATAAGTTTCTTTTATTTTTATTTATTTATTATTTTTTTTATAAAAAATATATATATATATTCTTTTCCAACTTCTTTCCAATATAATACAATACAAACTCCCATTTTCCTTTCTTTTCTAATATATATATATATATATATATATATATATTTACTACATACAATTTGTATTCCATTTTCAAGGTTTCAAATTTCTTGTATTTCTATTTTGTCTCAAACTATAATCTCTCCATTAACAATTTCAAAATTAAATAATCCATATATCAAATGCATATATCCAATTGCTAGAATACCAAAATTAGGTCTTACAAATTATTACTCCCTTTTGAGAATTTCGTCCTCGAAATTCAATTAAGGAATGCATTTGAACTTCATTTTTCCATGTTGCATCTTTATTGCACGTTTTCTTTTTCTAAGTTCTTAAAGACATAAGAGGGTGTTACACTTTACCTGATTTCATCAATTTGTATTCAATTGATCTTCTTTTTCATTATAAATTCATTAAGAGTCTCATTTTGCTCCAAATGCTCGATTTCTATAAAATAAATAAATATGTACGTAAAATTGACCTATTAAGCATCAGAACTAGCAATAATTATGTTTACACTATCACTTTGCAAGAAAGTGGATAAAACATTAGGAAAACAAAACTCTCTCAACATAGTTTTGATGTTTACAATTAGCAAACGAAACTCTATATCAGTCTTTTTCATTATCTTTTAGCAAGTTGTTTGTCACTAGGCAATGAGTTTCAATGATTAAATTTATTATTCTCAAATCTCAAAACAACTTACCAATTGTAACATTATCAAACTTGGTTATAGATAAGTAGTTGGACATATATTTACCTCCCGTATATATTTTTAGAAGTGTCTATCCCCAAAAGCTTTTGTTTCTATAATTAACACGCTTTGCTATCTTTTAACATGTCTGATTTTTTTTTTTTTTTTTTGAGTTCTTAACATGTCTGATTTTAGCATTTGTTCCTTGGCCTTTGTGTTGTAATATGTTTTGAACAAATTCCAAACCCATAACATGTATATCAATACACCTCAAAAGTTTATAAGCTTTTGAGTCGGGATTAATTTATTTTTTAAAAACATTCTCAATAACAAATATATTGCATTGAAAAAAAAGTTGGTTGGTTTTATGCCATTATTTACTTCTATATTAATCGATTTTAAATAACATTACCTTTTTTTTTTAGTTCAACAATATTTGGGATAGAGGATTTGAACTTCTGACCTCTTGATCGAAAGTATATGTTAATTATCACTGAACTATGCTCACTTTAGCTTTTAAATAGCATTACTTTCAACAAATAAAACTTTGATAAACTAGTTCAAGTTTGTATAATTTTTATAAGGAATTAAAATGCCCTTCAATAATAATGCAATTCTAATGAAAAATACTAATTAAAATGTATCCATTTTAAAAAGAAAAAGAAAAAATGGCTACATTGATGCCAACTTTGAGTAATGTTATATAATATTCTAATATTGTAATTTACCTGCACTAAAAAAAACTTCTCTAAGTTGGTAAGAGACATTCTTTTTTCTCAAGGTCGCATTCTCTACCACGTCATAAGATTTAAATCATATATATATATATAAATTGATTAGATATTTAAAAAAAAAAAAAAAGAATTTTACACTTGATATGCATTACACGTTGAAGATACGTATGGTTTTCTCGATGTATCAATCATATAAATTTATATAATATCTAATTGAAGTTGGCAAAGAAGAAAAAGTATAAACTATGAACATAACAAAAATGGATAAAAATGTTGATCTACATTATAAAATTAGCCATTCCTTTCCCATGATCCATCTTGTTCTTGATATTCTATTGGTTTTTGGTGATTGTTGTCCAAAAGATTAATTTAACATCATTTAGTAGCTTAGCAATAAACTCAACCCTAAATAATCAAATTTGATTTGGCATCATAATGGACAAATGGTTTGAAAATTAAAATAAATACATTTTCTTGTTTAGTTAACAAAGCCCAAAGTCCAATAAATAAACAACTGTTGTAAAATTGAGAGGCGAAACCGGACACCAAAACTTTACCAAAACATATAATAATAATAATAATAATAATACAAGTGTTGGAATATAAAGGGAGTATATATATATATAATATAAACAAAAAATGGAGATTTATGGCAAATTAAGAACAAATGAAATTAGAGGAAGTGGGAGAGAAAAATGAAGATTGGAGAGGTTTCTTTTCCAAAATGTATATATTTATTTATCCATCAAGAACCACTATTTATAGGCAATTAGGAGAGCATGATGTGGTCCATTTGGACACCAATCTATGGTCTTTGTTGGACACATGGAAGACACTTTGGCTATGGATAAAATGCCACTTGGTATGGATATCAAATGGGCATGTGGAATGGGCATTTACATGTGTCATATTTACAATACTCCCCCTTAAATGCCCATTTATATAAAATATGCCTCGTTAAAAACCTTACTAGGGAAAAACCCAATGGGAAGAAAAAAACCCTAGTGAAGGAAAAAGAGTACATAGTTTATATAGTTTACTATAATACATTCACTCCCCCTCATGGAGACATCACTTAAAGTCTTTGAGTCGCCGCATTCCAATGCTATATACTAATTTATCGAAGGTTGTAGTTGGTAATGCCTTCGTAAATAAGTCAGCCAGGTTATCTTTCGAACAAATTTGTTGTACAGTGATATCGCCATTTTCTTCAAGATCATGAGTATAGAAGAGCTTTGGTGAGATATGCTTTGTTCTATCTCCTTTGATATATCCTCCCTTGATTTGAGCTATACATGCTGTGTTGTCTTCGTATAACATCGTTGGAAGAGGTTTACTTGAAGACAAGCCACATGTCTCATGAATGTGTTGTGTCATCGATCTTAGCTATACACATTCTCGACTTGCTTCATGAATAGCGAGGATTTCAGCATGATTTGAAGAAGTGGCCGTTATAGTCTGTTTCACTGATCGCCACGATATAGCAGTTCCTCCACATGTGAATAGATAACCTGTCTGAGATCTAGCTTTGTGTGGATCAGATAGATAACCAGAATCTGCATAACCAACTAGATCATACTTTGATTTGTTAGAATAAAATAAACCCATATCAATTGTCCCTCGAAGATATCGGAGTACATGCTTAACTCCGTTCCAATGTCTTTTTGTAGGATATGAACTATATCTAGCTAATAAATTTACTGAAAATGCAATATCTGGTCTTGTGTTATTAGCCAAATACATAAGTGCACCAATTGCACTAAGATATGGTACTTCAGGACCAAGTAGTTCTTCACTGTCATCTCGAGGTCGAAATATATCTTTCTTTACATCCAGTGAACGAACTTCCATTGGAATGTTTAATGGATGTGCTTTATCCATATAGAATCTTTTTAAGATTTTCTCTGTATAAGTTGATTGATGAACAAATATCCCATCTGCTAAATGTTCAATTTGCAAACCAAGGCAAAATTTTGTTTTTCCAAGATCTTTCATCTCGAATTCTTTCTTAAGATATTCTATTGCCTTGGATAACTCTTCAGGAGTTCCAATTATATTTAAGTCATCAACATATACAGTTATAATAGCAAATCTTGACTGAGATTTCTTTATAAAAACGCACGGACATATTGGATTATTTTGGTATCCTTCTTTCAACAGATATTCACTCAGGCGATTATACCACATTCGTCCTGATTGTTTTAATCCATATAATGATCTCTGTAACTTTATTGAATACAATTCCTGAGAACTTGATTCATATGTTTCTGGTATTTTAAATCCTTCCGGGATTTTCATATAAATGTCATTATCCAGAGATCCATATAAATACGCCGTGACTACATCCATTAGATGCATATCAAGCTTTTCATATACAGTCAGACCAATCAAATATCTTAGCGTTATTGCATCCACCACAGGAGAATATGTCTCCTCATAATCAATACCAGGCCTTTGCGAGAATCCTTGTGCAACAAGTCTCGCTTTATATCTTGTGACTTCATTCTTTTCATTTCTTTTCCTTACAAATACCCATTTATATCCTACAGGTTTGACGTTTTCCGGTGTTGGGACTACTGGTCCAAAAACCTCACGTTTTGAAAGTGAGTTCAACTCTGCTTGGATTGCTTCTTTCCACTTCGGCCAATCCTTTCTACGTTGACATTCTTCGATAGATTTTGGGTCAAAATCGTCACTTTCATGAATAATATCGTGAGCAACATTATAAGAAAAAATGTTGTCAATAATGATATCATTTCGGTTCCATCTCTTTCCTGTTGTAACATAGTTTATAGAAATTTCATTATTATCCTCAAGCGTTTGATTTTCACCAATACTCTTTTGAGTAGTTGTATTCTGGATTTCTTCTGGAACATCCATACCTTTTATTGAATCATTTTGATTCTCAACTACTTTTCTTTTTCGAGGATTTTTATCTTTAGAACCTATTGGTCTACCACGCTTCTGGCGTGCTCCAGACTCATTATTGACAACTTGTTCCTTTGGGATATCAACTTTTGATGGAGCATTTGCAGCTGGTATATATGATTTAGTCACACTTTTAGTATCTGTGAATGCATCTGGTAGTTGATTTGCTATATTTTGCAAATGAATTATCTTTTGAACTTCAAGTTCACATTGATCTCTACGAGAATCTAAATGAGATAATAACGATGCATTCCATGTAATTTCTTTTTCCAACTTCTTAATTCCTCCCCCTAATGTTGGAAAATTTGTCTCATTAAAATGACAATCAGCAAATCGTGCAGTAAATACATCACCCGTCAGGGATTCAAGATATTTAATAATTGATGGGGAATCAAAACCAACATATATTCCTAACCTCCTTTGAGGACCCATCTTAGTACGTTGTGGTGGAGCAATCGGTACATATACTGCACATCCAAAAATTCTTAGATGGGAAATATTTGGCTGCTGGCCATAAGCTAATTGCATTGGGGAGTATTTATTATAAGCTACTGGCCTAATACGTGCCAGTGATGCAGCATGCATAATAGCATGACCCCATACCGATGTAGGAAGTTTAGCTCTCATAAGCAATGGTCTTGCAATTAGTTGCAGACGTTTTATAAATGATTCTGCTAGACCATTTTGTGTATGAACGTGAGCTACAGGATGTTCAACACTTATCCCAATTGACATACAATAATTATTAAAAGTTTGGGATGTAAATTCACCAGCATTATCAAGTCGAATGGTCTTAATTGTATTATCAGGAAATTGTGCTTTTAACTTAATTATTTGAGCAAGTAATCTTGCAAATGCAAGATTTCGACTTGATAATAAGCATACATGTGACCATCTGCTGGATGCGTCAATTAATACCATAAAATATCTAAATGAACCACTTGGTGGGTTAATAGGTCCACAAATATCACCTTGAATTCGCTCTAAAAATGCAGGTGATTCAATCCCCACTTTAGCTGGTGATGGTCTAATAATTAATTTCCCTTGAGAACAAGCATCACATGACAACTCATTGGATTGAAGAATCTTCTGACTCTTTAAAGGATGTCCATGTGAATTCTCAATAATTTTCCTCATCATTATTGACCCTGGATGACCCAATCGATCATGCCAAACACTGAATATTTCTGGATTCATGAACTTCGGGTTCATTATTGCATAACTTTCGATTACTCGTATATGAGTATAGTATAATCCAGAAGAAAAGGCAGGCAGTGTTTCTAATATACGTTTTTCATGTGAAACAATAGATGTTATATAGAGACACTCTATATTATTTTTACAATCAGTTTCAACATGATAATTATTTTCACGTATATCTTTAAAACTTAATAAGTTTCTTTTCGATTTGCTAGAGAACAGAGTATTATTAATTGTAAATCTTGTTCCTCTAGGCAACATAAAGCTTGCTCTTCCAAAACCTTCAATCAGATTTGCAGAACCTGATATAGTATTTACTTTTGCTTCCAGCATTGTCAATCTAGTAAAATATTTTCTATTTATGAGTATCGTGTGCGTAGTTGCGCAGTCTGCCAGACATAAATCCTCATTGCTCATTTTCGAGTTACTCAACCTATTGAAATTGTTCATATTTCTTCATTGAAAAGAAATGAAAAACGATTACAAAGAGTCTTAAATATATATACAAACAAAACAACAACAAAAACATACTAAACAGTACTTAATTATATATTTTCATACAAATCATCCTCTACTTGTTTGATTGCATCAATTCTCTCTCCAAGAGATTCAAAATAATCAGCTACATCAAGATGCATCATATTGGAGGGGTCAAACACATCATCTCCTTGAATGGCAAGTGATAGGAACAACATAGTTCTATATTTTCATACTTAAATCATGTTAGTTTGGAGGTTTTAATGTAATTAATTGATTATTTTGTAGGGATTTGAGCATAAGGCATGTTCCGAGAGATTCTACGTTTAATCACGATTCCAACGTATCCAACTGAAGGTCATTCGAACACCTGAGCGAAAAGTTAGAGCAAAAATAGCAGTGCTACGCGCTGGGTAGCGTCTAGACGCTGTCCAGAGCGTCTAGACGCTATCGGCAGTTCCCTGAAGCCTCCCTCGACGCTGCGGAGAGCCCCTGTGACGCTGGGAGCGTCTAGACGCTGTCCAGAGCGTCTAGACGCTCCGTCGATTCCTATATATAGACTTTTTCATCCTCTAGGTCATTGGTCTCCAATTTTCAGCCGTCATGAGACCAATTTAGGCTTTCTCCTCTCTGTTTTTCAGTAGTTTAGGATAGATTAGGAGTTTTTTTTTTCATCAAACCTTGATGTCGAATCGAGCTTGTTTGAACTCGATGTTTTCTATGGAGATGCTCAGCTAGATTCTACGTTTCCAGTTCAAAGGTTGGTTGTAATCAATTGCAATATTGTGAGGCTTGAACCTTAACTTAGTTTTCTTTCAATTGCAAGTGTTCTTTAATTCCCGTGTTAATTTTATAAGTATGTATTTTGATTAAATTGACGCCTTAATCCCTTTACATGCTTTATTGCTAATCACGATCATGATCCGTAATTGTCATGTTGAATGAACCGGTAGCATTAGGATTATCACATGTGTATGTTTTGTGGGTTTCCATATTACATGGCTTGCATGTTTAATTCTAGGAATTAAAGAAGCTTATTAATTAGGTGAAAGTTGTTTTACCTGATTGGTTGTCTTGGTCGTTCCAAAGTTCGTAATGCCTTTATCTAAATAAATTGAAGCGGTTTCGTAAAGATTTGTTTAGGTAATTAGCGTTAACTTGACGTTCGTTAGAGTTAATGATTTTAGGGAATTTGCACTTTTTGGGGTTTTCTAATAAGTTGACCGAGTACTTGCATGGTTAAGATTAAATATTTTGAATGCTTATGATCAATGTTTGCAATTGAATATAACCGCACCTCTGAACTGGAACTTGGTAAGAGTTGATTTTTATCCTTTTCAGCAATTGTTTTATTTTTGTCAATTTTTATTTCCATTTAGTTTGAAAATATTTTCCAAAACCCCCCCCTTTTTAATTGCTTTCTCATTTGCAAATTTAACTTAAGAAATTAATATTCGGTTCCCTGAGATGGACCCGGTCCACTCAATGCTACAAGTAGCTTTATAAATTTTAATTTGACGAGCCCTCGACAAGCTCGCTTCAGCAAGATTTACCTCCACATTCTTTCCTTTTCCTTTTTCCTTCAGGGAAGCTTGATAGAGATCAACAAGGTGTTTTGACGTACAACAGGTACGTGACCAGTGCTTAGTCATTCCGCACCGGAAACATTTATGTTCATCACCTTTCGAACTTCTATCTTGTGGAGTCATTCCTTTATGATCATCATTTCGTGTGGGTTTCTTAAAATTATAATGCCCACCACGAAAATAGGTATTTCTTCCTCTACCGCGGTCCCGACCTCGACCACGACCACGACCTCGACCACGGTTATTAAAATTTACAACATTCACTTCAGGGAATGGTGTTGCTCTAGTTGGTCGGGATTCGTGATTTTTCATCAATAACTCGTTATTTTGTTCAGCAACAAGAAGACATGAGATAAGTTTAGAATATTTTGCAAAACCCTTCTCTCGATATTGCTGCTGCAGGAGCATATTCGAGACATGAAAAGTGGAAAATGTCTTCTCTAACATATCAACATCAGTAATCTTTTCTCCGCATAATTTTAATTTTGAACTAATTCTGAAGAGTGCGGAATTATACTCACTTACTGATTTAAAGTCCTGCAACCTCAGGTGCATCCAATCATAACGAGCTTTTGGAAGAAGAACTGTTTTTTGATGATCGTACCTTTCTTTCACCTTGCCATAGAACGTAGGGATTTTTTATTGTAAGATACTCCATTTTCAATCCCTCGTGAATATGATGGCGAAGGAAGATCAGGGCTTTTGCTTTTTCTTAATTTGATGCATCATTTCCTTCTTTAATTGTTTCTCCAAGATTCATAGAATCTAAATGGATCTCAGCGTCAAGGACCCATGACAAGTAGTTATTTCCATTAATATCCAGGGCCGCAAATTCTAGCTTTGTAAGGTTTGCCATAATAACACTATCAAAAATAATAATATATTCATATTAGAAATTTAACATAAACCAAATGCGTAAAAATGGCTTACCTATAAGACTTACCTTTAGCGGGAAAAATGACAGAGTCTCGTGCTGATAACGTGTTGTAAAATTGAGAGGCGAAACCGGACACCAAAACTTTACCAAAACATATAATAATAATAATAATAATAATAATACAAGTGTTGGAATATAAAGGGAGTATATATATATATATAATATAAACAAAAAATGGAGATTTATGGCAAATTAAGAACAAATGAAATTAGAGGAAGTGGGAGAGAAAAATGAAGATTGGAGAGGTTTCTTTTCCAAAATGTATATATTTATTTATCCATCAAGAACCACTATTTATAGGCAATTAGGAGAGCATGATGTGGTCCATTTGGACACCAATCTATGGTCTTTGTTGGACACATGGAAGACACTTTGGCTATGGATAAAATGCCACTTGGTATGGATATCAAATGGGCATGTGGAATGGGCATTTACATGTGTCATATTTACAATAACAACAGTTTTCTTTTTCTATTATAGTTGTGTCGATGTAATTGTAAAAAGGAGTATCGTCTCACACTCGTCTACTCTATAGATACTTTTTTTTCCTGACAAAGTTGAATAATTTAAATTTTATATTAATAGATGTTACATCTTGTAAGATTGTTGCTATTGATGTTATAATAACGGTTCGAAACTACTTGATCGTACTTGTCAAGCATGTCAAATAAATTTATAGTCCACAACACAAATATTTTGCAATACAGTAGTAGGGTCGATCTTCGGGGAGGTCAAACTTTAGTTATTATCTTTCTTTATTAGGACCGTGTGACAAAACTGGGGGCTTTGGTGTGATAACTTAAATAAAGGAAATTACAATGTATAAAACAGAAATTAAAGGCGGGAAGTAAAGCAAACTTACTAATAACGCTAATTCAAGAGGTCATCAAGCCCAAACACGTAATTTCTATGGGAAATTGTCAAAACTAGGACAAAATAAGGGGCATTAAAGAGATTTGGGATGAGTTTTATTTTTGTAGAGTAGTAGGACTTTTGAGGGTATGAAATTACCAATTTGCCCATTTTAAAAAAGTTCATAATTTTACCTTGTGCCCTAATTTCTTTTACCTTTCTTCACCTCTCATACACTCTCCTCACGCAAGCACGAAATCGATCAGCGAAGGCTTTGATTGCGACTAACTGCGACAGTGACATCTCTGGTTGCGACTAACGGCTACGACTCAAGTTGTGATTGACGGCGACGACTACGGCTTTAGCAAAGCCTTCAGCTTCGGCACTTCTTCAGGTTGCGATTGACAGTGAATGTTCTTTTTTTTTTTTTTAATTTTTCTGATAACCGGTGGCATAAGGGGAAACTCATGGCCTCCAGTCTCTTTAATCTCTAGAATGACTTCGACTTCTTGACCTTCTCCTACAAAGACAATTATTGCAATGATTTCAGTTAGAAATTCAACGTTATTTTTTTTCTGATGACCGGTGGCATAGGGGACAATTCTTGACCTTCTCCTACATTAGAAATTCAACATTTTCTCTGGAAACTTTGAATCTCATACTAGGTTGAATTTCTCAAAAGTTAAGGTGAGAAAATGTTCATCAATTGCTCTCATTATTTCTAATGGTTGTTTTACTTTAAAATTTCATCCATTTTATGTGGCATTATGATAGTTGTTTATGGGTTACAGATCTTACATCTTGTGGCTGGTGCCATTGCGCTGAAGGGCCTTAGAAGTCTACTATTCATCTTGAACAGCTGCATTGGAGCCTTTCTACTGGTATGATATGATATCAAAATTTTAAACCAATGTTCATTTTTCTACCAAAAACAACTGGATTGAATTCTTGAATTTTGGTTTTCTTGATGGACAGAGAAGGAATTCAACCAACTTTTTGTCAAGTTCACTCAGCTAATTGAACTTGTTAACCATGAATGATGAATCTGATTGTTTCCCTCTCATTTTAAGCTTGAAGTAATCTAAGAATTAAAGATGTTTGGGTCTAAGATGTTTTTATTTTGCCACTCTTTGGTTATACTTTCATTCTTTATAATAAAAGAAGTTTTCTAAGTTAAAAATGGATCAAGTAGTGCCTTCTCTTCTAGTTACGAGAAACTACGATAATTTTTTTTTTTAATCTATACTCTTGTTAGGATGATTTTTAGATCGTGTAGCTATGATTTGGTGTTGGGTATTTAGAACGTGTAGCTATGAATTGATGTAGCCATTGAATTCTTTATTTTGTTGTTAATCCATGCTTGATTATGCTTTTTAACTATTTGTGTTTGAATGCACTTAATGCTTGTGAATTTTTGGCCAAGGTTTGCATGAGTTATTGATCTAAATCTGTGCTTGAAAGAGTGGTGTTTAGATTAGAATAAGTTCAAACACAACTAATTGTAAATTCTTGCATGTAAATGAGGAATTCTCTTAGAATCATAAAAAGACAAACTTAATTCTTTGTAAGCTATTAAAATCTAGACGGATACGTTAGGTTTATAGTCTTGCATGAGGTCAATTGGGCTTGGAAGGGCCTTTTGATAACTGTGTGTCTTGCTTATAGTTTTGCATAATCATACATTGGATTAATCAATTAAAATATTGATTCAATTGGTGAAGTCAATTCCCTAGGTTTTTATCTCTTTGGCATCTCCTTTATTTTGACTTAATTTTGTTAATCAAGAAACTCCTAAAAAATTACTTCTCTAAATAAAATTGGATGTTATTATTTACTGTAATTAATTGATCTAGAAAACCATTCCTGGGACGATACTTTACACTCATTAATCACTATACTAAAACTTGACACCATACACTTGCGGCTTTGCATGGTCAATAAATCACGCAACACACAGCCCCAATGCTTCTACATCGATTTGAAACTTCATCAGATGTGTTCAGACCCTTCATTGGATCAAAATGGCCTTAAAACGCTCAACTGGAGCTTATCGGGTGATTTCAGCATTTATTAGGACTTACTAGGGCATTAAAATGCAAATTGGGAGCAAACTATGCAAACCAAAGATTTTTTAGCCATTATAATGCTTACTAAGACATAACAAAAAAATATCGTTCCAACCGGAAACTCTTGAGTCCCATTGATGCTTCACGATGTCACCTCAAGCTCAGGATGTCATCTAACTTAGCTGCTCAATCGGACATACTTATCGAGAACTGACCCATGGGTCGTCTTAATAATAAGGACCTCTCAAACATCCATCCATATGAGACATATTGAGGCAAGAACCCTTTTGTATCCATGCCGAGTCATTTTCATATAGCGTGTTGAAACCTTGCCCTATGTCCAACCTCCGACCCATAGGAAGAGGTAAAATGTAGGCACACTCGTGCCACCCGACACTGTTCTTGGAATCTCATTCTCAAAGGAAGATATCTGAGACACTCATCTTGCAATGCTCGCCCACACCATGACACACGCTGGTACCATGGGGTGGCTCACTTAGGCCATTAGGCCTAGGGGTGGTGGAGAGCTAACACCCTACCTTTCCCTATAGTACATTCTGAAGCATATTTGGTCTGACACTCATGCACGTCAATTTAGCGATGGATCATACTTCAGTGTGGATCACACTTCTGGACTCTGATTGACACGAAATTTGGCAAGCTTGCGCCTTTCCCTCATACGAACTTAACTCGAGGGTCGCTCGTCAAAACTCACGACATAACCCCAACTTTTGAGACTATGGCCTGAGCCCTATCTGGCCCCCATTAAGCTTATCATTGACACCACTGATGACACTGTCACTTCTTTTCTTGCTTGTTCCTCAGCTTGACAATCTTGCTCACTCTTTTTGGTGTGTTGGATGATGCATTGTCCTCCTCAGTCGCATCATGACACCTTTCTCTCGACCCTCACGTGGCCCAGTAGGCAACACTCGAGTGTCGTCTTTGCTTTCGTCTTCTCTGTGGGGGTCACAACCTACTCTCTACTAGTATGGTTGTGACACTCTCCCCCACTCAAACTAATCATCATCCTCGATGACTTACTCGAAGGCACAATCTACCTCATCACACAATGGATTGTGACATTATCCCCCACTTAAACTCGGCATCGTCTCGATGACGATCCGAACTTGGGTTGGCTGATAACTAACTTGATGAAAATAATCGTGCATTAGAACGAATATGGAACTACGCACTACTTATGAGCTATCCCACCCACAAACCTACTTGCGCCCAACTTCAGGACTTGGCCAAAAGACTCGCAACATAAGCAAGGCAAACAAACTGCACATTATCTACGGGTTATCCCACTAAACGAACCTCCCTCCCCCAACCTAAGACTCGACCTTCAAAACTTGCAACGTAGACACAGCAAAGCACAATGGTTGTGGGTTATCCCTCCAATGACCTACTGCACCCAACTTTAAGACTTGGCTTGGGAATCACCAGACAGACCACAACTACTAGCTTTAGCATCCTTTCACCTCAATTAGGGAGCGCGCGCCCCAACTCTCACTGGCCATCTTGGCCACCACAACACACATATTCTCTGAGCGGCACATAACGGTGTGCCCCGTGGGGTGAGGCTCGCAAGCCTACCACAACATTCCTTCATGGCACCAACCCAACCAATGCAAAGGCTAAAAGCTCACCGAAACAGCCCTCTCTCTAGTTGCAGTCCCATTCAGCCAACTCTAAACCGACCACCTCTTGTGGAAAATGTTACAAAGATGCTTCATTCGATCTAACTGCAGCTTTGATCGACTGAAACATGTGGGCTTAGATAAAAGACTTTTGGTTTTAAAAGAAGATCAAGTCCAGTGCAAGTGCAAGTGCACACTGTCGATGCAAGTAATAAATTAAAAAGTACTACAAAGTATCGATCCCACAAGGAACGGATATAATAAAATTCAAAAAGATAGCAAAAATTGTTCTCAAATTGCAATTGTGGTAACCAATGTAAAACAAAGTTTGGGATGATTTTTGTGGACAAGAAAAAAAATGCCAAGAATAAAAAGAAGGGATCCAAAACATGTTGTGCCCTTTTGATTGGTTGAGCCTAATTGCAATTGCAATCCTTGACTCTACTCTTAAGTAATGTAAACTGGATTCGACACCTATTCGATCTTCTATGAAGTATCTTTAGGAGACTGAGTGATTAAACCGATATTTTTATGGCTAATACGAACTTAGTTGATTTTGAACCCAATCCTTTTTGTCTTAAAGGCTTTGCTCTTACACTTAGGCCTTTATTCCTTTCTCTGGGGTATTCACATGCTTGAATCCCAAAGAAAGACTTAGCTCATAATTGAAAAATATAAAAAGAATGGGTTAAAAGATTGAAAATTCATAACTAAAAAGAGAAGAAGTAGGGTTAAAATTTTCAGACTTAAACAATAAGGAACTAAATAAAAACTTAATCTTATTATGAAGAACAACTGAAATACAAATGACTTAAAACAAAACTTCAACAACTACTCAACTTTAAGAAAAAAATTACAAACTAAAAGGATAAGTACAATAGCTTAAAATTCCCTAAAAAATTAATGGCAAATGAACTTAACAAAACAGAATTTAAACTTGAAGAACAGTACTACAACTGCTTTTTCACTTCTTGCTCAATAGAACACAAGTCCACTTTTTCAAAGGGAATTGATTCTTAACAACCTCCAACTTTCGTTGAGGAAGGACTGAGATTCGAAGCTTGAAGGTTCTAGAAAAATAGAAAATAAGAATAGCTACAAGAAGGACTAAAACAACAGAAAAAACAAGAACTTTACATGAATATTCTCCCTCTTTGGGCTTTAGTTTTTTGCTCCTTTTATAGGCTTCACGAGCTAGGGTTTCCTTCTTTGTCTTTGCACAAATATGTCCAATTGATCTCACTAGAATCGTGGAGAAGAATCTTGAAAATTTTTCAAAAAGCTTGTAGATCTCGAATTTCTTGCTTTTTCTAGATCTGTTCAAAATCCTGCACAAAAACCATCAAATCAACACTTTTTTATCTCTTTTTAGCTTAGTTTTCTCCTCTTCATTATTTCAACAAGCTTTCATGAACATCTCTAATAAAACCACCTTTTGCTAGCTCTTTACACAGTAAAATACACAAAATAGAAAGAATACCTTAAGTATAAGGGTCAAATAATCCTCACAAACAATAGTTATCGAGATTATTTGCTCTTGTCTCCAGCATGGTGCTCCTTCTCAAGCAAATGCTAGTCTCGAAAACTCTATGAAGTCACCCACTTAAGCATGTGGAATAACCCAAAGGACACACGTGCTCCAACTCTCGAGCACTCTCTCGGGACAAACAGCTCATTCTCTCGAGCTCTTTTCCACTCAACTCAACTGGCTCAGCCACATCGTCCACTAATATAGACTTGCTTGATGCTCAACTTTGGCACTTGACTAGTGCATGTCTCACTGGCCCCCGATTTTTCTGCTTGCAGCCATTAGCATTATTCCTCTGATGGTAATGGCTCTTTGGAAAGCACCCTACCTGGTACACCTTCTGATCATCTTTTGCCCACAAACGTATCCCCAAGCCCTTAGAAAATGGACTTGGTTCCTACACTCTGACGGGTAAGACTCCCCCCAACGACATACCAACAGACGACATTCTTGAGTCCCAAGGAGTCTGGCTTCAACCCTCAAACTATCTCTGATACTAACAACACAATTGTCCTATCATACTCTGACACTCTTGATGCACTGTGAAGTCTTCAATGCACACTCGGGTCCTTTCTTGTCTGTCTTGTTTGACTACACATACAAAGTTTGGCTCTGATACCAAATGTCACAATCCTACTCTTCCAACCGTGTGGCGCCATGACTTTATGCTCGATCATGGCCAGCCTTAAGGGGAACTCAAGCCCCAATATATTTTTCGCAACCCTTTGTGGCTTCGTTGGACCTTAGCCAAAACCAAGCTTCATTTCATATGTAGCGAAACTTTACTTGATCATACACATCACCCGTACATGTCTTTTCACTCTTTTGCGACTCTATCTGACTTGCCTCTACTCTAGGCCAAGTCCCAAAGCTCAACCTTGTCTCTACACTAGGCCAAGGTCATCTAAACGCAACATTGCATCATTTCTCAATACCTCGATTCTCAATAACACAGCCTTAATGCTTCTACGTCGATTTGAAACTTCATCGGGATATGTTTGGACCCTTCGTTGGGTCAAAACGGCCTTAAAACGCTCAACCGAAACTTACCAGGTGATTTCAGCAATTATTAGGACTTACTGAGGCATTATAATTCAAACTGGAAGCAAACTATGCAAATCGAAGCTTTTCAAGCCATTATAATGCTTACCGAGACATAACAAACAAATATCATGCCAATCAAAAACTCTCAAGTCCCACTAATGCCTCATGATGTCACCTTGAGCATCGGGATGTCATCTGACTTAGCTGCTTGCTATAACATGCTTATCGAGAACTGGCCCATGGGTTGTCTTAATAATCAGGACTTCCCGGACATTCATCTATCTGAGACATATCAAGACATGAACTCTTCCATGTCCATGTCGAGTCATTTTCGTATAGCGTGCCACAACCCGATCCTATGTCGTAACCTCCAACCCTTGGGAAGGGATACAATGTCGGCACATCTGTGCCACCCAACACTGTCCATGGAATCCCATTCCCAAAGGAAGACACCCAAGACACTCGTCTTCCAACGCTCGCCCACACCATGACACATATCATGGAGTGACTCATTTAGGCCATGTGGTCTAGAGGTGGTAGAGAGCCAACACCATGCCTTCCCCTATAGTACATTCTGAAGCATATTTGGTCCGACACCTATGCACATCAATGGCAAAGGATCATACGCTAGTGTGGAATGCTCATCTAGACTCTGATTGACACGAAATATGGCAAACTTGCATCTTTCCCATATACAAACTTAACTCCATAGCCACTTGTCAAAACTCACGACGGAACACCGACTTTCAAGGCTATGGCTCGAGGCCCCATCTAGCCCCCATGACAACACTATTGCTTCTCTTCTTGCTTATACCTCAGCTTGGCAATCTTGCATGTCTGTTCTGTGGGGGTCACAAACTACTCTCCTCTAGTATGGTTGTGACACGGTACACATGGTTTACAAAGTTGAAAATACAATTTAGTTATATAAAAGCTTAAATATGAAAAAGGCTAATGGAAACATATAATTTATCGTCTATGCCACCAACTTATTATTAATTTTGCTTCTAGATTGTTTAATATCATATTATTCAGTTGGAAAATTGAATATATGGGTAGAGATTTTAGAACTTTTATTCAAATACTGCTTAATATCATATTCAAATATGCATTAGTTAATGACAATCAAGTTGGAAGATTTAAGATATGGGGAGAGATTTTATAAATTTTATGCAAATATTTAATATAATAAATAAATAAATATATACTTAAATTAAAAGGGAACAAATGAAAAATCTTTATATTAAGAAGGAGAAAAAAGAGAAATCAAAAGTTTCTCCCTTTGAGCCACTTTTAAATAGTGTATATAAATTTTCCAACCCTCAAAAATTAAAGTGCTCCTTTTGAGATGTCAGTAACCATATAGACATAACACTCAAACTTCAATGGCCAAAAATGTATTTTTACCTTTTTTTTTAGTTAAAAAAAATGGACTTGAATATCGATTAAAGTTAAATTAGAGTAATCATTGATGATTGATTTTTTTTTTGTTTTGCCAACCAAAATATATATTTTTTAGTTCAACAAGATGTGGGGTGTGAAATTTAAACATCTGACTTCTTGATTGATAGTATATGTCTTAACCAATTGAGCAATTATGCCAAAATGAGCATAGCTCAACTGCATTAAGCTTGTACTATTGACTTCAAGGTCATAGGTTCGATTCTCCCACCCCACATATTATCATATACTTTTTCTAATATATTAATTATTTTTTGAAAAGTTATTTTATAATAGTAGTTAGCCCAACGGTACATTGAGTTTTTTTTTTATAATATTGGTCGAGGGTACATATTAATTACCGATGAGCTAAGCTCACTTGGCCTGTGCATTGAGTTTCTATTTCATGAACTGGTTCTAAAATAGTAATCCATTTAAGATAAATTTTTAAAACATCATTTTCAACGTTTCTTTTTAAAATCAAATAAATAATTTAAAACTCCAAACTAATAATGGTATCAATTTAAACTATAAACTTTTATATGTGAATCAATTTGGCATTTTTTTCTAATATTACAAAAATCCCTGCATGTAAAGAAGTTTTGTACACATGTGATAATTATGTATTGATGTGTACAATTTGCATTAACTGCAAGCGCACGGGTCAAGTAATATAGTGATTTAGAGTATAGAGTATCATCTCCACAGAGATTGGTTCTTAATTCATTTAATTATTTTGATTACTCTCACTTAACTTTATTTAGAGAACAAAATCAAAAGCATAGCAAACAAAACTAAACTAAGCAACATAAAATAAAACCATAAAATAAATGGGAGACACAATCACGAGGGATAGATCTAAGAAATTGATTTTATTAACTAGACCAATACTTAATTAATCAGGCAATTCATACCAATTTGACAATTAATTATAAGTCTATAAGTTTTAAAGACATGGAATCTCCTGTCAGTCTCAACCAATCTCATGCAATAATTAACTAACCTACAGGCCCGTAATTACCTTAGTTAATTAATACAAGGCATTAAGACTCTTCATGATGGACCTCTAATAATCGCCCTTATCACTGTCGTGTCCGAACGATTATCAGTTATGTATTCATGATCTAATTCTAGTTCCCTCTGTCAAGTGCTAAACTTAAATCAACACAACAATTAGTTCCTTGAGAGAAATTAAAGGCATTAAGTACAATGAATAGATGAGATCAAAAGAAAAATTAGCGATAAACATCCATCAATTAAGTAATTAATCTAAAAAAATATAATAATCCCAAGAATTTAGGAACCTAGCTACTTAAAATCACTAAAATAAACCACTAAGTTCCTAATTACAGCTACAATAGCTAATAACTAAAAGTAAAGGAAAAGGAAGAAATTGACAAACAATGGTCGATCCTGCATTTTCGTCATGATCTTCACGATCCTCGAGCTCCAGATCTTCAATTTCGCTTCAATTATGCTCCACAATTGCTCCCAAAACCCAAATTTAGCTAGAAATCAAGATTAGAGCTTTTACCCTCGAATTGGCCTCCTCAAAATTGAGCACAAAAAGATGAATATATACCCTCTATCGAGACAGCGTCCAGACACTATCGTCATCCCAAAACACATTTGTTTCACGCGTGCGGGGCTAAGCAGCGTCGAAACGCTATAAGTAGCGTCTCGACACTAGGGACGAAAAGTTGTTGGGCGCGCTGTTGCTTAGCAGTGTGTATGCAATTTCAGAATGAAAACACCATAAATGTGCAAGTATACACAGCCTAATGCAGCAAGTGATAAGTATTTTTATATCGTTCTTCTCAGGGATTAGTTAAATGAAATTTACAATGCTTGGGTTGGGTTTAGTGAGGTGATAGGTAACCAACATAAATTAGTGCAACTAAACTTAAATGACATAAAGTAAACAAAATGCTTAAAAGTATGCTTCAATAGCTAAAGAGACAATAAAGGCAATAACACAAGTTTTAAACCAAAGCAGTAAAAAGGGGATTGAATTAGGGGTGAAATTATGCTTCATCAAACTTAATGCTGGAGCTCTAAACTTGCTTCAACACCCAAAACAGCTAAACTCACGAAATCTTCCCAAATTTCCTCGCAAATGGATAATTAATTCCCATTAAACACCCTAAATCAGCTCCTAGCTGTAAACACTAGGTGAGTGACTATCCCTAATCTCCTCAATCACCTTAGAGCAAGCTCTTAATCAGAACTAGTGTTATGCTTTGAAATCAATTTACTCTTCCTTTTCTCAAGTTGGAATAAACAATGCTAAGATGAGGTGGCCAAACAAATCTCAGCTAAACAGTAAAACACAAAGCATAAGAGTGAAGAAATTGCAAGAAATTACTTCTTCATTAAACTTGAATCAACATAACATCCCCTAATTCTCACCCCAAGGGTGATTAGTTCATACTAAGCATAAAAGAAAGCAATAAAACAGTGATTACAACTCCCAACATAATTAAAAACCCTAGTTACAATGTAAAACAGTACAATAGAAAAGAAAATGGAAGAAATAACAGATGGAGAAAGCTCCAATAGCTCTTATTTGATGGTTCCAGCTCTCTTCCAGAAGATGAACACCTCCCAATGTGGGTCTTCTTCTCCTTTCTCGAAATTTTCCCCAAAGTTGTCTCTCTCCCCTTACCCTAAACGGTAAAGCCAGCTTTTATATCCCTTCCTTATTGAAATAAGGGCTGAATAGACAAGGCAATGAGGTCTGACGGCTTCTCATTGGTTCTCAGCAACTCACGTGGCAAAAAGTGTCCAGCTCAATTAATGAAATATCTCACACGTGCCGAATATGTACTCTGCTATCAGAAAATGCTCCAGCTAACTTGATCCTTCAACATTTATATAGCTCCAGTACTCCAAAGCTTAGCTTTCCACACTTAGCCATTTTTAACCTACCCAAAACTCCTGTAAGGTCAAAATAATATAATTCAGCAAGGAAATGCACTTCAATGGCCTAAAGGTACTTCACAATTACTTTGTGACAATAAATACATGGAAGCACCAAATCGGGTTTCTAAAAGCTAAAATAGTAAAAATGCATAAGATATCAAAGAATAAACACATTAAAAGCTCAATCATAGCTCTTATTCTAAGAGCTAACACGCGCCTGTTTAAGAGTCGAGACGCCACAGGGCAATGTCGAGCACTTGCTCTCGGGTCCAAATGCTAAAATGAAACGTCTTGATGGCATTTCTGGGGTTGAAACGCTCTCCTCTCTAGTTCTTTTGTCCAAATGACTTCCATCCATACTTAGCCTCCATAATTCACCCTTTTTTGCTCCCAAAATCATCATAAAACTCTCGAACACTCCGGTTTTCCTCCTTAAATGGCATCAAAGCATACAAATTAAGTAAGCACAAAACTAGCTAAATAATAGGCCCTAAGATAACATTATTTGCATGCTATCATGTATTAACGGTTTTAAAACGAAATTCTCATGAATGGTCTAAAATGATTCACTTATAAAAGTTAGTTTTAATCAACAAATTATTAGTTTGAGATTTTAAGTGATACAACCTCCAAAATTTAAGAGTATAAATTGATTTTTTTTCAGAATTTTATTATAGCCTTCTCAATCACGTGGTTTAAATTCGAAGGTGGCAATTAGAATAAGTTTCAAATCACATGGTTTAAATTCGAAGGTGGCAATTAACCTCAGTTAAAATTCTAGTGTTTCTCAATAGTCTTATGTTGTCAACAAATATTCCAAAAACCAAGAAATTATAAAAATAAATAAATAAGTATAAAAATTATTTTAAAAATATTTAAAATTAATTAATTAATTAATAGAACCCAAAAGAAAAATTATTACTATTCAAAATTATTATTTTGTGATAGTTAGTCCAATTTTTTAATTAATAAATAAGTATTTTATCACTCTCTATGAGTCTTATTTTAACTAATTATATTCAGATTGGTTATTTCTTAGTGATACTTTTTACATTTTATTAATATTTATACAATATATTGAAAAAAATTATTGACCTTTGATATTGAAATCGAATTCTCCAATTTATTGGATATGTTCAATATATTATTGACCTTTAATATTGAAATCGAATTCTCCAATTTATTGGATATATCAAAGAATATTATCCTCATATCGACAGAAGTTTTATTTCTCATATGCATCACTAACATAGAAATTGGAAACAAAAAAAGATACAAGATTAGAGCAATTTCAACTACCAAAGAAGAATAAAATAAGTTATAAAATTGAAATTGAAAGGAAACGAAAAAAAAAAAAAGATGCAAGCAAGTTCAACCGTCAAATTATATAAAATTAAAAGAAAGACAGTAAAAGATTAACTCTAACACATTTTAAATTTAAAAAATTTAAATAGAAATTTACCAAGCTAGAGTTAAAACATATACCTTTGATAAATAAAAATAAAAAATAAAAAATAAAAAAACTAGAAATGACTTATAAACTAATTTAGGATTTCATACAATATAATAATAATAAGATTCTAAGTCTAGATCTTTCATTTTGTTTTTTTTTTTTTAAGTTCCTAGAATCTTTATTTTCAATAATAAATGAGTTGGTTACATTATTAAGCTTATATTATTTTATAATTAGAGTCATAAATAACACAAATATTTTGCATGTATTATTTGGTGGGACACTATTTTAGATCAGGTTTAATTTAGCTAGCTGTGTAGGGTTTGAAATCAATGTACAAAACACAGAATAATAATGCCTCTTTCTATTTGAATAATTTTTTTCCAAATTTAAAAAACTATTCTTCATAAATTAATGTAACACGATCTTCTTTTTATATTCACATACTTAAGATCGATCTTTTTTATAAAATAATAATAATAATTGTGTTTACTCTTAATCTTTTTGCTGATGAAATCATTCTATTTTATTGGTCTTTTGCCTTCTCAAAATATATATATTATTGTTCCATTTGATTATATATATAACACTGCACACGCCCCAGAAATAAACTAATTAAAACATGGCTTACGTAATCTTTTTTGAGGTTGGATTTCTTTATTGATTTAAATACGGTTATACTATTTTAATTAGTTTGGATTTTATTCCATTTTAGTCCATGTACTTTAATTCAATGAATCTTAAAATTAGTTCTCACCGTTAGTTTGAAGTTAATTTTTGCAAATTTGGTTAAATAATAATAATAATTTTCATACACAATAAAAGACACAATGTGAACATATTTCAAAATTTATAGAAAGAAGACTAATAGAGACTAAATTTTTTTTAGAAAAGTTAACAATAAACTAACAATAGGACTAATTTTAAGCTTTATTGAAAGTACATGGACTAAAATTGTACATTTGGAGTACATAAACTAAAATGGAATGAAACTCAAAGTACAAGGATCAAAATGGTATTTTAATCTTTAAATATTCACTATCTTAATAATTAGAAGAAGAAGAAGAAAAAACAGGTAGAGAGAGAGATGAGACTCTTTAGTATAGAGATAGACAATATACGTTGTGCTCTCCACTTTTGTTAGTGATAGAGACAAAGGGAAAGGAAAAAGAGAAAAAAAAACTTGTTACAATTTCTTTTTACACAATGTGAACATATTTCAAAATTTATAGAAGGAAGACTAATAGAGACTAATTTTTTTTTAGAAAAGTTAACAATAAACTAACAATAGGGACTAATTTTAAGCTTTATTGAAGGTACCAGGACTAAAATTGTACATTTGGAGTACATAAACCAAAATGGAATGAAACTCAAAGTACAAGGATCAAAATGGTATTTTAATCTTTAAATATTCACTATCTTAATAATTAGAAGAAGAAGAAGAAAAAACAGGTAGAGAGAGAGATGAGACTCTTTAGTATAGAGATAGACAATATACGTTGTGCTCTCCACTTTTGTTAGTGATAGAGACAAAGGGAAAGGAAAAAGAGAAAAAAAAACTTGTTACAATTTCTTTTTACACAATGTGAACATATTTCAAAATTTATAGAAGGAAGACTAATAGAGACTAATTTTTTTTTAGAAAAGTTAACAATAAACTAACAATAGGGACTAATTTTAAGCTTTATTGAAGGTACCAGGACTAAAATTGTACATTTGGAGTACATAAACCAAAATGGAATGAAACTCAAAGTACAAGGATCAAAATGGTATTTTAATCTTTAAATATTCACTATCTTAATAATTAGAAGAAGAAGAAGAAAAAACAGGTAGAGAGAGAGATGAGACTCTTTAGTATAGAGATAGACAATATACGTTGTGCTCTCCACTTTTGTTAGTGATAGAGACAAAGGGAAAGGAAAAAGAGAAAAAAAAACTTGTTACAATTTCTTTTTACACAATGTGAACATATTTCAAAATTTATAGAAGGAAGACTAATAGAGACTAATTTTTTTTTAGAAAAGTTAACAATAAACTAACAATAGGGACTAATTTTAAGCTTTATTGAAGGTACCAGGACTAAAATTGTACATTTGGAGTACATAAACCAAAATGGAATGAAACTCAAAGTACAAGGATCAAAATGGTATTTTAATCTTTAAATATTCACTATCTTAATAATTAGAAGAAGAAGAAGAAAAAACAGGTAGAGAGAGAGATGAGACTCTTTAGTATAGAGATAGACAATATACGTTGTGCTCTCCACTTTTGTTGGTGATAGAGACAAAGGGAAAGGAAAAAGAGAAAAAAAAAACTTGTTACAATTTCTTTTTCTTTTTCTTTTTCTTTTAGTACACACCTTATTACAATTTCTTAATAAAATATGTATAAGAAAATTTAGGTATCATTGTCCAAAAAAAATAGGTATTAATCTTGAAAGTATATTGAGTATTTAATTTTTTAGATCGCATTTGATAATTATTTGATTTTTGAAAATTAAGTTTGTTTCTTCACCATTTTCTCACAATGGTGTTTTTATCTTTCTTAAGGAAATATTTAAAATCTTATCCAAAACCCTAAAACAAAAACAAGTTTTTAAAGACTATTTTTTTTTTTTTAATTTTCAAAAATTGGCTTGCATTTTAAGAATACTTGTCAAAATTAAGTAGATAACAAATCAAAGAAATCCATAAGTGAAATTAGTGCTTAATTATAAGCTTAATTTTTAAAAACTAAATTATTATCAACCGGAGCCTTAGAGTTTTATTTGGAAGATTAATATTGTTTTCAAAAACTATTTATAAGAATTAAGATCGAGTGACTTCTAGACATCAAGATTGTGGTATACTTATAACATCATTATTTACCAAGTTCATATTTTGTTGTAAGAATAATTTTAATTGTTCTAAAAAAAGTCAGGTCGTTAGAAAATCAAACCAAAAAGAGTGGAAATAACTTTTAAAAGAGAGCTATTCAAACAAGTTTTTACTAAATATTTGTTCAAAAAAATATCTATAACTATTTTTAAAATAATCTCCCAAACAAGTCCCCAACTTGGAATTTGTTTCATTCGATCCTCTCATTTTTATATTTCATTCATGGTTCTATTATGTTATAATATATCATACCCAATTATTTATTCATAAATCATAAGAGCGAATGAATTAACATTTCCATTATTCATTTAAAATAATAATAATAATAATAATATTTCCATTATTTAATCAATAGTTTTGCAATCAAGTAATGGTCCCAGGTGATGAAATGCATATATTATGTAAACAATATGAAGTTTGACTCTTAGGCACAAAATAAGAATTAAAGTATTAAGTTTTGTAATTTGATAGATCAGTAAAAACACTTCACAATATGAAAATCTTTTGAAGATATGATTGGAACTCAAAACCTATAGGATCGTTTATTCTAGAATATATCTTGATCAAACATGTATTGTACCATGGATCAAATAGTAAATTGGTATAGGTACTTTTTACGACTTAATAGTGAGCAAGATGTCAATCTAAACATACCTCAAGTGACCAGCATAGTACAATTCTTATAAAGTTATAGGCCTAAATCTTCTTTTAATTATTATTATTATTATTAGTTTTCATCTTTTTTTTTATTCCTTGCTTATAGGAGTCATAAATTGAAACAGTAGATTGTTATCAATTTTTTCGTCTGTATAATAAATGTGATAGTTCATCTAAGCATAATTCAACTGGTTGTGACATTAGTAACTTTCTTTAAAAAATTACAAGCTCGAATCTCCATCCATGTTTGAATTATAACACTCAAAAATAAATAACTGAATGAATTTGATAAATGATATCATATTATGCATGATGGGAATTTAGAGGGACATAAGTAGAAGATTCAACCAAAATATATATATGAAGTATTTGTGATATTTAAGGCTCCGTTTGATAACCATTTGGTTTTTAGTTTTTGGTTTTGAAAATTAAGCCTATAAATATTATTTCCACCTATGGTTTTACTTGTTTTGTCATCTACTTTTTACCTATGTTTTCAAAAACCAAGCCATGTTTTGAAAACTAAAAAAAGTAGTTTCCAAAATCTTGTATTTGTTTTTAGAATTTGGCTAAGAATTCAAATGTTTCCTTAATGGAGATGAAAACCATTGTAAAGAAATTGGGAGAAAACAACCTTAATTTTCAAAAACCAAAAACCAAAAACCAAATGATTATCAAACGGGGCCAAAGTTTTTTGGGCCGGATTCTTGTGTCCAAGTTTTGAAGATGGGAAGGCCATAGTGAGCAATAAGGAATAAGGTAGTTTTGAGAACTATTTATTGTTCACTTGGAATTTAAGAATATTGTCTATGTAATTAAAAAAAGGATAATTTAACTAATTTTATTGTTAATAAATATATTTAAATAAATAGTCCTAGGTGAACAAGTTAATTTTAGCTTTAAACTTTCTATTTTATCAATTTAAACCCTACACTTTGAGTAGTGCAATTAAGGTTCCCAATTGATTAAGTCTCCTTTTCTTTGTTTTTCTTTCTTTCTTTCTTTTTTTTCCCTCTTAAAGATGGGTGACTAATTATAGATCTATGGTCATTCTTATATTTAGATGATACTATATTTTGAAGTACTGTTTTCTAATTGTGTTGGATACTTTTAATAAGTTCGATTTGAGCATTTTAAAACTAAATTTGAGCCTTTTTATACCTACTTGATTTTAGGACTAGGTGCAAGTATTTTCATGATTGAGGATATTTCTATAACATGATTTTGAGGGTTTTGTTAATTGAATTTTTATGATGTTTTAGTTGGTTTATGGAAAAATCTCTAATTTAATTTTAGAGAGTTGTTAATTGCATTACTTAAATTTTAGTTAAATTACAAGTTTAGTCCCTGAATTTTTAGGTCTGTGTCAAATAGGTCTATAAACTTTAAAAAATGTCTAATAAGTCTTTAAACTTTCGATTTTATGTCCAAGAAGTCCTTAAACTTTCGATTTTATGTCCAAGAAGTCTTCAAACTTTCAATTTTATGTCTAATGGGTCATTGACCTATCCAATTTTTTTTTTAATTCACCAACCCATCAAACACAGTTGAAAGTCTAATAACTTATTAGGTACAAATTTCAATTTTATGTTTAATAGATTCGTTAATTCAAGAAAATGTTGTATATGTCAAGAGTCTATCAGACATAAAATTGAAAGTTCAGAGACTTATTTAACAGTTTTAAAGTTCATAGACCTATTAAATACATTTTAAAATTCAGAGACCAATTAGACACGAATATAAAAATTCAAGGACTAAACTTGTAATTTAATTTTAAATTTTAGAATAAAAGTTGACATGTTAAGTATATGAGTAAAATTGAGCCCTTCCCTTAAATAATTACTAAGGATTTCATGCTTCAAGCTATAAATTTAATTCTCAAATTCATTTATGGATGAACTAAATGAGGGAGTTCTTATGTCAAAAGCCTAAGCAAAAGATATAGGGAAATTCCAAAGGCAAATCACATATAATAACGAAATGGAATCTAAAGAGTTTGTTTAGGGCCTGTTTAGTAGACAATCTAAAACAAAATTGTTCAAAATGTGTTCTATAATATATTTATAGACCATGTAATTAGTTGTAGTTGCAAAACTAAATATTAGGTTGAATATAAACCATTATTAATTAATTTATGAACATTATTTTTGTTATAAATTTTGTATAATTATTATTTTATAATATCATATAATTTATAATATATTATATTATATATTTTTTAATTTAACAAAAATAAATTAAAGTTATAACATGAAATACTATATTGATTAAAGTTTTTTTTATATTTTTTAATATGATTTTGCATTTTAAAATTTCAAATTCAAAATCTTGATACAATGAAAACATAAACATGTTTTCCTAATTTCCACTATTTAGATCACAAAATCCGAAAACAGTTTTCGAACACAAATCTATTAAACACATATTCATTAAACTGAATGAATTCGAAAACATAAAACATAATCCAGATTATCTACCAAATAGGCCCTTAGATTCTTGTTTTTTAATAGATTCATTTGATTCTCTTTGTTCTTTTGATTCAAAATTTTCAAAGAATCAAAGCAAACAAAACTATATATATGCACAAATATAGACCCAAACCCAAGTATTTATGACTCTTTCTAATATATTTATATATCTTTGAATTCTGCATACGAACTATAAAAAATAATTTCTATTAATCTTAATTAATTTACCTAAATTCATTTTATTACAATGTATTTATTTTATTTCATTTTATTAAAAAACTAACTACTCTTTTAGTTGGTGTCTTTTTTTTTTTCCAAAAAGTTTAAATTTAGTCTCTTATGCATTAACATTTTAAATTAAGTGCCTCACCATTGGTGAATATTAAAAATGATTGATGATAAACTTCCATAGTATAATACTTAGTAAATTAGCAAAGAATTAGAAGAGAAAAAAGAACGATCTAAGAAGAGAGCTTGAAATTTCTATCATATTTCTTAGAAATTTGAAAGAGAAATTAGAAACTTCTCTCTTATATGACATTTATTCCCTTCTAATTTTTTTTCAATTCAATAATACTATGGAATTCTAACAGCGGTGAAAAACTAAATTAAAAAATTACTAATACATAAGGAATTAAACTAAAACTTTTTATTAAAAAATTACTAATACATAAGGAATTAAACTAAAACTTTTTAAACAATAGAACTAAATTTTAAAAAAAAAAAATCAAACATTAAGGACTATAACATATATTTCGTCTTAAAAATTAATAAATATTTTTTTTAAAATTAATAAATAAATTTTTTGAAATGATTGGAAAAGAAAATGCAAAGAATGCAAAGAACAAAGCATTTATTTCACATGATGAATTTTAGAAATTATGTTCCTTTAACATGATGAATGTCAGCCAACTAGTTGAGGTATATATCTTCAACCAAAATGTCAAAAGTTCAAAACTCCACCACCACATGTTAAATTTAAAAATAAAAATAATAAATAATAATAATAATTTAAAAAAAAAAAAAGGGGTAGATCAAGTGCAGGTCACCAATTAGTTTGGTTTAGGTTTTGAATCCAATGGTTCATTGACTTCTTCAAGAAATCAAATCCATCGGTTCAAATCATTTAATAAATGATCAAACCAGACCCAAACCACGTACAAACCCTATTTTTCAATACCACAAGAGATGAAGAAAAGTAGAATCTAGAATTACCACATCTCAAAAATAAATTAAATTAAATTGAAAAAGAAAACCCTATTATGTAAGATTAGACTGAATGAGTAATTACAAAATAAATTAGTTCCAATCAAAGATCTTTTCTTTAACCTAATGCTCTGATCCACAATCCACACATGTGAAGGAACACGAGTAGAGTTGTAAGATGACAAAAAGGCTCACATAAAAAACTTCACCTTACTGTGGCAGAAAAGCCTCAAGTAAAAGATACTCACAGTGCTCGTATTTCGTCCAATGAAATTCGTAAAAGGTCCGATTTCAAGGAGCCAAACAAATTCTAACAGCAGCTAGAAGGCTGGTAAGAGCCAAGATTATAAACCTCTTCAAATATGGTTTCATTGTGCTGCTTGCAGTTGCTGCTCGTCATCCACAAATTCTTCTCCTATACCTCTTTGTACAAGTCTGTAGTACAAAATACCCATGGTTGCCAGACATGCCCTACACATGATTGACAAAATCCTAATGTTAGGAAAAACCAAAAACCAATACACATTACACAATCAAGAAAAGGGAGACTTGCGGCTGGCATCTTATAACTCCAAATTTTGTAAATCATACCCTTAAATTTAAAAACTGGTTCAATATAATTGATTGCACATAATACGTGTAAACAAATGATATGAAACAGAGCTTTCACCAAGAAATATGAAAGAATGTATAAGGGCATACAAAAAAAGAAACCTGCCAAAAGGAGCTCCAACCCTAATTACAAGAATGGACCCCAATCTAAAAGAATGAGAACAAGCTAGTAATTACGTAATGTGTAAAATAATCCTTATATGCCACTTTCATCCAGAATAACATTACCGTAAAAATTAGCAGAAGGGTATGCTTTGATTATCTAGTAAAGCTTATTATAGATGTTTTAAATCATTTTTGAAATTATTCCTTAAAAAATGAATATTATCTTTTCATCACTTCAAGCCAACCATAAAAGCATATAATTAAGAGAGTGAGAGAGAAAAGGTATATAGATATACGGGAATTACATGATTGCTATTATAAGGAGAATTTTTCTCGGATCCATTCTGGAGGGTCTTTGGTGCCGAACGCGACCTTCACTGACATCATTGGCACCCAATGAGTCTTTACGTGGAGGTGCAGTCACGGGTAGAGTTGGCAATGCTGTCGACCAGAAAGGAAGTAGTGCTCTAAGAAACTTGTGCCTAAAAGGACCTGCAGCCAACAAATAATGGAGTGATGACAATAATACCACAATAACATGCAGCAAAAATGTGTGAAAAAAATTAAGGAATATATCCCAAAAAAAATTACTAATATTATATAAGAAGCCAAAACTATGACTGACGTAAGGAGCTCACTGCTCTATTTTGTGAAAACAAAAAACAAAAGGTGCTGAAATTGAAGAGTCCCCAAAATATGTGCTGCGTAAGGAAATGGTGAGCTTACTGTCCCATTGGGTAACACGCTCAATATTAAGCTTGATGGACTTACAATTTATCAAGAACTCTCAAGATGAGCTATAGTTACATCACAGCTTAAAAGGGAAGAAAATATATATGATTCAGATGAAAAATAATAGTCTTATTTGGCAGTCCAAAACATCGAGAGCTTCACTCATATATCAAAAACCTGATGAATGTTTGCTTACGACATAAGTATGAAATATCAGGGAATGCTAGAAGATTTAATTTGTTTAGGGTTTAGGGATTTCAACTAACCAATCATTTCTGTGGATTTCAAATGCTGTTGAAAAGGAATCAACACGTTACTACAGGCATGGTATCCCCCCTCCCCCACCCCCCTGGCCAGACAATAGTTTGATGACTATTTGAACAAAGGAACAGGTTTATGCAATTCATTCCACGGACAAGAGTAAATAGGGAAACAAAGGGCCACTTAGGTGAAGTTATATCAAAAGCATGTAACTTACCTCTTCGAACATACTTCTTACGGTTACAATCTTCATCATCAGCATAATACGAAATTTCAGAATTTTGCCTGTCATAATTGAATGCAGCTTTTCTTGTGGTAGCAACAGGCTGGATTGCATTTGAAAATTGAAAACAAAATGGTATGAGAACAAACTGAAAGTAAGAAAATGAATCATATGTTGACTAATCATCTTTTAATGAAACTTTAAAACAGAAGATGTTCTTACGCCTGAAGGACTTGAGCCTTTCACAAAATTCCCTTCTGAACCAGGTATTTCAATCTCTACAATATCTGAAATGTTATTTTTGGAAGATCCAGCTCCAGTTGTGGCTGAGAACCCTTCACCCATATTTGACTCAACGTTTGCTACTGAATTTGATGAGCTCTTATTATTATGTGCATCTCCAGAAGAAGAAACCAAGGGATCTGAGGCAAAGGCAGGGGGAGGACCATGGGATTCTGTTGCTGATAATCCTACTGGATGATTTCCAAACAAATTCTTTTCCAGACCAGTCTGATGAACAAAAAGAAACAAAATCAATAAGACAATAACCTGCTCTACAATCAGCAACATAGCACTAGAACCAGGAATTCGATGAGACTCAAAGAGTCTCACTCTATTCTCACAATAAAGTTCATTCAGTACAATGTTCCACTGTGAAGATCCCATAGGAATCAAAAAAATGTCCCCGTGTAGATTTTGTAAAAAAATATATATAAATAACGCTCAACTTTAGCTAAATAGCTCACAAAACCTTTTGTGTTTAGATCATTTTCGTTTTGGGAGATAACCTTTTGTGTTTAGATAATATTTAATACGATTGAAGCTTTCCTCTCCCATTTCAATCTTTATAATGCACATGTTGGACATCATTAATTAAAGTAGTATTTGAGCCTACAGGCAAGAAAGCGTGCTAAAAAAAATTTAAACCCAAGAAAATAAGTTTTTAAGCAAACACCAAAAGTTCTAATATCCACCAAAGATTCAGCATAAAGGTAGCTACGAAGAGGTGATGGGCATTCAAACTGTTGTTTTCACAAAGAATGCACCAACTTGATGAGAGGCATCCGTAGAGCTCTTTGTTGTTTCGACAAAGAAAGCACTAACTTGATGAGGGGCATCTGTAAAGATTCCTATATTTTGTCACACTCATCCCCTAAAGCACGTGGTCTTTAGGAGAACCCTACACTTTTTTGGACGTTTAACCTTTCAGATAGCCTTACAAGATGATCATTAAAGATTTTTTTTTTTTTAATACGAAACAGAGAAATATATTCACTTAAGAAGCCATGTATAAAAGAGGGGAGATGAGATATCCCCAAAAAGCCAAGGGATTACAAAAAGGCTTCCCAATTGGCAATAATTTGTAAAAGATCATAGCAACAAAAGAATTTAGAAAAGACACCAAGAAGAGGAGTGAAGCTTGAAAAGATCCCACAGATTTTCATAGCCCATCTGCTGCCCAGTGGAGGTTCTCTGATTTCTCTCTAGCCATAGACACCACAGGATAGCAGTCACTGTATCGAACCACACAATTTTAACCCTGTGATTAAGATTTAGGCAGTGTTTTTAAAGGCTCAAGGCGCACTAAGGCGCAATGGCCCTCTGGAGCCTAGGCGCAAGGCACACAAAAAGGCGCGGGCTTTTTTTTGTAAGGCGCACTATACATAAAAAGCCATAAAATATATATGTGTGTGTGTGTGTGTGTATACATGTAGCAATGCTTGAATTTGTTATCAAGCGCTTCGAATGACCAAGTACGGGGGTCAGCGAGTCGGGGTCCAGGGGCGAAGCGCCCTGGTGGGGGTTCGGGGGCAACGCCCCCGAAACCTAAGAGGTTTTACAATTTTTTTTTTTAAATAATAACCAACCTAAACCCACAATTTGGACTTAAAAACTTAAAAACAAAATGAAATTTAATAATCCCTAGAAGCGCGTGGGGCGCACGCCTCGGGGCTTCATGGAAGGCGCGCGCCTAGGCCGCGCCTTCTTACCCGCGCCTCGCCTCTTCGAGGCGAGGCGCTTCACGAGTGCCTTGCGCCTAGGCGCGCCTAGGCGCGCGCCTGGGCGCGCCTTTTAAAACACTGGATTTAGGCCAAGAAAAAGCCAAAGGATGGCCTCTTCGAAAGAGCAGGGAAAACACCAACTAACGCCAAAGATACTGAAGAGCTTTGCCCAAAATACATTAGCAAAGGGGCATTGAAAAAACAAATGAACAAGACTCTCAGAGCTTCTTTTACATAACACACACCTATTTGGAGAGGGGAGAAAGTTGGGCATTTTCCTTTGGATATGATCTTTAAGAATTTCTATTCCTGTAGCAAGCTTGTTGTATAAAGACTTCACAAAAAGGTTACTCAAACTGCATGGAAACTAAGTTCTAGTTGTTAGAGTGTAGATATAATTAAATTTACTATAACCCATCAGCTTAAGCTTTTGGATTTATTGATGATTTAACATATTATCAGAGCAGGAGGGTGTGAGAGTACTATTAGGGGTATCTTGGGATAGTAGTAAGGGTATTATTGGTAATTAGCTAGAGAGTCTTGGTTATAAATAGGAGTAGGGTTTGTGGAGGGGTGGTCATATTTTGGTAAGTCAGTCCTTAGTGGATTGGTTGTAGGAGAGACATGACCCTCTCGAAAGGCTATTGGATATTGTAATTTCTTCATTAGTATTGCAATATAGTTCTATCTTTGTGTTAGAGTGATTTCTTGTTAGTGGTATCCTAACAGAGGTCGTGAGTTCGAACCCCTGTAATGTCATTTCCTCTCCAATTAATATTGATTTCTACTTGTTGGGCTTTCTACAAAGTTCTATTTCCAAAGTTCCATTTTCACCTGCTCTAGTTTCGACAGCAGAAGAAGGAAGGCCAGTAAAAAAATTCAAATGAGGCATCCAGTCATACATCTTGGCCCCATGCTTGTGCAATACGAGGAAGTGGAGGAGAAGCCTGACGATGATTCTGATCATTGTTTTGTGATGGTGATCCTTCAGGGGAGATTATGGGAGGCTTTTAACTTCTTGAGTGTTTCTTGCTACCCTGGAAGATTTTTCGAATCTACTCAGGTCAAGCTCAAGAAAAAAGCATATTACAGATTAAGCGATCTTATAGATGACTTGAAATGCAAGAAAAATAATTTTAAGGAGAGTGATTGGAACTAGAGCTGTGGGATAAAGTTCATCTTATTATCATTCTCTGGTATCTAATATTAAGTATCCAATAATTTTCCCATTTGTTTGCAACTCTCTAGTTTCTTAATTAGAGCATCACACATCCCCAGGGGTTGTATAGGGCACTAGAAGCAAGAACAAAGGATGATAACATAGAAATACAGTCATGAGAATTGAGATAATCATCTCTTCAAAAACTGTACTATCAAGCATATGAACCTAACCTGCATGATAGCTTCCTTTAGCTTTGCGTGTAGGCGAGATCCTGAATCTTTAATGTTCTTCGGAGGCCATATCTGCACCAAGAATATACATGTACCTTAAAGTAATCAGACATATGAGACAATAGCGTAGTTTCCATTATAGAAGACTATATTCACATCAATCAGGGAACTTGATAAAATGGATCATGCAGAAGAAACAACACAACAATAACATAGAGGCTTCAAAGGCATATGTGCTGGGATCATATATGAATTTGAATTAAATAATAAAAAGTGTACATATATACACCATACCGAAATGGAGCAGGCGGGACAGTCATATCCAGCAGGGGCAGTGGATGGAGGAAAGCTCTTAATATGTGAGACCAAGCAATCCGTATGTATAACATCTAACATGAGAACAAGGAATTACATAACTACTTCAACATTTCAATTGAAATCCACTCTATTCTTAAAAATTGAAGGTAAATAAATATGCAAAGTCACATACGCAAGCATCCCAATCGAGTAGTTTGAGGACCAGTTCCTTCCTCGAGTGTAGCATGACACAGGCAGCAATTTGGAGGCCAATCATAATCTCCATTCAATACCCACTCTGAATAGGTACGAATCTTAAAGAAAGAAGAAGCATAACATTAACATAGCACAAATCTAAAAGGAATACAGCATAACAAAGAGAATTGCTCATGTTCTAAGTCATTCTATTGCAGCAGCTGAACAAAGGAGCTGTTTAGGTGTACTTTTGAAATTTTGCTTTAGAAACAATAGAATCTTTAGGCTCCGATTGGGATTGCTGTAGCTTTTAAAATAATTGCTGGCAACTCTACTTTTAGGAAAAGTAGCTGTCATAGGAAGCAGATTAGTGATTGGTAAATTTCAATTTTAAACATAAAAAAGCATGTCAAAGCATTTGGTAAATTCAATCAAAATTATTGTAGTTTAGCTAAAATGATCAAAGTAGACATATAATTTTAATTATTTATATGTTGATGTTCAGCATATGAATTATTATAAATTAATTATCTAGAAATTTTATAGTTTAAATTACAAATTATATTTTGTTATTCCAATTTTTATCTAGAACTTTTACAGTCTATTGTTATTCCAATTTAAGTACAAACAAAATGTAAGAAAAAATAAAAAAATTTAGCACAGAAAAATATTAATGTTATCTATTTCGCTCTCATCAAACTAGTAGCAATATTGTAGCAATAAAATTATGTCAATTATGAGCTGGTATTGAGGTCTATTTCCCTTGATCAAATAGTCAAAATATGTTGTAATGTGGACCACAATATACGGCAGAATAATTTGTCAAGGGATTTCAAAGTTTAAATTTTCTTTTTGATTGTTTATGTGAGGATGTCTTCTTTTTCAATGACAATAAACTAATTTGACGGATCAAAAGAAGATGATTTCCATCTAGGTTGTATCCTTTTGCGTCAGCAACTTCAAGTGGTTTATGGAACGACATTATCATATAACAATTTTTTCTTTTGTAAAATCTCCAATTAGGAAAAAATATATAGCCATTGACTCATTATTTATTTATTGTTTTCTTTTTTGGTCTTTATCTCTTTCGTTTGAGCGGTAAATAAAAAAAATTAAACTCCATTTCTCTTTCTAAAATCTTTATAAATAAAGATTTATTTTGGGTTTTTGATTCATAACTATTTCAAAAGTCAGTAACCCATATCCCTCTCTTATAGTACAACTATATTTGTACTAAAAAACTATATTTAGAAAGAAAAACAAACCAATCAAGAAATAAAATTAAAAAATTATATAAGAAAAAAGATCACAATAACATCCAACACCTCTTCTTTGAGATGTTACAAATGTGTAACAAAGGGAAAGCACCAATGGAACGAACAAAAGGAAAAAAAATGATAATTAAAAGAAGATGATGACGGCCAAACACAAACAAAAAAAATAAATAAATAAATAAATAAAGTTTAAAAGTTTAAAAAAAAAAAAAAAAAACTTGAATTATTGTTGATGCAAAGAAAATCACAAAGCTTGATGGAATTTGCTTCAAGTTGATACTGGAAAAGGTGACGGCCAAAGGAATTGAAGAAAATAAAATAAACGGAAGGATACAATGGCCATTGCGAGAAATCGGTAAAAAAGACACATGATTATTCGGAAAGCTAAAGTCAACAACTACAATTTAGGAGATTTTGGAAATATAAGAATTTAAAAAGTGATTTTATATAGATTTTCAAATAATCATGATTACCAAACACTCAAAATGGTTAGGATTTTTTCAAAATCGTGTTTACTGTGTTCCTACCACAATCCCAAACGCAACCTTAAAGGTTAAGATATTATCTAGGGAGGACATTGGGTCTTTTGCTAAGTCTAATGTCTCGCTTTGGACATTTTTGTCTAATGACTTCTGTGATCTTTCATTCAGTCTTATTCTTTTGGACTACAACCCTTTTCTTTTTCATTAGGTTTGGTTCTATTGTGTTCCTTTTGGGCGGTCGTTTTTTAGGCCGAATTTCTCTTGTTGGTCCATGTTTTTCGCCCTAGTTGGGCCCTTCTGTTCGATGAAAGCTTGGTTTTTCAATCAAAAAATTTGCTTTAGAAAACTGCAAACTAATTTTGTAAATTATTTTCTATACTTCTTAATTTTAAAAACCATTTTGGGAAGCTTCTTTTGTTATTGTGTTTTCATCTATATCCTATACATATGAATTGAAAAATATAAGACATTTAAAAAAGTTAAAACATTTTTTTTTTTATAGGAAACAATTTCATTGATTAAATGAAATGGTACGAAAGATAAAACTCATCCAAAGAGATTACAAAAGATGTCTCCAATTTGATAAGGAACCATATTTTACACCAGTAAAGAGCATAAAAAAAAAAAAAAAGAGAGACTTCAAGACCCCTTAGTTACAAAAATAGGCATTGAACCTAGTCAAGGCCTATATCTCCCCCATGGCCTCTCAATCCCTATAAAAGTTTTATTCCTCCTAAGACAACAAAAAAGAGCAAGACAACAAAGGGTCCCCTTTATCTTGGAATGGTAGGTGAAACACCTCCTCCGAGCTAGTTGCACACCAAAAACCTCTAAGAAAAAAAGAATCCAAATCGATCCCACAAATTGACATCCCAAAGAAAACACGTCCCATATTCTTAGAAGCACCCTCAAACAAGACCACCACTAAGGCCTAGCAGCAAAGAAGACATCTTTTGATAAGGTAAATAGTGTTAATCCTCCTATGTCAGACCTAGCAAAGAGTTTGACCTTATTTAGCATTCCAACCTTCCAAAGCAAAGAAAACAAAGAAGGTACAAGAGAGTGGGAACTGCACAGAAGAGAAAAGAAAAGAACTACAAGAAAACTCCCAAAAGAATTAGAGTGCACATGTGAAAATCCCTGGCCCCAAGGTGAAGTTAGAAGTTAGCTAACAAATAGAGTAGAGAAGAAACATCATGAGATTTCTTATCAGACAAGTGACGCCCAAAGCCAAAGTTGTATGAGGTGGAAACTCAGAAAATATATATAGAGAGAGGACAGAAGCCATTAAGGTGAATTTCAAAGAAGAAAGATGATAAAGACAAGGGAAAAATAAGGACTATCCTCCACATAGCAGTCCTCCCAAAAGCAAGCAATTGGCCCACCTCAATGGAGAACTTCAAGAGCGAAGGTTGGGTAACTAGACCATACAGACTTCCACAAGTTCCTGAAATTTCCTTTTATCCCCATAGCTTAAAACCCACTCAGCAAGATGAGGGTCATATTTTCTCACAATAATTCTATGCCACAAAGCATAAGCCTCCAAAGAGAACTACCATAATCATTTTGCAAGTAAGGCCTTATTACGATCTACCATAACAAGGAATTACCATAATCATTTTGCAAGCCCTCGTTACGATCCACCATAACAAGGGATTTCATTAGCTTTATCAGGCAAACAATCGATCCAACATTCAAACTTGACAAGGAAGAAACCTAAAGTTGACCAACCTCCTTTGCATTAGCATGTCGAAGAAATACTTTGCAAGGGTGAATGGATTCAACATACAACCTTCATTTATTAGTCTCTTCATGCTCTCCAAAATGAAAATCAAACGTCAGTTTTTATCAAAGAACCAAGCTTTCGTTGAAGGGAAAAAAAAAAAGAAAATCACAAAAGGACCAACCAGACCGAAAGCAAAACATCAATCATCATGGAAGCACATACTTGTCAAAACAATGGTACAACCTAACTCAGCCAATTCTATTGAACACCCTTGTTTCTTCCTTCTTCCAAGTTCCAGGTTTCTTTTCCTTTAAATTTCACATTTTCCCCCCTTATAACTCCCTACATATTCAAAGGATTTCTTAACACATGCATTACTACATTCCCTCCTTGTCCTAACTTCAAGCATCCCTTGTCTTAACTTCAAGCATCCCTTGCTTCCTCTTCCCTTCGAGAGTATTTTGAATAATTTTCCCAAAAGCTTTCAAACCTTCTGTCTGAAATCCTGCTGAACAACCAACAACCACCTCTGTTAGAGTCCTTATATTAGTATAATTGTATTTTTGTAAATATATTAATTGGGTTGTCCTTTATTATCTCTTTACTAAATAGAATAAAGCAGACTGATTCTCTCAAACCTTTAGCATTAACATGGTATCAGAGCTTTAGGTCAATTAGGATTTTTGTTTGGTTAACCTAGGGTTTTTGAGAACTTTTGGTTTTAATTTGGTCCCGATCGGAGTTGCGAGTGAAGCTTACGCGCCGCCGTCGCCTTCTATCCTCTTCTTCACGTGCCGACACGTGTGGGAGCGTGAGCCACCGGCGTCTGCTCGTTTTTTATGGGTTTGTTCGGAATTCCCCTCTCACTCTAGCGGTGTGCTTGTTTCGACCATATATTGCTCGGTTTATGATCAGTTGAAGAAACACCTCTTTGGAAATCTTAGGGTTTCTGTGGTACAGTTCTCTTTTGGGATTTAAATCTGAGTTTTTGTCTATTTTTTGAGGTTATGGCTAAAAAGAACGCTATAGTGATGTCTGAGATGATTCCAATGGTGTCAAAGATTATGGAACACAAGCTCAATGGATCTAACTTTTATGCATGGCGAACAAACATTCGTCATGATCTTCGGAGCCTTGATATGGATGATCACGTGACTGCAAAATCACCACCAACAGATGATACTAAAAAGAATTGGCTACGAGATGACTCTAGATTTATTTTACAAATAAAGAACTCCACTGAGAGCGAGATAGTTGGGCTAGTTAACCATTGTGAATTTGTCAAAGAACTCTTGGAATACTTGGAATTCCTTCAGTGTGGGAAAGGAAACATCAGTCGAGTGTTTGATGCGTGTAAGACTCTCTTTCATCCTGATCAAGGCAAGAAATCTCTAACGAGTTATTTTATGGAGTGCAAAACAACGTTTGCAGAATTTAATGGTTTGTTGCCAGTTAGTACTAATGTGAAGGTTCATACTGCCCAGCATGAACAGCTATTCATTATGAATTTTTTGGTTGGTCTTGCCTCTAAATATGATATGGCCAAAGATCAAGTTTTGTCTAGCTCAGAAATCTCTTCGTTGGAAGATGCTTATACTTGAATACTTCGTATTGAGAAGTTGCAAGTGATCTTGCCATTTGAGTCTAATAGTGTCTTGGTTGGACAGACAGGTGAGTATAAAGGTAATAGAGGGGTCGGACCCAACACGTCCAGAAGAAATTTGAACACTCAAAGAACAAATTCAGGAGATATTGTTTGCCACTATTGTCATAAGCCTGGACTATGAAACGTGATTGTAGAAAATTGTTGAATAAGGGCCAGAGGTTTCCATCTGCGCATGTTGCCTCTACTCCTAATAACCCTGACAAGTCTATTTCGATTTCAACTGAGGAGTTTGCTAAATTTCGACAGTATCAAGAGTCATTAAAGGCATCACCTTCTACTCCTATTACTGCCATTGCCGACACAAGCAACACATCTACATGTCTTCCTTTCTCCTCTTCGAAATGGGTCATAGACTCTGGCGCTTCTAATCACATGACAGGTAATCCCAATTTATTCTCTAACATTAGTCCGTCTAAATCTTCACCTAATGTTACTATAGCCGACGGAACCACCTCTCCTATTTTAGGATCAGGCACTGTCAATCTTACTAACTCAATTTCACTGTCTTCTGTTTTAAGTTTACCACAGTTCTCCTTTAACTTGATTTCGATTAGTAAACGCGATCTTAATTGTTGTATCTCATTCTTTCTTGGTTATTGTTTATTTCAGGCAATGTTTTAAAAGGCGCACCCAGACGCGCGCCTAGGCACAAGGCGCATGTGAAGCGCCTCGCCTCGAAGAAAAAAGGCGTTAGTAAGAAGGCGCGCCTTCAATGAAGCCCCTGAGGCGCACGCCTTTAGGGCTTAATGAATTTCATTTTTTTTTAAAAAAATTAAGTCCAAATTGTGCATTTAGGTTAGTTATTATTTTAAAGAAAATTGTAAAAACTCTAAACGCAAGGGCTTCTCTTAGGTTTCAAGGCGTTGCCCCCGAACCCCCACCCATTCAGCGAGACCCCATCTTGGTCATTCAAAGCACCAGATAACAAATTCAAGGCATTGCTACATGTATATATATATGTACAAAGGGCCATTGTGCCTAAGTGCGCCTTAAGCCTTTACAAACACTGATTTCAGGATCTTTTGACGAAGAGGACTATTGGTAAAGGACGTGAATCTGAAGGTCTCTACATTTTTGAACCACAAATATCCACCGTCGTTCCATGCTCTAAAGTGTCCTCTCCCTTTGAAGAACATTATCGTTTGGGTCATCCATCGATTTCTATCTTGAAAAGTCTTCGTACTCAGTTTAATCATTTGTCTTCTTCAGATTGCGAGTCATGTTAGTTTGCTAAATTTCATCGTCTGAGTCTGTACCCCAGAGTCAATAAACGAGTTAGTGCTCTATTTGCATTAGTTCATTCTAATGTTTGGGGCCCATGTCCTGTTGGTCCAAGAGAGGATTTTGATATTTTGTTACCTTTGTCGACGATTTTTCTCGTGTAACTTGGTTATATTTAATGAAAAATCGTTCTGAGTTGCTTTCTCATTTTCGTAACTTTCATGCTGAAATTCGAACTCGATTTAGCGGTTCCCTTAAAGTTCTACAAAGTGATAATGTTAAAGAATACTTCTCCCATGCTCTTAACTCTTATTTAAGTGAACATGGAATTCTCCATCAATCCTCGTGTGTTGATACTCCATCTCAAAATGGGGTTACAGAACGAAAGCATCGTCATCTCCTTGAAACAGCCAGAGCCTTAATGTTTCATATGAATGTCCCAAAATATTTTTGGGCTAATGGTATATCGACGGCCTGCTTCCTAATAAATCGCATGCCCTCTTCGGTTCTTAAGGGTGAGATACCTAATCGTATTTTGTGCCCCAAACTCCCTTCATTTCCTCTTACACCCAAAATCTTTGGTTGTACTTGCTTTGTTTGGGATGTTCACCCTCAACTCACCAAACTAGATCCAAAGTCCTTAAAATGTATATTCCTTGGTTATTCTTGCGTCCATAAAGGGTATCTGTGTTATTGTCCTAGTCTTGATTGTTACTTTGTCTTTCCTGATGTCACATTCTTTGAAGATTCTTCTTTCTTTTCTTCATCTTCGAATAAGAGTAATGGGGAGCGTAAAGAGTACGAGGATGATTTCCTTGTTTACACCATTATCTCCTCTTGTGAGCCCTCTAGCAATTCATCTCCATTTGTTCCTGTTTCTACTCACCCACCTATCACTCAGGTTTATTCTCGACGGCCTCCCTCTTCAGTTCCATGCCCTGTACCAGAGGCTTCTTCGTCTTTGGATTTAGGAACCAACAATGATCTTCCTATTGCTCTTCATAAAGGTAAGCGCCAGTGCACATATCCTATTTCCTTTTTTGTTTCATATAACCATTTATCATCTTCTACCTGTTCCTTCATTGCATCCATATAGTCTATATTTGTTCCTAAGACTAATCATGAAGCTTTGTCTCATCCTGGTTGGCGTGCTACAATGGTAGAGGAGATGACTGCCTTAGATGACAATTGTACTTGGGATTTAGTTTCTCTTCCTGCAGGAAAGAAGCCTATTGGTTGTAAGTGGCTCTTTGCAGTTAAAGTCAATCCAGATGGGTCTGTAGCTTGGTTGAAAGCTCGCCTTGTTGCTAAATGCTACGCAAACTTATGGGGTTGACTATTCTGACACTTTTTCTCCTGTTGCTAAAATGGCTTCTATCAGGTTATTCATTTCGTTAGCATTCATTCATCACTGGCCGTTGCATCAGCTTGATATTAAAAACGTCTTTCTTCATGGTGATCTTGGGGAGGAGGTGTATATGGAGCAGCGTCCAGGGTTTGTTGCTCAGGGGGAGAATGGAAAGGTATGTCGCCTTCATAAATCCTTGTATGGATTAAAGCAGAGTCCATGAGCATGGTCTGGAAAATTCACTCAGGTGATTGAAAGCTTTGGAATGAGGAAGAGCAAGTCAGATCATTGTGTCTTTTATAGGCAGTCTAAGAATGGTGCATCCTGTTGGTTGTGTATGTTGATGATATTGTTATTACAGGCGATGACACATTGGGCATCCAATCACTCAAGACCTTTCTCCATACATAAGATTTAGGAATATTGAAATACTTTCTAGGAATTGAGGTAATGAGAAGCAAAAAGGGAATCATGTTATCACAGAGAAAATATGCAATTAACTTGTTGACTGAAACAAGAAAGTTAGGGGCTAAGCCATGTAGTACCCCGATGATGCCTAATTTACAGCTCACAAAAGAGGGAGAATTACTAAAATGATCCTGAATGATATAGGAGGTTAGTAGAAAAACTCAATTACCTTACGGTAACTCGACCAGACATAGCTTATTCAATGAGTATTGCGAGCCAGTATATGTCTTCCTACCGTTGATCATTGGGTTGCAGTGGAACAAATTTTGTTATTTAAAGGTAGCTCCTGGGCATGATTTATTATATAAGAGTTATGGGCATATTAACATTGAATGTTTCTCAGATGCTGATTGGGCAGGGTCTAAGGAAGATAGAAAATCAACTTCAGGATATTGTGTATTCGTGGGTGGTAAATTGATTTCTTGGAAGAGTAAGAATAAAATGTGGTGTCACGATCAAGTGGTAAGTTAAAATATAGAGCAATGGCACAATCTGTATATGAATTAGTCTGGATACGTCAACTTCTTATTGAATTGGGATTTGATATCACAACACCAACCAAATTATGGTGTGATAATCAAGCAGCTCCGCATATAGCATCTAATCTGGTATTTCATGAGCGAATTAAATACATTGAGGTTGATTGTCATTTTGTACATGAGAAGATACAACAATGTTTGGTATCGACAGAATATGTGAAGACTGGAGAGCAATTAGGAGAGATCTTCACCAAGGCATTGAATGGAGCACGAATAGATTTCCTCTCTAACAAGTTGGGCATGATGAATATATATGCTCCAACTTGAGGGGGAGTGTTAGAATTCTTATATTAGTATAATTGTATTTTTGTAAATATATTAATTGGGTTGTCATTTATTGTCTTTTCACTTTCTCCTACTTAGGTTAACCTTGTACACTTGTATATATGTCTCTTTAGTGAATGGAATAGAGCAGACTGATTCTCTCAAACCTTTAGCATTAACAATGGCCTTCATTGGAAAAGGTTGTAACTCCAAGCACCAATACCATGCTCTATGGTTCGAAGGTTTTTGTATCCAACAAGAGATGCCACCCTTCAAATCTAGTCTTCCTGAAGCACTTCATATTCAAAGATTTTAATGGCAGAAAGTTGATTGCTTCAATTATCCACCAAGCCTGTTGCCACTCCAGAAAAAAGAAGAAAGAATTGTGCCTCCTAATTTACTCCAATTTCACACATCTTGCCCTTAATCTAATTGCTATGCTTACCAAAAATCTATTATATTCTACAACTCCTAGAATCATCCTTCAGTCTGCAATCTGCTTCTTGGAACCGTGCACCTTCTCTAACACCAAATTCTGACCTCAATAAATCCTTTCCGTTTGTCTCTTGTTTTAGTTCAAGAGTTTCCCATGATCCAATACAACCCAAATCACATGCTTAACCCAATATTTTGCTTTCTGTACAAAGCTGGAACTTTTTCTTAAGAGGCAAATATTGCCTTGGCTATCCATGTACATTTCTAACACTGCTTCCAGCAAATGACTATTATATTGCAGAAATAACCATAACATATTGCCACCAATCACCATAAACAGCTCCCAGCCTTGGCCATGCCTAACAATATTCAACAACATTTGCCTCCATGAATTAACTCAGTAACTGGGACCAAGCAAATTCTACAAAACTAAACGAGGAATAACTTATTACGCAGGAAAATGAGATTTCATAATCATTTCTCCCTAAAAATTAATATGATTTACACCCAATCCATCATTCTCTGTACGCACACATATCAGGTTAACTCTTCCGTAAATAATCCCTTTCTGCACTATACACAAAAGGTGGAGAAGACAAAGGTTCTCCCATGGTAGCTAATTTATCAGCACTCCATATTGTAAACCGCAGAAAATTACTACTGGGACATACGAGAGAGAGAGGGAGAGAGAATACTACTGGGAAGTCGTAATACAGATTGAAATAAACGGCAAAAGAAACTCATGCGATATGAGATTGAAATACAAACAGTATTTTTCCCCCTTCAGTAAAATGATGAATAAGCTTACCACGCATATTTGGTGTTCTGGGAAACAAATGCATTCTCCACATACGGGAACCTTATGAACAAAACAATACAACTTCGTGGCCTGAAGCACCAAAAACACAAAACAAAAGCATTCTTAAGTTCATCGATTTTAACAAAGCCAGAAAAAACAAGGCTATCACAATAATAAATTACAGCAACAATAAGAAACCGCAATTCAATTAAACAGTAAATCAATCAGCGACATAGCGAAGTAAATTTAGACATTCCCTCGATCCAAATAATGATACTTATAAAATTCGTGGCAATCCATAGAAAATTAAAAATACCCCCGTAGCAATGAGCTTATAATTCCGTAATTCTTCATCCAATCAATTAGTCAAGCATTCAGATCGCTTCTAATTCCAAACTCCCAACCCCGGATCCGATCCCAATTCCCAAATCCCAATTTAACCAACATCAATCAAGCCTCCACATGACAATCCGAATCAGAAATGACCAAAATTCCTGCCCTACACTACACCATAGCAGAAGAAGAGACCGTAAGAGGGAGAGTTGAAGTACCTTGCGGCATTTGCAGACCACCATTGCAGTGACCAGCGCAGAGACGCTCTGATGAAATGAAGTTGGAGTCGTATCAATACAATGGCGAAATTAAGAATTCAACGACATGGATATAGATCTCCAAAGCTCTGAAATCTCTGGTACAATGATCAATCGCCTTGAGCTCTCTCTCTCTCTCTCTCTCTGTGAAGGACAACGAAACCTCCCACCGTACTCGGTAAAATGGCAAGTGTTTGCTTCGCCGATCCCCGTTTCCTTCTTTTTGTTTTTTTTTTTTAAGACTGTGTTTCCTTTCAGTTTAATTTTGAAGATATTTTTATTGCTTCTTTTTTTTTTTTTTTTTTTTGAGATGTAGCATTTTTTTAATTTATTCCGATTATTCATTCACTAATATTTAAAAGAAAATATAATATAGAACTAAAAAAAAAATAGTTATTTTAAATCTTGTTAAGTCAAATTTAACCTTAAAGTTTCTCTTTCATTACGTCTTAAATTTGGCCAAAGAGAGTATAGCTCAATTGGCATATCGAATGTGTTAACGACCACGAGGTCTGTGGTTCGAATCCCCCAATCCCTATTGTACTCAAAAAAAAAAAAAGTCTTAAATTTGAATAGTGCAATTAATTTATTTGTTGTTCATGAATCACTTATTTAAGAAGGTATTAATTGCACCGTTTAATCAAGTTTAAAATTTAATTGGATAAAGTTTAGAGTTAAAATTATTTTTTGTGGAAGTTAAAATTGACAAATTGAATTAAGTATAAAGACTAAAAATAATAATAATTCTTTTGTACATGAATATTACAATATGTTTAAATGTAAAACAAATTTTTTTTTTTTTAATTTTATTGGCGTGTTAAATAATAAATTTTAACAGTAGTTTTTATTTTGAGTTGCATTTAATATGTAAAACTATTATTTTCTTCAAAAGAAAAAAAAATGGTAAAACTATTACTCGTTGAATCCATATTTTTCTTATAGTTTGAGACTTTTTTCTTAAAAAATAAATAGTTTAGAATTGTTGTAGCTTTGAATGTTTTGATTTTCTTATTTGCATTAATATTTATCGGATATAGATTCAAATAAATCTCAATAAAAATGGCTCAAGTTTGTTTTGAAACCGTTTAAAGAGGTTTTTTTTTTTTAGTGCAACAAATATGGAGTTTGAGAATTTGAACTTTTGACCTCAAAGAAATAAGTATATGTCAATTACTGTTGAACTATGTTCACTTTAGTCAATTCAAATGTTTGTATGGTGAATAAACTGTTTAATCAAGGTTCATTTTAGTAAAATATAAACTATTGTAATGGAGATTAGGTCAATTCAAATGTTTATAACAAAACATGCTTCTGAATTTGTTTTGAATTTCATCTCTTTTGTTTATTTTTTTAAGTCATTTACATAAATAATATAAAATAAATATATATTTTCAAATATAGTAAAAGTTTTGAAATTTTACCTCAAAAAATAGTGTAATTCAAAGTGAACTCAAATGCATATAAAACAAAATGTGTTAAGAAAAATCACACTTATGCCAATCCAAACATAACTTAACTGGTTAAGACATATCTTTGACCAAATAGTCAAAAGTTCAAATCTCCACCCACATGTTGAACTAAAAAAAAAAAAAAACTTATGTCATATTTGAACAAAGAAAAAGTTATAACATTTTTTACAACATATATTAAGTTGATCTAATGAAATTTCTCCTTTTTTCTTCTATCATATTATCATAGTCATTGCCAACAAGAGCTTAGCTCAACTAGCATAAAAGTATGAGCTTATGACCAAGAGGTCATAGGTTCAAATCCTCCCACCCTTAAATGTTGTTAAACTAAAAAAAAATTATCGTAGTCACTAAACAAGGAATAAGAAAGACCTATACCAACTAACTCAAAATAAAAGAAAAGAAAAGAAATAAAGTCATAAATAAAACATATAACTTTTAAATTCAACAGCCATCCATTTTTTATTATTTTATGACAGTAATAATTTAAAAGCCTTAAAGAAATTAGTTCAACAATTGCAAGATTGAGATTGAACGATCGACCTATAAAAGATTATTAAAAATTCATAACTTTCCATTAAATCAAATACCTTCACATTTGTTATACTGAAAAAAAAAATAAAATTTTCTTAAAATGCTAACAAATTAAAAATATGTATCATTTTATATATGTAAATGTTCAAACTAGCTTACAAGTGATGAATCTCAGCCAACGTGAGCATAACTCACAATAATTGGCATCTACTCCTACTCTTGAGGTTTGAGGTTTTCAAATCTTCATACCCACATTTGTTGTACTAAAAAAAATGGCAAATCTCATAAAACAACTATCTAACCTTACAATATATATATTTTTTCAACATTGCAAGAGTGAGAAATCGAACCATCAATCATAATTGCCAATTGGTGTCTTATTCATTGAGTTAGGCTCGAATTGACTTAACCTTACAATATTTGATTATCAAGAAATTCGTAACATTTTTAATATACTAGTTTGTTACCACGTGCATTGCACGTGTATATATATAGTTTTAATTTTTGAAGACTATAGTAATTTGAGTTAAACATTATGGATTACAATTATTTTACCATTAATCAAGATTAGTTTTATATATTCTTGATAATAATAGTTAAAATTAATTATTAGTTGTATATTTATTAGTGGTTAAATATTATTATTTATATTTCTATTATGATTCATTTATAATTAATTAGCTTCAAGAATTTTTTTTTCTATTTCTATTATGATTTAGTGTTTTTAATCTCATTAATTTTAATATAATATTTTTTATATAATATAACATAATTTAAATAAAAAATATATTTTTCTATTATTTTTTGAACTTTTTTGATAATTTAAATAAAATATAATTTTCTATTATTTTTTGAATTTTTTTGAATTTGAATTTTATTACTTTTATTATTATATATATAATATATATTTTTTATGACACATAATATCGTTTTTTTTTTGTTTTTTGAAGCTTTTTTTTTTAAAAATTAACTAAATGTATTTTAGATTTTTTTTTTTTTAAATGAAAATGGTTGGCATTAGAAGTCTTCATCAGTTTCTTTTATATAGAAGAACATTGAGATTATAATTTTATCTAAACTAATTTGAATGGAAATTTTTGGTATTTCAAATAGCAAATCTAAGAAATATTACTCTCAATTTTGATAGATTATGATTTGATTAAAATGAAAAGAGGAATATAATTTATTGAACAATGACTTGTAAGATTCAATTTTATTGTGGTTAATTTGATCAATTGCCTTTTGTGGAAATGATTCTCTTATTTTGAATTTGTTTTGAATTAATTTTTAGTTTGATTGAGACCAACTTTATTGAACCAAGTTAAATGATTAAGAGATAATCAAAGATGGGTTATGATTTTGATGACATTTTTTATCTTTTAAAATTTGACTGACATTTTAAAGTATTTTAAGATGACGATTGACGAATTGATTAATAAATCAATTTAATTTTGAAATAGCTAAACATTCAAATGGATTTACTTAAGAAATTTTTTTCTTATAAGTTTTTTTTAAGTGATTTAAAAAAAAAATACATACTGCTATTTAACTTTGTAACATAAGTTTTAGAAACTATTGAATTTGAAAATTAATCCAAATGAGTTAGTTATAAATCTCATTCATATATTATAAGATTAAGTTAAAATATTAGATGAAGAAGTGATCGTTTAAATAAAGTAATTTGATTTTTAGATTGAAAAAACAAAGGGGATGTAATTTTTCAATATATATATAAAGAGGATATACAAAGAAAAATTGGAAGAAATGCAAAAAAAAAATGTAATTTAATTTGAGAATTTATATTCAAATCCTAATTTGATCTAATTTTGATCAAATCATATCTTCAATTGAAAAAAAAAAAATTTGAATTCTTTTTGAATTCAAAATTAAATCGAATTATGAAAAGTATGAGATTTGGTTTATGTAATTATTAACTGAAATACATTTTGAATCAAATTATATTGTTATTTTTGTTTGAATTCGAAATTAGATCAGATGTTCATTTTGAGTCAAATTATCAAATCGAATTATGATGATTTGATTGATGTAATTTACTAAAATTTAAAGGAATATTTTAGTATAAAAATGTTTTTAATAAATCCTTATTTTTTAATATAATATTGTTTGATTTTAAAATTAGGTCGGATATTAATTTTGAGTCAAATTATCAAATGAATTATGATAATTTTATTGATATAATTTACTAAAATTTAAAGGGATATTTTAGTCTAAAAAGGTTTTTGAGAAATCTTTATTTTTTAATATAGTATAGATAGAGATATTGTTTTATGTGTCCTTGAATAGAAATTGAGCAATGTTTTTTTTTCTATGCCAAATAGTTTGAGAAAATTTGAAACGTAGATTGAAACCATCGGACGATTTATTTTGCAACGAGGAAATCTAGCACGAATGGAACAAAATCATTGGATCAGAATAAATAAAATCTACTCGAGATACGATTTCAAACTAACATTTTCTACTTTGGGCTTATTATTGAAATAATTGATGGCAACTACACTTCTAACAAAATCGTGGGAGGTAAATTAAACTCCATTTAATTTGTGATTCGTTTCGTTTTTGTATATTAAAAAATAAAAATATATAATAAAAACAATGAAAATATGTTTGGTATACTTATTTTAAAAAAACAATCCATAAAATAGTCTATTTTTAAAAACACAACAAATGGTTATTTTCTTTATTTTTAAGTTTAAAACAATGAAAACAAAAGGTATAGTTTTCAGAAAACAACATTCCTTCCAACTAAACTTTTCCAAAATTTTGTTTTTAAAATTATGCTAGGACTGTTTCTTTGTTTTTAATTTTCTTCTTTTTTAAAAAAAATGACATTTTTTTTGTTACTCCTGCTTGATAAAAATTTATCTTATTACTTTCTCTGATAAATTTCACTTTTCTTACTCCCTCGCCCTCCATCAAGGTTAATCATAAAATGTTTTCATTTTTTTTTTCGACAAATGATTTCTTCTCCTTTCTTTTGTTGGAAATGATTTTTCTTCCTTTCTCTTACTAGAAAGGATTTCTATTATACCGCTTGTATTTTAAGAAATCATTTCTCCCTATGCTAATCTCTCATTCCACCGTCTTTCTTTTCTCTTGTTAGCAACAAGAGGTTTCTTTCTTCGTTCTTCTTTTTACTTCATAATTTTCTCTTGTTAGCAACAAGAGTTTTCTTTCTTCTTTCTTCTTTTTACTTCATAATTGATTATTTTATGTAAAGTTAAATTATACCCCAGACAATAAATTTTCTTACCTGCTAAAAATCTACCGATTGTGATCTATTACATGTTTTTTTTTTTTAATTGGGCTATAATAAATTACAAGTTTTATTATTAGGCTTCATTGAAACTATACATCATTTACTTACCAAAATATACACACATCCATAAAGTATTTACCGAACGGCTGTTGGCCTAGAGAATGGACTGATTTAGTCTAACCCTTGTTAATTTGTAAGATTGTTAATAAGAAACAATTATATTAAATTAGTTTTCTCTTGAAGAATACATTTTATCAAACAAACACATTTTTTTTTTCTTTTATGAAACCAAACAAATACATATTAATATTTTCCAGCATTTTCAAATTCACAATCAAACACAATTTTCAATTTTTGAATTTGAATTTAAAATTTTTAAATAAAAACCAAATGTGTTTTTAAATATAGTAAAAAAAATTGTTTTTATTTTCTAATGAGTTCTTTGTTTTCAAAAACAAATCTTTTGACCACAAACCAAACAAGACCTTAATGTTTGGTAAATTTTAAATTTAATTATGAAGAAATAGGTTACAATGTTTAATGAATTAATGCTCAATTGTTGCGATTTAGTTATAATCTAATAATGAAAACGGGCATAATATTTCAATTATATAGGAGGTTGCGTTAATATTAATCTCAAATCTTTTATGATGTAATTACATAAAATCTTATATAATTTGAATTACAAATTTTATTTTATTTACACTTTGAATTGTTTGATAAAAAGATTAAGAAAAACAATTGTTATAAAAAAGGTTGTGCCAAACGGAAATCTAATTTTAGTTTAAATACAAAAGTTAAAGTAAGAAAAATAAATTAGATGCAACATCTTAAATTTAAACGTAAATATGATGATGAAAGAATTTTGAAATTTTCTTAGTAAATACCCTAGACTTTTAGCCAAATGCAAAGACTACTCTGAACCTAATTTTGCAAACCAACCTGATTCTAAAAGTGATTCTATTTATATTATGAAACAATCCATTTTACCAACACAAAAAAAGTTAAAATTCAACTGCAACCACTTTTAGCCTCTTCAAAAACAATTCCAAACAAAGCCTTAATTCTCAATATTTGAGTGTTTATTTGATTGAATCCTATTATTCAAAGCATTTCAATTTAATCCCTTATATTTCAACATTTAACAATTATACTCCTTCAATTGATCGATGTAAAATGGTTAATGATAAATTTACATGACATGATACTTAGATGGAAAAAAAAAATTAGGAGGAATTAGATCACTTAGAAAAAAAATCTAATTTCTCCTCTAAACTTCTAAGAAATTGACAAGAATTTAAATTATTCTCTTTCAAGTATTAAGTGGTCTAGTTCTTTTAAATTTGTCTCAACTTACTAGGTATTATACTATATAAATTTATCATTAATCAACTTTAATCTTCACCACCAAAAATAGTATAATTGAAAAATGTTCAGACGTGAGTAAATTGAAACTTTTTAAATGACTTTTAAAAAAAATCGAACATTAAGGACTAAAACATACACGCATATTTAGCATTTTTATATAAGCAGGCAACTTCTATGAATGAACGTTCTCTGTAAAATGCTAAGCAAGGACTGGTTCACATGCGATTGCAAGAGCAGGGCTTAGTAAACATCACAAATTCATAATACCTTAAACATACAGAATTGAACCTAAATGAGAGTCTTTCAATATACAACCGCCTATAAAGATCATATTGCTGGTGCTCATTTATCAAGTGCTTCAGAAGTAAACCAGAACACCCCATCCCCAAAAAGAAAGAAAGAAAATAATTATAAAACTTATCTGGGGGTTGCAGCTAGCTATGAAAGAGTGGGGCTATGGATCCTTCTATGTATACACTTCTACACTACCTATCTCTGTTTACCTGAACCCTGATGGCGCCGCTTGTGGATTACCTCCTGGTCCTCTCCTCATGGCTCTTGACTGCGCAAGCATCTCGTCATAGTTCTGATTGTAGAAGCAAAATGTTAGAATTGTGTGATGGAATTCAAAGCACCTTATAAGAAAACAAGAGAGAGAGAGAGAGAGAGAGAGAGAGAGATGTATGTGATAATCACCCTCTTTTCGAACGCAGAATCGCGTGAGTCAATTATCTTGTCTGCCACGCCATAGTCAATGGCTTCTTGTGCTTGAAGGTATTTGGGTCGTTGGACATCTTTAGCAATCTCTTCCTTGGGTTTACCAATTCCTTTAGCTAATAGCTCGATATAGTACTCGGTGTTGGCATCAAGTTCTTTGGCCTAAGACAAGATTTTCAAAAATATAAGATGAAGAAAGGCTAAACCTCAACAGAGAAAGGGAAGTGGTTACCTTAATCCACATATCTATGACCGCACCACTTGATCTATTAACTTTAGGCAGATATAGTTTAGCTGCAATTATGAAAGATAACAGTCAAAAAGGAAGGGACTGATCCTTGTGATCCAGGAAGCAAGCAAGTTATAAGTTATAACACCGTAAACAGTGCATATTGGTCTAACTCAACTAAATTATATTAAAAAAGAAAGCATCCCAATAGTTTTTCAACATCAAGTTCCCCCAAAAAAGAAAATAATTCAGCATAAAGAGCAGTGTCCTGGATGGCTGATAAGCATGCAGAATTATGCAAAACAACTTAAGAAATATATTCCAGTTTTAAGAGGTCGGGAACATACTGGAGGAGTTAGGTTGGACAGCACGGTAACCCTTGGTTCCAAGTGACAAGAGCATTGCTGCTTGACCGTATGCCATTCCACAGTTAACGGTATAGACATCCGATTTGCAGTACTACACAGATGTAAAAAGAATTAAAATGAGAGCTTGTTGATGGCAAAATCGAAAACAAAGTAACTAGATCATAAATTATTGGTATGACTTTATTTTGCCACATTTTTACTTATCATAAAATAATCTAGCAGCCGACTTTGATGGGGTCCTCTACTTTTATTTTCAATTTAAGAGAGCTTTAAGTGATAGAGAGGTGAGGAAGTTGGTATGTTCTCTTTTTAATCCTTCAATAAAGGAGCTATCTTCCACCATTTGGTTTCCACGAATATCAAGTTTAATCTCCCAAGTTATTTTGATTTTCTTTTCATTGTAAATCTTTTTCCAAACAACTTTGGGTCCTTTGATAAACCTAGACTGGGTTCATTATGTTTGATACCTCTTTAGGCAACAGAACATCGAAAACAAAGCTCTGTCCCTGGCTTTTCACACATTGGAGAACTAACGCCAAAAACCTTAACCCAATATCAACTACTTCGAGCTTAGGTCCACTGCCCACGTTGGTATATAACTCTGGTAGGGGGGTAATGTCAGAGCAACAGAACCACATGCTTTGGCATTACCCTTTTCTGCCAGTGTTCAGGTGAAGTTCTTGCAGACCAGCCTAAAGTTGGGATTGTCAGTCCATGTTGGATGAGATCCTTCTATATCTCCTGTTTCAGGATAAAGGAAGGCTATGAGTAGGCTGGTTTTTTTCTATCTTATGGAACATTTGGCAACAAGGAACACAAGATCTTTCAAGAAAGGAATGGGCTATGGGAAAGATATGGCATATGCTCACTTCAACGCCTCCTTCGGATTTCAGTCATCTATTCTTGTAGAATCCATTTGCTTTCATTACCAGCAACTGGAGCTCTCCTGTAATTTTTTTTTGGTTCCTTTTTGGTGGCTCCTATGATGGTCATTGCTTTACTTCTATTTTTCTTTTTCATTTTATAGCCTCCTGTGCTTCCATTTTTCTTACTGATCAGGTTTTTTTTTTTTTTTTTAAAAAAAAGGAACGGATTTTACCAGACATTTCAAAGACCAGATATGTAGTTGTTCAATGAAAATTATTGGACAAAAGGAATTAACTCCAGTTCAGGAAAGGACTACTTACAGCCATCATATCTGCTATAGCATATGCTTCAGTTTCAGATCCAACAGTCTCCATCTTCTCATTCTAAATTATCAACAAGCACCAAATTAACAAAAAGTAGGTCTTGAATATTAAAGAAACAATATGGTCAAAACAATCACAATTACAACAATACAACAACCATTGTTAGAACAAGAAAACATGATACATCAGGGGTTAAGGAAATATCAATTAATAACCTGTGTCCCCGGAGAGTTTATGTAGAGATATATAGGCTTTGATGGGTTGTCATAATCTAGCCACATAAACTGAGCAACAAGAAGCTCAGTCACTGCTGGTACGATCTGCATCAATTTGAAAGGAAATATAGAAATGTAAAATATAGAAACTGAAAAAATGCCCTGAGACAAAATATCTTGCAAAGCAGAAATGAGTGAAACAAAAAAGATCATAGTGGCTCACGGGCATGCCCAAATAGCATATGCGAGCATCTAAGAGCAAAGAAGGCAAATCAGGAGGAGCTGTTCGAGGTCGTCCAGATCCCCTTCCTCCCCCACGATACATGCTAACACTCATACTATATTTTGATGGACCCCTCCCATCCATGCCTGATAGACTCCACATTCCTCCATGATTCAAGTAGTTGTGGGAAGATGAGATGTTTTCCTGCCAGAATAACAAGCAATCGTTGTAGTTACTAAAGCACAATAATAATGCTTGGTTTGAACAATAGCGAGCTTCAAGCAAAAAGTAAACGGCCTTTTTTCTTTTTCTTTTCTTTTCAATTTAGTACGGATTTGCAACTTTATAGAAATTGCTGAACCTCCGGGATCAAATGCTACTGTGAAAGCTCAAATACGAAAAGACAACCTCAGTAACTAATTCAGACTGTCGCCGGACCGGATTATCTTCTGTCATGAACATGTCCATTTGTGAAGGCGTAAGGCCATAAAGATATTGAGGAGCATTCTTGTAGTTTTCCATCACTATATAAAGAAAAAAGGAGATACGGAGATTTAGGCAATGACAATTTTTACTTTCTTTAGGATTAAACTCATTAAAAGCTACAAGTAGAAGTATTATTAGTGAACAACCAATTAAGTCATCGAAGCATAAAGATCATGCTTATCTTGTTTAAAAAAATATCTGAGCGTGAAATGTTGGAAGATGCACTTTCAATTCCAATACATGTCAACTGAAACATAGATGGAACTAGAATTGTAACAAAAAGAAAGAAAGTGGTTTCAAAGACAAAAGTTCCCAATGAGGTAACTGTACAGCGCAGACTTGGAAGCAACAGAACGAGATAGCTGCATATCATGTTTAAAAACTTATGACTAGCCTACATCAGGTTAAAGGCATCAAGCATGGTTTTATAAGGACAAATACAAACTAAAACTACTTGGCTCGTGGAATATATATCCATGCAAATAGCAATTTCATTTTACAGCAACCAGTTGCACTTTGTCTCTTAAAGAATTGATAAAAGATTAAATTCTTCATAACCCATCAGCTTAAGCTTTGGGATCATTTGTGATTTAATTTGGTATCAAAGCACTCATTAGCCCAAGCTTTTGTGTTCAGTAGTGATTTAATTCTAAGCAAGCAGTTTCTTGTGTCCATGGGAAGAGAGCCTCGGTTTAACATTTCACATCGCAATCATCTAGCATTCCCCCTCAAATATGTGGACTTGCACATTTGATAGATAAGCCTCAACACAAAAACGTTAGAACTATACCTTTTTATAGAATATGCCAAACGTATAGTTCTTCAATATCAGTTCAACAATCATGAGCTAAATGAAAGTACAAATTTAACCCAGCTAGCATTGGTGCAACCATAATTAAAATTTATCCCTCTCCAACATCTCAAGCCACTGAAACACCCACCACAAATCATCAAGAACCCCGAAAAGAAAAGGCCAAACACGCAGGAATTTCCAAGTTACCAATCAATCAATCAAATACATCAGAAAACGAGGTGAGTAATCTCACCGGTATCAAAAACAAAAAAAAAAAAAACAAAACAAATAAACCACTTCAGCTTGATTGAACGATAATTGGCCAGACAATTCAATATCGAAAACTTACAGCCATCTTTGAGATTTTCTCCTCTGAATTGCTTAGGAATGTGGTCCATCGATTGTTTGGCAGAGGGAGAAAGAAAGAATCTGCGACATGAAGTTCTTGAGCGAGAGGAAGGGAAAGGGAGATGGGTTCCGCAGAGGAAGGAAGACTTTGAGCTGTCGATGAGCAACGACGGCGGAGGGGAGAGATGGGAGAGTGAAGAAGTCGCCATGGAGAAAGCTCAGGAGAGAAGCTTGGCCGGATTTTGCCGATAGATTTTTGAGGTCGAGTTCTTCTCCGGTCGAGGTCACTCGCTGTTCTGCTATAAACAAAACAAAGAGAAAATGAAACAAAACCAAAATTAGACGGAAGTACGTAATTGGGCCCAAGCCCAAAGGCCAAGGCCCAAGGGCCATTCTATTTTTTGGGCTCTTACCTAACTCTTGAAACAAAATTTTGTCTTGCAATTTTTTTCTTTTTTCTTGAGTTCTTGTGTCTTGCAAATTTAATCCGACAATATTTTTTTTCATATTATTTTTAATGTTATAGCTATGGTTAAGATATTGATTTTTTTTTTTTTTTTGGGTTAGAAAGTTTTAATCTCTATCCCACTATTGTAATGCTATAGTTTAAAAAAAAGGCATAAATTTATGCCCTTAAACTTTGGGGATGTATCAATAAAAACCTTAAGCTTTTTTAAAAATAAATAAAAACCTTAAACTAATAATTGTATCAATTTAAACTCTAAACTTTCATAAGTGTATTAATTTACACCCTCTGTTAGCTTTTGTTTGAAAAATGTTAGTTTACACATGTGCAAACTTATAATTCTATTAATTAAACTCCTAAACTGTGATAAATGAATCAATTTAGGCCCTCAAGTTGAAAATCACTCATGCATCAATTATCACACACATATAGATTTCTTAAACAATCTAGATCCTCTATTTGATAATCATCAATTAATTATTTGAAACGGATTGTCTAAATTGATTCACTTATGAAAGTTTAAGAGTTTAATTGGTATAATTACAAGTTTGCACATGTGTAAACTAATATTTTTCAAACGAAATTTGATAGAGAGTGTAAATTGATACACACTTATGAAAGTTCAAAGTTTAAATTGATACAATTATTAATTTATGGTTTTAATTGATACAATTCCCGAAGTGTAGGGGATTAAATTGATTTTTGCCAAAAAAAAAAAAGATAAAAAGTACAATGTTCTAGCATAACAACTTTATCATCAATTGCAACAGGTGCGTCAACCTATTTTATCCTAATGTTCATCTATTCAACATTTATGGTAAGGAAATATCCATACTATCCTTCCTTTTCGTTTAGTATTTTTTTATGGGAAGATGTTGTTGTAGTCCTTAGTTTTGAGTTTAGTTTCTGCTTAGTCTTTATGTTTTAAAATATTACACTTTTTAGGAGCTTAGTCCTTATGTTTTAAAATATTACACTTTTATTCCTAAAGTTTAAATTTAGTTTTCATTTGATCCATAAGTTTCAAATGTTTTATTTTTACCTTTGAGTTTGGGAATTTTGTACGGTTGACCCGTTTTCCAACGTTTTAATGACTGATGACTTGCGTTCTGAAAATAATGAAATATGACTCATTATGACATGTCATAGTGCGCAAAATTACACATGAGGGTAGTATGAGACGGTTTTTCTTGTTCACGCTCTCGTAGGCGGAAACGTTATCTCTCTAGCTATCTCGCTCTCACTCAAATGAATGGTTGAAAATCTGGAGAAAAAAAAAGACAAGAAAAAATTACGTTAGAGAAGAGCTAGAGCAGCAGAGCTAGAGCCAGAGCGAGAACAAGCTAGAACAAGAGAGAAAACGAGCTAGAGCGAGATCGAGAGCGAGAACGAGCTAGAACGAGAGTGAGAACAAGCTAGAGCAAGAGAGAAATCGAGCTAGAGCGAGAGCGAGAACGAATTAGAGCGAGAGCTAGAGCAAGCTAGAGCTAGAGAGAAAACGAGCTAGAGCGAGAGCGAGAACGAGCTAGAGCGAGAACAAGCTGGAGCAAGAAAGAAAATGAACTAGAGCAAGAGTGAGAACGAGCTAGAGCAAGAGCGAGAACTAGAGAGCTAGAGTTAGAACAAGAATGAGAGTACGATGCCCTCACGGTAATTTGGACAGGATGCAGAGTACGGAAAGAGTCATATGTCATTAATTTCAAAACATGGGTCAAATGACATCGATGAGCGTGAAAATGAGTCTTCTGTGCAAATTTCCCTTTGAGTTTTTACTAATACTGACTTTTGGTCCTGATATAATAGAATCGTAAGTATAACCCTAAAGATCGTTGACAAGTCCATTTAATATTATTTAATATTATTTATATACTTACATGGTAGAAATAGTTATTTTCACAATGTTTTAAAAAGGTGAAATGTAGCATAAAAAATAATAAAAAATCTCGCTCCCCACCCTTCTCTTTTAGGTTTCTTAACCAACTCTCTAAACAAAAATAATATTTGTTTGTTGCAAATTTAATATTCCTACAATATAATTTTTATTCTTATATATTATTTTAAATGCTATAGTTTTATTGTTAAGATGTAAGTGACTTTGTCAATTTAAGTATAGCTTAGTACACAAGACATCTACTACCATTTCAAATGTTGATAGTCTAATGTCCACCTCTACACTCATGGAATAAAAAAAAAAGACATCAATAGCTTTTTTGATATATTGAAAGTTTAAATCTCTATCCCACAACTATAATCTTATACGTTAAAAATAAGGTACAATACTTTAGGCATATAATAGGCTATCATTAAAACACAACAGGTACATTGGGCATATTAGCCCACCTATTCTATCCTAATATTCATCTACCCAACATTTATGGCATGGGAAATACTGATACCATCTTTTTTGTGTACTATAAGGTTGTCCTTTTTTTAGCTTTGTTATTGGTTTTTCCTTTTTCCTTTTGTTTTCCAATTCAACAACTATAGAGAGGAGGATTCAATTAATTTCAACCTTACGAAAGATAATAGATGTCTTGCTATGAGTGAAATTATTACACCCGAGTCCTAACACGAGAATTGGAAAAAACCATCAAGATATCCTGTACTATAGGCTCAACAACCTTCGAATAAGGGATGTCCTGGCTTGAGTGCTCGACCCAAATCAAGTTGACCCCACCATATTGACGGCTTTGTAAACCACGAAGATTATATTGTCTAAGTCACTAAGTGGTCTAAGATCTCAAGAAATCAGCAAGATCAGCAGCCAAATAGGCAACGTGATTCATGGAAAAAACGATGATAAAATAGGCGAGTTAAGCACCCCTAAACCCTAGACGAATAACCCTTTGTAAATAAGTAGAGAGACCTCACACACAAGGTATGCTACATAACCCTAAAATTTCTTAGCTTAACACAAACTCTAGTCCCAATTAGGCAACATAGTGTGTTTGCCTAGTATCACACTTGTGTACAATCTTCTCTATTTTACAGGCATTGTTTTGTCTCATTCATCAATCAAAATTGAACCAACCGTAACGATTCAACTATATTCTACTAGACCAAATTTATGCATCAACATGCTTTATTCACTTAGTTATGTTTAGATTAACTAATTTGGTTATTGAATTATGTGGTACGGTTTAACTACTCCAATAAAATTATTTTGGCCCATTTTATTATTAGTGAAATATGTGACACTTTCAACCATACATATATATAAAAGAGCCAGCTACAAATAAGTTAAAAGATTCATCTTTTGAGTTGTAAATTCCCATGGCTTTGCAATGCAATAAACACAGATTTTTATTCTTAGGGCTATAGCAATTTACTTTCCTTAAAAAGTACAAAAAAGAACTGATGAGATCAAAATCCTATTAGAAATTTACAAGAGGTCCTATCCTAAAAAATATTCTTATATCTGCCTATTATTTGTCTTTTTTTTTAAAAAAAAAAAAAAGAGAGAGAGAGAGAAATTGCCACCAAACCTTTTTGCATTTGTTTTCAAGTGGTAGCAGTAGAGAATTTGATCATATATATATATATATATATTATTTTAATAGAAAATGAACTTTTGTCCTAAAGAAAAATATTAAACATGTTGAAAAGAGGGAGGAGTGCCGGAGTGGAGATTTGACGGGGGGAGTGGTTACGTGGCAAGTGGTGGTTGAGCGAGACGCCACGTGGGGCAGATTGAGTTGGAGTAGCTAATGAGAAGAAGACACGTGGTGAGTGTGACAATTTTGGTTGTCGGTTATGGAAAGCATGTGAACACAACTCCAAAAAAAGAGGGAGTACACGCGTCAGAGTGGCCAAAGAGAAACGCGTAGTGCTGACGTAGACTTGACGGTTGGTGTTACGTAGACGTAGCGCGGTGACTCTACAAAATTCTAATGCTCACTTCCCACTCTCTCTCTCCCTCTCAACTAAAGAAAATTAGGCTAAATTAACGCCACCCATCTCCAAACTTTTAGTGGCTGTTTGGAGTATTGAGTGAGTTATAATATTCTGTGAAATTATATAATATTATTTAAAATATAGAATTGCTTAGTCTAAAATTATAATAGTCTATGTTTGGGGTGCAGAGTATTCTACAAGTTATTATAACCTATGCCTTGGGCTGTTTGGGAGACTGAGTGGGTTATAATAACATGAGTTATAATAACCTGTGGAATTATATAATATTATTTAAAATGCAGAGTTGTTTAGTCTGGGGGTTATAATAGTCTGTGTTAGGAGTGCAGAGTATTCCACTGGTTATTATAACTCACGCCCCAAACAGCCCTTTAGAGATTATTTGGGGCGTGGGTTATAATAATCTGTGGAATACTCTGCACCTCAAACACATACTATTATAACCTCAAACTAAATAACTTTGCATTTTAAACAATATTATATAATTATACAGATTATTATAACCCACAGATTATTATAACCCACTCAATGCCCCAAATAGCTCCTTACGTTTGTGTTAAATAGGTGTTTCAATTTTAAAAAGTATCTAATAAATTTCTGAACTTTCAATTTTGTGAATTATTAAATTTTAAAAAATATTTAATATGTGTCTAATATATTTTTTAACTTTTAATTTTGAGTCTAATAGGTCTTTAACATATTTGATATTCTTTAAAATTCACAAATTTATTAGATATAAAATTAAAATTTTACTTTATTATTAGGCGTAAAATTAAAAGTTCAGGGACCTGATTGACATTTAAAAGTTCAGGGATTTATTAGACACAAAATTAAAAGTTTAGAGACCTATTAAACATAGACATAAAAGTTTAGTGACTAAACTTGTAATTTAATTAAAAAATTAAGATAAAGCTAAGTTTTAATTTGGTCTCTTATGTGTTTATCTCGATAGTGAATATGAAAATTGGTTTGTGATAGACTTACATATATAACTGGATATATAGTGAGTTGGTAGAAAGTTACTTGGAAGAATTAGGCTACCAAAGAGAAGAAATTTTTTAATCTATGCTGACTTTTTTTTTCTCTTAAATGGTCTATTTTTTTTTTTTTTTTTAAGTTCAACAACATGTGAGGTGGGAAGATTTGAACCTCTAACCTATTGGTCGATGACATATACCTTAACCTCTCAATTTAGCAATTTTTCTTCAAAATTTTGTGTCAACTCAAACTTAAACAAATTGCATGTTTTTATTTAGATGTGATAGAAAGAGGAATTGAATAAGCATTTAATATAGGGTATTATATGAGAATGTTAAATTAGTTCACTGTATTAGAGTTAAAAATAAATAAAAAAAAGTTGTGAAAAAAATAGCATGAAAACCTTGCTGTACATCTTTAAAAATCAAAATTCTCAAAACCCACACCCTTTTTCTCTAGTAAAACCAAAAGCAAGGCTACAAAAAGAAACAAAACTCAACGCCTAACTTGAAAATTCATTAAAGTTGAAAATTTAATCTCTTATCGCCATCGTTTTTTGAATTAAAAGGAAAAAAAAAAAACTTGAAACTCTCAGAAGTAAAATGGTAGTTAAATTATTATTTTTTTTTTAAAAAAAACGAGTTATTTTGAAAAGAATATATAAGAGAATAGAAAAATAATGAGGAGAGAGAAGGTGATGGGAGTCAGCCAATAGAAAGTGGGCAATTGTTGTTTAGGTTGGTTCCACGTCGAAAAAAAGAAAAGAAAATAATAGTATTACGCAAGGTTTTAAATGTCGATGTCGACGGAAATGTCCAAGTCTCAATTTTATGGAAATGTCGATGGAAATATCGATAAAATGTCGATGTCGATGGATATTTCTGAAAAAATTTTAAAAACAAAAAATTCAAAAAAAATATTTAAATTAATAAATGAACATTTTACACTTTTTAAATGAGTTAAAATACTTGTTATAATATTATATTCACATTAAGTTACATTTTCTTACTATTTTTTTTAATATTTCATCAATTTTATACGATATAGTGGAAATGTCGATTCCCTCCTTATGTCGATGTCGAACCCATGGACATGTGAAAATATCAATGAAAATATCGACATGTCGACGGAAATTTAATATCATGGTATTACGTTGGTTAAATTTTACTTGGTCCCTTAAACTTTTAAATTTGTATCTAAAAAGTTTTTAAATTTTAAAAAATGTTTAATAAGTCTTTGAGTTTTTAATTTTATATATAATAGTTTCTTAAAATTTAAAAATGCCTAACAAATTTTTACATTTTCAATATTATATCTAATAGAACTCTAAACTTTCAAATATGTGTCTAGTAAGTTTGTGAATTTAAAAAAAAAATTTGAATAGGTCAATAACCTACTAGATACAAAATTAAAAATTAGAAGTCTATTGAACACCCAGTTAAAAGTTTAAAATTTTATTAGTTATTTTTTAAAATTTAGTGACCAAATAGACACAAATTTAAAGGTTCAAGACAAGGGACTATTAAATATTTTTTAAAAATTTAAGGGTAAACTTGCAATTTAAGTGATTACGTGTTAGTGTGAGTTGGAAATGGAAGGAATTGTGAGTGGCAGTGGGAGAAGAGTAAGAAACGAAGAATGGGAAATGGGATAAGAACACACGTGGACGACAACGGAAGTTTCTCCGCAAGTTTTGCTCTCTTTCCAGTCATCCCCCTCCCTCTCTCTCTCTCTCTCTTTCTCTCTCTCTTTCTCTCTCTCTCCCACACTTTTTTTTTCAAAAATATTTAATACTTTCTCTAATATAAAATTTTCAATTTTACCTTTAATATATTAATAACTCAATTTAATTGTTGATCCAAATCTAATTAAGTAGATAAGATACTAATTACCATTTCAAAAGTTGATTGTTTGATCTCCCTTTTTTTTAAAAAAAAACTTTCCATTGAACTCATTTCACAAAAAAAGTTTAAAATGTATTATTAAATTATTGTTTTATTAACGAATATGTAGACAATGTGACTCTATATATATGAATACAAGACCAATTAACAAATTTTTTTTTTCAAGTGTCATATCTACATGTCTGTATATTTTGAAAACAATAATTTCTTTTAGTTCAACAACACTTCGAGTGGAGAGATTCGAACATCTAATTTTTTTGTCGATTTTATATGTCTTAATCAAAAAATTTGTTAGTCGATTTTTCTTTTTTTTTTCTTTTTAGAAATAACCAACATGAGAATAATTTTCGTGTATTTAGTTTTTTTTTCTCTTTCCTATTTTCGTCAAAATAAAACAATATTTTCACTTCATTTCAACCTACTTACCTCCTTATTGTCAAACAAAAAAAAAGTCATTTTAAAAAATAAATTATCTATTTAATTACATAATTATAGAAAACTCTAATTGACCTCGAATATTTTATTACGTTAGAGATTAACGTTGGATATGCTAAATATTATTTTGTGAAAATATACATTAAAATAAAAATAAAGATTTAAACTTATGATTTTTTAGAAAAAATAAAAATATCTTAACATAAGTTAACCATATTAAATCACTATTGAAAAAGCTTGAAGGCTAATGAGTCATACTAAAACTCAAATTTGGGTGGATGCATGTACTAGCCAGTTATGCTAAAACTCAAATTTGGGTGGATGCATGTACTAGCCAGTTATTTTAATTGATTGATTTTTTTTAGTTCGAAACTTATTTGGAGTGGGAAATTCAAACTTCTAATTCTATTTATTAGGTATAATATATATATTTTTTTATAAAATACTAAACATAAATATATACAAATATATTAAAGAAAGTAGATAATATTTCTATAAAATAGAAATATATATCAATATTCAAATTAAATGTAAATACAATTAAGAATTTTTTTTAATAAAAAATAGTTAAAAGTTAAAATTAGATTATATTTCTAATAATATATTTAGAATAGAATATCATAAATATCTTAATATTTTGAATTTGAATATCTTAACTAATTAAACTATGTTTGAGCGAACTACAATTTTAGATTATTGATAATTTTTTTAAAAAAAAAAACTATATTTTAAAGATTCGGTAGAAAGAATTCCACCGTTTCGAAATCATAACCCTTGGATTCGGAATCAAGTTTGTTCTAAGCAGTTTGAAGGTCTGGAAATCATAAAACAGTGTTTGGGGTTCAGTCTTCTAAAGCCTAAAAATTAGAAAACAGTGTTTGGGATATGCTGTTAAAAAACGATGAGTTTTGAACACAGTGATCCAAACACCATTTTGAATTTGGATTCCAAAACTAGTCAAACCTAAAAGAATGGGCCAAACACCCCTTAAAAGTTCCTCATTATTAAACATATATATATATATATATATATATATATATATATATATATTCTTGGGGAATACTTCTATTCGCTTTCTGGCATCTTCACTCTTTCTATAGATCTATATATGTTAATATTCAACACGGAAGTGATTTCTTGTAATACCTTTATTCATCTTCGTAAAAAATAAAAAATAAAAAAAAAACTTTTATTCAATATATAAGAACAAAAGAAAGAAAAATAATCGATGTAGTCTTTACTTAGTTAAGTCTTTTAATTTCATCATGTTAAATACCAAGATCCTTTAGAAAGTTTGATAATCATTTAGATTTTTGTTTTTGAAAATTATATTTGTTTTTTTTTACCATTTCTTTACAACGATTTTCATTTTTTTAAAGAAAACATGTGAAATCTTAACCAAATTCCAAAAATAAAAATAAAAAAATATTTTTAAAAACTATTTTTTTTTTAATTTTCAAAACTTAGACTTAGATTTTAAAAAAATTTCTAAAAAGTAGACAAAAAAAATCATAAGTGGAAGTAGTATCAATTAGCTTAATTTTTGAAAAAAAAATTATCAAATGAGACCTAAATAACTCTCAAAGGGCATTAGTAAATTTATACTAAATTTATGCTCTTATGACATTTTATTGTTAAATTTAAACACTTTTTAACTTCAAAACTCTTGAATATACATACCTTATTCATCAATCATAAAAAATACTGTTATTTTTCACCCATATGATTTTTTTAAGCTCACCCATATGATTTTATAGTTGTTAATAATTTAAAAAGTCAACTTGAGCCTAGTTCAATCAATTAAGATATATACTCTCAATCAAGAGGTTAAAAAATTCAAATCTCCCTACTCCCATGTTGTTGAACTAAAGAAAAAAAACCATTTTAAACTTTTGCAATTAAAAAAAGGTTAAATTATAAAAAAAATACCCTAAACTCCTATTTAAAAAGTTAACGTGTTTGAATGCGGTTCTTTCAAACTTAATTTAGGTAAGCATCTTAGTCACTATCACGTCGTTTTAGGGCACCAACACGTCAATTTTTCATTCAACATTTTAACAGATTTCTACTCTAAAGATAGTTTTGAAACGTTTATGAAAGATTAAAGGTAATTATTGCAATTTTTAAACGAAGAGGGTATTTTTAAAATAATGGGTAAAGTTCATGTGTATTTTTCAAATTTAGCCTTAATTTTTTTTTTTTTAAAAAGAACATTAAAAGAAAAGGAAATTAGTAAATATGCAATATTAATGAGGTGGAAATTGGGTGAGCAAATTAAAGCGTAAGGAACACTCCACATTCCTCAAGACCCATACAAGAAAATTCGCCCATTCACTAGTACAGTCTAGTTCTTCCTTCTCATTTTCCTTTTTATATTTTTAAAAAAAAAAAAAAAAACAAAATTCCACTCCATTTTGTTTTGACTTAGAAATAGTCCCATAAAAAAAAACTCAGCCACCGCCATCACTCCCTCAGCTTCCAACTCTCTTCTCTTCAGTTGACCGACTTCACTTCCTCACCCACCAAAACCAAAACCAACTCCCCCTTCCTCTTTATAACCCCCTTTCCCTTCCCCATTCCCTCATAAAAACAAGAAACCTCTCAATTCTTTTCACAACCATGGCCTTAGAAGCTCTCAATTCCCCGACTTCCGCCCTCCACCGCGACCAAGTCCTCGATAGCAACTCGCTCGAGCCTTGGATCAAGCGATCCAAGCGCTCGAAGCGACCTCGGTTGGACTCCGAGGACGAGTACTTGGCCTTTTGCCTCCTCATGCTCGCCCACGATAGAATTCCTGCAGATTCTGCTGCAGCAGCAGATATCATGCCATCCCTATCTCCGCCTCACCCAGTGCCTAGTTTGAAGTTGGCTTATACTTGTAGTGTTTGTAATAAGGCGTTCTCTTCCTACCAAGCGCTTGGTGGTCATAAGGCTAGTCACAGAAAATCCGACGGCGGCGAGGCGGCGGCGACCACCACCGCCGTGTCTTCTTCTGTTGTTTCTACTACTACTACTGCTGGCGGCGGTAGGACTCACCAGTGTTCGATTTGTTTGAAGTGTTTTCCCACCGGCCAGGCCCTCGGCGGCCACAAGCGGCGGCACTACGACGGCGGCAGTGGTAATAATACTAATAACAGCAATAGTGCCGCCGCCGGTTCTGATGGTAACGGCTCCAGCTTCACGCAGACCCATCTCCGGGACTTCGACCTTAACGTGCCGGCGTTGCCGGAGTTCTGGCCGGGATTCCCCACAGGCGACCGACAGGAAAAAAGTCAAAGTCAAAGTCAAAGCCAAAGCCAGTACTCTGCGGAGCAGGAAGTGGAGAGTCCTCACCCGTTGAAGAAGCCAAGGCTTTTGATTCCGATGAAATGATTCCGATTCCGGCGACCCTAAATCCATTTTTTTTTGATCTTTTGTGGTTTGATTTATAATTCTGGGTTAGGATTATTGGGATTAATTTGTTACTGTACAAAGATCAGAATAGTTGGGTGTATTTGGAATTTTTAATTATTGAAGAGATATGATTATTTGATTTATTATAACTATTTTTCGATTTGATTAAGTCCAATTATGTCGTTGAACAGTTGAAAACTGTGTATTTGGTGGCTAAAGGAGTAGAGGTGTTAGAAGTTGACGTTTCTTTAACAAACTGTCGAAGCCACTCGTACGATGGTCGTAACTTGTAACATGATTAGATCCATTATTTTTGTTTAAATTTTTTTTTTTTAAAATTTGCCATTTTAAATTAATTGTTTTTTTAAACGAATTTTAAAATTATTGTTAACTAATGTACATTATTTTTGTAAATGTAATGTTTATTTTGTGTGTGTATTACAAGGCCTCTTTGTGATAGAAGAGGCTTAATTAAGATTGATGAACACTTCGTTAAATTATACAAATAATTAAGAACGGGTAGATCGAATATTAAAAGTAGCTAGTTGACATTTTTTTTACCCTATATTGGCAATCTTCAATTTGATATTCATTAAGGGACCAAACTAATGAGCATCTCTAGTTAGAAAAAAGTTAATTAATTCATAAATATTGCACAAAAGGTTTTCAATTAATTTCTATTTTATTGGACAAAAATTACACTTGTACTTTAGGATAGTACTAAATTTCAATAGGGCATTTTTATTGTCGGTAGAAGAAATCTAAAGAGGATGCTTTTTAAGTGATGGTAACTATTTTTAATAGGTTAATTTTCTATAGCAATAATTCATTGTGGGTAGGGTAGACTATATATTTCATTGATAGATATGTGAAGTGGATTTTTAATTGGACATTTGCAACTCGTTAAATTAAAATAAGATAGGTTACAAATTTAGTTCCTCTCAATTTTTATACTCATGTCTATTAACAACCTAAATTTTGTTTAACAAATCAATTGCATCTCTAAACTTTAGATTTCTTTTTTAGTTCAATAAATGTGGGGTGCGGATTGAATCTTCAACTATAAGGAAGGTATATAAATAAGTGTTACATCTACTGAATTATGCTCAGAATAACTTACTCTTTGAATTGAGACTTTATGTAGTCATTATCATTTGGAAGATTGTGTATCAAATAAATATCAATTGCTTTAGCACAATGTGGTAGACAAATGACATAAGAAAATAGATAGCTAGAATGGAAGTGATGTAGTCTATAAAGAAAATTGAAATGCTCTATCTCAAAATGATGGTATGCTACTTTATTTTGTCACTCTCTCGTAGGCATGTCACATCATCATTTAGTTAGCCGCATTAATATATTTCTTTTGAGTTCAACAATATGTGAAGTGGATAATTCAAACTTTTGATCTCTTAGTCGAGGTTGTATGATTTATGCCAATTAAACTATGCTCATGTTGACAATTAACTGTATTAATATTAAAGTCTACATAAAATCACAATTAAAAGTCTAATCAAGAATGTAACCAAAACTCTGTATAGCATCTTATATATCAAATAGATAGTACGATCAAACTTTAAGAAAATTTTGTTAGCTTCTTTTAAGAAAGCTTCTTAGATATTTTAATGATTAAAATTTTAGGGAAAAATTACTGGTGGTGGTCGGCAGTGAACGGCAGAAGAAGAAGAGAAAATAATAAGAAAAATGTTTTTTAATTAAAAATAAAAAATAAATGTCACGTAGCTTTCTATTAATAATTAACGAAAAAACTAACAGAGGGACCAAGAGTGAAACTAAATATAAAACTCAATGGTATATTTGTTGAGTTTGAAAATTCAGTCCAAAATCAAATGTAATGTAATCCAAACCTCACATATTAAAAATGTATTTTTTTTCTAAAATTTTAATAATTAAAATATAAGTTAATTTCAATTTAATCTATAAAATATAACTCAATGTCAAATTAACCGAGATGAGATGATAAAAATTATAATAAAAGATAAATTTTAACTTTTAAAAAATTTAAAAATAAAATATAAAAGAAAATAACAACAAAAATGAAATTATAAATTTAAAGCCACCCCCAAAAAATTGTCGGCTATTTTGAAGTCGAATGTGTAATTATGAGATCTAGAAAAAAACGCGGTTTAATTACTGACAATGGGCACGATTCGTTAACAACTCATGGACAGCAGAAAAGCAACGTGCACATTGCTTAACAATAACAAAACAACTACCAAATTCCGACTTTATATTTGCTCTAAAGTGTGAATTCCATTCTATTCATTAAAAAAAAATGAAACACATGAATTTTTTAAGGAATTGTTGATTTTTTTTAATCCATGCATTGTACCTCACTTGTTTAAAAATTCACGACTAGCTTTTGTTAGTGTCAAATTCTGGTCCTCAGATCGAATCCTCACATCTGTGCAGTGTTATGTCCGCCCGCTCCAGATGCTTAAGTCAGTGACGTGACTGGAGTATTTTTAGAGTTGAGTACAGTTTGAGATTGCATACCTCTTATGGGGTAGTTCCCTGTATTTATACTACTCTCCCTCAATGTGTGCACTGTATCAGCGTGATGGGACAACTATCTCACTTAGGAGTCCTCGATGGTCAGCGATTCATCAACTAGCTGATGATCGAGGTGTTACGTCCGCTTGGCTACATGGCTCCAAATCGTTCCGAGCATTTCAGTCTTAGCGAGTTCGAATGGGCCCAGACTCTTGAACCTTTTGTGGATCGACCCATGCAATGTCGCAGGTCAGCTCGTAACAACTTTTATACCAATTACTTATAATTACCTCACTTGAACTTTAAAAAATTTAATGTAAAATTTGTGTTTGATTGATTGGGGTTAATAGTAGAGTTCAAAAGCATAATTCAAAATAAAGGAGATTTATCAAAACTTTTTTAAAGGTGGTGAATTAAATAGGTTTACAATGCTTAAATATATAGGGATGAAACATGTAATTTAACAATTTGATATATTCGATTAATATTCAATAAAATATTATGAATAAGGATTTTTCTAGCTAACCCATCTTTGACTGTTCCTCAAAATATTAGAGAATTGAGCTAGACACTCGTTGATGTAGGATTCTAGTCACAAGTCCACATAAGCCTTCTAGTCGAGGTATTGGAATGATCTTGAGAAACTCACGTCAGTGTAGTATTATGTCCAACACGCTTTGATGCTTAATTTAGGCTTAGATCGAAGTGATATTGTGTACTTTGGTAGTAGAATGGATCCCAATATCTATAACATTCTCCATTGTTTCATGGCAGATCCGTACCTGACATGACAATAGCGATGTCAAGCTTAAGTGGCACGTGCTTCGGCTTGGTACTTATTGAATTTGATAGGCCTCTCCCCCTTCGAGCCCCCAAACCATATCTCCTTGGCTTCGGTGAGCTCAACGAGCCTCCTCATGGGGGCTCTTTGATGTGAGATCCACGTGACTCTGGACGAGGGACTACATGGATCACTACTACGTGGGTTATGATCCTACCTCTAACAATACTAATGAAAAATTTTCATAAGGATCAAAGATGGAGAGCATCTCTCAAAAATTTTATGTGTGTACTTTGATATCATCTCTCTAATAAAAACATAACAACTTCTTTAAATGATCATAAATAAATCTTTGTATGATAGAAGTCATACATTTAATGATTAGGGATCTAATAATTCATTATATTAAAATAAGTACATAGTTTATATCATAGGGGATATGGTGAGATCATTTTGAATTAAATTTTGAACTTGACTTTGTGAGGAAAAAATATACTGAAATTTGAACATGAACATTATCTTTATATATGCTAAGATTTCTATTACAGACAAATAACAATCATTTTGGGGTTTATTTGATGGGTGTGTGTGGAGACAAATCCATGTGGTTCATGTTCATCCATTCACATGTTTGGATGATCAAAGCATTAATTAATGGGCAGTTTTAAGTATAGTATGTCTGAAAAAAAATGTTTTTAGTTTACTGTTATTTAAACATTACATAGACACGTGTAATGCACGTGGTCAAAATTTTTTAAAATATATAAACTTTTATGGTAAAATTTAATTTTTAATGAATTTATTTTTCATTGCGGAAAAGTCATGAAAGAAATAGTGACTAAAACTATATATATCCTATTTTAGGTTAATTTGCAATAAATATGAAATAAATTGAATGTGGTTAAAAATCATTGGAGCATAATTTTTTATGGCAAAATATAATTTTTGAATTAATAGATTTTTCATGGAGTTTAAACTATAAATATTTAACATAACATTTAAAAGTAACGAATGAGATAAAAATGAAAAAGAACAGATATGGATAAAATTAAAATACATATGATGTAATTGAAATAAAAGTTGTAAACTAAAATTGATAAAGAAGTGACATAATATGATAACTTATTACCTTATTAGTGATTTTTAGTAGTTTTTTGAAAAGATTGATTTTTGAAAAAAAAGAAAGAAATTATAATATGATAGAAAATTGTTGCATTTTGGACTTGAATGGATGCCCTTAATCATTAGGCGGAGCACTTAAGATATTTAAGAAACCTACTTTTCTTTTTGGAAGAACATAATTATGTAAAATAATTTATATAAATTTAGTTATAGATGGTGAGACACAGTTTTGTACATTTTGAAAGGCAGCAAGTAATGGATGAATGTAGTTAGAATAAAAGGTTTGTCGGTGCATTGTGATAAATATTAAAATTGGTGAAAAATATATATATTTAATTCATAAATCATTATTAAGGTTTTGTTAAAAATTAAAAAAAAATATATGCATGCTTAAAAAATATAAACTTCTCCCTTCAAAATTTTGTTCCTCTCATTTACTAACTATTTTTTTTTGGTTCTTTTTTATTTGTCTCTCCTACTTTTATATTTAAAAGCTTTTTTCCTAGAACTTTTTCTTTCATTATCTGTATTTTCTTATCTTTAAATTTTTTATCCCGCTTTTTAATTTTGTTTCTCTCTTTAAAATTTTCTCTTTAAAACTTTTGTCTCTCTTTTTGTATTTAAAGTTTTTTCCAACTTTTTTCTCTCCAAAACTTTTATTTCATTCTCTTTTTCCTTTATAAATTTTTGTACCGTTAAATTTTATAAACTTAATTCTCTAAAAGTACTTACAATTTTAAAAAGAAATTTGATGACTTGGTTTGTTCTCTATAAATTTATCTTCAAATTTTTTTTATTCCTAAATTTATTTCACTTTCAAAGTTTTGTCCCTCTAAAGTTTCTGTCATTTTCTCTTACTAACTATTTTTTATCTTCAAAATATTTGCCTCTTATTTCTCTAACTTTTCTCTCTCTAAAATGTGTCACTCCATCTATTTCTAACTTCCTTTTTATCTTAAAATTTTGTGTCTCATATCTCTAACTTTTCTCTCTATAAAATTTGTTCATTCTATTTTTTTTATTCAAACATTTTTGTCTGCACTCTTTTAACATTTTTTCTAAAATTTGTATACCTTTCTAACTTCTTTTCTCTCTAACTTTTTTCCTGTTTATCTAACTTTTGTTTCTCTCTCTACAAATCTTATCAATTACTTACTATATATTTCTCTCTAAAGTTTTTGTCCATCTCTAACTTTTTTTATCCTAAATTTTATGTTCTCCAAATTGTCATTTCTTACTAAAAAGATTTACATTTTTATTTGAGTTCTTGGGTTCTTTTTTAATTAAAATAGTTAAATAAATATATAATTTACGAAGAGATATTTGAACCACTTCTTTTATGTTATAGTCCCTACAAGATAAAACTTTGTGTGTGTGTGTGTTTTTTTTGTAACAAACTAAAACTACAATGCAACAATATTTCAAAAAACACACAAAAAAAAAAGAAAAAGAAAAAGAAAAGATACAATGCAATAAGCAAAACATAAATGTGCTCATAAATAAAATAAACAACTTACATTTTAATATTGAAGAAAGCATAAACCCCAATGTTTATGGCAAAAAATCATTTTTGATACAAGCATTCCAAATTCAAGATGCACCCAACAAATTGAGACTTATAATACATTCAAATTATTTACTATAATTTTAAATAACTAATTTTGTTGGGAATATAAGTGAATTCTATTTGAAACCAGATTTAAAATATTGAGGTCTAGAAATGTGTAATGCAACCTTTAAAAATTATGTTTACTTGAAGGAATTTATAATTTATCAAAAATTATTTTTACTTCAAGGAATTAATGTGGAATATAATGTAAATAACATTTGATGACATATGAAAAATAAAAAATGATAGATAGCAATACCTCTTCATCGACTAAAATAAGTTTATGAATTTTTAAGGCTTCATTGGAACGGTTCAATGTTTTCGTTTTGAAAAACACAAACTTTTAAGCATGGATAGTAGGAAATCACATTTTTAAGAATGTAAACATGAAATAATTTTTTTTTTTTTTTATACATGGATCACACCTACAGTGAATGAATACCAATTCAATGCATAACTATCTCCACTGGAACAGTCACATCCCGTCGGCATCAATTGCACCTATTGGACACTCAACAGACACTTCCACTCGAAAAGTCGCGTCCCATTAACAAAGGACAAAATAGGAATTTATTAAAATTATAAGGGCAAAAGAGGGAAGCAAAGATTCTCTTCCATAGCATCATTTATGTATAACTAGAAAACTTTTACGTGCCTTGCACGCTTAATATATTTTAACATTTTTTTTAAATTTTAAAAATTAAAAAATATAACTTTTTTAAAATTTTAAAACTTCTTATGACAGCCATTTTATCCATCATTCTAAAAGTTATTTGTTGAAATCTTTGTTAACCTAAAAAATTAATACGTGAGGTTTAAAAACAATTTTTTTTTCATTTAAAATTTTTTATTAAAATTTCAAGATTTAATGTAATTTGATTAATTTGTATTTGATATTGTAAATATTATTTGAAGTTTAATAAAAATAATGAATAAATCAATCATATCCTTATTAGGTGAAAGTTTAAATTTTAAAGTATATATAAAGAAAAAAAACGTCTAAAAATAATTCTCAATCATCTCACTTTTTAGTAAAGATAAAGATAAATTAATCAATTTTTCAAAAAAATTACCTCAATATTATTAATTAATTATAGAAATGATAATGATATTATAATAATTTTTATGTTATACAAACAATAATGTTACCCCAAAGTTGTTTTTATAATATAAAAATATTTCTAAATTTTGAAAAATATAATATCTTCTTAAAACCATTTTCAAATAGATTACTTAAAACAATTTTCAAATGTAAAAAGCTAATTTATAAAATAAATAAATCATAAAGGAAAGAATTAAGATCCAACATTATTCTTAAAAGTATATGGTTTAGACTACTAATCTTTATTGTTATTTTTTTGGCTAAGTTTTGTGTTTATATTAAATATATAAACTAAAAATAATAAGTTTTTAATATTCAATATTAATTTTAATCGGTTTTCTTAAAATATTAATTTTAAAGATATGTTTTACTGTTAATTAATATATTAAATATATTTATTTAAATAAATAATTCTTATTATGAAGAATAAAGAAAAAGAAAAGAAAGAAAATAGTAAGATTACCTCTTCATGAGTTTTAATACTTCTAAAAGTTTTCCTTTCTCAAGTTTGAGATACTTATCAATAAAACTTTTACAAATAGCACTTACTTTAAACTCAAATTATTTTATCTCAACAAAAAAAACCAAACTATTTTGGACATGTTCAAGATCTCGTATTAATATATAGTACTCCACGTACAATTTTACAAAGAAAGAATACAATTATGAAATATAATTTGTTTGAAAAACATGTTTCTTTTTTACATTTGCAATATGTGAGTCCCATTTTGATTGATTTTAAGATATGAAAAGTATATTTTAGACTAATTCGTATTATAATTTTAGAAATTAGTATTTAAAAAGGTTAACGTATCAAAATAAAAAAAAATATTTGATTTTCAAATTAATCATATTCAAAGTAAAAAAAAAAAAATACATGGTCCCTTCTTCCAAACTTAATAAAATAAAATTATTACAATAAATAACAAAATATATAGTATTTTGAACAAAAGTATAGGTATGATATTCATTTTGAACTTAAATATATTAAAATAGCACAAATATTTAATATTTTATTTTTAACTTAGTTATTTTAAAATTTCAAAGAATATATTTTTTTTATTAAAATGAATCGAACTTTAGATAATTCATTTCATTGTTTAGTTAGAAATTAAAATCTTAAATTAGGCAAAAAATATTATAACTTTTATTAAGCTAGGAAAACAAATCTTAAATTAAAATTTTAAAATTGATGAAAACAAGTCTTTATTAAAAATTTTGAAAAAAATGAGTGAACTTATTTTATTTATTTTAATTGAAATTGATACTTTAACAAAATTATAAAATATTCATAAAATAATATGACTTAAAATCTCAATTTTAGGATTGATGAGAATGAATCTATATTAATTAAATTTTGAACAAAAATAAATGTTGGAATCTAGTTCTAATTGTATAGTACAACAAAACTATAAAACAAATCTAGACTTCACAATTGCAGGTTAAACAACTATGCGCCCCAAACTAGGGATGGCAACAGGGATGCACTCCCCATTCCCGGTTTTGGGGAGTCAGGGTTGGAGTCGAGGAATCCCTGTTCGGGGATCGAGTCCCTACGGGGAAAATCTCCATTTTTTATTTTTATATTAGAAATTAATTAAAAATCAATAAATATATTAAAATTATATATACTTTTATGTTAAAGTAAGTATTGTTAATTGTTTTATTTATTTCAATAATTCATTTTAAAAAAATATTTAATATTTGGGAAAAAAATCATTTTTGACCATAAACTTGGCAGGTTGATCAATTTTAACCGTGAACTTCCAATTTCATCAATTTAAACCTCAAACTTGACAAATTGTATCAATTTTAACCCTAAACTTCCAATTTAATCAATTTAAACCTCAAACTTGAATAAGTGTATCAATTTACACCCTCAGTTAAGTTTCTATTTCAATCTTCGTTAGAAATGTTTCTCACATATTTGTTATTTTTAAAAAATAAAATAAAATTTTTTAAGAAAATTGGAGTAGACTTCAAAGCATTACTTTTTTTAACTTCTTATCTTCCTTGATTCTACTGCTTTTTTCATTTCATTAATTCAGGGCTTTTCAAATTTAAGGTAGTATTCTATTCGATCCATCGACTTTTAATAGAAACAAAGCTTATTTTTACCATATTTTTCCTTAATGGAGAACTCTCATTCTAGAATCGGTAGCCAATATTGATTTTTTAAAAAAAAAATTTATAGTCGACCTCGAGCCCGATTTGTCCTCCATCTGCTGCAACGAACATATGGCTTTCAGAATCGCCCTCGTTGGAATTTTTATCCCCTTCCTCTCCAGAATCAATGTCATTTTAATCCTCCATAAGACTGTTGATAGAGCCAACAAGGTCGGCTACGACCAGTTCATTGTGTTCATGGGCGTCAATCTGTCCACCACCCCTTTCACTGTTCTCTCCTGCATTTTAGTCGAGCTCAAACTCCTCACCAGCGAAGTCGACGAAACTGCCATGGTCGTCGATGCCTTCAATGACTTCACTATCTGAATCTTCTTCACACTCGTTGTCGCTAGTATCGACACCAAAAGCCATGAGAACATAAGAGTCCATTTATTTTTGTGTGAGTCCTACTTTTGAGAGTCGAGTTCGTGATTTTCATGATGGTGGCAACTTGATCTGGAATGATTTAGTTATTTTTTTGGTATTTTTTTAAAAAAATAATAAAAAAGTACATATTATAGAGCAACACGTGGCTTTGGGTATGTGTAGAAAACCTTTCTAATGGTGATTGAAAGCGAAATTTAACGAGGGTGTAAATTGGTACATTGTGACGACCGACACCTTCAGGTATTAATTAAAATTTTAATTTTGGGATTTAATGTAATTGTGGGACCAATTTCATGTTTGTGTGGTGTATTGAGGTTAATTTTAGAGGGTTGCATAATTGTGAAATCTGAGAATTTGAAGAAGAAAGAAATTAATTGGTTTGGGGGCATTTTTGTTAATTAGGTGACCAAGCTCAAGCCCAAGGAGAAGCCAAGCTCAATTATCCCTCTCTATTATTTTATACTGCACGCAACCCTAGGTCAAGCCAAGCCTTCAAGCCAGGCCTTTAAGCCATCATCTTTTCCAAACTTCTTCTTTTTCCCTTGTTTTTTTCGACAGCCCTCTTGCAGAAGTAAAAATTTCCAGTAGTTGCTGCCACTCCCACGCTACAGCAGACTGCTGTGCACCGCCGTCCCCGCCGTCCCGCAGCCACCACGTGGATCTCAACCGCCAAACAGAGCCGCGAACCAATGCCACGAACCACCGTCCGATCTACTGCAGACAGCGAACCGCAGCTTCGCCACACGCCCGAATGCCGATTCGCCGCACTCCGTGCCTCCTCCGTGCACAACCGCACCCCCGAACGTTGCCGCCGACAAAGAAACCCAAACACCTTCGCTGCTGCAGATTGATTTTTTTGGCGATTTTCGGTACTGCACAGCACCGTTTTGGCCCCGTTTTCACTTGGGTAAGCTTATTCTCGCTGTATTCTTATGGTTTTCAAATGGTAGATATAGTTTTGGACATTGTTTTGTTGTTTTGAAGGTTGACTCATTGATTTTGGGCTCTATTTTGGAATACCCATTGTAGGTGGAGGTTGGTTTGACAAAAATCGAATCAAACCATCATCTATTTGGCAAGGTTCGGTTCTGTTTTGGGGTAGAAATTGAGGTAAGATTCTCATTCTAAAATCAAGCAAATCCTTGAGTATATGTTGGGCTTCAATTATAAGATTTGGATTGTGTTGGAATTTTTTTTTTTATTATCTCCTAATTCTTTTACTAAGTTTGGGAGGTAGTTGGACTTTAGGATGATTATGAAATATGAGTTTCTTAGGGATAGGTGGAGTTATTAAACCAACATCTTAGGGTGATTTTTTTTATAATTGGAGTTGAAGGCTATGAATGTCATGCATGATCTTGTGGGAATTTTTGTAGGCTTGCCAAAAGATTTTTGAAATAGGAGTTTGAGGATTTTTCTTGAGCATTGGCCAAGGTAAGGGACTTTATGCCAGTATGCTTAAATGCAAGTTAGGAACTGAATTAAAAAAAAATAAAAATAAAAACTTAATTACATTTGAAATGAAAAGTTTTTATAAAAGTTTTATTATGATTTTTGGTGAACCTTAAAATGCTTTATTGTATATGAAAATGGATTTTCACTTGTTGATTGCCAATTATTCTTTTGAATGTGATGCGTGGGTTATGGTTTATGATTTATGAGAATGTTGCCTTGTGATGCATCATGGAATGAAAATTTAAAATGCTTTGGGACCTCATGCATACATGTATATTTTCATGATAGAATGATTTCGAAGGCTGTGGCAATTATCCCCTAAATTATAGATGTACATCTAATTGAAAAGGAACTTGAAAAGGCTAATTGAAAAGGTTAAATGGAAAGGAAATGTTAGGTTGGGTTAATTGTCCACATTAAGCCGAAGAGAAAAGTTAAAGAAATATTTCCACTATGAAAATGTTTTTAGGTCCCACTAGAGGAAAAAGTTTTAAAAAATCACTTTGTACGTGTTTGCATATCCTGACCCCGATAGTGAGGTCACTTACTGAGTATTTTTAATACTCACCATTTTTCAAAATGTTTTTCTTTTCAGGTAAAGTCAAAGGCATTCTGGGCGAATGACAAGATAGTTGTTGCAAGAGGCCATGGGTGACCTATAGAAGTTTTTCTTCCGCAATTTATTCAGTTTTAGCATTTTTAGAATATCTTTTTAGTAGACGTGTTATGAAAATTAACTCAATTGTTAAATGTTTTTAGTTTATTCTTATGCTTTAAATTTAAAGGGATCATGAGGTAAAGGTTTTTGGTTGTTTTTTTTAAAGGTTTATTTCTTTTTGAAAATTATCTAAGTTTGATTTTTATTTCATTAGCATGCATTCAGTAACGCCCCTAGAAAGTCTAATAGGAAAAGTATGGTCATTACATACAATTCAAGTTTTAGGTTTAAATTGATGAAATTGAAAGTTTAGGGTTGAAATTGATACAATCTGTCAAGTTTGAGGTTTAAATTTATGAAATTGAAAGTTCAAAGTTAAAATTGATATAACCTGCCAAGTTTATGGTCAAAATTGATTTTTTCCTTAATATTTTTATTTAATTTAATATAAATTATTGTATTATGAATTATATATAATAAAAACTAATGAAATTATTTTTTTTTAAAAAAGAAAAAAAATAGAAACTAAAAAATAGATACAAAATGTAAAGGATTTTAATATATATATAATGTTATTAATAACATAATATAATTTATTAATAATAATGTTGTAATAAGTAATTATAATATATATTATATATTTTTAAAAATCAATAAAAAACTTATTCGGGGCGGGGATACTTTCCCCGTTCCTGACCACGGACTCGAAAAGGATTTTCAGTTTGACCTCCATACTTGGTCAAATCGGAGATTCTCTGTCCCATTCGGGACAAGGTCCCGTGAGACGACCCCTCGAGTATTTTTACCATCCTTACCCCAAACACATACCTCATAACTTTAGACGAAACAACTGTACACTTCAAACACAGATTAAATAACTCCCCACATTAAACAACTCCAAGTTAAATAACTCCCCTTAAGTTTTTAGTTTTCTATTGTTTTAGATGCAAGGTTGTTACTAACAACTGTTTAAAACAAATTTAAAATCTTAGCTAAAATTAGAAAATTAATTAATAAAGAAAGCCTGACTATGATATTATTCAATTTAGTCTTTAATATTTTAAAAATTAAAATTTTACCTTTATTATATTAATTTTTTTAAAATAACCTTTTAATAAAAGTTGTTGAATCATTAAACCATTATTTTATTGATATATTTGGCCATGTGAAAATGTCACTTGAATACGCCAACTAGAAAGAAATAAATTTTGTTAATTGGAGGTGGAGTTTTGTGTCTCAAATAGTATTGAAGAAGATGTAGATGTGGACGTGCCTAAATATGTTAATAAAATCATTATCAGTAATCATAAATAAACTTTTTATTAACAAATGTTAATGTAACACCTGAGTTCAAGAGGAGTACATGAATGAACCGAGACCACATTCAAATAGAGAGATCCTGAGACTATGCAAGACATGACTAAAAGAGGCTTAAAAGAATTGATAGTTACTACCTATATCAACAATGTGCACCTTCCTTTTCGGTGGCTCAATCATAGAAACTTCAAAGTTAAGTGTGCTTGGCTTGGAGCAATCTTAGTTGGGTGACTTCTTGGAAATTTTCCTACGAAGCATGTGAGTGAAGACAAAGCATCCTAAAAGGACTCGTGTTGGTTTGTGGAGATAATCTGAAAATGCAGAGTCCGTCAGGTGCCAAATTGAAATTCTGAATCTTGAACTTGGGGGGTGTTACAATTAACAACTTTTTTTTTATAAAAAAATCTATTTGCACATAAATTTCAATAAAGAAAGAGAAATGAGACACGTGCAAATGAATTTAATTTGTATTAATTTGAATGTAGTGGAGTACAATCTCTAATTTGTTCCTCTGATTCTTTCTCTCAAATGTACATCTGTCTTGAGGGTTTTGCAGCTTGTTCTCGAATGTAGATTTGTCTCGAGGGCTTTACAGCTTGTTCTCGAACATGGATTTATTTCTGGGCTTTACAGCTTGTTCTTGAATGTAGATTTGTCTCGAGGGCTTCACAGCTTGTTCTCGAATGTGGATTTGTTTCGAGAACTTTACAGTTTTTTCTTGAATGTAGATTTGTCTCGAGGGCTTCACAGCTTGTTCTTGATCTTCCAAGTCTTTTAGTCTTCAAGGGTCTGGTTCAGAGAGTGTTTGATCTTCAAAAGTTTAGGGAGTCTTTTGGTCCTTGTTTCTGAATTCTCTCTAAGTTCTCTAGAGAATTTCAACTTATGAACTTTCAAAATGGAGGAGGGAGCTCTCTATTTACAGAGTTCCCCAGGTGGGCTTGGTCTTGTCAGTCGGACTGGTCCTGGTTGACTTTGGGCTTAACCTTTGGACTGGGTTTAGCTAAATTTAGGGCCTAGCCTTTTGGACTTTCGTCTAAAATTAGCCCAAATTTCACATAACCCAATTGTATATTGAGATTCGTCATAATTTAATTTAAGAATCCTTGCTAATTTAATTAATCCCTAATTAAATATAGGAATCCTTGCTAATTTAATTAATCCCTAATTAAATATAATTTCGTCATCAATGTTAGATAATGACGTGACAATTTCTGATTGGCCAAAATTTCTATTCGAACACAATTGAAAATTTTTAACACACTGAAGGTAATTTTGAAATATTTTAAAAATTCAAAATCAAATTGAAAATTTACTTTTAAAAAAGGATTATTTGGTATATTTAACTTAAAAAAGAAAGACATATTTTACACGAGACAAATTAAAGGCTCAAAACGCTGTGTCGTCTTTGGTGGTGAAATGCCAACATGAAAACCAATGAGACGACATAAAAAAATCGTTGGTAATAGAAATTGTTAAAATTATCTTTTTGATAGATTATTTTCGTGTGGGTGAAGGAAAATGCCATTTTTAAATGATATAATGTTAATTAATAAATTCATTCTTTCAATTATTCTTAAAATAAACATGTAATCAACTGTTAATTTGGTGGAATTTACACGTTAGTCATATGCCAAGAAATTTGGGATTTGGATTAATTTGGAGACTAATTTATGTACCCTTTGTATAAGGCAATATCTTGGTTGGAAAATTCTAGAGTCCCAAAATCATCAACTTCACGTAATACTAAGACTTTTATGCACATTTATCATATTTAAACATGTAATTTTGTTCAAATAGAGTATTCATATGTTAGGATCACATGTCCACATTTAAGAATCAATATTTCAAAAAAAATTCACTCTATTTTTCATCTCAAAATACCTGAAAGAAGCCTTATAGCTCTGAGTATATTTATGAGTTTAGTTGGGTTAAGGGACTTACTTTTAGACTCGACCCAATTATTTGAATTGAAAAATTGTCCATAACAAATATTTGCTAAATGATGAACTCTATCGATTCAATCCACCTATAAACTATTTAGTTTAGTTTTGATTGGTTCGAATTAAGAAACTAAATAGTAAAAACATTTGTCTTAAAATATCTATTTACTTATTTTCAATCATTGATCTAAAATTGGCAACTTAATATCATTAGTTTTTTAATTATTAATTCTAAGTACTTCCATAATTATGTTTTTTAAAAAAAAGTCGGTGGCTAGTAAAAATCTAACAAATACATTAAAAATTATTGAAATGAAATCAATACATGGAATCTGAAGTAAAAGATATATCTTTTTTAATTAATAATATGTTCAACTTGATTTGGTTCAATCAGAATTATTTTGGAAGAGTTCATAACTAATCCAACTCATATAGCTTCAATTTTATTTGAATATACTCTAACCAAATGAAAAATTATAATCTAACCTAACTCAAACAGTTTGAGGTGTTGGAACTCAGTCAAAATTTCTGATCATCAATTTTTTTAAGTTCATACTTATTGCTTACTCTTAAAGCTTCTTCGTGAATCTATTAAATTTTTTGTCGAACCAAAAAATCAAAATAGGAAATTTTCTATATTGTGTCACGATGCAAGTAGTTTTGCTTACAATAATACTCTTTGGTGTGCACATTGCTCATTTTAGGATTATGCTAGTACCACCACAACGCACACAAATCGTACATGCTAATAACTTTTTAAGTTTGATTTAGTGTGTGTATAGTATAGTGCATGCCTTTTGGAAAAAAAAGTGTTTTTAGTGAAATACTTATTATTTAAGCATTTTTGGAAAAAAAAAAAAAGTTAAATGCTTCATTCAAAAGTATTTTAGGTATATTTAATCTATTTTTAGAATTTATCAAACCACTTTTTAATTACAAAATTAAATGAAAAAGTGTTTTAATTGATAAAATGACCTATCTAAAATTTTGACCAAATACTACATATTTTGAAAAAAGCATATTAAATCATCATAAACACCTTCAAAGACATGTCAAACAGCTCCCCTCCCACTAGGCTTGATTGACTTTTCTTAGGTCTCACGATTAGTGCAAATTAGTGCAAACCGGAAAAAGTTCAGAATTTTTTAAATAAATAAATAAATAAATAAATAAAAATATATATATATATATATATATAGCACGAATTCATAAATCATAATTATATTATTTAATCCATTTCAAATATTATATTCAAGAAAATAATAAATTCTGATAATTGAAGGCAAACACTTCAAATTGATGTAGTCATGTAGCTAGGTATTTAATAATATAACTCATCATGAACTCAAAAAAAAAAAATAAATTATATAACTCATCATTAAGGCAGTTTCAAGGTTCTGTCCAAAAAATAAAAAATTAAATAAATAAAAAACCCAAAAACGATCATTATGTAAAGTTATCTTTGACATACATACATACATCCATACATATATATTGTGAAATAAAATTATGTTTGACAATTATTTTTATTTAATAAAACTTAAATATTTTAAATAACCTATGTAAAAAAATGATAAATCTTATTGAAAGTTTAGTCCAATTTCAAAAACTAAAAAAATTTACGTCTATGTGCTTAAAATTTTGCTAAGATATCAAAAACATTTATAAAAAAAGACAAAAAAAGATCATTACTAAAATTGTTTTCTTAAGTATGATTATTAGACGAACTTTTTAAAGTTTTATACTTTTGAAATTATAAGTTATTTCATAGCTTACTATTGCTTATAATTTTTAACTAAACTATATATATTTAATACTTAAACTTTGAGAATGGTATTTATTTCAACCTTTGAACTTAAAAAAAAAATATTACGCCTATAAACTTTGAAAAAAATGCTTTAGTATGGATCCTACCATTAATATACCATTAATACTGACATGCTATTTAATAAATGTTAGCTGATTTAGCATAACTCGGTAGGTAGATGATGGAAATTTTGTTTATACAATGGTAGTATGGGTATTACTCCCATTCATTACCAGCCACATTAACATCATTTAAAAATAATGTGTAGTCCAATAACACTAAAAAATTATTTGTAAAGCATAATTCAAAGCGTAAATAGAGGGACTACGTACTACACAGGAGTACTAAAAAGTTTTTTCCATGGAAGGCATACACAAGTGGGCAACTAAATAGACAACTAGATGGGTTTAACCAACCTAGTCAATTGAATCCACAAATCTCATTGCCTAACTATGAAATACATGAGAGCGCATAGAGTATTGACCCGTAAAACTACATTGTCCAATTCTAATAAATGTGATTGACCTTAATTCTTAAAATTTCAAGTCTTGTTATTTTGTTTTAAATAATGATAGACTTTTCTATGAGTTTTTGTGTATGGTAGTGCCTCATTCTTTAATTTTAGCAAGAATACTAACGAATGGTGGAAGTCTAATATAATCCATAAAATTTATTCAAATGGGCTCCTCCAAAACAATTTTCCTTTTAAAATGTTTGTTAGTTTTGTTAGGGTACTTTGGTTGACTAAGTTCACTAAGAGATAGAGATAGAGATTCCAATTTGGCTGGCTAATTATAATTATGACCAAGAAGACTTAGAAAATAAAAAAGGAACTAAAAAAAAAAAAAAAGACTTAGAAAATGAGGGGTTTGGAAGTTTCCTTTGGGGTTTTGGCCAATTTAATTAATTCAAGTGGTGGAAGGCCAAAGCCATCATAATAACACCATTTTTTTTTCTTGTGGACGTTGACATTACCATTTCTATCAATTTTCAAGATCTTTATCCAATGCATGGTAATTAATAACACTTATCCAATGACTTTTCTAACCCAATTAATGACATAACCAATCTCTTTTATCTAACAATCTAGAATCATATGTTTAATTTTCTTTTTATTTTTTAAAAATTAATTTAAGAATTATACTAAATTAATAGATAAATTATTTGAAAAATGGTCCCAACCATTTTGGTTAAAACACCCTACCAGCAATAACAATGTAACGATCTATAACCTATGTGACTGAGTCGTTTCAATAATTATTGAACATTTAAGAAGAATCAATAACAAATTCATTTTTCTCAAATTTGTAGAGAAATTAACATTTTAATTTTCAGTGTCAATCTAAGCATAGATCAACTAGTTAAGACCAATGTTCGAAATGTCGATATCGATGGAAATGTCAAGGTCCATATTATATGGAAATGTCGATGGCAATGAAAATTTGTATGAAAATTTTTGAAAAATTTATAGAAATTGTGGAAATTGATGAAAATAGTTTGAATTAATCAATGAAACTTTAATTGTAGCTTAATTAGACTATGATGGACCATTTTTAATCATCATATCTAAAAACTAAGATAATATTTAGATGTAAATTTTAATGAAAATGTCGATATGAGCATGAATTTTAGAAAAATATGAAAATTGATTAAAATTATTTGAATTATTTCATGAAATTTTAATTGTGGCTTAATTATACTATAATTGACCATTTTTAACCATCATAATATTTATATTAAAATTGATGGAAATTTTGTGAATTATTTGATGAGACTTTAATTGTGGCTCAATTATACTATAATTGACCATTTTTAATCATTATATTTAAAAAATATAAGTTATATATATATATTGGACCAAACCATAGATACCGTATTTGGATCAAGTAATTTTTATTTTTATCCCATAATTATTTCTTGTAAATGAAAGCCTTTTTTTAAATTAAAAAAAAACTAAAATTGTTTGTTAATTTAAATCAAACATTTTTTTTAAGAAAAGAGTTTGTTAAAAAAAATTGTTTATCTATTTTATTTTATTTTTTCTTAAAATATCCTTTAACTACTTTTTATCCTAAGGTTTTATTCTTCTCTCTCAAATATATCTCTCTTTTTTTTCACCCTCTCCCCAATCTCACGCCATTTTCTCTCCCACCTTCCCTTTTCTCTCATTCCCTTTTCTCCACTTTCTTGGTGATCTGGCTTTCTCTTTCATATACTGTCTCTCTAGGGTTTTCTTATTGAAGTCGGAGGTTGGGGAAAAGGAAGTTTTCTTTTGATTCTAGAGAGAAAATAAAAAAAAAAAAAAGGAGAAGAGAAGAATAAAAAGATTTTGAGAAAATCTTGTCACCATCAATACGTCAAACAGCTTGAGACAATCTCTTCCTCACTTCATTCGTAGGTAAGGTGCTAGGTTTTTTTTGTGTGTTTGTTATTTTAATTGGGCCAAAATAGGTTTTAATTTTGCCTTTGTATGTTCTAGTTCTAATTTATGTGTTTGTTATTTTAATTTGGCCTCTGTACGTGTTTGGTTTTAATTTGGCTTTTGTATGTTCTAATTTGTGTGTTTGTTATTTTAATTTGGCCAAAATAGGTTTTAATTTAACGTGATTTGTATGTTTGTTATTTTAATTGGGCTAAAATAGGTTTACATTCTAATTTGTATATATTTTTTAATGGCCACTGCATATTATGCAATGTTGTAATGGCCACCATATATTTTGATTTGGCCACTGTGTATTTTGATTTGACAATTAATTTGATCATTGCATTATTTTAATTTGGCTACTGCAGATGTTTGTCTGACCACTGTATGCTAGTATTTGGTCACTACATATGTTTATTTGACTACTGTATATTTTTAAATTGACACACATTGTTTTAATTGTCAATTTACATAACATGTTTGTTAAGTCTGTCAATAATTAGATCATGAATTAGATCATATGATGTTTATTATTTAATTTGACCATAGTATGTAGGTTTTATTTATTTATTTTTCCTTTTCATAACATGTTGGTTCAAATTTTATTTTGCCATAACATATTTGTTGGTTTTGAATTTGATCATGATCATACCATATCTGCTATCTCAAATTTGCCCATGATGGTCTAATTTTGATTTGAACCATGATTGTAAAATTTAGAATTTCAAGATAAATTTAGGTTCAATTTAGAATTTCAAAATCAATTCAATTGGCTTTAATTGGAATTTCCAAGTAATTATCAATTTGGTTTTGATGTGAATTTCCAAATGAATTTGAAATTAGTTTTAATTTGGAATTTCTAATAAAATTTCAATATGTATTAATTTGACTTTGGCAACAAATTAATTTGGATATTCCAAATGATTTTTTTGTTTCCTTTTAATACTCTTAATTTGAAATGCTAAAATGAATTTCCAATTTGGTTTTAATTTTTTTTACAACAAATTAAATTAAATTTCTAAGTAGATTTCATATTTCTCTTTCAATGGTTTCACACCACTCATAATTGTTAGTTCATGTTTCATTTCTAAAATATGAATTAATAAATATGAGACATTTTAAAATAAGGAAAAATCTTTTTTTGTGCAAATAATTTTCAAGCTTGTTTAATAATTAGCATTCAACATTTGAACTTCTTGTTTGAAATAAAGAAATTGACAAAATTATTCCATTTAAAGAGAGTTTATTTTTAGGGTTGAGTAATATACCTTCGTGGAGTTCGACTCTCGTGCAGGTGTATGAAAATCCTCATTTCCTTTTTATTATTATATTTAAAAATAAATAAATAAAATCATGTAAATCTTTTGATGGAGTTGAGATAATAAAATTTCTTAAATTCTTCAGGTGAAAATTTTCTTTAAATAAAAGAAAATTCCAACATGATAAAAATTGATGAGTATATTCTCACTCACCATATCGACCCTTGCTTTATTGTTAAAGTTAATATAAGATCAAGTGAGACATTTGTTTTGTACAAAATTAGTATACTTTTTGTTTCTAAAATAAAGGACCATTTTGTGATAAGATAATTGGATAATATAAAATAAAATGTGATAACCATTTTTAACAGGTGTTGTAGGGTGCTACTACATTTTCTACGCACAATCGACTCCCGAACCTAACCTGGTTTATGTAGATCAATTTTAATATTTTAATTAGGTGTCCAATCACGCCTTCAAAATGGTTGGTGGTGACTCCCAAATTCTTTTAATTAAAGAAGACCCTTAAAAGAGGACGTCGGCCGCTCCGCATTGCGATCACGTTGCGACACAAATAATTGAGTTTAATTTGGTCAAATTGGGTCATATGGAATTTGGATCAAAGTTAAACATAGCATAAATCCAAATGGTTAGCCCAAAGCCAACAAAGCCCAAGTCCAATAGTTGGACCCAAAAGTCATTAAGGCCCAAGCTCATGGAAAGCTCTACAAATAGAAGAGTTGTCCTTCATTTGATAGGTTCATAGATTAAACTTTCTAGAGAACTCAGAGAGAATTCCAAGCAAAGAATGTCAGAAAGATTTCTTAAGTGCAAGAAAGACTTCTTAAGTGCTAAACACTCATTTAAGTCCTTAGGTGCTAAACACTCCTTGAAGATTAAAGACTCTTCAAGACTTGAAGACTTGAAGGCTCTAAAGATTGATTGGAGCTTCAAGCTCGAGAACAAGCGCTTCAGCCCTTGAGTGGAACATACATACAAGAGAAGAATCAAAGGATCATACTTTGAGATTGTACCACAACCACTCAAATCAATACAAACCTAAGTTAATTCCACGTGTCTTATTTCTTTTGAAATTACGTGTGAACAATGTCGATATCAGCATAATTTTCTAAAAAAAGTATAGAAAACATAAAAATTAGTTGAATGAATAAATAAGAGTTTCATCATCTTAAAGAAAAAAATTGGCAAGTAAGTCATAATTGACTATTTTTAGTTATCATGAAATGTTAGTATAAGATAAGAAAATTGTAAAAAAAAAAAATTATATATATATATTCTCTCTCTTTTTCTAATTTTATTTTTGTGTATTATTGGCCAATGCATTTTTAAAGAAAAAAAATAAAAATAAAGTTTATTATTAAATTAAAGAAATGTGGGTATGCTCGATTGTCTAAAGTCATAAACAATTTATATATTAGTCTAATTGAACTAACTTGTGTAAGCCAAAATCATTTAAGGTGAATTGATTGGAGTGAGAAATGACATTGTAAATCAAATTTGAACAACATTTGAAGGATAAAATTTATTATTATTATTATTAATTTTGTGTTGAGCCTGAATAAAATACTATAAACTCTTTATAATTGTTTTATATTTATTTTAATACATATTATATGTTTTATTATATTATATGTACTACATTTTATTTTTACTAAAAAACAAGAAATAAGAAACAGTTATCAAATGCATGTCTGTTTCTGTTTATTTTTTTAAAAGAAACAAGAAACAGAAATGTTATCAAACATGTTTATGTTTTTAGTTTTTAAAAAACAAGAAACGGAAATAGGAAATAGGAAACGAGAAACGAGAACGTTATCAAACGGGTCCTAAATAGCTGACAAAGTTTTTAATTAATTATAAATAGTAAATTAATTAATTATCCAAAATGAATTAAAAAGCATTTATCAACAATAGTTTGTATGGAATCGAAAGTTTGGATTACAAAATGTTTTGTCATTTCACTTCCCCAAGAAGTTAAAGTAATGTTTTTTTAATTATAATTAAGATTATAATATGAAATCAAACTTGTAAATTAACTTAATATTTATTAAAGTTGAAAAGTTCACCATATAACAAAAAGCTAGCCATAAATTATTTAGAATTTGAAATAAACAAAGTAATAAAAAAAAATAATGGGTTACAATTAGGTACAAATAACTTTTAAAAAAATAAAAATATTAAAATACCTATATATATTTTTTAATTAATATATTAAATAAAAAAAAATATAACCTATATTCATTAAGAATGTGGTATGAGATAATGCAAGTTAGATTCAATGAATGAAACATGAAAAACTAGAATGTAAAAGATTTGCCTCAATGTAAATCAATTAATTATAAAATTAATGTTTTTATTTAATTATAGAATATGAAAGTTTTTGAAATGTCAAAAGTTATATAATTCTTTCATTTCTTTCAACTCTAAATTTATCTCTTCCACCCATTTCCACAACAATTTGAAAGTTTCATTTCAAGAAAATTAAGAAAACAATTATTAAAGAAATCAAAATATATTTTAATAATAATTAAGAAAATAGTTAAGATTTTGATGGAGTGAATGATAAAACATGGAAAAATTAGAAATACATAAATTAATTTAGATATCATTTCTTTTCAAAAGATCGAAAAATTAGGCATCATTTCTATCATTAAAAAAAATCCTATTTATATATAAACCACAACTAACTTGAGATATTGCAAACATTTTTTATATTTTAGGTTTTTTTTTTTATGATTACACTAATAGTCAATAATAAAATAAATTAAAAATTTTGTAATATAGAAGAAATAGATGAACTCTTTATAAATTTAAATTTAAAGTATTTTTTTTAATGATTACACTAGTATTTATTAATTTGTAATATTGAACAAATTGATGAACCCTTTATAAATTTAAAGTACATTATTAATTTTGTTAGATAGATTTTTTTTAATGAATATAATTATTTTTTTTATTATAATACAAAATAAAGAAAAAAATATATAACGTGCATTGCACGTGGTAATAAACTAATTTAATTAGAAGCAAATCTATACTATTTAAATGGCGCTTGAGGGGAGAAACTTTTGATTTTCCCTTCTACCCCTTTTTAATTTAAAGACTTCTGATTTTGATCTTCTTAATTTAAAGATTTTTCATTCTACCTTCAATTTGAATAAAGGTTGGTCTGTAATTTGAATAAAGGTTCTAAAATCTCTACAATCTCCAATCTTCCAACTAACTAATGCATATTTGAATTATTTGAATAATAAAATGATAAATTAAACATATTTGATGAATAATAAAATGATAAATTAAACATATTTGAATAACAAAATGATAAAAATCTAATATTAAACATATTTGAATGATAAAATGATATAATAATACTTATATCAACTCTTCCAACTAACTAATGCATATTTGAATAATTTGAATAATAAAATGATACAACAATACATATTTATTTATTAATATTAAACAATATTTACTGCATATTTTTTTTTTAAAAATAAACTAATATTTAAAAAAAAATTTAATGCATATTTAAAAATTTAAGAACAAAAACTTTAAAAAAATTTTGAACAATTGTTTTTTGAGAATATGAAATTAAAATAATACTGAAGTACTTTATTTAAAAATAAAGATAACAAAATATTAGATTCTGATCTATTGTGATTAATATACATAAATTAAATCTCATACATCATCAGTTTATATATAGTACATTCCATAACTAAATTCTTCCTTGTCTTCTAAAGTGATTCTAAAAACCATGTAAGGGAGAAATTTTTATTTCCTCCACTTTCATTTGATGGCTATGGCTATATAAGGCTTCAATAAACCAAATCATTTTCAAGGATTAAGCAATTTATTATTGAAGAGACTTATGTAGAGGTCGACAAATGAATGGGCTCACCCTCCAATTGTTTTTGCAAATGGCAGATGTTATGGGTAAAATTAGACCAATAAGAGCAGACTGACTGAAAGGCTACAATAAAAGGTCAAAAGAGGAAAAGAAGCCCAATACAAAGTCAAAATGGACCAAAATCGAAAGAGGACCGGCCTAGGACGTGAAAAGGATGAAGAAACGGGCTTGGGCTTGCCCAAGCTCATGGTCGCCCAAGGCCGACCACATGGCAAGGCCCTCATTTGGGTATTGCCTTGATCCCTTATGGCATGTGTACCCCCAGTCCAGCCTCGTTTGGTCCTTTCGTTCCCAATCGAAGACGAAAACCTACGAAAAGCCTAGGAAGGAAGGTATTTAGGCTCGCTCTAGAGGGGAGAGCAAGGTAAGTTCATTTCAGCCTCCAAAACTCTCATAGAACTCCCAAATATTCTCTAAACTCTCTCTAACTTAAGCATCAAAGCCTGTGTGGCATACATAGTCGGGTGAAATTCATGGGTAAAATTTAATAAAAATAAAGCTTAACTCTTAGTGCAAGTATACATTGTCGATGCAAGTAATAAGGAAAATATGCCAAGTTATAGAATCCCAAGGGAATGGACACTACAAAATTAATGTGTAACGAGATTGTGAACAATAACAACTTTAGTAGCCAAAATTCTAAAAACACAAATATTTTAGGTGTTTATGGTGAATAACGAACTACAATAAAGAAATACGAAAACTGATGCAAGATCACTCATGAGAGTGAGGGGATTCAAGTTCATTCCTACCCGTTGGTAAGATTGCCAACCAATTGCCACAAAAATTAGACATTTTATAGAAACGTGGTAAACAGAATCAACTCCCATTCAATTTTGATTCAAAACTTTTCGAAGACTAAGTGATTGGACCTAGATGTCTATGGCCAATTGTACTTAGGTAGTTTGAGATCCCATTCTTTGTTTTGAAGGGCCCTTCCTATGTGTAGGATTGTGTTTGGCTTATGTCTAAGCTCTTTGCCTCATTGCTTTTACGAAATTCGTCTTCTTCTAACCCTTTTGGTATTAGATTGGACTTAAAATCAACCCAAGTTGATCATTCAAGGGTTTCAATAAATAAAATAAAATCAATAAAAACAAACCACGTTTAAGCTAATGTTGATTGCTTCTGGGTTTATTGGCTATGCATCCTTACTTTAGGGCATTCATGTTCTTGAATCCCTATGGAGGGTTTAGCTCATGATTAAGTAGAAAAACATAACTGAATTACAGGTAAACGCCATGAAAACAATAAATGAAAAATAGCTCTTAACGAATCTAAGAAGTATAAAACAGTATGTAAAAGAAAAATAGTCAAAAAAACTTAATGAATACTCTTATATAAGTGAAGGATAAAACAGTACAATGAAGAACTACAAGAATAGAATATAAGAACTAGATGAGAATTGTCCTACTTGATAAAACAGAAAGGAAAAATACAAACTACAACTACTTTTAAGCTAACTTGATTTCAATCGTTAGTCAATTTCCCTTCTTCTCTCTCGAGTTAGGGGAGATCTTCACAACCCAAGGTTGAGCCAAGGATTGGACTTTGGGCTTCCTCAAGAACAAAACTAAAAACAAAGTGCAGAACAAAAAAACAGTTTAATGGAGAAGAAAACAACAAGATGAAGATAGAAAAAATGCAAAAGAATGAGTTCTCTTCCAATTAGGAAATTTTGTCTTTTTGTCTGTTTTTTCTTCCTTTTTATAGACAAAGGCGGCTAGAGTTTTTTCACACTCCATATACGGTTTGATGTATGAAATATTTGCTTGATTTAAGGAGAAATAAATGCTAGAATATTCCAAATTTGTCAAATCTCAAAAATTCCATTTTCCTGTCTTCCTTGTTTGATTGCTATAACAATTCATCAGCAATCCTGTGGTAATCGTGCTTTTTCATCAAAACTGCAGCCAAAAATACTTTATTAGTGCAAATTTTTTCTTTTCCTTTCATTTATTGATTTTAACTTACTTTGAAAGATTCATGCTGCTTTTCTTGGAATTAAATGATTTTATAAAAAGAATTACTAATAAATCCAAGCATAACCTCTATTTATGAGCTAAATAATTCTTAATTATGAGAATTATCACTATACCACATCGGTGTCCAAGTTTTTCTTGTCTTGCAGGTCGCGTTTGTCGCAACGTCATCGCGGCACAAAGCTGCGCAAAGCGGCCGACATCCTAACTAGGCGTCTCTTTCAAGATAAAAGGTTTAGAGTCGCACCAATCATCATAGGGTGTGATTGGTCACCCATTTTAGAGGAAAAGGGAACCAGAAATTAGGCCCGGGAGTTGATTGAGTGTAGGGAAGGTGTTAGCACCCCTACAACACCTGTTTTAGAAAAACGGTTACCACATTTTATTTCAAAATTATCCTTTTATTTATTAGTCCAAAGAAAAATATTTTTATGCTTTATTTTGAATGTCCCAAGTTTTATTTCAAACTTTTATTACCAAAATGCAATTATGAGAAATTGGAAGGTTCTTATTTCATAAATCCAATTTTAAAAGGGGCAAACTTGTTTTATTTCAAACTTTTGTTGCCAAAATGCAATTTTGAGAAATTGGAAGGTTTTTATTTCAGAAATCCAATTTTAAAAGGGGCAAACTTGTTTTATTTCAAACTTTTGTTGCCAAAATGCAATTTTGAGAAAGTTTCAATGAGATTAAATAAAATTTGACTAATTGGGCAGTTCCCAGGTAGAGGTGTTCCCTTTGGTCAGCTTAAATACCTCGGCCTAAACAGAACGTTGAGTCCCACATAATCAAATTTTATTCCAAATTTATTAATTAGTTATAACTTGAGAGCTCATTTAGAAAATCTAAGTTAGAACCAAATTAAAACTTCATTTTAGTTGGAATCAAATTAGAAATAAATCAATTGAAATCAAAATTGTATTTAGAAATTTCCAAATCAAATTCAAATGAAATCATCAAATTGCAAAAATTAAGCAATGTGCAATTTAAGCAATTTGGAATTTAAACAAATTAAGCAATTTTGCAAATTAATCAAAATGAAAAAATCAAATAGCAAAATTTAAGCAATTTGCAAATTAAGCAAATTAAGCAATTTGCAATTTAATTCAAATCAAAATGAAGAAATCAAATAGCAAAATTTAAGCAATTTACAAATTAAACAAATTAAGCAATTTGCAATTTAATTCAAATCAAAATGAAACAATCAATTTCCTATTCAAATCAAATAGCAAATTAAGCGATATGCCATAAATCAATTTGCAAATTAAACCACAAACCATGAGTCAATTTACAAATTAAACAACATGCTAATTGGTCAATTGGAATTTAATCAACAAGTCATGGGTTAAATTGCAATTTAACAACATGCTATTGGTCAATTCAAAGATAATCCATCAAATAATTATGATTAATTCAAAATACACAACAATTCAATAGCTAATTGAAACAACACCAACAAATCAAGGTGTTAATTGAAATCTTAAATAGCAATTTAAGACTAATTGAAATTTAAACAACAATTATGGTTAATTGAAATTCAAATAACAATTAAGATTAATTGAAAATCAAACTAACAATGGAAATATTAAAGTGAAATCAATAATGGTTCAATTGAAATTCCCTCACAAGTTAGGAGAAAATTGGGGATTGAGCACCAAAAAGAGAGGGTCAAAATGGAAGTTAAAGAGAAAAAGCTTCTCTCCCTTCACCCACACCCACTCATTCTCTTACATTCTTATTCTTTTACGTGGGTGTTCAATTTTCTAGCCGAAAATGCACATTGGAGGGCGTCGGATTTGTCAAGCTTGTGTCCACGTCCTGGGTGTCGCCGGAAGTCGTGGGTATTGCGTCGGAGTTGGTTTGTCCGTGTTACTGGAGGTGCACGTCGTTTCGTCGGAGTGTGGATCTCGAGCTTAGATCCGTCGGGTTACCGTCGAAGGCTCGTCGGAGCTTGGGTTCACTAGAGAGCTTGCTTAAATCGTGATAAGTCCAGGAAATTTGTAGATCTAACGATTCTTCAATTTCTCCAAGCTCCACTTTGATTTCTCCAACCAAGATTTACTTTTTCTTCTTCCTCTTTCCTCTGTGATTTCTTCAACTCTCCTCTGTGATTTCTTCAACTCTCTCACCTCCCTCTCTAATCAATCTCCTTTGGTCTCTCTAGTTCCCTTTTTTAAAACCATCAAACTTACTAAAAAAATATCAATTTTTTAGTCACAAATCCTCTTTTTGAGGAAGAACATGGACGTGCAACTACCTATTCTTGTGGGAAAGAAGAAGACTAAGTTTACGAAGAAGAAGAAGAAGAAGAAGAAAAGTGATAGCTAAAACGTAAAAATTTAAAATAAATAAAAAAAATAAAAAAAATTAATAAACGAAAATGAATATATAAACAAAAATAAAAATCAAAGCAAAACAAATAAAATTAAAATACAATCTAATCTAATCTAATCTAAAATGATAAAAATAAAACACAAAAACTTTAAATAAAGCTTAAAATAATAATAATAATAATAAAATAAATAAAAAGAAAAAGATATATATAACACAAACCAAAAATGAAAGTCAAATCAAATTATAAAATTTATTGAACCAAATACGGTATCTACAGCGTTCTTCCCCACAAACAGCGCCAGGTCGGCCTTGGCCATCAGTCTCCTCATGGGCGAGAAGCTGGTCAGCCGCCTTCTTTCATGTATTCCAATATGGGATCCATCCAGGAAGAATCTTCTCCGACTGACAATTTGAGAGGTACACCTCCATGACCCTCCCTCTTGAGAAAATCTTAATGGAAATTCGCCATTTGAATTTGATGAAATTCCATGGCAAGCTGAGGACTCCTTTTGGAAAGAGAGACAAGGACAAGTATTGCTTCTTTCACAGAGATCACGACCATGCAACTCACGACTGTTATCAGTTACGAGATGAGATCAAAACCCTAATCAAAGAAGGGTATCTGAACGAGTACGTGAGGGATGATTCAAGGCTGAAGCCGACCGGATGAAGAACCCCCACGAGAGATCAAGTAACGAGTAGGAAGCACACATTGGCAAGGCCGAGGTCGACCACACCCCTATGGACCACTAGGGGGCTTTTCTCTGTGTATTTCTGATCGAGTGAACTTTGGGTGAAAAAAAGTAAATAAATACGTTCAACCCCAGTGCAAGTGCACACTGTCGATGCAAGTAATAAAACATGAGCATTCCTGAATATCAATCCCACAGAAAACGATGTAACAAAAATATTATAGAGCAAAATGTCAGGAGAATTGCAACTTGGAAACTAAAAATTGTAAAAACAAGGTTGAGATGGTGTGTTTGGTAAAAATGAAATAATTGCATAATCTAATTGCAATTTAAAGTGACAAAAATGTAAGTAAGGAAAACAAACATTGTAGAATAAAAAATTGCAAGATTGAATAGAAAACTAAACATACTTGATAAAAGAAATAAAAATTGCAAAAGAAATTCTTTAGAGAAATGAAGGGCTCAAGAATGTCATTGCCCTAAGTTGTAATTGCAATTCCAACTTATTCTACATTCAATTGTAAACTAAAATTACTACTCCTATTCATCTTGAAATTAGGGTTTAAGAGACTAAGTGAGTGACCTATATGTCTATAGTCCCTCTATCTTAGGTAACTTTGGCTCAATAATTTCTTAGGTTTTGGAGTCTTTGATCCCTATGTCTAAGGTAAGGAAATGGCTTATGTCTAAGCTCTTGTCTCCATCACTTGTGCGAAATCCGCATATCACTAACCCCGTCGGTATTAGATCTAAGCTTGAGTTGCTACTCTAGTTGATCAATCTAGGATCTCAACAAAATTTTATTCAACACAAGCAAACAATTGAGAAGTAGGCTTGGTCTTTGTTGGAATTTTGGCTACAATTACTTCTTAGGAAATTCACATCCACGAACCCCTAAGAAGTTTAGCTCATATTTAACTCACAAAATTCAAAACAATTTCTAGGAACAAAATCCATATTGGAAAAGAAATTACTTAAGGCTAGTCTTATTGCAACTAAGAACAAAGGAAATTGAAAGAACTTGCTGTCCAATTGGAATTTAGTTTAAAAGCAAGTACTGTAATAGACAATGAAAATTTTCATCCCAACACACCCATGAGCAATGGAAGAGAAGTTTCAAAGAAATAAAGCTCAAATTAACTTCTGGACAAAAATCCATGAACAGGAAACCTTCAATTGAGATGAAATTTCACTCTTATTCCTTCTCAAATCGAACCCGACCGAATTACAAACTATATGGAAAGCAACAATTGCAATTTACAACCAACTTATATTAAACAGAAAACGAAATTAAAAATAAAGAAATTACAAAAAATTGGATTCAATGTTCATAAGTTCTTCCTCACTCTCCAATCGATTCAATTCTCTCACTTGTTCTTAGAAAAAAAATTGAATCTTAACAATCAAGGTGATGCTTGAATCGGACTGGAATTTTCGAGGAAGCTAAACAAAACGAAAACCTTCGAATGGAAGTAAAACAGAGGAATCGAAAAACTGGAGAAAACCCACGAAGAATTATGCTGAAATTCGCCCTAAAAAATCACCGCCGTTTTACACTCATCTTCTCTCCTTTTGTAGGCCTTCATTAGGGTTGAATAATGCCCAGAATTCGTGCTCAAAATCCCAAAAATCGTACAACAAATGAAGATTTCCGTATAAGGGTCGAATGCATATTTTTTCCTTTTTTGAATTTTTTTCTGTTGCTCAAGAATTGCAACTTGATCTTGCAATTTCGGTTCTACAATTTCCATAATTCCTGCACACAAATTTAGTTTTTAAGATTCTCACCCTAATTGCCTTTATTCTTCTTTCTTCCTAATTTTTAAGATTCTTTTAGCTATTTCCCAATGATTTTAAGACAAAACAAGAATATTTTAAGTAATTGAGAGTTAAATAAGCCTTAATAATAGGACTTATCAACTTCTCCTCTAGTTAGGATTGCTTTTGTCAACTTCTGTAAGTTCATGTAAGATTCAAATTTTATTAGCAATAAAATTATATTTTTCAAGCTACAAATTTGTGTCACTCAAGCATGAGTTCAACCAAAACTCTTACTTGAGAGAGGGCCACTAAGGGGATATGTCTCCTTATTAAACAAGAAGCAAAGAAGCTACTTAGGAGATATACCTCTCTATGAAACAAAAGGCAATGAAACTACTAAAGAGAATGCCTCTCTAATTGAACAAAAGGCAGAAGCTACACAAAATGAGCCAGAAAAGAGATGGTTGGCCTGAGTCAAGCTAGCTTGAGCCTGAACTAGCTCCGTCCTGGGAACACTGGTCTATTTAAGAGATGAGATCTTCTTAGCCATGGTCATGGCAGACATAGTGAACCGACCAAAAGCCAAAAGAAAAAACAATGAGAAAGTCAGTTGTAAAGAAGCAAGTGAAAGATAAAAATAAGACAGGTAGAGAATGAAATACTTACATGGCGCAACGCACGAACTCCTTAAACAACAGCCCCCCAGGATCTTCCATTCTGAAACCTGGAGGATGATCATGACCAACACCCTTCCAAAGCTCAAAACTTCACCCCAACATATAAATCTCATTATTTACTGTAGAGTAATCTTCAGGAAAAATGAAAGTGGGAAGATTATAAGTAATATCCTCCTCAAGAGAGGAAGAAATACTCTTTCTGGTGTGGCGAGTACTAACACCGAAAGGTCGAGGAGGAAGGTTTGAAGTCTCAAAGGCAGAAGCACCTCCCCATCTGAGCTAGACCATCTAGATTTACCAGCCCTCAAGGGTCTAGCTCCCCAGTGGCTTTTTCTTCTTTTGTCTTTGAACTTTGAACAACGAAGTAAATCGTGGAGGCATATCTGAAAAAAAAATAACAAAACAACAAAATCGTGAATTATAAAAAACACACGAGACAGAAGCTGAAGCAGAGAGACCGAGGCCGACCAGGGTGCCAGAGGTCAACCCCTTTGGCTGTGGCTGAGCTCTCTCCAGCATAGAAACTAAAGAACAATCTGAATTTAAATCCAACCTTCAAAAAGAGGGGCTAGAGCAAAACCGATTTCGACTATATTTCTTGACTCACAAGGAAAAGACCAAGACGAGCTGGAGCTTCCAAACTCCTCATAGCTCTCACAAATGCTCGAGCAGCAGCAGGACAACGAAACTCGGGAGGAACTGAAAAGGAGAAAGTATAGTGTGGTTGGATAAAGGTTTATAAAAGCAGTTTCCAAAAAGAGAGGGAGAATAAAGAGAGCAACTCACCATAATCCACAAACTGAGGAAAATGCATAGGTGGAATTTTGGGATTCACGACCTAACTAATTGATAATTCTCATTCATGAGAATTATTTGACCCTTAAACTTAGTTATGCTTGTAATTTTATTCATATTATTTGATGAAAAATAGAAAAGTAGTTGAATTTCATCACATTATTATTGGAAGACCCTTAAATTAAATGAGTTGAGAAAAGAGAACAAAAGTATAATGAAACTCACACGTAATGTTTTGGTGCAGATTTTTTGCGGAATGCAACAACATTGTAATTGTTATGCAATTGCAATTTTGACAGATTTAGAAACTAAGGAAGAACATAAATTAAGGGATTTCGGGAAGAAAACTGCCCACGATTTCAGCTAGATTTTGAGCTGTAATTATCCATCAACCAAGAGGGAAACCCTAGCATGAAGTCCCTATATATTTTGGAGAAGAATGCCGTGAGAGAGAGCTTGTTTTTGGAGAAGAAATTTGTTTCTGATTTTGGGTTTTATTACCGTTTGTAGTTTTTATTTTCATTTTTTTGGTTGTTGTTCTATCGTATTTTCTTCTACAATTCAGTTCCTAAACTCTCCATTAATCTCATCACAACGAAAGTTGATGGTGATTAAGAACGATTCCTTGTTCAATTAAGCCGAGAGCAATGAGTTTTTAGTGTAATCGTATTTTTATTAAAGTTTTCCAAGTTTTGTAATTCTGCTATTTTTTCTTTAACCTTGAAGTAGCTACTGTTTTGTAATTCTCCTTGTTAGCATTTTATTAAAGTTAGAAATCCTTTTGATTTTTGAATCCAAAACCTTCCTTCAGCAAAGTAGTTTTCTTGTATACAAGTTTAATTTGTAACAGTTCTTTAGATTATCGTCACTTCTCTTTTATACCAATGAATTCCTTCAATTTAATCTTACTGTTTTTTGTTAGTATAATTATGAAGAGCTAAATTTCCTTAGGGATTCAAGCTTGTGAATGCTCTAGAAGAAAGATGTAAAGCTCGATAGCAAAAACAATCTAGCTAACACTTGAACTATTGTTTTCTTTTGGCGAGTTCAATGTTGGGTAAACCCTAGTTGGCCATCTAGTGTTGCTTGCTAAGCTATAACTTAATATCGAAAGGGTTAAGAGAAGCGGATGTCGCAAAAGCAATGGAGGAAAAGGCTTAGACATAAGTCCTGAAACATTGACCCTAGATATAGGGAGAGACTCCAAAACCACTAGAGTTGTGCTCGAACATATCTAAGTCAGATTAGCCATAGAAATATAGATTTAATCACTTAGCCTCCTAAAGGTACTTTATAAAAGGTCGAATAGGAGTTGAATTCGGTTTACTTAGTTTCTCAAGTTAGCTACGATTGCAATTGCCTTCTTGTTGCATTTTCTTTCTAAAGGGGCATTAGCATCTTGAATCCCTTCATCATTCCCATTGATTTTTCGAACAATTTTCCTTTAGCCAAAGCACCTCACAAACCTTTTTATACCCACAATTACTTAGTTGCAATTTGTCAATGATTTTGTGTCATCTTAATAAATTTTATTAAAATCGTTCCCTTGGGTACGATACTCTGGAGTACTTCCAGTTTCTTATTACTTCGATCATGTGCATTTGTATGTAACACTGATCACTAATTCCCACTCACAAAAAATCATTTATTTTTCCATCCATGAACCGAACTTGGTTCATCAATCAGTTTACCACAAGAGGAACTCAGATAATAAAATAAGCGACCAAAAGAGGGATTATGGCTTAAAATGTAGAGAGACATAAAAACATATGGTGTGAGTGGACTACCATCGCCATATGTTGTCCATAATACATAACAGCCTATGAGATGACTCCAACCGTTTGGGACAAGCTAAGTGGGAGCCAATCCAACCAACATCAAAAAAGTTTGCAAAAATAAAGGCAAGGGAAGACAAACTCCAAATTTAACATAGCAGAATAAAAAGCAACATCTCCAAGAAGAGCGTCTCGATGTGATCATCAGGTCTAGGAACCCTCAATTGTACATCGAAGGGAATATCATACTTGACCACAGTTGCTCAAGATGAGCCTCGGTCACCAAGGATTATATAGCCTTGGAATATATAGAAGGCTCGGTGAAAAGATGATCAGAAGATGAATGAGCCTCATAAGAACTGGTACTAAGAGACTCATCATCAAAGGAATGAAGGGAATAATAAAATCAAACCCACAACGGAAGCGTTGGAATCATCTTTGATTTATTTAGAATTAAACTAAAATACAATGGTTAACCAATAAATACCTTTCTATATTACGGTGAATATTCTGGAGGGTCTTTTTATCCTTGTGCTCCAACTCCAATGAGGTTGAATTTCAAGACTTCCACAAAGTCTTCCTTGCTATGACTCAAACAAATGACCAAAAAGGTTTGTGGGAACCTTTTAGAAAATAGAATGAGAGAATGAGGGAAGAATTCTCTAGAATTTATTTCTCTTATTTGGAATGCACATAATGGTTCACCCCTAGGGTCCTATTTATAGTGGCCTAGAGCAAATAATTAAATAATATATTTTAATATATAATATATTAAAATATATTTATCTAACCAATTTAAATTTTATTAAAACCTTTTAAAATTTTCCTAAATCTATTTCTTAATTTGAATCTAATTCAAATTTAATAAATATCTTTTCTTTAATGTATCTTATTACATTAATAATTTCTTTTATATTTAATGTATCATATAATATATTTAATATATCAAATATATTAAATTTTAATTTGAACATTTCAAAATTTTCTCTAAACAAAATTGATCCCTATTTATTCATATGAGCTAGCAAGGGGACTTTATGAACCTACAGATTATAAGTTCAAATGATACAAAATTAATTAATTAAACTCTTTAATTAATCAATTTTCATTCATTAACTTCAGAGTCACTCTACTATAGACTTAGAGTTGCACTCTTATGCACTGTAGGACAAGTTGTGTCCATGAATATAATCACTACATGCAAGTCGATCCTTCACGAGTTGTTCGTAATTACAATTGGGTCAAAAGTCCGTTTTACCCCTGTAATTACATCTTGCACCTTAAGTACCACTAATCCTCTAATGAACAATTTGTTTATGATCAAACCATAAACTAAGTTCCTCTCGGGCCAGTGAGAGGGTGTGGCCATATTGTTCAAGTCCCGAAATCAGCACTGAAGGGAACTACTCATCTACTTATCCTATAAGGGAATGAGTGAATTCTATCTTGTGAGATTATGTTCCCAGCTCCTTATTTGGTCAAGTCTCCAAAATGGAAGGCATATTAAATCGACCACAAAAACTACTCTCATCCATGCAAATCAAAAGACAGGCCCTCATAGGAAATAGTTCATAACGCACTCAGGATTAAGATCGAGTCACATATGATCATCCTGATGAAATATTATTCTTCTCAATTAACTGATTTATAAAGAGAGATTATTTTGTGGTCCAATCTTATACAAACTCATTGTATAAGATACTCCCACTCACATGTCTTTACATAAACGATTTGGATCAAATCATTTGTAACTACTAGAAAGTAGGTTGTATCAATAGTGTTACTAGGATATGGCACCCAACCTTATCCATATACTATGACTCTTTAGGTTATTTCTTGAACATGATCTTCTCGTATGTCAACTACATACTATTCAAGATTACACTAATAACCTTGGATTTTTCATATAATGGATAATATTATATTGTAAATAAAATAATCAAAATTATTATTAATTATTAAATAAATTATTATTTACGAGACTTTAGGGCATAAATCTCAACAAGGAAGACTCCTCAACCTTAGGAGAAATATAAGAGCATTCACTCTCCATCTTGATAAATTAAAAAAAAATAAAATAAAAAGAGAAGAATGTGGAAGAGTAGTAGAGCAATAAGCTACCTTAAAGAGAGGAGGAGAAGATGAAAATGGTGTGAGAATATGAAGAAATGAACTCCTATTTATAGGAGAAGGATGAGAAAAAATTGAAGGGAGATTTTGATTTGAAATTCAAATTTTAAATTAAAAAAAAAAGGTCGATGGGCGTCGAGGCCAAAGAAGGGCTTGTGCACAGCAGGACCACTTGCGTGTGCCAGAGGCCGCACCAGGCCTCGACCCGACCAAGGCCAACTAGGCCAGTTCGTTCAAACCAACCTGGCACGACTGAATCGAACACATGTAAAACGTGTATGGATGCCTTTTTCTCCCCCAATTTTCACTCCATGGCTAATTTTCTCATTTCCTCTCATGGTAAGTTATAGTTGTTCTGAAAACCCTTACGAAAAGCGGAAAGCTACGAGGCTACTGAATAGCCAAGAATTTCCTCATGCAGCAGGTCCTGAAGCTACACGGCTACTAGATTGCCAAAATTTCCTCCTACAAGAGGTCGGGAAGTCCAGAATAATCCCTATGGGGTTTGATGGCAATCCCACTTAAATTTGAGGACGCCTTCGAATTTACATATTATCTCCAAGAAAATGACACATATCGCAACTCCAGAGGAGAGTCTTAAGCTCCAAGAAAGATCGAAATGTTCCCTACGGGGTCGGACGATAATCTTAGAGAGATCCAAGGTAAACCTTGGATCCCTAAATTTTCTCTAGGATGTGGACGGACAGAATATCTAGAGGAGAATCTTACCTACCAGAAAATACCAAAATGTTCCCTACGGGGTTAGACGGCAATCCTAGGGATTATCTGAGACGTAGAATAAGTGCCACAAAACCCTAAAATTCCTATGGGAAAATGGAGAAACTGATACTCTAAGAAGACTGAAATAACTCCATGGGGTTAAACAACCATAATAGGAAGAATTCGAGGCAGACCTCGAAATGTCACAAATGACTCCAAAATTTAATATGCTACTCCCAAGTTAGGCTCCATGCAATTATTTCACACGCTCCCAAGTTAGATTAATGTTATGGGTGAAATTAGACCAACAAGAACGGGCTGGCTGAAAGGCTACAATAAATAGCCAAACGATAAAAATAAGCCCAATACAAAGTCAAAATGAACCAAAACAGAAAGATGACCGGCCCAGGATGCGAAACGACGAAGAAACGAGCTTGGGCCAAAGCCTAAGCCCATGGTCGGCCACGACCTCGACCAAAGTCGACCACAAGGCAAGGCCTTCATTTGGGCCTTGTCTTGATCCCTCATGGCCCCTTGTACCCCCAGTCCAGCCTCGTTCGATCATTTCATTCCCAATCGAAGACCCCACGAAAACCCTAAGAAAGAAGGTATTTAAGCTCTCTCTAAAGGGGAGAGCAAGGTAAGCTCATTCCAGCCTTCAAAACTCTCATAGAACTCCCAAATATTCTCTAAACTCTCTTTGACTTAAGCATCGGAGCATGTGTGGCCTACACCACACCGGTATCCAGGTTTTTCTTATCTTGTAGACCCCGTTCTTCCTCCAAGAATATAAATTCACCGTCGTTGTCACACGGAGGTCATGTGAGATTTTTCCTTTCCAAAATTTGGGAACAACAACAAATAAAGAAAGTGACTGAATTAATGTAATTTACTACTTTTTATATGTTTTTGTAGTTTTTTTATGCAAATGGTAGAGAAAGAGAGTGATTTAATGTAATTTACGGTCTTTGTAGTTTTGTTTTTTTTTTTTTTTTTTTTTGGCAAATGGCACAGAGTAATTTACTATTTTGAAGTTTTCTTTTTCTCTTTTCAAATTTGCAAATACACACCAATTCATCTACTGATCCTTGGCATATTGAAGAGAGTAGAAAAGAAAACGATTGTAACTCTGGTTCGAAGGTAGAAGGAGAGGCAAAAAATTGTAGACAATGTGATATAATTGTATTATTTTCTTCTTTATTTTTATTTGTTTTAGTTTCCTTTTCCTTTTTTTTTTTTTTTTGTTTTGGATAAATTGGAGTCTACTAGGCTAGGATTTATGAAGGACTAATCACAGTTTTGCATTTTTTCTTATTTATGTAATTTATTATATTTAAATATAATTACTAATAGTTATTAAAAAATGTAATGTCATTGTAATTTCCAATATTATAGTAACAATTAATATTCATATTCTAAAATTTATTTTATTTGATGGAAAATTGAATTATCTATCTTGCAATTTTATGATAAAAAATAAACTCAATACTTCTTAATTTATTATTATTAAAGTTTGAAATAAAAAATAATATTTTTGTTTAAATTAATTTCTTAATTGATCTTCTTGATTCATTGAACTTTTGTAAACAAAAATAAATTGACTAATAGATCTCTTTGAAACTTCTTTCATAGATTTGAAGAGTTCTAAAATTGAGAACCACATATCTAATTAATGATTCCCTTAAATTTGGAAAGATCATTACAAAAAATAAGTTTTCAATTACTAGATAATTAATACGATTTTTTTAAAAAAAAATAATATTTTGTTTTAAATTACAGTTTGAAATCAAGTGGGTGATCAAATGATGCAAATCGAAATAAAAAATAATATTTTGGTTTAAATTAAAGTTTGAAATTAAACTTTTGTAAACAAAAATAAATTAACCAATAGATCTTGAAACTTCTTTAATAGATTTAAAGAGTTTTACAATTGAGAACCATTGTCTAATTAATAATTGTCTTGAATTCGAAAAGTTCATTGTATAAAAAAAAATTTCAATTACTAGATAATATGAAATTTTAAAAAAATAGGAAAAAATAATATTTTAGTTTAAATTAAAGTTTGAAAATAAGTGGGTAATCAAATGATGCTAATCAAAATAAAAAATAAGATTAATGTGTAATTCTTCCTTTTCCATATGTGTAAGGCCCTACATTCAACTTTTATTTGTACATTGCATTTTCAACATTATGAAAGATGTGCAACGCACATAGTATCAAACTAGTATGTATTATATAGTTTAAACCTAAAATCAATGGTTGCCAAAGTTAATAGGTTAAAAAAATTATTTGTGATTGAGCTACACTCACTTTGGCACTGTCACCTTGAATTAGTTGGTTAAAATAAAGATTAAATATTTTGAGAATCTTTCCATTAATATAATTTAAATTCAAGGCTCCCCATCCATCAATCAATTTTTTTTACCCTATCTTAGCCCATTGTTTAGAACCTAATCAACTCTTGACAAAACTCACACAACCAGCTCTAAATACCCATTTTAACTTGAAACATGACATCAAAGATGATAGGTTTGAATTAGGTTTCAAAACATCGGCTATTCTTGCCAACTTGAATATAATTTAACTGATTAAGATAACAACCTCGCTTAAACAAACTTATCTCAGGTTTGAATTGTAATACTTGAAAAGTACATAAACTATACCGTTTAATGAGATGGCATATATTGAGCTAACGTTTAATGAGGTGACAAAAGATTTATCAATGTGTTGTTGGCTATTGAAGTTATAGAAGTTCTATTGATAAACTTTACGTTAAAATACCATTTTGGTCCCCGTACTTTAAGAATTGTTTCATTTTAGTTTATAATTAACTTTTGATTTTAAAAAAAAAATCAATTTCTATAAGTCTTCCCTTTAGGAATTTGACAAACATATTTACATTGTGCATTTTCTTTAATAGAAATTGTTATTATTTTGTCAAATTGGATAAAAATTAACTTCAAACTAACATCGGGGACTAATCATATGATTTATTGAAAGTCCAATGACTAAGTTTTGACATTTAAAAGCACATGGACTAAAATAGAATAAATGCTAAAGTACAGGAACTAAAATGGTATTTTAACTTAAACTTCAATTACAAATAACGAAAAAAAAAAAAACTTAGATCTTGTTTAACAAAAATTGTATATTGTGTTTGTTTAACAATATTTTCTCTAGTTTTCCATTTTTCTGCAATGTTTATAATATGAACTAAAACAAAAAAGTTTATAATATAATAACTAATAGGAATGTAGATCAATTGGTCTCCAATTCAACGATTCTCAAAGGGGTTTGTAACGTTCTTAGAGAAAAGATTTCAATATCTTTAAAAAAAAATTAAAAAACTTATTGTTGCCTTTGAAATTAACCAAGATTTCAAAATATTTTTATATAAAAAAAGGAAGAAAATATCAGTAAATGTAGCAAAATTGCTTACCACAAGTATGCGGGTCAAATTTTAACATAGAAGTAAGTGAATACGGATGTCGTTCTCTGAATTGAGTTTCTAGTTCACTCACGTACCATGGATACTAATGCTTGATTTTATTTAGAGAAAAATTCGAGGTGAGAGTTGATGTAAAAACCAAAAACTAAGGGCATGTTTACGTCCCTAGAATAATAATCAATCAATGAGAATCCAAAATTGTGGGTCCCACATGATTACAATTGATTGCAATAAAAAACATTAAAATCCATAATTATTTTTATAGTTTTATTAAAATTCTTTTTATTTGCTTTCTGTAATTCTCCTCAATCTCTATTTTTCATTTGTTTCCTTTGATGTGGTGTGATAATAATGGCACTTTCGGCTATTGTTTTGGCCATGACGGAAAGCCATATTTGCATAACCGTAAATTTTTGGTCTCACAGGTTTATTAACCCTTTACGTAAATCGTGGCCCTTTTAACAAAATTGGATAAAACAACACCAAAGAAGAGAAGAATTTGGAACTGAGTTAGCATTTTTGTTTGTGATTTTTTACCATAATTAACAAGAGCTATCCATATCGATATCGATATCTAGATCTAGATCAAGAATTAGCGTTTTTGGCTTTTATCCATAATTTTTTGCCATATCAATATCGAGATGAGCTAAATCAATATAGCTTTTTGGTTTTTATCCATGATTTTTAGCTATATTTACGAGAATTAGAGTGATAATTAGGTTTTTTTTCTCTGATACGTGATTTTTGGTTTGGTCTGTTACAATCATTTTAAAATAAATTAAATAATATTATTTTATTAAATCAAATAACTCTAGATTTTATTTTGAAAACTATGAAAAAAAATTTCAAGTATTTATATCAATGTTGGAATAGAAATTTTGCCCAATCAGAAATTGTCATGTCATTACTTAAAGTTAGTGACAAAATTATTTATTTAAGAAAAAAAATACATTTTTGGTCCCTTAGTTTTGTGTTTGGTTCTCTTTTGGTCCTTGAGTTTTCAAACTCAACAAATTTACCCCTAAGTTTTGCATTTAGTTACGTTGTTGGTCATTCCATCCAATTTTCGTTAGTCCCAAATAGAAAGGTGATGTGGCACATTTTTTATTAAAAAATATTATTTTTTTATTTTTTTTATTATTTCCAATTTTTTAATTAAAAAATTCTTTTTAAATTATGTTTTCTTTTTTCCTTCTCCCTTCTTCTTCCCTCCTCTTCATCCTTCTTCTTCTTCAACCCACTACTGCCACCAGTCGTCGTTGGCATCGCCGCTGTCATTGTCGCTTGTTGCTACCATCGTTTCCTATTTTTTAATCAAAAAAATCTTTTTTTTAATTTTTTTCTTTTTCTTTTTTCCTTCTCCATTCTTTTTCCTTCCTCCTCCCCCTTCTTCTTCAACCTACCTTGATTGTCCCCGTCGTCGATGGCTTTGCTTTGCTTTTTTTTTTTTTTCGTTTTCCTTCTTCTTTCCTCTCTTTTTCCCATTCCTCTCCTTTCTCCTTTTTTAAACAAACTGGAACGAACCCAGATCGAAGTTTGTTTCATTTGGAACGTAGGGGTAAAACTCAAAACAAAGGGCAAACCCCCCCCCCCCACCCTGTTCATTTCAGTCTAAAAACGAAAACGTTTCAGGTCTGAAAATGAACCCGTTTCAGTTCTTTAAAAAAAAAACAAAATGAAGGAGAAAGAGATGAAAGAAAGATTGGAGAGGAAAGAAGAAGGGAACAAAAGAATTTTTTTTACAGTCGCTAGAGGGAAGAAGGGGAAAAAGGGAATCGGTGGCGGTGGTCGGTGGTCGGTGAGCGATGGTGCTGTCAGTGAGGGGTGGCAGCAGTTGGCAAGAGGATGTAGCAATCAACGGTAGCTTGAAGAAGGAGGAGGAAGGAAAGAAGAAAAAGAAAAAAAAGAAATTTTTAGTTAAACATAATAATATAATATATTTTTAATAAAAAAAAATATGTGCCACGTCACCTTTCTGTTTGGGACTAACGAAAAATTGGATGGAAAGACCAACAATGTAACTAAATACAAAACTTAGGGGTAAATCTATTGAGTTTGAAAACCCTGGGACCAAAAGAGAACCAAACTCAAAACTGAGGAACAAAAAAAGTATTTTACTGTTTATTTAATTAGGAATTAATTAATTTTGCAAGCATCCATAAATTAAATTATGAAAAATCCAAATATGCAATTAGGTTATATGAAATTTGAGTCAATTTTAGACAAAGCTCAAATAGGAGGCCATAATCCAGTAAAGTCTCATGCCCAAAGGGCTAGGCACAAAGTCAACCAAGCTAGTTCAAAGGGGTTTAGGTCTAAGACCAACCAGACGTAGTCCAATAGTCAGGCCCAAGCCCACTTAGGGCCATGAGGAACACTATAAATAGAGAGCTTCCCCCTCCATTTGAAGGGGTAGAAATGGAAGACCTCAAAAGAAGAGTTCAAACATAATTCAGAAACAAAGCTCAGAAAACTCCAGACGCTTCTGAAGATCGAATCCTCCCTAAAGTCTTAGAGTGATGAATACTCCTTGAAGACCAAAGAGTACTCTTCAAGAGAAGACTCTTTGAAGTCCTTGGGTCCTGAACACTCTTTGAAGATAAAAAAAAAAAAAACTTTAAGACTTCGACAAATTCTTCGAGGATCAACAAGTCAAAGGCCGATCCTCCAAGCCGATCAACAAGTCAAGGGCAGATCTAAGCATATAAATAAACCAAGTGCCAATCCAAGTAGATCAACAAGCCAAGGGCCGATCCAAATATCAACACACCAAGGGCCGATCCAACAATCAACAAGTCAAAGGTTAATCCAACTAGATCAATAAGCCAGAAGATCAATAAAAAAAAAACCAATGTGCTCGAGAATAAGCTGTCTAGCCCTCGAGACATTTGTACATGAGAGAGAGAAAGAATCAAAGGATAAACATTAGAAATTGTACTATACTACACTCAAATCAATACAAATACGAGTTCATTCCACATGTCTCATTTCTCTTTTGAAATTACCTGTGAACAATCAAGATTATGTGTTTTGAAATCTACATTTTTTTTTAAATTTTAATCTGAGTATTAAAATTTTTTTTTAACTATAAAAAATAAAAATAAAATTTTGAATAAATAAATAAAAATAAAAAATGACATTTTATTGTGGTATATATTTAGTTACTGCATTTTAATTAATTAGAATATAAAATGGTATTCTGGTAATCATACATATTTCATTCTAATTCCAAATGTTAGTAAACAACACTAATGAAATTCTAATTACGATTCCAGCCAACTCCAAGTAAACAGCCTTAATGGAATTTCATTTCCATTGCGCTTGAATTCATTACGATTGGAGACCATTTTCATTATGGGTACATAAACATTCCCTAATAACGAAAATAACGTGAGTGAGAAAATCAATGGAAGAAGTGTCCTAGGGAATTAATTTTACCAATTTGAATTCCAAATTAACTAAATTGAATGCTAAGAATAAACATGCAATTATTCCATAAGTCTAGAACTCGAAAGTTATCACTATATCTCTTGAGCACAATTAATTCTCTTACACATTATGAAATCAATATTCCTATCTAGTTTCAATAATATGCAAGGCCTTAAATCTACTTCTTTTAGCAACTTCATAAACGTTCCTAAATCTCCCTATCTTATAACTATTTCAATCATTCATTTAAGGTCTAATCTAAACCACATCTCTCTGGCGTAAGATAAAGATCAAACACAACAATTAATCCATGACTAGTCGATCAAAAGCATTAAGCAAATAAATGCATGAATGGAATTAAAGCACTAAATAACACATTCAATTAACTAAATCATAAAAATCCAACAGTTACATCACCCTAAGAACAAGAAGTTTAGTTATACATAATCAAAGAATGAAAAAATAATCTCATGCTAAAACCCATGACAAAACTACAAAAAATTAAGAGATGAAGACAAATCAGATTTGGCGTGACCATCTCCTATCCTCGATGCGAATTTCACGATCTCAAGCCTTGAAATTCCTTTCCTCAGCTCGAATATCGTCTTCCAACCCCTCACAATTTGTAATTTTCCTCTCTAGTTTGATTCTCCAAAAGTTTTCTCCGCCAAAATGGTACACAAAACAATGTATGATAGAATTTATCGAAGTGGTGTTGAGATGCTAGAGGCGACGTCTCAATGTCACGCCCTAGCACACATGTATTGTGCATTTGATACTACGAAGGAGATCATACAAGGTGCGAGCGCCTTTTTGTTCCTTTTTCACCTATCCGCGTTCCTTTCCGTAGCATTGAGACATTACTATAGAGCATCTCCATGCTACCCATGCTACCTTCTTAGCTTGGCTTCTTGCAGCGTCGTGACGCGTTGTCCCTTCAGAACTTGAATCTCATCTCCTAGTTCCTTGATTTTCTTCAATCTTTGTCCAATTGCATTATTTTCTTGATGAATCCTTTGAAATCTTTGTTTTGGCTCCAATCATTTGAATCCTACAAGATATGCAAATATATGCATAAAATGACCAATTAATAATTGAAACTAATAATAAATAAGTCCTAGAAATAGCTCACAGCCTCACAACGTGTGTTATAAATTCTGACTTTAAACCACTTCTCTCGAGTGTATGTTTTTAAGTCTAAGATCAATGAATCTATGGCTAGTAGATTAAAAGCATGAAAAATTAGAGAAACATAAATAGAATATTCATACTCATTCAATCAAGAGCAATAAGAAAATCAATCCATAAAGTTTAATAGCTACTCATACTCAAATCTAAACAACAAAGTTCGATACAAAACTCTATAAAAAGTTGCGAAAAGTTAAGTGACATGAGAAGAAATAAATGTTGTCATGTCAATTTTCTGTTTCCAGCTCAATCTCCACGATCTCGAGTCTTGAAAATTCCTTTCCTAAGCTCTCTAATTGTCTCTTTTCCCTCCAATTTGGTCAAAATCGTGAACTGCCAACTTTTCTCTCCAAAATTCCTCTTGTGGTACAAACAAACCCCATCTTATATAAAAAAATAACTCGATAGCACCTCAAAATATGACGGAGGCAGAAGTTTGGAGTGTCATGGTGCCAAGCTGCAATGCCGCAAAGCTACATGGTAGCGTCGCGACGTTATATTGTAGCCCCATGACACTAGCGTTCTCGATCCTTTTTGCTTGTCTTCATTTTGTTGCGTCGTGTTGCTATCCTCTTCATTTTTGGGCTTCCTTTGGTTTTCAAAACTCTTTGGATGCCTGTGTTTTTTTCCCAAATTGCATGAATTTCTCAATGCATCCCTTAAAATCATTTATTTACATTAAATTGCTCGATTCCTACAATATGAATAAACAAGTACATGAAAATAGCCTAAAAATAACGGAGATTAACAATAATTAAACTATGAAAATAGCCTAAAAATAACGGAGACTAACAATAATTAAGCCATAAAAATAGTCCATAAAGTGTGCTATCAGTAAACAAGCATAATATATAAAATGTTTACTATGTAAAAACAGAAAATTAAAACAAAATTGCCATGAAACAAAATTTAAATAAAAAAATATTTAATAACTAGAATAATCATTTAAAACAAAAAATAAAATAATTATTAAACAAGACACTTTTTTTTTTCTTTAGAATATGATGTTACAAGTATGGAATGAAAATTTGAAACCTTTTACCTTCAATGAGGAAAATTACTAATGTTTTTAACTAGTTATATTTGGTTAAATTTTGAATTCTACCTAGAAATTTTGAATTAATATAATTTAAAATTCAATGCTTCCATTCCATCAATTCTATGTTTTTGACCTCTATACTAATTACTAAGCCCATTGTTTAGCTTAAATAACCTCTTCGTTTCAATGCATTTGTTTTTGGAGTTTGCACATCTCTTCTATTTTAATTCTTAATTGATTAAATAACTATGAATATTCCATATTTATTATTGGCACCTTATGATTGACTAAGGTTCTAATTAACTACGTACAATTTTTTTTTTTAAATCTTGAAATTAGTGAATTAGATTTACAATATTTTTCTTTATTTAAAATTTAAAAATATAATCAATTGACCTTGCCACCTCATTTTAAATTAGTCAACTAACTACACCATCCGACTGTTAGGTCAAAAAAATGACCAACACACTTCGAAGAAAACTTAAAATTATTTCTCAAACTTTTAATAACTAAACTTAAACTTTTAAAAGTAAAAAATTATGTAATTTGTCCACAATTATTTTTTACTCTTAAACTCATTTTCTATCAATACTATCATAAAAAGTTTATAAGACATTATAAAAAAACTAATGATATTGTAAAAAAATATTCCTTCACTTTTATGGACTGTTTGGGGCAGTGAGTGAATTATAATGAGATGGGTTATAATAGTCTGTGAATTATAATAATCAGTGGAATTATATAATATTGTTTAAAATGCATAGTTGTTTAGTCTGAAATTATAATAGTCTGTGTTTGGAGTGCAGAGTACTCCACAAGTTATTATAATATATGTTAGGTTAAAATACTCTTTTGGTCCCTGTACTTTGAAGGTGGTTCGATTTTAGTCCCTATACTTTGAAATGTTTAAATTTGGTCCTTGTACTTTGAAGGTGGTTTGATTTTAGTCCCTATACTTTGAAATGTTTAAATTTGGTCCCTGTACTTTTAACAAATCTCAAAAATCGTCCCCACCGTTAGTTTGGGGTTAGATTGACGTTAAAATTTAATAAAAAAAATATTTTCTCTTTCCATTTGTTTTCTCTCTCCCCGAGTCGCCGCCCTTCGCCGTCGGCAAGCCGGCGTCGACATCCTCCACCAGAAAATCGAGGAGGTCGTCGATGTGGTCGAAGAAACTGCCGCAATCTATCTCGTAAACAAAGTTATTTCCGATCTTAAAATTCAAATGGACACTCTTCTCTTTTTCTTTTTCTTTTTCTTTTTTTTTTTAAATTTTGAGGCCACTTTGAGCCAAATTAGCCTTGAACTTGGAAAAAAATTTCCATCCCACTTGCCAAAGTCTGGAACTTTTCCGAGAAAAAAAAAATAGTTCAAACCCAAATAAAAGGGAACTTGAAAATAAGAAAGCGAAGGTGTGGCGTGGAGATGAGAAAGAAATTGGAAACTTGTTGGTCGGTGGCAGCGTGGAGAGGGAGGAAGAAAGGAGAAGTTTGTTGACGAGATAGATTGCAGCAATTTCTTCGACCACATCGACGACCTCCTCGATTTTCTGGTGGAGGATGTTGACGCCGGCTTGCCGACGGCGAAGGGCGGCGACTCGGGGAGAGAGAAAGCAAGAGGAAAGAGAAAATATTTTTTTTATTAAATTTTAACCTCAAACTAACGGTGGGGACGATTTTTGAGATTTGTTAAAAGTACAGGGACCAAATTTAAACATTTCAAAGTACAGGGACTAAAATCGAACCACCTTCAAAGTACAGGGACCAAATTTAAACATTTTAAAGTACAGGGACTAAAATCGAACCACCTTCAAAGTACAGGGACCAAAAGAGTATTTTAACCTATATGTTATTATAACTCACACCCCAATCAGCCCCTTGATCTCAATCTTGTGGCAAACCTGAATATAGCTCAACTAGTTGAAATATTATATCTTTAACCAAGAGATAAGAAATTTAAATCTCTACTTGTTTACTAAGAGAAAAAAAAAAAAAAAAAAACAATCTTTCTATTATTTGTTTGAAATTCATGGAAAAGTTAACTCTATCGATCTCATATAAGCTAAATATATGTTTAGTCTTGAAACAATTGAGAAAAAAAAAAAGACAAATAATAAGAATGTAGTGGCAAAGTTTTCACACGAGTGAAAAGTATTATAATAAAGATATTATTTGCATTTTACTCTAGTTATAAATTTCGGCAGACGAATTTCTTGGGCAATATTGGAAAGGAAAAAGGAGACACTATTTCACCAATGAGTCACAAGAATTCACAAACTACAAGAATCATCAATGATGAGAACATTACATATATACACATTCAGCATTGGCATTTACTTGTTGGCTAAAGGGATAGAGAATTTCAGCACTTTTACACAGCTAATGAAAGGGATGGAAAGCCATTCCCTATAATCTTTTTTCTTTTTCCAGATACCAAGAGATACATTTAACAACATAGTGAAGAAATATAAGAGCCACCAAACCCAGATCCTAAAAATCACCAATCTGTTCTTGTTACTTCAGTCTCTGCCTCCATCGGGTCGAAAAACGAAAAGGGATCCGTGTAATGTTAGTAGAATAACGGGTGAGGAGTTGAGTCAAATCATCAGGATCATATCAGTTCTACATGTATTTGTTAGGCTGCTGTCTCGTTGGAAATCGATGCAGTTGCAATATGTGCGTTCGCAAGCTACAATCTTTCACCTATTCATAATGACACCAAATGGTAAAATAAAAAGAAACGCAACACGCAGACAGACAGTTCACTTTTCGATTATCGAAACTGGGGAACTACAACTTACCTGCATTGCTGCTAGCGTGGACAAAAAATCTTCACATTGTTGAAGTAAAATCCGTTCCTTTGCCGTCACCTTAACCAGTTCAGCTACCACGGAGTTTGTTTCTTCTACCTGTGAACGAGAGACATAACCATTTCTAAGATATGAGCTATGCAAAGGGTCAAAGGAATACAAGTCAAGGACTCTATTAGCTTTTAACTCTAAGGAGTAAGCTGTAGAAAAGGGTCAAGTTCTTTCTATCTTCCTTGGCTCTGCTTCCAAATAACAACTTTTTTTTTTTTTGGATAAGAAACAGAGAGTAGATTAAAAAGGGCACAAAAGAACAGCCTAAGGGCCGGGTAGAGAAAAACCCCTCCTAGAAAACTACTTGACAAGCGATTTCCAGTCACTAATAATCATCAGGAAGCTGTAGTTACAAAAGAATTTAGAATGCAGAGAGGCCCAACAGGAAGCCGTATTTTGTACAAGATTACAAAAAGAATCAAAACACATAACTTATCTGAGAATGATCTATCATTTCTTTCCAACCAAGTGCCACAAAAGAGCTCTAGAGGCACAGCTACCCAAGATCTAGGCTTTGCCCGACAAATTCCAGCCATTTAGGCTTTCAAAGAGCCAGTCGTCTATCTTTCGAGGTAAACACGTTACAATCCCAAGCTTCTCCAGAATACACACCCAGGCCTTTGTAGCGAAAGAGCAGTGAAGAAAAAGGTGATCAATGTCTTCCGCCCCCCTCAAGCACAATCGACACCTCGAAGGAGATAAAGCCCAGGATCTAAACTTTTTTTTGGAGCAAATTAACAGTGTTAATACTTCTAAAGGTCATAGACCAAAGGAAAACTTTGACCTTCTTAGGGCACTTGCTCTTCCAAACCAAATTGGTGAGGGCAAGGTTAACCTTAGACGGGGTGGGGGAGAGATTTAAAAAGGCAGACCTCGTAGTATAGGTACCAGAACCCTCAAGAGACCTCAGCCTCTTCATTAAGGAAGACCATATTTATCTTCTCAATGAGCTCCATCCAGCTATCAATCTCTCTATCAAAGAGAGCTCACCTAAGGCTCAAATTCCAAGACTGTTCTGAACTATCCCGACAATCCGCAATGGAGGAACCCTTTTTGTTGGAAATGAGATAGATACAGGAAAACGGGATTGGAGAGAAGCTTAGATCCCCAAAACTACTATTATCACAAGGAACACATCATAGCAATTGCTCTGAGTCCGTTGCCAATAAAAGATCAACAATTCAATCATGACATAAAATGGCAGTTTCTTTTTTCCTCAATTTAAGGATTTGAATTGGGGAAATCTGAATTGTCAAGAAATAAAAGAGCTTCAAAATAATCAGTTCCAGGAGGAACACCGATGGTGAAAATATCAGCCCCAAACGTCTAGTACAGGAGAAATGAAAAACCTAAATTGAATCAATAGAAGTATATAGGTTTGTGCTGTCTATTCATAACCTTCGGCATGCAGAAAAATGATAAACTATCTCAGAGGTAAAAATTCTAGCAAAAGCAGCACCTTAGATGAGAGAGAGCAAATTGAGGATGCCATTGCCTGCATAACATCAACAGCTGAACCCACAGCATCCTTCAGGTTCTGAATATCAGCCTGATAAAATACAAATGATTTATTTTCTTCACATTTGAGCCTTTCTTTATTAGTAACTTCTTTTCGATGAAAATAGAAATCGGTGCAGGGTACATACTATTGCTTTCCCAACAACTGGGAGCCGTAGGGTACTGGCCTTCAAAGCTTCAGTTGCTCCAAGCATGGAGCTCGAGTGATCTCTATCTAAAAGAGCCCATTCTTCCAAATAACTTATCTGCAATCAAATCGATTAAGTTGAAAAAGCTCATGTTAGAATTTGGAGAATAAAATGAACATAAAAGCAATCATTCACAAGGACACAAAGTTACCACCAAAATTACCACCAAAATAAAGGAGGAAATTAAGGCCATTTTCAGTATGAAATTATCCTATTAACTTTTGTCTTTAATGAATAAGGACACTTTGAAACAAAATTATTCATTCTATTATTTTTAATCCATTGTGGTAAAAGATGGAGCGTTGAAGAGAAGTTCAAAAAGTATAGAAAATGGCCACCATGTTGATAGACCCCCAGTAATTACTGTGCATCGTAGTAAAAGGGATAAACGGGACAAGTCAAGTGTTTGAGCTAATATATGAAGAGTTTTGGGGGACATGTGGCTAGTTAGTCGCGATGTATAAGTATATGCTAATCTGTGAGCATGAGTATACAGACTTTTAGTATGGTTCGGAGAGGTATTCTTTTGGATTTGGCTTGAGTTTGGAGAGAGAGTGAGGAGTATGGGAGCTCTCAAATCTCGTTGGATGGATACGTAACTCTTTATTCTCAATAATAGTTGAACTCTCACGCGTATAAGCAAACAAATAAAAAGTACCAAACATTCTTTCAAATGGAAAAGAATGTACATTTCTTTCAGAAGAATGCCATAACCAGATCTCATCAATGCATGAAAAATATCAAGCACTATGGGAGTACGTATATTACTTCTCATTATCACATGTCACCTAGATTATTTCATTTCTTGAAGATACAAATTAGAAAGAGAGAATTAAATTCTTCATGTTGCATTAAATAAATTGTAGTATGGATTTTGTCGATGCTCCCATATAGTACTGGAAAAGTTCTCTTTAATGCCTACGTGGAGGGGGGGGACTCAGCAAACTCAACACGAAAATTCCTAGTTGAGCAAACGCAACAAAATAAAACTAATGACCGCAGAAAGAAAATAAAATATTGAGGCATCATTGTAGACTCTAACTCGAGTTCGAAGGTATAGATATCCAACATGTAGAAAGGACAGACTAAGCAAAATCAACATGAATTTCTTTATCGAGCAACCGAACATAAAATTTAACACACTAGACATTCTTTGCAGTAAATGAGGCTTAACGACCAGCAGAAAGAAAAAATAGACATGATGACATCAAAGTTGGTTTCTCCCTTAGGCGAGAAGTTGTTTTGTCTTCCAATTCTTTGGATATAAGATTTTGGTCGATGGATCGTTCAGACTTTTTTTTTTCAAATGCTCAGGTTTTATAAAAGAACAATCTTGGATTAGTTTTTTGGATTCTGCAAGGGAACTAAACAGGGCAGCAGCTAACTTGATCAAGGACGGCAATGAAGCAGGATGTGGACGGGAATGCATCTCCCGTCCCCTTCCCATGCGGGGACTTTTCATCCTCATCTTCACCCCATTCCCCGGTTTGAGGAATCAGGGTCGGGGCAGGGTGTCCCTAGGAGAAAATATCCATCTCGTTTATTATTTTTAAATAAAAATTTAATTAATTATTAACAATTATAGAAATTAATATATTTTTTATTAAATGAATCTTTTAATAGTACTGTTTTTTAATTGTTATAATTATTTTTGAAAAATATTTAATGAATTTTACTAATAATTTAACTTGAAAAGTATGTATATATATATATATATATATATATATATATATATATATATATATATATATATATATGTATGTATGTATATATGTATGTATGTATGTATATATGTATGTATGTATGTATGTATGTATGTATGTATTAAATATATACATTCTAAAATTTGGGGTTGGGAAATAAATCAATGACGACATTGGGATGGGGCGGGAAAGGTATTCTCCATCCCTTGTCCCAAAAAAGAAAATGGGGGAAGATTTCCTATCCTTGTTTTCTCTCTCACCAAAGGCCCCACAAAACAGCACACCTTGGCTCGCCACAAAAACATTCACTTCTCAGTCTCACAAAAGGGAAGATGGAGAAGGAACTCCTTGATCATCTCTCTACAACCCCTATTGCCTATCCAAATATAAATCGAACTCCTTAAAGTATCAGCTCCAAATAGTGCAAGCTAAATCACAACTCCAAAGAATATGATCAAGATCCTCTACTGCCCTCCTACAGAGAATGCAACACAGTGACCCAATCAAATTGGGCACCTTTCTTGAAATGTGATCTAAAAGTGTTAACTCTTCCATGGAGAACCTACCACCATAAAAAACTTCACCTTCTTGGAAATTTTCACCTTCCACAACGAGACAAAGGCAGAACGACTCAAGGGAGAGGGATTAACCAGACAATGAAAAAATGATTTACAAGAAAAACCTTCAAACAATTTAGGACTCCAAATATGAATAGCACTTCTCCTTGGATTACAACAAAACTCCTCAATCAAAGAAAGAAGGGCCACAATATCCGTCATTTTCCTATCGAACAAAGGATGATGGAACCACAATAAAGGCGAAAGAGAGGTACTAGAATGAGATAGAACAACAGTCACTGAATAATTCCTCATCAAACTAGAAAAAAGTATCTCCCATTACCCACCGAACAATGGACGAAAAGAGAAAAGAGTGGCCCATACTTGCTCACAATGACCTTATGCCATAAGGTGTAAAATTCATGACGAAAACGTCAAAGTCATTTAGCCAAAAGGGCCTTGTTACAGGCCAACCTATATCTAATCCGCCAACGTCTACTAGTTTCGTCACCAACTCCCTTTTGACTAAATTTGACCCTTACCCCTCTTCAACCCCTTCCCCTAAAGGAAATCCCTCATAAGTTTTCTCCAAATTTTTACTCACCGAAACAAGGATCCTAAATAGGGATGAAAAGATACCACTCAAAACAGACTAAATGAGAGTAAATCTACCATCTTTCAAGAAAAAGCTCTTTTCCTAAGATGAGAGCCTCTTAATCTCTTATGAATCATACTCACAACAAGATCCCAAAACAGAAAGCTTCTAGGATTGTGACCCAAAGGGGTCTACCTAAGTGAGAGATGGAGGGCACAACCCTCCTTCATACCAACCAAAGCACCCCACCTATTCAACATAACAAGATTGCAATTCAAACCCAAGAGCTCGCACTTGCCTCTATCAATCTTCGACCCAAAAATGGCCTCAAATAAGGCTAGAAAATGATTCAGGTTGATGAAGGACTCCTCATTACCTGAACAAAAAAAGATAATATCATTTGGTAATTGAAGATGAGACAGAGACAAATTATCCTTACCAACCTTGAAGCCTTCAAGGACATTGTGCTCCACCCCTCTTGAAGTGATTTTGCTAAAACATCCACTGCCAACAAAAAGAGAGAGGGTGCAAGGGGATCCCCTATCTAAAACCACTCAAGGCACAAATCCTACCGCTCAGCCTACCATTAATGAAAATCAAGTACTTCATTGATCTAAGATAGCTTCAAATCCAAGACCTCCATTTGGTTTATGTCCACATTGGTTCGAAAAGGGAAAGATACATGAATTAAAAATAAGGAACATCTCCATTGACATGAGGCCTTTTAGGTGAAACAAAAAACTAAGTCATGGGGGTTTATGCCCAAAGTGGACAATATCATACCATTGTGGAAATATAGAGGATCCATTATCACTAGTAAGTGGTATCAAAGCCATGCCCCAAACTTAGCTACATCTGTGGAATTCTCAAGCGTTCAAGTGATAAACAAAGAAGTTATGAGCTACGGAGTCATAGTGATGGTGATCCATGGCTGAGCTCAATGAGACAGGTGATGTACGAATTCTCTAAGTATAGAGAGTTGAACATATAGATGACTATTTGACGGGAGACTTGGTGGTCCTTTGTGCAAGAGGAGGATTGTGGAAATGTGATCAAAGTCTAGCATTGGTAAGAAAATGAGAAGATCCATGGTATATCAGTAAAGGACAACATCTCCATTGGTATGAGGCCTTTTAGGTGAAACCAAAAGTAAAGCAATGCGGGCTTATGCCTAAAGTAGACAATATTGTACCATTGTGAAACTGAGGAGTGTTTGTTGTCCCTAATAGAGCTTAGAAGAGAGTTTCAAGGTTGTCGAAAGTAACCTCATTAGTAATCACCTCCCATTCACAATGACACTATTCTCTGCCATTAAGGAAGATAAGGTTGTGAAGATCTTTGATATTATCAAATCTTTTGAGCTCTTTCCCAGTCCAAATATGAATCCAAGCAATTAAGCAAGACTTCAACATAAGGCCGAAGTAGTTGCTTACTCAAAAGTTCTTTACCTAGCCTCTCTTAGACTCTAGCATTGAGAAATGGCCCACGCCTTACTTACCCTTCCCCTAAAAGAGAACCCAAAGCGACTTAGACTTTGGGAATCCAATTATTGAAAAATTTCAATGCAAGATTTAGAGTTGGAGGAGACCGACTATCTTTAAAGGAAGGGGACTAACTCTCATCCAAGCCTTAACACGCTAGTCTTCCACTGTATTTTATATGTCTACTTTTCTTATGCCCAAGGAAGTAGCTTTTGATAATCGAAAAACTTAAGAGAGGTTTCTATTGGGATGATCACAATAAGGAGGGGGAGCTCATCCAATTAACGAGAAGAAAATGAGGAATTCGATAGTATTGGGAGGTCTAGGTGAAGATCCAAATGGCTTCAGCCTTCTTCGATGGAGAAAAATTCACTATGGAGGAAAACAGTGGCAGCCAAATATGGTGTTTCTAATGAGAATTGGTGGATAGATTGTGCTTCCCTCGACCCTTGGAAAGGCACTTGGAATGACAATTTCAAAAAAAAAAAAAAAAAAATCCGATTGCTGATAAAGTTAAATTGTAAATTGGTAGTGGGCATGACGAAGATCTCATGTTCTGTGAAAACTAATTCTTGTTTTTGCCTTATTCAACATAAGAACATTTCCATCATCCCTCTCGTCCTTCAAAGGATCCATAGTCAATTAATTTCCCCTTTCCCCATCAAAAATTCTATCTATTGGGTTAGATACTGGTCAATAATGCCACTGTCTATGAAATTTGAAAGTTTGTGAACCTTTCCATTTAGATGATTTTTGAAAGATCGTGAAAAGGAGGAATGTTACTCTTCAAAAGAGAACAGTAATAACCTTTTCCAAGAAAATATTGAAAAGAAATTCCCACAGAAAACATATGGCTAGTGAGAGTGCTTTGGAATATATATATATATAGATATAGATATAGATATAGATATAGATATATAGATTTTTTTATAGGGAAGATAGAAACCTTTATAGATCAAAATAGATTTACAAAAAAACCATGTAATGAAAAATCAACTCAACAAGCGGAATTACAAATATGATTGCTACTGATCCCAAGTTAGTCATAAACTGCCCATTTCTATCCTCGATGGTCGTCAGGTGCTTGCTTATTCAACCCTCCTAAATCTTTTGATGGTGAAGGGCTCTACTCGAAAGAAGATGAATATTTTGGGCATAAAATCAATGATTTATGTCAGTGTTAGTACATTAAAGCTCTATGGGTATAATGTAACGGCACTTCAATTGTCATTTAGAAGAACAATGCAATTGTTTTTTCCATGAGCAAAGGAAGAAAAGTTATTTAACAAGTTTTATAGCAATTTTTTTTCTCTATGAGCAAATGAAGAAAAGATATTTTATCAAGTTTTATAGCAATTTTCTTTTTCTATGTGCTATATACAAGTTTGAAGGCTTAAAGAGCCAAATCATCAGCCAAATGACATTCTTTGGGAGAAAAAGAAAAGGGTTCTGAATCTTACTTGTCCCTTGAGTACGGATGTCAGCTTCAATTTTTGCCGTAACAATAGTAACTTGATTCGTTTAAGTGTGACAGTATGCCGTAGTTCTGAGATAGTGACCCATGCATTCCAAACATTCCTCTGGCGCAGAAAAAGAAGGATAATAAAACTAATGGACTAAATATTCCCAATCACAGTGATAAAGCAGCAAGTAATTCCATAAACTCTGTGAACGAAATTTTTTGTGTTTACAAAATATCTACTTCCCATCAAAACAATAAATAAATAAATTCACTCATTCAGACATTCAAGAAAATTTGGAAGAAGACAGAGTATGAAGACATACATGAAATTAGGAATGTAGGAATCATGAAAAGACTGCTTGGAGGTAAATATAAGTAACATAAAAAGGCCAAACCACTTCTTAAAAAAAAAAATAGAAAAAGAAAGAAGATACTAAAAGAGACCTACATGAAGGACCTTTTTTTTTTCTTATAAGAAACAGAGACGTATATTCCTCAAAAGAAAACCAAAAGAACAGCCAAAGGGCAAGGGGTAGAGATTACCCCTCCCCACAAAACTAACAGAGGAGAACCTCCCCATTAAAAGGCGGTAATTACAAAAGAATTTAGTAGGATTTGTACCCCACCAAGAGGCATCGTGTTGTACCAAAAGCCAAAAAGAGTCAAAAGAAGAAAACTTGTCTTCAAACAGCCAGCTATTCCTATGTCTTCAATTAAAAGTGTTGTTTCCTGTTAAAAAAAAAAACAGCCGGCTATTCCTTTCCTTCCAAAGGACCCAAAGGACTAAAACCATTGGATGCTATCAAAGGCTCTTCTTTGGGAAATTTTTCATAGAAGAGGGGTAGGAAGATTTTTGAGGAAGTTGAAAAAACATCAATTATTTCTGTAAATTTGCTTGCTTTATTGTTTCTGTCAATTACTTGTTTTCATATTTTAAACCAAACCACTTCCCCCGGAATACATTACCCACATCATGACCAAACCAACCACAGCAATTTAATGTTCTTAATTATTCTACTTACAGATAATACAAACCATAGGACACTTGCATATCAGGACTAAAACCAACTTGTATCATCAAGATATAGATCAGGGACTTAATAGGAATCCCAAGCCTCCAAACCATTTTACCTTTGGTTGGAGAAAGGTAAGGGAGACCTCATGGAAGAGTAAGAGTAAGTTACGTCCATGTTGGATAGCACCAAGAGAGTAATCAACAAAATATAATCAACTTGAACAATGATAATTCGACCCAATTTCAGGTGTGGCCTTTTTTGGCTATATTCTCCTAACCATTATGCCACGGAGGAAAATAATGGATACTAGAATGGAAATGAGGGGGTCACAGTAGTCACGGGAGGTACAGAAACATTGCTACCTTGTTAGAAAGGGGAAGACAGCTGTTACACGGCCAAGAGAAGATGAAATGAACAAAAACTGAATTGATGGTGCAAACCCTTTTTTTTTTTTTTTTGATAAGAACCAATTTGAAAAAGGGGAAATGATCATCGATTAGACAATTAGAAACGAAATGGGCAACTCTCATCAATTGGTTTACAATGGAATAAGTTGACTGAGTAGAAAGTGACAAAGTTAGAATTGCCATTTTTTATGGAGTGAAGATTTTCCAAGCAGAGCAATGTTAAGAGGTCATTCTGATGATTGAGGAGAAGATGGAAGCCATTATTGTCATGAGTATGTTGGATGAAGCACTAGGCTTATTCATGGAAGGAATTTAAATAAGCCTTATCACTCTATTTTGATTATAGCAAGAATGATTATTGTATGAGGGATTTTAGGCACTAAAGCAAGAAGCAGCATCAGGCACTACCATAGGCAGTTCAAAATCCTTGTCACACCATTACCAAATGTACATGGTACTGAAGGGTGATTCCTTTAAATGGGTAGAAATTCAAGATCTGAGAAGAGTATTAAAGGGTGATTCTTTAAATGGAAACTCAAAATATAGGCAGAGGACTGAATGTTGAGGGTTGATTGGGTTGGGCATGAGATTATGGAAGTGGCCCTCACTACTGAAGGACATCAACACTTGAGCCAAGGGAAAAGGCCATAAGGACGAAGCACTGGTCAAGCATATAAGCATGGTTTCAGGCCTCCTTTCATTCAATGATCAAACCAATAAGGTAGCTTGAATGAGTGTGTGTCTTCAACCTTTAGAAAGACAGAGTTCCTCTGTTCATGTAACTTAACTGTTACTTTTTCATCCATGAAGCTCCAAAAACTCCAAAAAATGGGAATTCCCACCGAGGGAAGACCGAGATCTTTTCTGGGCCAAGAGGAAGGAGCACATATGAATATCAGAGTAGCGAATGGTATTTAAAATTAACCAGCTCTAAAGAAATATTAGTATAGGTAAACTACTTTTTATATAGTTGATTTTGAAGCTAGACATCATCACCGAATCATTGGTTATGGAAAGAATATTCTCCATCTACGACTTTACTTGAACATGATCTGTTCTATAGGTTGTACAACTATGTCCTTGAGTTCTAAGAAAGAATATTTCCACCTTCCTATAATCCTCCAAGGAGAAAGAAGGATATTTAATTCATTAATCCAAGTTTGCTAATTTCAAAATTATTCCATTAAAAAATTTATATTAAACTCTCATGTACCTGCGGAGTATGCTTTGTCCATAGATATAACCATGACAAGGAATCCCTCCTACCAAACAAGACGCAAGAGCACAAACAATCCACCAACAAAATCTATTCAAAAATTTCGCAATCATTCATATTTCTCCCAGGAAAGAACACTCAACAAAGAGAATGAGAATCTGAGCAGACGTCAACTTGAGTGTCTTCATCAAGCTCAACTCAAACAATCAGGATAAAGCAATATTAAGAAGCTAGAAGGCCATCCAAAGATCCGACTGAAACCTAAAGGAGCAACCGTTACCTACAAAATGTCTAGAATTTGTACGAACAATATCTTTGGCGCCCAAATAGGTCCCCCCAGAACTGGATTATGTGCAAAAGTCAAAACACCAACTTTTCTCAACACAGCCTTGAGCGACATAGCATATCTTGCAACTCGCTCAGTGCTTCCCCATGAACTTTCATAACCATTTAAAAAGGAAAGGAGGGCCATATTCTTCTTAAGAAGATTACCAATATCCTAGCCATTCAGATCATTTGGAAGAGGGATCTTCATCAAATTTCAAGGAGGAACCACCATTGATCGTAGGCCTTTCCTAAAGAAAATTCCTGAAAATCTTCTCAATAGATCTTGCAACCTTGATAAGTATCTTGAACAATGACATGAAATAGGGAGGTTGGAAAAGAACGACCTAAATGAGAGTAGTCTTCCCCTTTCAACAACTAAGAATTTTTCATTTTCCAGAAAGTTTTTCCAAAACTGGTTCCAAAAAAGGAGTCATCAAGTCGCCATGGATGGGGAGCCCAAGATCTTTCTTTCTTTTTGTCTCTTTAGAAACCAAACTTCCATTAGCAAATGCCATCAAAAAAGCAGCCCAAATCAATGGAGCCAAAAAGCTAGCTATATAAAAAGGGGCTCCAATCCACAATATAGTAAGTCCTAATAGGTAATTACAAAAATCCTTACCGATCGACACCCAAATAGAAGAATTAAACCTAGCCAAAAACCAAAGCTCCTCCCAAGATCTCTCGAAATCCCTAAGGACTTGTTTGAGGCGCTGAGTGACTTATAATAATCTGTGGAGTTAAATAACTTTACACCCCAGACTATTATAATAGTCTGTGGACTATTATAATCCAAACTAAACAACTATGCATCCTAAATACATATTATATAACTCAACAGACTATTATAACCCACAGACTAATATAACCCACTCAGTGCCCAAAACAGTCTCTAAAAATTCTTTTGTTCCTCTCGAGCCAAAGATAGTTCATAGGCCAATTATAAATCTCGTGGCCTAATTAACCAGCAAACTCCTCCAAGCAATTGGTAAATGGTACCCGCAGCACTAAATAGTGAAATTGATAGTTATGACCAAAAACCATTTTGAGCACATGAGAAGTGTAAAATCTTTGGAATGGCCCGGTGAAGAAAACATCATGGTGTCATCAATTAATTGGAGATGATTATTTAATGAAATGAGCCTCCATCAACCAAAATGCTTTCCAAAACCTATACTTTTCAATCTCTTCAAAAGCATCCTACTCAGACAATCTGCAACAATGACCAACGGAATAAAAGAATGTGGTCACTTCAAAGCAATGAATATATTCCTCTCAATCACCCATTACAAATAATGGAGTAATTAACAATCGAGATATGCCCATAGATTCACTTCCTTCATTTACCACCAAACCAGTTAGCTTGTAGAACAACGTTTAAGAAAGAACAATCAACTTTATTGCAACACGTAAGCCTTCTCCAAGTTACCATTTGAACTCAAGACCATACAAATGCCTCTGATTGCAGTCATCTACCAGTACCACCTCGTTAGCCACAACAAGGGAATTAATAATTTTTCTCTTCCCAACAAAAGCATACTAGAAGGTGAAAATAGTTCAAGGAAGCTCGGATTTCAGTCATTCAGCAAGCACCTTCATGAGGATCTTATATAAGGTAGTATTTAAGCTAATAAGCCACCCATATTAATTGAACGTAGCTTCTTGAGGGTCAGACATATAGAAGTCCCATCCACATTAGGCTTTACTTACCATCGCCCAATAACTTATCTCTACCCCCACTAAAGGATACTAGAAGGTGAAAATAGTTAGAGGAAGTGCGGATTTGGTCTTTTAGCAAGCAACTTCATGAAGACTGTCTATAAGGTAGTAGTTAAGCTAATATGTCACACACAAAATAGAGCTTCTTGAGGATTGGACATATATAAGTCTCAACCACATTAGATTTTTGTTACCATTGTCGTTCCAGATTGATGTTTTCATTTTGTCTCGAAAAAATGATGAGGATTTGAAGACCATCTGTATGTACCACATGATTGAAGACAGTTAGAAAGGGTTTTCCTTAAAACATGGGGATTGATTGAGGCATAAGCAGGTAAATTTGGGTGTGCATCATGATTCATGGTGGTTCAGGTTGGATCATTTATAGAATAAGAAAGGTTCTATTTTCACGGTCATTTTGATTTCTTGCATCTTATAGGCAAGCTCTAGCACTTTCCTCACCATTTTCTTGCATTGTTTCTTCCAAATTCTTTTCCCCTATTTGAAACTTGTCTTGTGAGTAAAGCCATGGGAGAGAATTACAAAAATAAACACCGTCAGCTAGTTGATTACTGACACTTTTGAACAGAGTAATAAAAGAAGAACCAACTTTGGCATATACAAAACCACCAAAAGTAGAACATTGATAGCACCAACCAGACCGACTTTTTTTCACTTCTCATGACATTTATTTTTCATGCTTTATCATTACTGTACAAACATTCCACAAAATAATTAATCTTTCCAGCCCTTAGCTTTTCAAACGTGTTTAAAACAATTTTTATTTATGGACCCACTAAATTATAAAAACAATTTTTTGTTTTTAAAAAATCAGGAACAAACTCCAAAAAAGGCCTTAGTTTAAAGAAAAAAGACAAACATCTAGATTAGTGGAAACTCTAACATCCCACAATGAGTTAAAAAGTACAAAAACCTAAAGTAAAGATTTTGGGTTCTAATTCTCTTGTCCATAGAAGAGAAGACTAATAAAAATCTCATTCAAAAAGGAAAGAAGAGGAATTATATCATGGAGTCTCTATCATAGGAATGTCTAATAAGATCAGACATAAAAGAAGATGCTAGGTCTCCTTTTTTTCATCAATGAAATTGATTGCTTCTTATGGAAAAGCTTATACTAGATCCTATCTTTTAAGTAGAAGGGGGCATAGAAGATAATTCATGAGTAGTGTCAGTGCAGTAAAGGAAACGAAAAAATAGAATCCTCATTGGGACATACATCCCAAAAACAACAATTGGTCCAATTTCCCAAGGACAAAGAAAAATGTGAAACATTTGCTCCCTTGAAAAATATACTTCCAAGAACAAACTACGTGTCTTAAGACGCTTTAACCGAGTAAGAATATCAACCTACTCAAATCCCCAAGACAAAACTCTCCAAGGAAATCTGTAAACCATATCCCTATGAGAGGGGAAAAATATTCAGTCGACCAAGTTAACAATTCTTAAACCACCTAAAGACAATGGCATCGCGTCCAAATACAGCCTACGTGAGCATCCCCTCCGTCCATCCATCTCTACCCGCAGGAAGTTCCCCGTGAAAGATTCAGTAGCAACTGAACAAACAATTTAAGATAGAAATCTAGACGAGAGAAATGATCTAAGGTAGTGGATATGGCTAGAAACGCTAGATATGATTCAAGTCCATCTTTTGGATGTAACAACCTAAGAGAGACACTGGGTATAAAGAACAAAATGCAAGCCAAACTGCAAGTGGTAGACATTAAAAACCTCACCAATATATTGGAATTAGGAAAAACCACAGAAACCATCAAAAGGGTAAGATATTCTGCACTAAAGTAGTACCTCTGCGTTTAGTCTTTGCAACATGAACGTAGCATCTGCCCTTGCATTCACAAACCGCCATTGCAAGTAACGGTTATGCTGAAGCCTCAATACGTGTGCATCAACAATGCGATCTTCCCCCATCTTCCCCCTCCGGATATCAACAGAGAAACTGAGAATGGAGGGTGTACTAACTGAGTTACTAACCAAGGAGCCACCGACGCCATTTCTCGTCCTGGAAGGACTAGAAATTCCCCTTGATGGTGATGATACCGAAGAAGTCCAGAGCTTACTTGGGGATGGAGGCCTTGTGCCACCTCGAATAGGGGAAGCCCTTGTTCGTGGAGATGAAAGTGAACCATCACTTGAGAACCGTTTTGACTGACTGAACTTTGATGGGGCTCCCACTCTTGCCCCAGGACTTGTCGATAAAGGAGAACCAGGATCATGCAAGCGCCGCAGTCGGCTGTTGGTCTCTTGCCAAAACCTCGCAGATACAACAATCCCTCGAGACCCATTTGGCCCCTTGGCAACCGAACCACAATCTTGAACTCCTGAAGTACTGCCGGAGGAAACACTGTCCGTATCAGAAGTAGTGAGATCAGAGGGCACAGAAGACTCATTCACCGAATCGGCATCTGGGCTTTGCCGAACTGTCTTCGACAACTCGGAACTGGTTAAATCCAAGCTCAATCTGCCGTCAAAAGAAGCTCTTCTACTGTCATCTTGCATTGTTTGCTGTAACGCCCGAACCACCATCCCAGATCCAATTCCATTCACTTTCTTCTGCTCAGCGCCGCAATCCAAACTCCTCGACAACGGATTCCCCTCCAAATTCGCATGCCGGTTCCTCGCCGGCCAGCGATGTTGATCAAGTAATTTCGAATTCTCCACCTGAACTCCAGACCCGTCGCTCTTATCCCTAAGCGGAGTCGCCCTACGCCGTTCCGGCGTCGAACCCTTCCTGGCATTGCTCAAACTCGGCGTCGCAGAGGCCTTCGTCTTACTAATCGGAAGCGAAAAGGCTTCCCCTTGAAACGAAACCGATAAACTCCTCGTAGAAGTAACCAAAAGCTTCGCAGCCTCAGTCGCATTGGCGTGCCTGGAATCAAGAACCGGAGTCATCGACCGGGGTGTGGTCGGTCGCCTCCGGTCCACCGATTGGGACCGCTTAGGGGCGGAGGAAGGCAATGGAGTGGAGGCAGGGGTCAAATTAGTGGACCTAGAGAGCAATGGAGATGGAAATCGCCGGGAAGAAGCCGAGGACGAAGTAGTCGAGGAAGTAGAAGTAGAAGTCGAAGGCGAAGGAGACATGTACCTGGAAGGAACCTGTCTGCCTCTAGGTTTTCGGTGGAGAACCCCATTGTCCTTCTCGGAAGGCAACAATGGGGGCCTCGCTTGATTTCTGAGATGACCTTGCTGCTGGTCATGGTGTTGGTGGGATGAGGTTTTGGGGATTGGGGTGTGGGTTGAAGCTGCTCCAGAAATGGCAGCCACCATTGATGCAAGGAAGCACTTTTTCTTACAGTTGGAGACTCAAAAACAACGATCTCAGTGAGGAATTCGCCATTCTGGGAAGAATAAGATTCAAGAAATTCCAGAAAGAAGAAGGAAAAGGATTGCTGGAATCAACATTCTCCGTTAAAGTGAGGAAATCACTGCTCATGGAATGGACCCTGGCTCTCTCAAGCTCACTACCGTCTCTTCTGGGCTAGAGAGAGAGAGAGAGAGAGAGTAGGTGACAGGCAAGATTTGAGAGCTCTGCACATACACAGAGAAAGAGAAATTAGAGAGTATTTGGTATATGTATATACAGTATACAGTGGACTTTTTTTTGGGTTTATGGGAGTCTTTGGAGAGACGTTACATAATTTAATTACTTTATTTTTTTAAATAAATTTTACATGTTTATTCTTGAAAATTCTCCTTCAACTTTTAAAAGTTTTTTACTGCCTTCAAATTTGTAATTTTATGTCTAATAAATTTTTAAAAACTGTATATTAGATTCCAAAACTTTTAGTTTTATATTTAATAGATCTCTGAAAAATGTCGTCTTCAACTTTTAATTTTGTGTCTAATAAACCAATGTTTTCAAAAACCAAACCAAATTTTAAAAACTTAAAAAAATAGTTTCAAAAACTTATTTTTGTTTTTCGAATTTAGTTAAAAATTCATATGTTTTCTTAATAAAGATAAAATTCATTATAAAGAAACGATGAGAAAACTAGTACAGTTTTCAAAAATCAAAAACCAAAATTTAAATGGTTGTCCAACAGAGCCTAAAACTTTCAGTTTCGTATTTGTAGGTTTATAAGGTCAAGAAAGACTTTAGGTATAAAATTAAATTTATTAAACACAAAATTAAAAGTTTAAAAATTTATTAGACAGGTTTAAACTATACTTCCAACTAACAAAAAATAATAATAATAAACTATACTTGTATTTTATTTTTTACATTAAACTACTAATTTTTCAACTATCCATTTTTTTTTACAAAAAACTATCCATAATTTATAACTTATGACTATGAGTAAATATTTTATTACATTTGTTATTTTGTTTTTCTTTTTTAAAATATTCTCTTTTTTTTTTCTTTTTGAATGGCTACATGTGATCCTTTGTTTTTTTTTACTTGTGTTAGCTTTTTATCTTATAAGTTTTTATTTTTATATGGTAAAGTTTAGTATATTGATATCTTTAAAAAAGAATGTGATGGCTATGGTTGTAAAGGAGGCCAATTATTTTAATCTTGGAAATAGAAATTTAAGAACTCAAAAAAAAATAGAAATAGAAATTTAACATATTGTCCTGGATACGGTACGCTTTGTTATTTGGGATTCTAAAGTTTACATTTTACATTTTTTTTTTTATTTTGTCACCTGTAATAAAAATTTGGGTAAAAATCAATTTAGATTCCATTTGAAAAACGTGTGCAAATTTATAATTGCATCAATGAGGGTCTAAATTTTTTAAGAAATCTACATACATGTGAGAATTAATGCATAGACAATACAATTATAAGTTTGCACACGTGTAAATTAATGTTTTTTAAACGATATCTAACGATGGTGTAAATTGACAAACTTATGAAAGTTCATAGTTTAAATTGATACAATTATTAGTTTAGGATGTTAATTGATACAACCTCCAAAATATAGGAGTATAAATTGATTTCATTCTTATTATTTGATAGTTTTTTTTTAGTTCAACACATGAGGTGGAGATTCGAATCTCTAACCTCTCAATCGAAACTATATGTCTTGATTAATTGAACTATGCTCAGGTTGACATTATGTAATAGGCTTTAACATTAAAAAAAATATTTTAATTTAACAATAAAATATAAATGTGTAAGGTGTCAATATGAACGTAGGTTAATTGGTTAAAGTATTATACATCTTATTCTAAATTCCAACCACACACTCTTGAGCTTAAAAATTTAACTGTCACATGCAACCGCAATAACTCATGCTCAAGGTCAGAAGGAAGGAATTAAATAAGAAGGTCAAGATTTTACAACATTCTCTCTAATTTTTCTCCTCTTAAATTTTAAAACTGAAAGTTTATATATATCAAAAAGTTAGAAGACAAAATTTTGTAATTGTCTATAAAAATTTCTAAGATGAGAATATACAGATTGCAATGCCCCATACTCACAATATTAAATGAATTGATTCAATTTGTAAATATATATGAACATATGATTAAGTATATATCATATCATTTAATGAATAAATATATACTTTTTGGTTGTCACCTAACTCTTGTAGAGGCATTTGTCATGGTCATGCCTTGAGAAAGTGGGCACATTGGGGCTCATACATTAATTTCTTTTTTCTTTTTAATTTTTAAAAAGCTATCATTGTGTAATTTAAAATTATGTTAACGATTATTAAAATCAATAAGGGATACTCTTTTTTAATATTGTACAAGATTATGAAAAAGGTATTGGAGCAAATGATTGTTTATATTGCCTTCATAGAAAATAGTTTTAAGGTTAAATTATATCCAATAGTTTTATATCTATTTAGTACTAAAATTTAAAAGTCAATCCAACTTAGTGATAAAGTATTAATTACCATTCTAAAAGTTGATGGTTCACCTCTGCCATTGTTGAAACAAACAAAAAAAAAATGCTATTTTTAAAAAAATAAAATAAAATAATTACGTCTTGAATTTTGAATTGTAATTCTATTGAATATTGCCTTTAATATTGTTAGCTAATTAATAATGATATGACATAACTACTAGACATTTAATTGACACAATGTAGTATATAGATAGAAGAAATATATAAACAATGATTAAACAAAATAAATTCTCATGTGCTACATACCCTCTTTTTTATTAAGAAATGAATCGAGACATACATTTAATAAGTTTGTCAAGAACAAACTAAGTCTTTTCAAATTAATTATCCAAATGGATCAAATTAAACTCAAACTTGTTTGTTTTTTCTTTTTTTCTTCTTCTTCCTTTTTTTTTAAAACACAAACTTCGATTTTTAAAAGCTAAGAATTGAACCATCAAACATATGGAATTAACTAAATTGAACCACATAAACTTATAGGTTAGTATGTAATGTTTTTAATATATTCTCTACACTTGAGTTGGAAAATTAATTACTACGACACCCTGAACTTAAAAAATATATATAGTGTGAGACCTAATAAGTTGGGACTATCGAAATTAGTAATTAGTACAATACCTTGAACTAAAAAAGCATATATATAGTATGATACCTAACAAGTGGACTATCAATATTACTAGAGAGGAAGAAAGTGGCATAAACATGCTCTGATACTATATTATAAATCACTATTAAACCCAAAAACGTGATTTAACAAACCAAACATATACAAATTCAACTTATTTAAACCTAATCTATTACCAAACAACTATATAACTCAACTCAACCCAAATAATTCAGGTTAGGTTACAATATTGTTTAGTGTTTTCAAGTCATTTAATTTTTTTAGCACCTAATCACAAATAATCTTAGTACATCTAGAGGCTTGATTTTTTAAATATTGAACCAAATTACCCTTTACTATGCCCCCCCCCCCCCCCCCCCCCAAAAAAAAAAAAACCACTCTAAAGTCAAAAACCAATATATAGCCCAACAAACCCTAATTTTACTTTTCCAAAATCAATAGGCTCAAACTACTTAATAAATTAACCAGGGTAAAAGGAGATAGTATAATTTGGTAGGGATAATGAAATATGCACAACTCACAAAGTTGTTGTCTTCCTCTTGCTCATGATTAATTATTTGAGTGAGAATTAAAGAGATGATGACATACTTTAGCACTTAATAATTAATCATAATTAAGATTATATACATATATGTAACAAATTAATTACAACACTAATTCTAGAGAGAGAGAGAAGAAGAAGAATGATGAGAAAAATGGAAAGTTTGAAGGAAAAAACAATAAGTGTGAGTTTGTGATGAGATCTAAAGAAAGAAGAGGATAAAGGGAGGTTAGGCAAAGTTTTGAATTAAAAAGTCAGAATAAAAAATGTTGTGGTTTTTGCAAGCTAACTTAAGCCAAGCTATTAAAACCCCTCTTTTTCTGAATTGCTTTTTGCTAGCTATGAGAGATGCCACATCCATTTCATTACCTCCCAATTTCTCCCCCTTTTCCCTTGCTTTTGAAGCTCTCTCTCTCTCTCTCTCTCTCTCTCTCTCTCTCTCCCATGTAGTTTTTTTTTAACCCTATTTTTAAGTAAGTTGAACTAAAATCGGATATTAAATATACGATGGTTGTCGTGTATTATGTCGAACGTGGATTAGTAAATCCATTTGTAACTTTAATTGGTCACACAAAATGATCACAATTTTTCAATGGGAACTTGACAGCTTGGATCTCATACTTCGTAGTTCATTTATCAAGTCGAACTTGACTTGGAAACTTTGGCGCTATAGATGAAGATTAACGACGACATATTGTTTTAGTCACTAAACTTGTGACAAAAATGCGCTTTTCGTCGCAATGGAAGTAAACACATGGTCATCTCTATTTCGGTCTCCAAATTTTTATTTTATTTTTTGATTTATTCATTGACATTTTATAAATAATTAAGTTTTTTTTTTTTGTTTTTGTTTTGCATTTTAACTTTAGAAATATATATTTTATATGATTATTAATTTTTTTGTTACTTTTAATAATAACATTTTTAAAAAAAGAATAATAAGAGAGACTTTTCATTGTTGGATCTTCGAACCTACCTGATTTTCTAAAACTCGAGCATGAAACGTGAATATATTAAGATTGAAACAGTTTGTAAAGTCGAGGAAGGATAATTCATCCATGAACCTATCCTGACTCACTCTACCTTAATGTCATCTTTATAAAAAAAAAAAATCATAACTGTTGCCAGTACGTATAAATCAAAATATACCATATGGTTTTTTTTTGTTTATTGTCACGTTATCTTTCTCATGCACTTTAGCTTGGTTTTTTTTAATCTATTTACGATAATAGTAGTGGCAATTGGATATATTTAAAATGTCATTTTTATCATATTAAAAAATTATACACCATCGCTAAACTGAACATATAGTTCAACTGACATAAAGTATGTACTCTCGACCAATAGGTCAAGAATTTAAATCCACCAATCCACTTGTTTGAATTCAAAAAAGAAAAAATTATACACCCCCTTGAGTTTTTATAGATTTGTGTGTATTCCATATTTACACTTGTAAGTTGCATTTGATATCCCTATATAGTTTTTTTTTTTATTTTTATTTTTTTGGAAGTAGATATCTCTATATTGTTTATTTAAGCTTATCAAGAATATATGTAGCATTTATTGGATTTTCTTATCACAAGGGACACTATTTCTTAGTTTTCTAAATTTATCAACTAAAACATAGAAATTTGCTATACAAAAAAAACAAAGAAATTTGATTTCACACTCTTTTTATCTTTTTTTCTTTGTAATAAAATTTTAAAGTAAAGTATATTTTTGACAACAACACATATATTACATATGTCGTTTTTAAAGATAGGTAGACGCAAATATCGCACTAAAAGTTTCTCATAATCAATATGATATATACGTATAATTTTTTGTATGTATAAACTGCTTGGAAATTAACTACCTAACAATAACTACTTTTAGTTAACATTTTAAATTATTTTTATTATTTTTTAATTCTATGAACTATTAGAAAATAAATATTTTGTTCTAGTATACTCATTTATTTCTTCATCACGTAAATAATATTAATAATGATAAATAAACAGTAAATTTACCCCCCCCCCTCCCCCCAAAAAAAGAAACTACATGAGAATCATTAATATATTTATTATTTATTTATGTATGTATTTTGTTCTCAAAGTTGTTTTAAAAATTACTCTACAAACACAAGAAAAACCCTAGATTCTTACTTTTTTAAAAAGTGAAGTTTTCTCCCTGTTTTTAACATAAAAAACAAACTCCAAATTGTTATCAAATCGACCTATAATATATAAACCATTCAAATAATCAATATCATACTTAGAGAGATTAAGACCAATGAACCATGTACTAGAAACATCCAACCATATCAAATTTGAAGTCCCAAAAGAAATTTACCAAATTGAAAAGGTTGAATTTTTTTTATGGGATGAAAAATTAAGGAGAGAAGAAAGTGCAAACCCTAATGTGACAAAGATGTGAGAGAAAATAATAGAGAGAGAGAGAGAGAGAGAGAGAGTTTTGAAAAATTCTCATTCCCCCATGTGACTTAAGACATACTCAATAAAATAAATTGGTTCAAAAGTAATATTGCACCCACTAAGAGTGATGGGTTTGTTTGTTAACAAGCTTAGAGGCATTGGGTTTGTTTGCTTTGGAAGTGATTATAACTCTAATACTCTAAATAAACTTTGTCTCCATTATATATGTACCTTTCCTACATTGCTTCCACTTTCCTCTTCAACCCCACAACACATTTTTATTATATATTAACAATTATTATTATTATATCACATTTTTCCCATAAGAATTGTAACAATAATATTCTAATTCAAAACTTTCGAGAGAAATTTTCAAAAACCTTGATTTGTTTTCAATAACACAAGTTCGGTAAAATCAGTCTCCTAAACACAAGTCCTTTATTTTGAATAACCTATTTTTTAAAAGAAAATTATTTATCAAGCAGATTTAATTAAAGAAACCTCGAGTTTGAGTCTTGATGTAGGTTATTTTCGGTGCACATTTTCCACACTTTCTTAGAACTAAAGATTGAGATATTTGGAGGGATCAGTTGTTCTAAAGGAAAGGTTTGGAGAAGTCAATATAACTCTAATGTGGCTACTAAATATATTGTCAAAAATGGGGTTCCTTAAAAGTTAATGAAACTATTTGTCTTCCATCTATCTTGGGTTGGATATGTATTCAATATATATTTTAGATTTTTTGAAATTTATATGTATACATTTCGTACGTAGATGTTGAATTGAATAATTATTCATTTTTAAGGAGATGGTACTAAAAGATTGATATTATAGCTTCGTTTATCGACTTCATGTCATATTTTTTATTAAGTTTTTGCGTTATGATTTTTGTAATATTGTATTTCTCTCATATTATGTAATGATGAAAACTAAAATTGAATAAGGATTACTTATTATTGCCTAACAATATTTTACCATTAGAAAATAAAGATTTTAAGATATGTGCTTAATTAATACTTTTAGGACTTTGGCAGCTTGGTAAATTATTTTAAAATATGTTTTAGGGTTAACGTTGTTCTAGAAAAACACGTCCTTTGTGAGAATACTTTGAAGAAGGCATGAAAAGGTAAATTTTGAAGAATAGTGATTTAATGGTTAAAATACCATTTTGGTCCCTGTACTTTGAAGGTTGTTTCATTTTAGTCCCTGTACTTTAAAATGTTCAAATTTGGTCCCTGTACTTTTAACAAATCTCAAAAATCGTCCCCACCGTTAGTTTGGGGTTAGATTGACGTTAAAATCTAATAAAAAAAATATTTTTTTCTCTTTCCTCTTGCTTTCTCTCTCCCCTTCTTCGTTTCTCCATTGATGATGGCTTAAAAACCTTCATATTTGATTTGATGGAAGGTAATGGTCATGGCTTTTATCGAAGCATAGCTTTTATTTTTCTTCTTAGATTCTGAAATTCCATGAATCTAAGTTTGATGCTTGACAAAAAGCTAAAAGAGAAAGTTAAGAAAGGATAGCAAGGGGAGAGAGAAAGTTAAAGAAGTGAGAATGGAGGAGAGAGAAAGTTGGAGAAAAGAAAAAATCGAATATTTAAAAGCTACTTCTTCTTCTCCTCGAAATTTTGCTTATATCCATCACTTTTTTTTTGTCAAATATTAGATTGAACTGGAAAGGGGGAAGGAGGAGGCTGCAATGAGGGGGGAAGTGGGGAAAGAGAGAAACGAAGAAGGGGAGAGAGATAGCATGAGGCAAGAAAAAAAATATTTTTTTATTAGATTTTAACGTCAATCTAACCCCAAACTAACGGTGGGGACGATTTTTGAGATTTGTTAAAAGTACAGGGACCAAATTTGAAAATTTTAAAGTACAGGGACTAAAATGGAACAACCTTCAAAGTACAGGGACCAAAATGGTATTTTAACCTAATTTAATCTAGGACTGTAATTTTTTTTTTTTTTGGCCAAAATTGATACCAAACCAACATAGTAACATATTGTTAAAAAAATGAAAAATCAAATGCCTTTTTAAAAAAAAAAAATCAAATATCCAAACCAATCAAAATTAACACATATTCAAACTGAATCGTCCAGAGAATTTTTGATCTTATGTTATATCAAACCAAACCAATCGTCGTCACACATTACAAAAATCAAACAAATCGATTCAGTTTGGTCACTTTCATCTAATCATATATTTTCATTTTAAATCTTCATTCCAATGAACATATCAAGTCAATTCTAGAAACAATTTCCAAACACACCCTAATTGAAAACATAAGATTTAAAGATATAAAATTAGTTAAATGAGAGCTAAGATGATTAGTATTCTTAATGTGTGATAAAGGTCGAAACTAGGTTTAATTCACACGACAATTTTTGTTTTAAAACCCTCCAACCTCTCAAGTACATGATTTGTGTTGTTTTTGGTAACACACCCCTCCCCACATTTACACACTTGGAAAAATATTGCCATCACAAATTTTCAATAATCAATCAAATCCAAAGGGGGGCAAAAGCAAAACCATTCAAACGTGACCAAAGTTTTTGCTATATATCAATTATGACCATTATTTTGTACCAATTTTTAATGTCAATTCACGCAAAGCAACTCCAATCCATTTCCAATTGAGACCCAGATTTTCAAATGGGAAAACCTATTAATTTTTTTTTTTTAAAAAAAGAGTTAAATTATTTTTAGGTGAATTATTTGGATAAATGATAAAAGGACAAAAGCTCAAGTTTGTTAGTGGCTTATGAGCATCATCTCTATCATAGGAGATGGATTTGACTTTGAGTGAGAAGCCTTCACTTTCGTATCAAGTTACAATGACATGTGATTTCTCTCATCATTTAACTTCATTTGGGTTTTATTTCCATGGTTAGTTTTAATTGAGAATTTAATTTTGGTTTTGGTTTGTAAGGGTAGGTTGATAGCATTTTTGTTGTTAACCTAAGCATAGGTCAATTGGTTAAGACATATATCATCAATCAAGAGATCAGAGGTTCGAATCTCACTATCCCGTATATTGTTGAACTCTAAAAAATAAAAAATAACGTTTTGGTTTTTGTTTTAAATTTTAGAAATATATGTTTTTTATAATTGTTTTTGTTTCTCGTTTCTTGTTTTTAAAAAGATGTTCTCAAAAGTATATACAAATTCTTGAAACAAATAATAATAATAATAATAAAATAGTTTCTTGATTTTAGCTTATTTTATCATTTTTTTAAATTTTTTTAAAAAACGTTTTACTAGGAAAGCTTTCATTTTTTTAACTTAAAATTGTAGAGAACAATAAATTAAAAGTAATTACCAAATACATATTATGTTTTAATCATTGAATTTTGAGGTTGTTCATTTCGAAATTTAATAGTAGATCTAATACTGGAATGTATCATATAACATAAATTTACATAATACTAACTACCATAAGCTTTTGGAATACAACATAAAATTTATCAGCAATAATCATAACAAATATACATATACAATTGAAAATGACTCAAACATTACAAATTTGAAATGAAGACGACGACTAGAATACAATCTACGTACCAATCTTTTTTTATTATTATTTAATCTCAATCTATCAAATCAAGATAAAGGATGAAAAATTTAAGGAAAATCAAAGTTGGAAAATGTGAATGAAGAAACAAGAAAGTAAAGAAAAAGATAATAAGTGATGTGATGGAAACAAAGAAAAAGATCAAGAGTTTTACATATTAAATTCATTTTTGTACACATCTTGAATTCATTTATGTTTAGATAAAGGAAATTGGATGCCATTTTTCCATTAATACACTTCTTGCAAGATCTTCACAAGAAGTTAAACTTGGATTTTTTTTCTTTGGGAAGATTCATTATATAGCTCTAAAATATAATTTACCTAAACCCCATTTATGCAAAGTTACTAAATAGGAATTTGTTGAAGGACAATTTGTCATTCATCCAAAAACACTTAAATTTTTCCCATTGTTTTTTTTTTTATGTAGTTAAAGTGTACATTTTCAATGCAAGAGCAAAGAGTAATAGTGCCAAAAATGAGAGATTCTTGAGCAACTTGCAAGAAATTATGAGCAAATAAATGTAGAATTTGAAGATAGATTTTGAAGTTGGAATTAGTAATTGTGAGTAAAGGTTGGTGTGGGTTTATGTCTTTTTTTTTTTTAATTATTTTTTTCCTAACTTTGATCGATGAGTTTTCCAACATTAAATTCAACTACTTGCATTATGCTCTCAATCTTCAAAGCGTTTGGCAGGTAAGGAATGAGAATGATGTGAGATTGTAAAATTTAATTTAGTTTCTATTTAAGTTAAATTACAAGTTTAGCCTTGAACTTTTAAGTTTATGTATATTTGGTCTTTGAACTTTTAAAAGTATCTAATAGGCCTCTAAACTTTCAATTTTGTGTTTAATAGAGTTTCTGAACTTTAAAAATGGTCTAATATGTCATTGAACTTTCAATTTTGTGTCTAATAGATTCCTAGCATATTAGAAATTTTTAAAAATTAACTGATCTATAGATATAAAATTAAATTTTATGTCTAGTAGGTTTTTGAATTTTAAAAAACGTCAAATAGGTCAAGGACTTATTAGATACAAAATTGAAAATTCAAAGACCTATTAGACACAAAATTGACAGTTTAAGAACTTATTAGACACTTTTTAGAGTTCAGAGAATAAATAGACACAAATTTGAAATTTCATAGATTTATTAGATATTTTTTAAAGTTCAGAGACCAAATAGACACAAATTTGAAACTTTAAGGACTAAACTTTTAATTTAACTTTCTATATAGTATCTAGATTTATCCCATTATATTTTTTTTTTGGCTAAAATTAATTTTAAATTTTTTTTCTAAAAATCTAGTCATGGAAGATCTTTTCTTATAATAAGGAGAAACTTAGCACGGATCAATTTAGTCAAACCATTCTCAAAACAAAACAAATTTAAAATCAACTTTATCTACACAATATCTTTCGTATTTTAAACACATTTAAATTTATAGACAAAATTTCAAAGCTGAATTAAAAAGGAATTCATTGTAACCTATAAATATCAAATTCAAAATCCCTAAAAGGTATATCTTTAAACAAATAGCACTTTTCTAAAAGCAATTTTCTAATGAACTTATTTAAAACCAACAAATTGTACTAGTTCAAAATTATATAAAAAAAAAGGTTCAAAATTCAAAAGCAAATGAAATAAAACTTTAAAAAACATATATAATGTTTTCTTTTTGAAATCAAATCAATATTAAACCTTTTTTAGTATTATAATCTTTAAAAAAAAAAACAAACAAACAAAAGGAGAAGAATTTCCATCTTAATAACTTCATGTATCGAACTTTTTCTTTTCCTTTTTTTGAAAAGTACATATATCTAACTTTAACACCTAATAATAAATCAAATATGATTTTTTTTTTTAAAAAAAAACAAAAAACCTTAAGAATAATTCTTAAAATGGGGTTCTCAAAAAAAAAAAAAATCTTTAAATGGGGTGGTATATAACACGATGCCAAAGTTGGAATATTCTAATATCGATGGGACTGTAATAAATTCTATGGTAAATAAAAATGACCTAAAATTGAACCATTTCCTCATTCAACTTGAGAGAGTTGAGATTTTTTACCACTTAACTTTATTATTTTTTCTAGAGTCATTATAATTCAATTATTTGACTTTCTAAATATTTCTATTTCTTATTATTTCAATCAATGATAAAGAAAATATTGGATCAGACTTATTTCTCCAAATAAGTTTTATAGAACTCCTATGTACTAGAGGTGTACAAATAATTCTATAACTCGAACAACTTGGACTATCCAACCTAAACTGTAAGGGTTGGGTTGGGTTAAGTTTTTTTTTTTGGTTGAATAGAGTTAATTTTTAGGAGAATCGAATTTTCGATTTGGTTCTCGGGTTATCCATATTATTTTTTTCTTTTAATTTTAACATTTTTCCTATTCCTTTTACATGTATGATCCAAAATTTGAACCATTAAATCAATGTTTAAATACTAATTTGGTCATGTACTTTTAGCTTTGATTCATTTTAGTCCTTGTACTTTCAAAACGTTCATTTTGGTTCATGCACTTTTTACTTTTATTCATTTTCGTCATTGTACTTTCAAAACGTCCATTTTGGTCCCTGTGCTTTTAAAAAGTGATCAATTTGGGTATGTGTTTGCAAAATTTAAACATAAATTTTATATATAATGAAAATCCTTCCATACAAATTTATGGCTACATTTCAAGAAATTTAGTAAGTGAAGTGTCATGCTAAAATTATGATTGAAAGAAATGAAATGAAAATGAAAATGAAGGGACCAAAATAGTCACTTGTTAAAAAGTATATGGACTAAAATGAACGTTTCGAAAGTGAAGTGACTAAAATGAACAAAATTAAAAGTACAATGACTAAAATGAACATTTTGAATGCACAAGAACTAAAATGAACCAAATTTAAAAGTATAGGACCTAATATTTAAACCTTAAATCAAATGCTTGAAGCAAACCACCTCTATATTGCTACCAAAAATTCATCAAAATTCAAAGTAACACAAATATATTAGAGTAGGATCAAGAATTATTGGGTTGAAGCAATAATAATAATAATATTTAAATTTCTACATGTAATTATTTTAGTCAAAGCTATTAGGGTGGTATTTTTTTTTTTTTTGGAGAATATGAATCAAAACAATAAGAAATATATTGCTAGTTCATAAGTTGGAGATTAGCAAGCTCAAAACATTTACCCCATAATAAATCGCTACTTTTTTTGGAGATTTTGTATTAATTAACTCTAGATTATTAGTCAAACTTGAGCATAGTTCAATTGATTTAAGATGTATATCCTCAACCAAGAGTTCAAAGATTTGAACTCCCACTTCTATATGTTGAACTCAAAAACAAAAAAAAAAAAAGGTAGATTATTAAGTCAACCATGACTTAATGATAAAAACATTAGTCATATGGTAAAAAAAAAATTTATTACTGCCTTGTTTGCGTTATGTTATTATTACTGTTTTTTTAACTTTAGGTTATTAAGTTCTAATTTGATAGCAATTTTTAATTTTAGTTTCTGTTTTAATTAGAAACAAACTTAGGTTTTTTTTTAAAAAACAAAATTAAAAACAAAATTAGCTTTCTTTATATATATGTAATAGTAGATTTGAGTATCTTTTTTAATTTTGTAGCCAAATTTTTAACAATATTTTTAAAACGTGAAAAAAAAATCAATAAACAAGCTTAATTTTGTTTTTTTTTAGTTCAACAACTAGGGATGAGAATCGAATCATTAACCTTTGAGATGATAATTAGTGTTTTATCTAATGAGCTATGCTCAAAGTTTAATTTTGTTAATTAAAAACCAAAACAATGATGTGGTCAAATGTAACATGAGAAAATTTCGATGGTGTTATTAAAAAACATTAGGTTATTAAGTTTCAATTTGTGGTTTCTGTTTTAAAAAACTCTTGGTGCTATTGGTAAGTGATCTTAAAATATAAATTTAAAAACAAATGGATTCAATAAAAAATAGAGTTGCATTTCATGATTTTAGTATTTTCGAACATGTATTTGATAGTAGATTTAGAAACTATATGTCAATTTAATAAGTTGTTCAAAATGAGTTTGGTAATACATTTATAGCCAATAAAAATAGTTGTAGTGATCAATTACAATTTGGTTGAATCTCTACTATTATTAATTAGTTTATGACCATGTTTTATGTTATATGTTTTGTATAATTATTTTACCATACTATATAATTTATAATATATTATGTTATACATGTTTTAATTTTAATAAAAATGAAAAAGTTTATAACATAAAATAGTATATTTATTAAAGTTTTTATCTGTTTTTAGTGGATTTTAAAATTAATTTTTTAAAAATGAAATACTCAATTTTTATGTTACAAATATATTTTAAAATATTGATTATGCATTTTATGTGTAAAAATGATGAAAAAAATAATAGTATTATACTGTTATTTATGTCTATAGAAAATAAAGCAAGAAAAAATGCCGACACTACAACACTTATGATTCCCTTTTTTTTTTTTTTTTTTGAAAAGAACACTCATGATTCCTGACAACAGAGACTTTAGTCCTTTTTTATATATTTGCTAAAAATAGTTTCTATCATTAGAGTACTTTTAGAAGCTTTCACAAAAATAGATTTGTTCAAGGTACCGACAAAATTGCTTCTTTAATACACACAATTTGCTCTCAACATGTAGCCATGGTGATTGAGTTCAATGGATAAACCCTTGTCAACCACTCAAAAAAAATTTTAGGGCGCGTTTAGCCCAATTAGAACCTTTGGATTCAGAATTCTAGGAGGTTTGAAAGTTTAGGAATCAGAAAACAGTATTTGAAGTGTAGTGTTCTGAAACATGAGAATTAGAAAATGTATAGTGTTTGGGGTGCAATGTTTGAAAGTCTGAGAATCAGAAAGCTATGTTTGGAGTACAATGTGTTTGAATTGGGTTGTACAATTTTTGTTTTTGTTTTTTTCCTTTCTACTTTTTTATCTTTTTTTTCCTTTCCTTATTTTCTAGTAGATCTCTGGTTAGTTGTAAGATCCTTTGTGTAAGTTGGGTTATTTTTTGTATTTACGAAATTTAAGAATATGTATCAAATTATCCTTAAATTAGATAGAATTTTAATCGCTATGTTTTTTGTTATGTCTTTTTTTAAAAAAAAAAAAAATATGTTGGCATTTCTTGTTTTAAGGTATTTGGTTGAATTTGATTTGTTTTGATTTGAATTTTAGATTCGATATACTGTATTTTGATTAGATATTTTGTTAGCGGCATTTTTTAAAAGTCTTTTAAGGTAAATGTTACGTGATTTTCAACTTAGATATATTTTTAATTATTATATTTGTAGAGAATTTGTTTTGTTTTGATTTGAATTTTAGACTGGATATAATGTATATATTTTGTTATGGCATTTTTTTGATATTGTGAGGTAAATGTGATGTAATTTTCAAATTTTCAATTTAGATTGATTTTTAATTGACCAACAATTTCTTGATTTACTGATTTGTGAAAAATCGGTTTGTTTTGATTTAAATTTTAGATTGAATGTAATTATAGAATAATTTTAGTATCTAGGATACAAATTTTGTTAACGGGTATTTGTGTCATTTAAAAATTCAAAAAAATCGTTTGACCATTTTTTCAAAAAAAATATTCTATGACCTTTTTCAAAACCATTTTTGCCGTTATCCCATGAGAAAAATGGAGCAAAACTTAAAAACCATCGAGTTGTGTTTCAAAAACCATGGATTTCGAACACAGTGACCCAAACACCATTTTGAATTTAAATTCCAAGACCAACCAAACCAAAAACAGTAGGCCAAACACCCCCAAGTTTAAATTTGGTTTAATTTACCAAAGTGAGCATAGCTCAACAATTAGTCATAATTAACAAGTACTCATTCTATGAAGTTGAAGGTTCAAATTTCCATACTTCACATATGCTGTACTAACAAGAAAAATCTGGTTTAATTTCACAAATTTTAAAATCATTTTATTTTAGATAAGTGGTTATCATGGATTGAACTATTTCTTCTAACAATCTTATTATTCTCATAGCCCAACTAGGCCAACCCAGGACGTTCTAGTTCACATACAATGGGAGTACCTATATATTTAATCACTAACTTTAAAAAACCTATTTTGATTTCTACCTTCTTCATTACTCTAAGATGTTTTAATACACTAACATGAACAAGCCAACATATTTCAATTGGTTTAAGCATATACCGTGACCAACAACTCAAAGGTTTAGATCCCAACCCACAAATTGTTGAACCACATATACATACACACTAACATGAAGCTATATTATGTGACAAAATAATAAGATTAAAATAGTTAATTCATTCGAAGTCCACCCAGCTGTGCCTTGAAATATTCAACCGTTCAAGGTTGTTGATCGTACTCTGTTCATACTCAACTCAAACAATCTATAGGACCACACATCACAAAAAACTATTCACAAATTACAAGTAAATTCAAGGCCGACCAGATTTTCTGACCAAATTTAACCTGCATTAATGATGGGACCACCATTTGAACTACCACCATAGAGAAACTTATCAGTAGTAGTGTATGTACAAGCTATACTTTCTTTAATAGACAATTAAACCTTTACATTAGTCATCGTGTGTCACAACATTAGTAGTAGTATGTGTTGTAGTGTGCGATTTAAGCTATAATTTTTTTATAATCTATGAGTGTCCAAGCCAGTTAGTGAGCATCTCAATCATTGACAACCACTCCACCGTACTACATTTGATTGTCAATATAGCTCATTGGATTTTAAATCCTAAATAGGTAGCCACCAAGACTTGAACCTCTTTTCACTAAGCCATAATCCATAATTCAAAAGGCAATGATATCATTTGAAAAAGATATAAGGAAAAGGGGGTAAAGAAAGAAGAATACGCTGCTGAATGAAAAACACTAACTTAAATCTTCAAAATTAGTAAACATTGTAGTAGCCTAAGTTCAACAATAAACTCAAGGTTCCAGAAAAAAATGAACTAGAGACAGAAAATCGAAATTCAAGGTTCCTTCTTATATATATGAAAAAGCTGCAACCATATTCCCTCCATTGACCTTTAATGGGAGGGACAAAACTTGGCCATTTAGCGGTACTGCAAGAAGAGTTGAGGTTCAACAGATCAGGAGATATTGAAAAAGTTCTGATGTAGATATAGGTCAAAATAATCACTGATCAAATAGTCAAGAGAATGTAAAAACCATACCTTGATGAATCCAATTTCCTTGGCGTTGCTGCGAAAGCATTGTCTGCAGCACATAAGCCCGTACTTTCTGATCAACCCATGAGGATTTCCGCAAACCCGGCTAAAATGAAGATAAGAGATAGAGAAAATGTTAATTCAAACAAAAAAAACCTTCATATCATAACCAAATGCAATCTTATATATCCAAAAAATCATTATAGTCAATCATGGAAATTTATACAGCATCTCATCAATCCTTTCATCCCTCTCATATCCAACTGAACTTCTATTGTCAGGTTCAACATATTGAACTAAAATCTGATTTTACCCAACAGCAACAAACACCATAAGTGACCAATTATACTAAGAACTCCCAACGTTCCATCGACATTAAAACTATGACCATCATAATTTAGACAAAAAATGATAAGATCATGGGCATAAACAGGGTTCCTCAGCCAATTCACTAAGGTTCTCATATCGAAAGAAATCAAGAATTTCATACCTAATGAATTTGACAAACAGTACAAATAAATATAAATATATTTGGGAACTATTTTACTATTACTTCACTTAATTGCTCACCATAGCACATAGCATACAATATTTTCAGCATGAATGTATAGAGACATGGATACCTAAATCAGATAGAAGAACGAAATATTCGGAGAAAGCTATCATGACGGAGGCGAAATAATTGATAAAGTTTAGACTTAAATACATCGATAGAAGAGAGTCCACACAATCAATCCCTTCGCTTGTTTCCATATATCAAAGAAACATGAAAACATTACTTTTTGGAACTATGTCCAGCTCAAAAGTCAAAACCAATCACACAATTTTTTCTTTCAAGTCAAAATACTCCGTCAGATTAACAAGACTCCCGACTCTCTAATCCTAATAAATAACCATGTTCTTCAAGCAAAAGATGGGATCGTCAAACGCAGGATAGAAAAACTGATTAGATCCATAGAAATCATCTCAAAAGAGAAACAGGGGAAAATAAAAACAAGTTACCAGGTGCGGGAGCCGGGGCCATAGTTCTTAGGGTGCGAGTTCCACACGTTCGAGTGCCCCATGCTTGGATTGCCTGAGAGACTGAAATCTGGTGAGCTCGTTAGGGCTTCGAAAATCCTTGGAAGCGGCAAATGCTTTCTGTAGAACGAGAGGAAGAAGAAAAAGTAGGTATTTATAGGGAGAGAGCCTGAGACGAAACCCTAGCATACGACGGAAAATAATCTATATATAATTGAGGCATTCCTTCTTGGCTTTTATTTCGAATATATTATATTTGATATTTTAGTTTAGTATATAATGTGTTAATCAGCTAAATTTTTGGTTAAATTTAAAAATTGATCTACTTAACTAGTAAAACATTATAACATCAATTGAAACATTAAGGGGCTATTTGAGGCAAGAGTTATAATAACATGTATTATAATAATCTGTAGAGTACTCTGCACCCCAAACACAGATTATTATAACCTTATACTAAACAACTCTGCATTTTAAACAATATTATATTATTTCATAGATTATTATAACCCACAGACTATTATAACTCATGGTATTATAACCCACTCAATGCCCCAAACAGTCCCAAGTTTCAATCATAACCCCACATATTTTTGGGCTAAAAAAATAAAATTCACCAACTGGTTTGAAGATTGATATTTACTTGGTGGCTATTTGGAGTATGAGTTATAATAGTTTGTGGATTACTTTGCACTCAAAACACAGACTATTATAACCAAAACTAAACAACTCTGCATTTTAAACAATATTATATAATTTCATAAACTATTATAACTTATGTTATTATAATTCACTTAATACCCCAAACAACCCCTTAAATCTTGAATTTTAAAAGGTTTATCTCATCGTTAAAAAAAATTTAGAATGTTTTAACTGTATTGTTATTTATTTACTTTTTAGTTCAACAAATATGTGGATAGAGGTTCAAAGTTCAAATTTTTGATTGAGTTTATGATGTTTTTTTAACTATTTGAACTATGCTCAAGTTAGGTCAACTAATTAAGTTTATTTATTTATTTTAAATTTTATTTATCTTCGATCTTTCTTTAATATTGATTGACAAAAGGGTGTGATGTGCACGAATTTGAAAGAGGAAACTAATTTGATAACTAGCGACTATCGTATCTATTAATAATTTTCATTAAGGTAAAATCCCGTGTTTCCAAGTTAGAAAATTTGAGTAGGGTGGTGATCAGGTTGGGATGCATTCCCTTTCCTTCCCTAAACCCCCAAGGATTTTCCATCTCTTTACCCACTCAATTTTGATTATATTTAGTCTTTGAACTTTAAAAAATTCATGTATTTAACATTCAATTTTGATTCTAATAGGTATTTCCTCTTGGTCATTGACACTATTATTAAGATGTTAATGTAATTCACTAATTAAATGGCGATTTGTACGACGTGAAGCAATGGAGCATACTAAATAAATAAATTCAAGACAGGTAAGGGCAAAGCTAGAAATTTTTGTAGTGAGGCAAAAAATTACTTCTTTTATGAGAAATTACTAGAAATGACCTTAATCCAAAAACTTTATAAAAAAATGACTTGACTTTTTGAAACCTACTTTTTTTTTAAGAGTAAAATTTCATTTGTACCACTGAGTTAAAAGAAACATCAAATGCTCAAAATTTCTCTCCTATCTCCTATGTGTTCTTTTTCTTCTCCATCTTCTCTCTCATCTCACCATGGCTTGAGCACTGATGACTCATCTTCAACATCCTTGCCGTCGTTCATCTATAATCAGTCACGACCATTTTGGGTGGAAGGGTCGAATAAGCTACATTCCAGCACGTAGATATTGAAAAGTTACACTAAATTAAAAAAAAAAATCACCCAATTTAGTCAATTGAGCTTAAAGTTATGGCCTTTCAAAGTTTAAACTTAGATTATTTCAACTTTTGGAGACATTAAAAGTCAAGATCATCTAAAAAATTTCTCAGTTTATAAGCATGGTTGGAAAGAACATGAAAAAATGTATAAAAACGAGTGGTATTTAGCCAAAATGGATTTTTATCAAGGGAGATATGACCAAATTCTCAAACTATCTATTCTCTTAGTATATGGTTTAGAATACAAAGAGAGAACTTTGAGAAGGTTCACCATATTGAGCTCTAATGGAGTTCGTTATCATGTTCTGAAGTTGTTAGATAAATAATGAAGCAATCGAAGTAGAGTGTTACGGTTGATCTTCCTGCACAACGACCTTTTCTTTGTTGAGATTTTTAACGATAGAAGTTTGACTTGATTCAACAACATTTTGGTTCTTAATTTGATCCTTTAGGAACGAAATTTGAGAATCTCTTTATTCAATCGCCTTCATCAAGGTATTGATCTGTTCTTGCATCTCTGCCATTCTATTCTTCCATAGTGCTTATTTTAGTCGTCATGACGGATACTATGTCAGAAATGAGATCGAACACGGGGTTACACTTAACAAAAAAAACTTGTCGTTAGCATATGCCCCATGCAACATCCTTACTTTGCCTGCAATAATAATAACTTTATCATCTTGCAGCCTTAGTTCATTTGAGCAACTATTAAGGGTGTTAAAAAAACTCGACAACTCGAAAAATCCAACAACCCAACCCGAATTAGAAGGTTTGGGTTGGGTTAGAAAAATTCAATATGGGTTGCATTTAATTTTTCAAGAACCAACCGATTCGGTTCAGTTCTTGAGTTCAGGAAAAAAAAATTCAGTTCAAAGGGTTCTCAATTATATCATTCTTTTCCCCACGTTTTTCAAGAGCCGCACAAGCCTTCTTCTTCTTCTCATCTTTCGTCCTCCTTGCATATCTCTTTTCTTCGCACGTCTCGATGTTGACTCGCCGGCCGTTGCCTTTGCCGTTTGCGTTCATCTCACCGTCGCCCCCTTTTTTGTCTCACCATCGCCGACCATCTCGCTGTTGCCTTCGTCAGTTGATCTCTTCGACGATCTATTAGTTTCTTGTTATCTCTCCTCTCTCAACCTGACTTTCCAATGGATAGAAAAAGAAAAAAAATTAGGTTTATGAGGAAAGATTTTGTTTTTATTGGTTTATGTAGAATCAAAAAATCAATCTACTATTGAGAGTTCAAAACAAAACTATCTCATTCCTTATTTCTTTGATTCAAAATCATTTGTAGATTTAAAACTTTGTAGTTGGGTTAGTAATAGAAAATAAGAAAAAAAGCCCTAGGTGGTGATTGATTAATCTCCCAACAGTCTATCTTCTCTCAGCTCTTGATGATAACTCTTAAAATAAGAGTTATTTGTTATCATTTTAAGTATTAAATTGTCATATTTTATTTCAATTTATTCTGGAAACCCCTTAGCTTTGATTTATTTTGCTCTAAGTTTAACTTTGATGTAGTAAAAGTCTTATTAGAGCAAGGTTATCATAGTTAATGAGTTTATTGTGATTAATTTAGGGTATTATTAAAGATGGGATGATTGTTGTGAAAGAAAGACTCTCGAAGCTAAGGAGCAGTTTTATAACGTTTTGCTGGAGCAAATCGGCTAATTTTAACCAGCACGAATTTCGCACGTGAGAGTTGTTGTCCATTTAATGAGATGGAAGATGTCAGTACAGTCAGCTTATTTCGGCCAACAGAAGCTTGCCATGTTATGAGACCTGTCTAAACAGCCCTGATTTGCATAAAGAATGAGATATAATTGATGGGTTGTCATTTTTTGAAAAGGAAGAAAAGATAGGAAGATCTCGAAAAAACAGAAATGAGGAAGAGGGAGCTGTCTGAAGAGGGAGCTGCCAGAAAATTTCCAAAAGAGGAAGGGTCTTCTATTGGAGCTAGTGTCGAACGCTGCTTCAACCGATAAACATTTCAGCTACTTCTTCTTCTTCTTTCAAGTTTATTAGCACTATTTTACATTATGACTATTTTCTGAATTATTTTCTATTTCTCTGGCACTATGTGTCACACCCCGCCCCAGATTAACTCTACCAAACCTAGGACAAGATGTGATGGCAGTAGACTCTAAATGTGCAATGGAATCTATTGCCAAGTCTTTATCTCTTCTTTCATTATCTAACTTTATCTATGGATATTCCATAAACAGCACAGCAAAAAAAATTTCCCTTTACTTACACTATATGATATGCAATGACTTGATAAGATTGGTGGCAGATTCTGATTAGCTAACTCTGATTGAAATTCAAGAGCAACCTGGTGAAAATTAAAAACAAAAGAATGAGCTAAAAAGCCCAATGAGTGGTGATTCATAAGAAAATACATTTTCAAGGAAATTATTCTCTTACTAAACATAAGTTCATAACTATGTGAAATAATGCAAATCACGAATAGTTTAGAAACCTTCGAGGTCATTTTAAGACATTAAAGTCTGTAAATAAACATCTCTTGAAACAACAACTCTTAAGTCAACAATTCTTGAAAACATAAGCACAAGTTCGTAAAAACATAGATAGGGAAATCCGTAATTATAGCTTTGGAAAGCATAAACATAACTAGTGAAATTTATCACCAAATCTGTACCCAAACCTCCATCATACTGGCGTAGAGTAATTTCAATACGCACAGCAATCTCTGTCATACGTGCACGTAGAGCAAACTCTAACATCTGTAATGCTTCAGGACCAAGATTTGGACCAGGATTCGGAATCCGGATTTGGCATCTAATGGCCCCGGCATTCCCCTGCATCCCCTGCGACCTGAGCATGCTACATACTATGGAAACACATTCTCATAGCATATGGGTAATCACCATGGGTACAAAAATATAGTGGTTTAAAAATCCACTTTTAACATAAAATCCTTAATTCTCAAACTCTTTCTTAAAATGGTGTTCCCTTGCTCTAAAAAAAACTTTTCATAAACTTGAGAGATTTCTGAAATAACATTAAACATTTATAATTTCTCAAATAATCATCAAATCTCTCAAATAATATCAAACATTTCCAAAGTCATATTTTCTTTTAAACTACATCTCATGAAATTCATACATTTCTCAACAAATATTTAAACTCTTCAAACATCTCAATAATCATAAAATATCTCAAATATTTCTCAAATAATAATTTATGCTAAAAGCATAAAATATTGGGATTTCAATACCATTTTTGGAAATTCATAACAATTCTCTAAAAATCTCTTTGCATTTTCTCTAAATTCACACATAATTATAGAATTCTTAAAAATCTATAATAATAGTCAAATAATGAAAACAATTCGTAAAATAAACTACTCACAGAACAATTTTCGTTGACACCTCAAATCGAAAGCTAATCCAATTTTGTTCAACGTGTAATTTCAATAATCGTACCCTAAGTTACAACTTTTTCCAATAAGAAAATATCATAAATCTTACCTTAATCAAATTAAATTAATTCCCCAATCCATTTCTCTTCATCCAAATTCCAAATACAACTTTTCCTTTCATTCCATTAATTAGCCAAAGCCAAGTACATTTTGTGTTTTTCTCTAATTAAAAAACTATATATTTCTCTCTCATCTTTAATTCCATAGTACTATCAAACTCAAATTTTCAATTTCTCTACAATTTCTTATATCTCTTTCTCCTCCACTTCACTTAAACCAAACCAACACAAGACAAATTCCTCTCTTTTTTTTTTTATTTAATTATGATGTGCTTGCATCATATTCCCATTCTTAATAAAATATCTTATTAATTCTTTTTCTCTCCAACACCCTTGAGATAAGACAATTTCTTTTTGTCTTTTCTTTTTTTTTTTAACCTTTCACTATTCACTTTCTTCTTCCTTCCTCCACCCACAAAAATTCTTCTCTTCTTTTTTTTTTTTTTTTTTTCATTCTTCCATTTTAGCTTATTTTGTTTCTTTACTTTCCATAATTTCATACTTGCTCAAATGTCAAAAAGGAGCTTAAAAGGATAATAAATTTACCAATTTATGTCTTTGACCTCCCATTCCTCATCTTCTCTTTCTCTTTGCTTATTCATCTCATTCCATGCCATCTTTATGTAAATTTCTTCCCAACAAAATGCATGAAAACTCTTGAATCAAAAAGAAATCAAAACTCACATTATAAAGTGTCAAACCTTCCATATTTTTCCTAATCCAAAGAAAAAAAACAACTTACCCAATTGAAATTTTTGTCTTTCAACTTCCTTCTAACTTCAAGACACCACTTTTCATCTTCTCCATGGCTTGGGCTACCCTTTTCTCATCTCTCTAAATATCTCATCTTTTTAACTTTCTCTTTCCTCCTCCCTCTCCATTTTCGTGAACTCCTCTTTTTTCCTTTCTTTTTTTTTTTTTTTTATTTTTTTAAAACCAAAATAATGTATGTGGCTTGCAATTTATAAAATAAACATACATGTGGCTTCAGCAATTTATAAAATAAACATACATGTGGCTTCTTTGAAGCCACACATTATTTCTTTTATTTATTATTATTATTATTATTTCAAAAATACACCAAAACCATACATATTTTCACTTTCCTCTTTCCTTTTTCTTTTAACAAAAATTTACCCCATAAATTTCAATTTACTTTTACTTCCAATTTATTCCAAACTTCTCCTCTTTCAAGACATTTGAAAATCAAATAACTATTATGCCATATAAATACTAGAAATCCAAAATTGGATCTTACAAAATATTACCACCTTTTAAGAATTTCGTCCTCGAAATTCAATCAAGAAGTACATTTGAACTTCACTTTTTCATGTTACAACTTCATTGCACATTTTTTTTTCCGAGTTCTCAAAGACATAAAAGAGTGTTATAAAAATATTATCTTCTTTAAGAATTTCATCCTCGAAATTCAGCCTTGCGAGTGAAGTTAATAACTAAGAATTTTGAACATGTGAGTAGCATTTTTCCTGGGCATAATTTGCTTCCCCATGAAACCTTGCTAACAAATAATCTTATTGCAAAATACATTTTCCTTTTCATCCAAAACTATCACAACTGTATCTCATATGGAACCATAACTCAACTTTATATCATCGTCCATAATCTTATAAGCCTCTCAAATATTGTATGTTATAACAAATTTCCAATTGACGTAATTGTCCCTAATTAATTTGATAACAACCTCGACATTATATCAACACTCAGTTGAATTTGTGAGAGAAATATGGAGTACATAAAATAATCTTCATCCAAAATCATGAGCATCCTTGTCAAAGGTGATTTACGTACTCAAATCGACATATGGTCTCTCTTTGACTTCATGTCTAATCACTACACTTACTCTTTCTTATTTTCATATTTTCGTTAGTCAATGTTGCCCTTGTTGCAAATATTTTAAGTAAGTTCATGGTTTGTTGATTTCCTCTGACCACTTTATTACAACAAATGGAGTTTTCTCTCTCTACATACAAAGCTTTAACTAACATCATCTCTCTATATTTGAATAATGACTCTTATTATAAGCAAACTCCACAAACGACTCATGAGTTTCCCATCTTTCCTTGAACTACAGATAGGCTCATAACATAACTTCAAAGTTTAGATAGCTCTTTTCATATATCCCTCATCTATGGCGAGAATTTGTACCAAAATATAGCTTAGTGCCCAACATTTGCTATGCACTAGGCCATAATTGGAAAGTAATTTCCAAGCTCTGTTCAATACATTTAACTCCCGAAGTCCATTTATCTAAGGGACTTGTAATCTTGGTCGACAATGATTTGCAATCTGAACCAACCTATGTCATCAACTAGACACCATCATAATCACTCTTAGTGCAAAATAAAGCCAAATAATAAATCCATATTGATATGCTTCCATTTCCATTAAGAGCAAGATAGAGAAATCAAAAGTCTTTTGACAAATTTAGCTTTAGAAACATATTTGTTATTCCTCTTTTCATATCTTGCTACTGATAATTTCCTCAATCTTCAATAAATTTTGTATTTCTTGGGTGCATATAATAAATTGAAGTGAAAGCTTCACTAAGTATCTCACTCTTCAAACTTGGATGATTAGGTACACATAACCAATTAATCGTACACAAATTTCCTTTTTTTTTTTCATAACTTTATGAATTCAAGCAAGTCTTATAGTCACCGGTTTGTAAATAGGACAATACTTTATCCATAAATAATTCTTCATTCAAGTAATTGAAAGCACCCAATAAAGGAAATCTAATTGCATTTACTAAAACTTTTGAACAATTTGCCTTCTTGCTTAAGGCACACCAACAACCATGTCACTCTTTCTTGGATAATTATCAATGGTACAAACCATAATGGTTTCCTAAATTTAGTCATCTTCTCTTACACAAATTCCATTCCTTCTAGTTAAAGTTATACTTTAAATCCTTGTGATATGTCCATATGTGAAACTTTTCTTCATACAGATAATGTCTCCAATCTTTAAGTCTTTCATCCCATAAAAACTAATATCATGGTGACTAGTCCTTATTCATGGATAGTCATGCCCATGCTTCTTCATTACCTCGGTATATATAACATTACCTTCCCACTTTGCATCAAAATACATTTCAAACTTGATAAGAGCATTACTATAAATAACAAACTTTTCTTATGCTTCCAAAGTTTAAATATTGAGTGGCAACTAGGCTTTGCTTCATGTTTCAAGGACTATACTCACAATTATTTATCCATATAGATTTCAAATTCTTTCATGTCCAATTGATCAATAGATGCTTGATCTTAAATGATTCTTCAATAAAACTAACCAAATGCTCACATAAAACTTCAAGCCTTTATAAAAAAAAAAATTATGGATTGCCCTCATTTAACTACTATTTCAATCCTTGGGGTTTAACAAAAATGTCCTCGCATGAATCACTTCGTCTAGAAGCATAACTTGATAGAGTCAAAACTTGAACTTGCTACATTTAACATATAACCCCTTCATCTTGCAATGTCTGTAGCTTATTATGAGATATCCCACATGCTCTTCTTTACTTTTAGAATTTGCCAACTTGCCTTTAATGAATACAACCACAATTGTATTATTAAGAATTGAACACTTTGTTTCCAAAATCCATAACTTTGTTGGTTCATTAACTACTAACTTGTATGGTGCAACCAAAAACTCATCTTACATAGATAGAGTCCTAAAGGCAATATATATATATATATATATATATATATATATATATATATATATATATATATATTTTGTACTTCCGTTCCTCAAATATTGGTGGTATCCCAATCGCATAACATTTCAAGAATATGTTAAGATATCTTTGAACTAATCAAGCAAGACCTCTATTGGGGTAGTGGATACTTATTATGTGCAACCACTTTATTCAAATGATTAAAAACAATGCACCACCACCTCATAATGTCATCCTTTTCCAACAATTAATTCAGTTGTACCACCTGGTAAGGCGTTAGGTCTAGTGAAGTCTGCTAATTGCTTGACCTGTTAATTGTACTAGCTAAAGAGCCATGTACATTCTCCTATGGTCCTCTAGGCTTCTTCATTTCTAACCTACTCTTTCAACTTTCATAGTCCTTTTCTTCGTACTTTCCATTCATTCTATTTCCTTATCAAGACAGGAGCTTACATTTTACCCTTTAATACTTCAATATGGTCACTGATCTTTGTACTAACTTAAAACACTCATTTTGTATCAAATCTCTCTATATGACCACAAACAAATATTCTTCATAAAAGAATTCCTTGAATTCGCTTTAATTTCTTATTTCAAAGTCTCGATTTCAATTCCTTAATTTTAAAGTCTATTACTTATTATTAATTCCAATTAACTATAAGCTCTTTCTTGAAAAGAAAGTGATAAACACCACTTCCTATCCTTTAAATATCTGAATACATCAAACATTTTCCTAACTTCCCAACTCTATACAATGGTGGACAATATTCCTCATATAAAACTTTCTTGAATTCATTCCAACTAACCTCGTGACCATTTGATCGCCTACTTGTATTTGATTTCCACCAATTTTGAGCCACTTCTTCTAAAAGAAATATAGCAAGGTCTTATCACCTTTTATTTTTAAGACATTTCATTACCTTTAAATACATTTACAACTTGTCCATCCAGTTTTCTACATCAACTGGATTCGAGGCCCCAATAAATGGCTTTACTCCCAACTCTATCAATCATTTAATTGTATAGTTTTTCATTTTTTTTTCTCATCTCTTCAACTATACCATAAGTAATTTTAACCATAAATGATTTTTTTTTCTATCGTTCGCATCCCCTTGTTCCTTATCTTCTGAGTAACTAATATCTCCAACAAATTCTTCATTCACCATACTTTGCCTACCAGTAGCTCATTGAGTTTCAATTTCTTGTAACATACGTGATCTGCCACCATGACTCATGATTACTTACCATGCATTGCATATCACACACTACATCCACTTACAACTCATGTCATGCAGAATCTTATTGCTCTGATACCAAACTGTCACACCCCGCCCCAGATTAACTCTACCAAACCTAGGACAAGATGTGATGGCAGTAGACTCCAAATGTGCAATGGAATCTATTGCCAAGTCTTTATCTCTTATTTCATTATCTAACTTTATCTATGGATATCCCATAAACAGCACAGTAAAAAAAAATTTCCCTTTACTTACACTATATGATATGCAATGACTTGATAAGATTGGTGGCAGATTCTGATTAGCTAACTCTGATTGAAATTCAAGAGCAACCTGGTGAAAATTAAAAACAAAAGAATGAGCTAAAAAGCCCAATGAGTGGTGATTCATAAGAAAATACATTTTCAAGGAAATTATTCTCTTACTAAACATAAGTTCATAACTATGTGAAATAATGAAAATCACGAATAGTTTAGAAACCTTCGAGGTCATTTTAAGACATTAAAGTCTGTAAATAAACATCTCTTGAAACAACAACTCTTAAGTCAACAATTCTTGAAAACATAAGCACAAGTTCGTAAAAACATAGATAGGAAAATCCGTAATTATAGCTTTGGAAAGCATAAACATAACTAGTGAAATTTATCACCAAATCTGTACCCAAATCTCCATCATACTGGCGTAGAGTAATCTCAATACGCACAGCAATCTCTGTCATACGTGCACGTAGAGCAAACTCTAACATCTGTAATGCTTCAGGACCAGGATTTGGACCAGGATTCGGAATCCGGATTTGGCATCTAATGGCCCCGGCATTCCCCTGCATCCCTTGCGACCTGAGCATGCTACATACTATGGAAACACATTCTCATAGCATATGGGTAATCACCATGGGTACAAAAATATAGTGGTTTAAAAATCCACTTTTAACATAAAATCCTTAATTCTCAAACTCTTTCTTAAAATGGTGTTCCCTTGCTCTAAAAAAAACTTTTCATAAACTTGAGAGATTTCTAAAATAACATTAAACATTTATAATTTCTCAAATAATCATCAAATCTCTCAAATAATATCAAACATTTCCAAAGTCATATTTTCTTTTAAACTACATCTCATGAAATTCATACATTTCTCAACAAATATTTAAACTCTTCAAACATCTCAATAATCATAAAATATCTCAAATATTTCTCAAATAATAATTTATGCTAAAAGCATAAAATATTGGGATTTCAATACCATTTTTGGAAATTCATAACAATTCTCTAAAAATCTCTTTGCATTTTCTCTAAATTCACACATAATTATAGAATTCTTAAAAATCTATAATAATAATCAAATAATGAAAACAATTCGTAAAATAAACTACTCACAGAACAATTTTCGTTGACACCTCAAATCGAAAGCTAATCCAATTTTGTTCAACCTGTAATTTCAATAATCGTACCCTAAGTTACAACTTTTTCCAATAAGAAAATATCATAAATCTTACCTTAATCAAATTAAATTAATTCCCCAATCCATTTCTCTTCATCCAAATTCCAAATACAACTTTTCCTTTCATTCCATTAATTAGCCAAAGCCAAGTACATTTTGTGTTTTTCTCTAATTAAAAAACTATATATTTCTCTCTCATCTTTAATTCCATAGTACTATCAAACTCAAATTTTCAATTTCTCTACAATTTCTTATATCTCTTTCTCCTCCACTTCACTTAAACCAAACCAACACAAGACAAATTCCTCTCTTTTTTTTTTTATTTAATTATGATGTGCTTGCATCATATTCCCATTCTTAATAAAATATCTTATTAATTCTTTTTCTCTCCAACACCCTTGAGATAAGACAATTTCTTTTTGTTTTTTTTTTTTTTTTTAACCTTTCACTATTCACTTTCTTCTTCCTTCCTCCACCCACAAAAATTCTTCTCTTCTCTTTTTTTTTTTTTTTTTTCATTCTTCCATTTTAGCTTCTTTTGTTTCTTTACTTTTCATAATTTCATACTTGCTCAAATGTCAAAAAGGAGCTTAAAAGGATAATAAATTTACCAATTTATGTCTTTGACCTCCCATTCCTAATCTTCTCTTTCTCTTTGCTTATTCATCTCATTCCATGCCATCTTTATGTAAATTTCTTCCCAACAAAATGCATGAAAACTCTTGAATCAAAAAGAAATCAAAACTCACATTATAAAGTGTCAAACCTTCCATATTTTTCCTAATCCAAAGAAAAAAAACAACTTACCCAATTGAAATTTTTGTCTTTCAACTTCCTTCTAACTTCAAGACACCACTTTTCATCTTCTCCATGGCTTGGGCTACCCTTTTCTCATCTCTCTAAATATCTCATCTTTTTAACTTTCTCTTTCCTCCTCCCTCTCCATTTTCGTGAACTCCTCTTTTTTCCTTTCTTTTTTTATTTTTTTTATTTTTTTAAAACCAAAATAATGTATGTGGCTTGCAATTTATAAAATAAACATACATGTGGCTTCTTTGAAGCCACACATTATTTCTTTTATTTATTATTATTATTATTATTTCAAAAATACACCAAAACCATACATATTTTCACTTTCCTCTTTCCTTTTTCTTTTAACAAAAATTTACCCCATAAATTTCAATTTACTTTTACTTCCAATTTATTCCAAACTTCTCCTCTTTCAAGACATTTGAAAATCAAATAACTATTATGCCATATAAATACTAGAAATCCAAAATTGGATCTTACACTATGAACTAATCACCTTAAGGTGAGGATTAGGGGTTGAATGTTTTGATTTATTTTACATATAAGTACATTTCATTTAGCTCAATCTGGTTTTCAAGAGTTTTTCATCTTTTTAGCTCGATTCCATTTAGCCAACCATTTCGTAGCAGTGTTTCTCTTATTTATGGGAATAATAGGAGGAGCTAATTGCTTGAAAACCACATTAGCCCCGTGTTAGGGTTAGTAACTAGCTAAGTGAGGAGGTTAGGGATAATCACTCACCTAATGCCCACACATTATAGTGAGTTTAATTTCGTTGCAGTAATGGGAGTGAACCAGCATATTTCAAGTGATTCGGGAGAATGCCGTGTAAGCTGTGGTGGGTTGAGAGAAATGAATATGTATTTACGTTGTAGAATCGATTAAAATAGGAAATTATCCCTAATATGAGCCTTTTAATTAGTTTAAAGTACGGGTTAACCATTTTCTGTTTAATTATGATTTCCCTATTTCACTATGTTTTAGCAAATATTTTGTTCCAGCATTGTTATTTTATGTATTTCGATTCCTTGTTAAATTTTATTGGTTACGATTGAGTTTATTGAGAGTGAATTTGCGTTAAAATAGAAGATTACTAGTCTCTGTGGATACGATAATGTACTTCGCACTTGCTACAAATATATGTGTACACTTGCGCATAGACATGATACTCTTGTTGAAATATTCACATCACTCTGTTGGCTTTTTGGTCCTTAATCTCAAATTAATTAATTAATTAATTAATGTTTTGATGATAACAAACTTGCTATTAATTACTAATAATTTTAGTATTTTGAAGTGTCCATAGCGTAGAGCTTGGAATAACGATTCCAACGCCTTTTGAATCACTCAAATCGAAGTTAAAACGAAGAAGTTATGGCCAAATTAAATTTGAACGAAAAATTCCTGACGCGATGACGTGGCAGCCGAGTCAGCAATGTGGACCATCTAGAGAGTGATACGTGAACTATGGGGAAGTGACACATGGTGGCTTTTTGTTTGTTTAAAAAGAAAAAGAAAAAAAATTATATTATTATATATTATTTTTCTGTGTCTAACGGTTTTAAAATTTAAAAAAAAAAAAAAAAAAAGCTGCCAGCATTTAATGCTGCGAGCAGTTGGACAATTTAAAAAAAAAAAATCTTTATATATATAAGTTTTTGACCGTTGGTCACACACACACACACACACACACACATATATATATATATATATATATTATAAAATTATATTATATTATATTATATTATAATTTTTTATTTATTATTTCTTTTATTATTTTCTTTTATTATTTATTATTTCTTTTAATCTCCACCATTCATTTCACTTTTATCACAATCCAATTGTCCAAATTAAATTTTGATTTTTACCTATTTTCCCTATCTTTTTATACCATATTCTTCTCCAAAAATTATACAACAAGTTTTTACAATTTTCAATCTTCCAAACATCTCAAAAAGCCTCCATTGTTGCTCTCTCCAAGCTCTAAATTTTTTTCTTTTCATCTTATTCTTGAGAGAGAATTATTGTGTGAGGATTGATTTGTGAGAGTTAAATTTGCAAATCTACTCTATTAAGAGAGTTCTTAAGTGTGTTCTTTATTTTCTTCAAACTTTGTAACGGTTTGATCCTAACCCGTGGAAAGGATCGAGTTTGCTCTTGAACTTGTAAAAAGAGCGTTGTAGCGGTTGAGCTCTAATCCGTGGAAAGAGTCGATAAAGTTTTTATTCAAATTCCCAAGAGGCGCTTGGGGAGTGGAGTAGGTCGAGTTTGACCGAACCACTATAAAATTACGGTGTCATCATCTCTAGCTCTTTCTCATTTACTTTTGCAAATTAATTGTAGCAATTTATTGCATGCTTTAATTTGTTCTTAATTGTTTATTGTGTTAGATTGAATTAATTTTCATACTTTACATATTGTATTAATTATCCTTTTTATTTGTTTATAAAAAGTTTGATAACTATATTATTTGTGCATACTTAGGAAAGTTTTTTTATTAAACCCTATTCACCCCCCCTCTAGGGTTGCCATACCGATCCAACAATTGGTATCAGAGCGAGGTTGCTCTTTTAGAATTTTTTTTATAAACTTTATTGTTTGAGCTTTATGGCAAACCTAGTAGTAAATGGTGTGATTGAAGGACAATCCACCTCTAGACCTCCTTACTTTGATGGGTCAAATTATGCTTATTGGAAAGCTAGAATGGAAATTTATTTGCAATTCGTTGACTATTATTTATGGTTAAATGTGGTTAAAGGTCCTTATATTCCCATGAAAAGAGTTAATGATAATGATGTGCCCAAATTAGAAGAGGAATATGATGACAATGATATGAAAAAGTGTGCTTTTAATGCTAGAGTTATAAATTGTTTATGTTGTGCTTTAAGCAAAGATGAATTTAATAAAATATCTATGTGCTCTTCCGCTAAAGAAATATGGAATACTCTTGCAGTAACTCATGAGGGAACTAATCAAGTTAAAGAATCAAAAATTAGCATGCTAGTTCATAATTATGAATTATTTAAGATGGATGCAAATGAATCTATTACCGAGATGTTTACTAGATTTACTAGCATTATAAATGTTTTGAAGGGTCTTGGCAAAGTATATACTACCTCCGAAAATGTTAGGAAAATTCTTAGGTCTCTACCTAAGAATTGGGAAGCAAAGGTGACGGCGATTCAAGAAGCAAAAGATCTCACCAAACTTCCTTTTTAGGAACTTATTGGCTCTCTCATGACACATGAGATTACCATGAAGGAGCACATAGAGGATGAGTCCAAAAAGAAGAAGAGTATTGCATTAAAGACCATATCCTTGGAAGTTGAATCCGAAGATGAGGATGTTCTTGATGAAGACGATATTGCATATTTTTCACGTAAGTATAAGAACTTCATCAAGAGGAAGAAACAATTCAAGAAGCACATTTCCAACCAAAAAGAGTCAAAAGGTGAAAAGAGCAAAAAGGATGAGGTAATATGCTATGAATGCAAGAAATCGGGTCACATAAGAACAGATTGCCCTCTCCTTAAATCATCTAAGAAATCCAAGAAGAAAGCAATGAAAGCTACTTGGGATGATAGTGATGAAAGTGGAAGTGGAGTGACGAAGAAGAGGTAGCAAACTTTTGCTTCACGGCTCATAGTGACAAGGGTGATGAACAAGATGATGAGGTAACTCTAGAACCCATTTCCTATGATGAATTGTTTGAAGCTTTTGAAAATATGCAAAAAGACTTAGAAAAGCTTGGTTCCAAATATGTCGTGCTTAGAAAGAAATACAATGCTTTAACTAGTGAAAATAAATCTTTACTTGATGAAATTGCCTGCTTAAAAGACAATGAGCATGATGTTGTGCAAATTGATGAAGTGAATGTCTCTTGTGATAAGCATGTTTTTGATTGTGATGAGAAAAATGCCTTGCTTGATCAAATTAGATTTCTTGAGCATGATAGTTGTGAAAAAGATAACTTGATTAATTTGCTTAAGGAAAATGAATTAAATGCTTTGCAAGAACTTGGTAAGGCTAAAGAGTCTATTAAAAAGTTGACTATAGGTGCTCAAAGGTTGGACAAAATAATTGAAGTAGGCAAGCCTTATGGTGATAAAAGAGGATTAGGCTACATTGATAAATGTTCTACTCCCTCAAGTTCTAAAACTATATTTGTTAAAGCATCTCCTATTGTGCCGAAGCTTAATATGCCTAAGGTTGTGTCTAAGCATGATAAATCTAGCTTTGTGCCTATATGTCATCATTGTGGTGTTGAACGTCATATTAGACCTAAGTGCTTTAAATTGAAATATGTCCTTACTACTTCTTCAAGAAGAAATTTTTCTCAAAGAGCAAAGTTTCACAATGCTCCAAGAAAGAATTTCTCCAAGAAAAGTAGAGTGTATAAATTTGTTGTAAGAGATAAATCCTTGCATAATGTTATTTGTTTCTCTTGTGGCAAGTATGGACATAAAGTGTATTCTTGTTACTTGTCTAAATCCAATGCTTTAAATGTGGATGCAAAAATGAAATGGGTTCCCAAATTTGTAAATGCTAACCTTTTAGGACCCAAACAAGTATGGGTACCAAAAGATCAATCTTGAACACTTTTGTTTGTAGGTTTGTTTGAAAGTCTCCAAGAAAAACAAATGGTACTTGGATAGTGGTTGCTCAAGGCACATGACGGGAGACCAATCCAAGTTTGTCAATCTTTCTAAAAAGGATGGAGGTTTAGTAACCTTTGGTGACAACAAGAAAGGTAAAATTATTGGTAAGGGTAGTATAGGTAATGGTTCTTCTACCTTGATTGAAAATATGCTTTTAGTTGATGGTTTAAAGCATGATTTACTTAGTATTAGTCAATTATGTGATAAATGTTTTAGAGTTATGTTTGATAAAAAGAATTGCATCATTGAAAATGCTAGTGATAGAAAAGTCTTGTTTGTTGGAAATAGGGATGAAAATGTGTACACTATTGATTTGAATGATTGCCCTATTAGTGATAAATGTCTTTCGGCCTTACATGATGATTCTTGGTTATGGCATAGAAGACTAAGACATGCTAGTATGCACTTAATTTCAAATAGTTCCAAAAATTCTTTGGTTAGAGGTCTTCCAAAATTTAAATTTGAAAAGGATAAAGTTTGTGATGCTTGTCAAATGGGTAAGCAAACCAAGTCCTCTTTCAAATCTAAAAATGTGATCTCTACAACTAGACCCCTTCAACTATTACATATGAACTTATTTGGCCCTTCTAGAATTGCTAGTTTTAGAGGAAATTATTATGCCTTTGTGATTGTTGATGATTTTTCAAGATTTACTTGGGTTTTGATGATAAAACATAAGGATGATGCTTTGAAAAGTTTTGCTAGTTTTGCAAAAAGAGTTCAAAATGAAAAAGGGTTTTTGATTTCTAAAATTAGGAGTGATCATGGAGGAGAATTTGATAGTATTGCTTTTGAAAATTTTTGTGAAGAAAATGGTTTTTCTCATAACTTCTCCGCTTCAAGAACTCATCAACAAAATAGTGTGGTTGAAAGAAAAAATCGTACTTTGCAAGAATTTGCTAGGTCAATGTTGCATGAGTATGATTTACCTAAATACTTTTGGGCCGAAGCCGTTAACACCGCTTGTTATGTTTTAAATATAGTTTTAATAAGGCCTTCTTTAGATAAAACTCCTTATGAGCTTTGGCATAACAAAATTCCAAATATTGGGTATTTCAAAGTTTTTGGTTGCAAATGTTTTATTTTAAACAACAAAGAAAAGCTTGGAAAGTTTGATTCTAAGACGGATGTTGGTATCTTTCTAGGTTATTCCTCTACAAGTAAAGCTTATAGAGTTTTCAATAAGAGAACTCTAATTATCGAGGAATCTATGCATGTTGTATTTGATGAATCTTGCAATAATGTTTCTAATGAGTCTATTTGTAGTGATGATTTAGAAAGAAATTTTGGAGATTTACTTGTTAGTGACAAAGGCAAGAAATTGATTCAAGTAAGCAAGAATTGAGCTTCAATGAAAAGAAGGAAGATGGTTCTTCATCTATGCCTAAAGAGTGGAGGTATGCTCCATCCCATCCCAAGGATTTGATTCTTGGTGATCCCAAACAAGGGGTGAAAACTCGTTATTATCTTAATTTGTTTAATAATCTTGCTTTTGTTTCTCAAGTTGAACCTAAAAGTTTTAAGGATGCCGTAAATGATGAGTTTTGGATTTTAGACATGCAAGAAGAATTAAATCAATTTGAAAGAAACAAAGTTTGGGAATTAGTCCCTAGGCTTTCTAATGCTTCTATTATGGGAACTAAATGGGTCTTTAGAAATAAGATGGATGAAAATGGAAATATCATTAGAAATAAAGCTAGACTTGTAGCTCAAGGTTATTGTCAAGAGGAAGGTATAGATTATGAAGAGACTTTTACACCCGTTGCTAGATTAGAAGCTATTAGAATGTTACTTGCTTTTGCTTCTTATAAGAATTTCATCTTGTATCAAATGGATGTGAAAAGTGCTTTTTTAAATGGCTATATTATGGAGGAAGTTTATGTAGAACAACCTCCAGGCTTTGAAAGTTTTGATTTGCCTAATCATGTCTATAAGTTGAAAAAGGCTCTTTATGCTTAAAACAAGCTCCAAGAGCTTGGTATGATAGACTTAGTAATTTTCTACTTGAAAATGGCTTTAAAATGGGTAAACTTGATACTACTCTCTTTATTAAGACTAAGGAAAATGATATGCTTTTAGTGCAAATATATGTGGATGATATTATCTTTGGTTCTACTAATCCTTCTTTGTGTGAAGAATTTTCTAAGTGTATGCATAGTGAGTTTGAGATGAGTATGATGGGAGAACTTAGCTTCTTCCTTGGACTTCAAATCAAACAACTCAAGGATGGTATCTTTATAAGTCAAGAGAAATACACAAAGGATTTGCTCAAAAGGTTCAAGTTCAATGAAGGTAAAATTGCAAAAACTCTTATGAGCACATCCACTAAGCTTGACAAGGATGAAAAAGGTAAATGTGTGGACATAAAAGCTTATCGAGGTATGATCGGATCTCTACTTTATTTAACCGCTAGTAGACCCGATATCATATTTAGTGTATGTCTTTGTGCTAGATTTCAATCTTGTCCTAAGGAATCTCATTTGCATGCCATTAAGAGAATCTTTAAATATTTGCTTGGGACTATTGATTTAGGTTTATGGTATCCTAGAAATGTAGAGTTTAATTTGGTAGGATATTCCGATGCGGATTTTGCAGGAAGTTTACTTGACCGTAAGAGTACTAGTGGGACTTGCCAATTTCTTGGTAGCTCCTTAGTATCTTGGTTTAGTAAAAAGCAAAATTCGGTTGCCTTATCCACTATCGAAGCGGAATATATTGCGGTTGCTAGTTGTTGTGCTCAAATTCTTTGGATGAAACAAACTCTTTGTGATTTTAGATTAAAGTTTGATAATGTGCCTATATTTTGTGATAATACTAGTGCTATTAATTTGACTAAAAATCCTATTCATCATTCTAGGACTAAACATATTGATATTAGACATCACTTTATTAGAGAGCATGTGCAAAATGGTAATATTATTCTTGATTTTGTGACCTCTAATAATAAATTAGAGGATATTTTCACCAAGCCTTTGAATGAAGAAAACTTTTGCAAAAATAGGCTTGAGCTTGGTATTATTCGTTGTGAATTGTGATGCCTCTTGAATTTATAATTTTTCTTGTTATCTTTTTAAAGCATATGATAGGGGGAGTTATGCAAAATATGTATTCATGTTCTTAGGGGGAGCTTTCATATAGTTCTTAATCTTTCTTAATTGTATCTTTTTGATGATTCCAAAGGGGGAGAAGTTTAAGAAAAATATGTTATAAATTTTGTATCATGTTTTAGTGTTGCATTAATTTAGGGGGAAAATTAATTTCTTTTTTTTTGAGTGAATTTTCAAGTATGAGCTTTATGGTGATATATTGGATTTTATATTGAAATTATTACTTGGACACATGTACTATCTTAGTTTTTATGAACTTCAAGTTATTTTTCTTGCTTGGTTTGTCATCATCAAAAAGGAGGAGATTGTTGGCTTTTTGGTCTTTAATCTCAAATTAATTAATTTTAATTAATTAATTAATTAATGTTTTGATGATAACAAACTTGCTATTAATTACTAACAATTTTAGTATTTTGAAGTGTCCATAGCGTAGAGCTTGGAATAACGATTCCAATGCCTTTTGAATCACTCAAATCGAAGTTAAAGCGAAGAAGTTATGGCCAAATTAAATTTGAACGAAAAATTCTTGATGCGATGACGTGGCAGCTGAGTCAGCAATGTGGACCATCTAAAGAGTGACACGTGGAACTATGGGGAAATGACACATGGTGGCTTTTTGTTTGTTTAAAAAGAAAAAGAAAAAAAATTATATTATTATATATTATTTTTCTATGTGTCTAACGGTTTCAAAATTAAAAAAAAAAAAAGCTGCCAGCATTTATTGCTGCCAGCAGTTGGACAATTTTTTAAAAAAAAATCTTTATATATATAAGTTTTTGAGCGTTGGTCACACACACACACACACACACACACATATATATATTAATATTAATATTATATTATATTATATTATAATTATTTATTTATTATTTCTTTTATTATTTTTTATTTTCTTTTAATCTCCACCATTCATTTCACTTTTATCACAATCCAATTGTCCAAATTAAATTTTGATTTTTACCTTTTTTCTCTCTCTTTTTATACCATATTCTTCTCCAAAAATTATACAACAAGTTTTTACAATTTTCAATCTTCCAAGCATCTCAAAAAGCCTCCATTGTTGCTCTCTCCAAGCTCTAAATTTTTTTCTTTTCATCTTATTCTTGAGAGAGAATTATTGTGTTGTGAGGATTGATTTGTGAGAGTTAAATTTGCAAATCTACTCTATTAAGAGAGTTTTTAAGTATGTTCTTTATTTTCTTCAAACTTTGTAACGGTTTGATCCTAACCCATGGAAAGGATAGAGTTTGCTCTTGAACTCGTAAAAAGAGCGTTGTAGCGGCTGGGCTCTAATCCGTGGAAAGAGTCGATAAAGTTTTTATTCAAATTCCCAAGAGACGCTTGGGGAGTGGAGTAGGTCGAGTTTGACCGAACCACTATAAAATTACGGTGTCATCCTCTCTAACTCTTTCTCATTTACTTTTGCAAATTAATTGTAGCAATTTATTGCATGCTTTAATTTGTTCTTAATTGTTTATTGTGTTAGATTGAATTAATTTTCATACTTTACATATTGTATTAATTATCCTTTTTATTTGTTTATAAAAAGTTTGATAACTATATTATTTGTGCATACTTAGGAATTTTTTTTTATTAAACCCTATTCACCCCCCCTCTAGGGTTGCCATACTGATCCAACACACTCTAGCAGACGTGTCAAGTTTTTGGCCCCATTTTCGGGGACTAGTATCATTTTCTTTTTACTTAAATTGATTCTTAGTGAACTAGTGCTTCAGTGAATCATATGAATTAGCTGTTTGGTTTCATTTCAGGCATGTTAGTGGTGTATGAACGAGTTCTTTGACTTGGAATTTCGACTTGATCCTGAGATTGAGAGAACATTTCATTTATGGAGAAAAGTTCAAAGAGCTAGTCAAAGAGCTAGGCAATATCCAATGGAGAGACAAGATCCACTTATGCCGCATGGACCACGAGTAGGACCTGCTATCAATGAAAATCAACCACAACTTGAAGTGAGAGGAAATCAACCAGTCAATCAGGGAAATATGGATGAGAACCCTGTTATTCTAGCCAATGACAGGGAAAGAGCTATCAGGGCTTATGCAGTACCCACATTTGATGAATTATATCTTGGAATTGCTGGACCAGAAATTGAGGCAGCAGATTTTGAGATGAAGCCGGTTATGTTCCAAATGCAAACGGTGGGACAATTCCATAGCCTACCTTCTGAAGAACCACATCTACATCTTAAGTTTTTTCTAAGTGTGAGTGATTCATTTAAGAAACAAGGAGTATCAAAGGACGCACTTAGGATGATATTATTTCCATATTCTCTCAGAGATGTAGCAAAGGCATGGTTGAATACTTTTCCACTAGGATCTATCACTTCATGGAATGAATTGGCAGAGAAATTTTTGATAAAATATTTTCCACCAACAAAGAATGCCAAGTATAGAGCCAAAATAGTAGCATTCAGGCAGTATGATGATGAGACATTCAGGCCCCGTTTGATAACGTTCTTGTTTCTCGTTTCTTGTTTCCTGTTTCTGTTTCTCGTTTCTTGTTTCTGTTTCTTATAAACTAAAAACAGAAACATGTTTGATAACTATTTATGTTTCTTGTTTCTTGTTTCTTGTTTTTTGGTAAAAATAAAATTTAGTACATATACTATAATAAAACATATAACATGCATTAAAATAAAAATAAAACAATTATAAAGAGGTTATAATATTTTATTAAGGCCCAACACCTAATTAATAATAATAATAATAAAAGTTATCCTTCAAATTTTGTTCAAATTTGATTTGCAATGTTATTTCTTATTTCAATCAATTCACCTTGAACGATTTTGACTTACAAGAGTTAGTTCAATTAGACGAATTTGTAAATTGTCTAAGGTCAGAAAATCGAACATACCCACATTTCTTTAATTTAATAATAAACTTTATTTTTATTTTTCTTTAAAAATGCATTAGCCAATAATACACGCAAGTAAAATTAGAAAAAGAGAGAGAATGTATATATATTTTTTAAATTTAATGGTAAACATGAAATACATTATTAGTTTATTTATTTAATAAAAAAATAAAATTGTACCAAAAGAAAAAATAATAGAGAATTAAATAGAAAATAATAACTATAAGCTCGTTAATGTAAAGTAAAAGAAAATAAGAAAATAAGAGAGAAGAGAAAAACATAAACGAAAAGAAAAAAGTAAAAAAAAAAAAAAAGATAATGAACTATTAAAAGAAAAAAGATTATGATGAAAGAGAAAGAACGAATAAAAAGAAATAAATCAAAGAAGAAAAAAAATGAAGAAAAAAAAGATTAAAAAGTATTAAAAGAAAAAAAATAGAATGGAAGAGAGAGAAAGAAGAGAGAGGGGAGAGATGAGTAAAAATAGAAATAGGAATACATGCATGAAAACTGGAAAAAAAAACAGAAACAGAATTTGAGAAACTACTTTTTGAAGTTTCTCAAAATCTGTCATTTTTTTAGAAACGTTTCTAAAAAACTAAGAAACAAGAAACAGGATCGTTTATCAAACATGTCTGTTTCTGAAAAATGAGAAACGGGAACAAGAAACAGGAAACATGAACGTTATCAAACGGGCCCTCAGTGAAGTATGGGAACAGTTTAAAGAATTATTAAGGAAGTGCCCACACCATGGTCTACCTCATTGCATCCAAATGGAGACACTGTACAACGAGTTGAATTTGAATACTCAGAACATGGTAAATACTTCAGCAAATGGAGCTATGCTTCCAAAGAAGTTTAATGAAGCCTATGAGATTCTAAAGAGAATTTCTACCAATAGTTCACAGTGGGCAGATGTAAGAAGCAACCCTGGGAAGAAAAAGCAGGGAGTGTTAGAAGTTGATGCATTATCATCATTAAGTGCCCAAATTTCTTCCATGCCAAACATTTTGAAGAATATGTCAATGGGAAATACGTCACAGAACGTTGTTTCAGTTAATCAAGTCACAGTAGAATCATATGTTTATTGAGGGGAAGCACAAACTTTTGAATTATGTCTAGGAAATCCGACCTCAGTGAACTATGTTGGAAACCAAAACATGCAGAAGAACAACCTGTATTCTAACGCGTATAACCAAGGATGGAGAAACCATCCAAATTTTCTTGGAGTGGTCAAGGAAATAATGCTCTAGCAAATCAAGGCCATCAAAGAGTACAGTACCCTCCCGGATTTTCACAACAACAAAATCAACAGTTTTCACATTCAAAGCATGTTAATCAATCAATTCCTGAAACCTCTTTGGAGAACCTCATGAAGGAGTATATGGCCAAGAACGATGCTATAATTCAAAGTCAACAAGCCTCTTTGAGAAACTTAGAAATTCAAGTTGAGCAATTAGCAAGTGAGTTGAAGGTCAGACCTCAAGGAAAACTTCCTTCAGACACTGAGACTTCAAAAATATAAGGTAAAGAGCAAGTACAAGGGATTGGGTTGAGGAGTGAAAGACCTATTTCCATAACAGAAAATTCGAGCAAGCAAAAACAGAAAAGTAAAGAACCAGCTGTGCAGACAGAGGAAGCACAGTTAAACATGAAAATGTGAATCTGAAAGAAACAGTCAAAAGAAATTGTTAGAGCAAAATCTTCAGTTCCTCTTCAGGAAGTACCAATTGCTAGACCTGAGTTTGTACCACCTCCACCGCCATTTCCTTAGAGGATAAAGAAGAAAGCTCAGGATCAGCAGTTCAAGAAGTTTTATGAAATTTTTAAGCAATTGCATATTAATATCCCAGTGATAGAAGCATTAGAGCAGATGCCAAAATATGAAAAATTCCTTAAGGATATGCTTACCAAGAAGAAGAGATCAACTGAGTACGAGATTGTGCCACTTTTTGCAGAATGTAGTTCTATTTTTGCCTATCCAATTCCTCCTAAACTTCGTGATCCATGAGCATTTACAGTGCCTGTTTCGATTGGTGGTAAAGAAGTGGGAAGAACTCTTTGTGATCTAGGAGCCAACATTCATCTTATGTCATTGCCAATTTTTTAGAAGTTGGGGATAGGGGAAGCAAGACCAACTATTGTAACGCTCCAACTAGTAGACAGATCAATCACTTATCCTGAGGGAAAGATTGACGACATCCTGATGCAAGTGGATACATTTGTGTTTCCAGCCGATTTTATTATCTTGGATTATCAAGCTGACAAAGATGTTCCTACAATTTTAGGAAGACATTTCTTGGATATAGCAGGAACACATATTGATGTGCCAAATGGAGAGTTAAAAATGAAAGTTGATGATCAAGAAGTGAAATTCAACATCTTTGACGCAGTGAAGTACCCCTCTGACATGGAGGAGTGCTTTGCCATTCGAATTAGTGAGGAATTAGTTGAAGGAGACATTGAGACAGAAATTTTGGAGTGTCACATGTAGTTGTTGGATGAGATTCTTAAAGAAGAACCAGAGTGCTGCAGCAAGGCTCAAGAATCAGAAATTGTTTGTGAAATCTCTAATTTCGAAAGGAAGTCACCACCTATTCAACCCTCAATTAAAGTTCCTCCCAAGATGGAACTAAAACCTTTACCAACACATCTGAAGGATGCATATTTGGGAGATGGGGAGACGTTGCTAATTATTGTTTCAGCAAATCTGATTTATGAAGATGAAGACTTACTGTTACAATTGCTGAAACAATACAAAAGAGCCATTGGTTGGACGCTGGCCGATATCCAAGGGATAAGTCCATCATTCTGTATGCACAAGATAAATTTGGAAGATGGTAATTTCAAATCTGTTGAGAATCAGAGAAGACTCAATCCAACAATGAAAGAAGTGGTGAAGAAGGAGGTCATAAAATGGCTAGATGCAAGGATTATTTATCATATTGCTAACAATAGCTGGGTGAGTCCTGTTCAATGCGTACCAAAGAAAGGAGGTATGATAGTTATAGTTAATGAGGCTAACAACTTAATACCAACTAGAATAGTGACTGGTTGGAAGATTTGCATGGATTACAATAAGCTTAACAAAGCTACCTGTAAAAACCATTTCCCTCTTCCATTCATTGATCAAATGTTAGATAGGTTGGCTGGTCAAGAATACTACTACTTCCTTGATGTTTACTCTGGTTACAACCAAATTTTGATTGACCCTAAGAATTAAGAGAAAACTACATTTACTTATCCATATGTCACATTTGCATTTAAAAGAATGCATTTCGAGTTATGTAATGCCCCAACAACTTTACAGCGTTGCAAGCCATATTTTCTGACATGGTAGAATCTATTATGGAAGTGTTTATGGATGACTTTTCAGTGTTTGGAGAGTCTTTGCAAGCTTGTTTGAAAATTTTGGGAAGGGTATTACAAAGATGAGAGGAGACAAATCTCGTGTTAAATTGGGAAAAGTGTCATTTTATGGTCAAGGAGGGAATAGTTTTGGGACATAAGATTTCTAGAAGAGGAATTAAAGTTGATTGAGCAAAGGTGGAAGTTATAGAAAAATTGGAACCACCCACATCAGTGAAAGGAATAAGGAGTTTTCTTGGACATGCTGGTTTTGATAGAAGGTTTATAAAGGATTTTTCCAAAATTGCTAAACCTTTGTGTAAATTGTTAGAGGTGAATAGAATATTCCAGTTTTCTGAGGTTTGTTTGGAGGCATTTAGAGCTCTAAAGACAGCCTTAGTCACATCACCAATCATATCAGCCCCTAATTGGAAATTGCCAATTGAGGTGTTGTGTGATGCTAGTTGTAGTCACCTATTTTTGTCCGACTTCTTTTTATAAAATTGATTACTAATTTAAAATTTTTTTATGCATTTTTTTTTCATGTTTGTTATTAAATTTGCTCATTATTGGAATGTCTCCACTTTGATATTTGTTTGTTATTTGCTAATTTTACTTTTTTATGCCTTTTATTTTTTTTCTTTTAAGTTGGAAAAACCATAATTTTTTGGATAAAAACAAAGTTTGGTTTTTTGTTTTGCTTGACCAAAAGTTGTTGGTCCATTTTGGTGTTAATCTCCTTTTGGCATGTTTTCAAAATTGCAAAAAAACTTGTTCATTGGTTTAATACACAAAAAAGGAAGTTGTTTTGGGCTTTTTATACCTCTCTTTCCCTTCTTCAAAGGGGGGGATCTACACTCACAAGAAACCCTACTTCCATTTACACTCACACACAATACACCACTACATCCATCTTCTAAAAAAAAAACCTACAAGCCTCATATCCATATACACATCCAAACACATATCACAACCACACATGCATTGAGAGGTAGAGAGAAAAAAAAACAGTGAGCTTCATTCAAAACCAACAAAAATCCATAACACAAAAAAAAACCCTAACTTAGTTGGAGGTTGCATTTGGTAGGGCTTTGTCCCAAGGATCCGCGCCTCAAGCAACGAGCTAGTTGGTTATTCTTGATCTCAACTTCTAGGTCTTCATCTCTATCTCGAAATGCCCCTGAAAAATAGTAGTTGAGTAAGGGTGTTATGAGTTTTCTTTCATTTTTATTGTTTATTACATCTCTTCTTAATTTTATTACAATGTGAATCTTTACCTATCTTTGTTTTGCATTATGCCTTAGATCTTTTGTTTGATGCCATTGATTTTTCTTTATTTTTATGGTTCATCTTCCCTACCTATCTACCATTTTTTTTCATATCTTCTCCTTCTTGGCTCTTAAGTTATTGGTACTAAAAAAAGAAACGAAAAGAACAAAAAAAAAGAAGCACGTTGCAAAATCAAAAGAAAATGTTGTCTACATACCTGTGAGTGAAAGACTCTTGCTTCTGATAAAAAAAAAAAGGACAATGGTGAGAGAGGATTTGAAGAAGAAGAGAAGAAAATAAGGAAGTTTTGACAGAAGAGAAAAAACAAATGAAAGTAGGAGAGTTTCAAAAAAGAGAGTGATGTGTGGTTAAAAAAAGGTGAACTTTTGTTTTGTTTTGTTTTAATTTTATTCATTAGTTTTACTTATTATTATTATTATAATGTCATTTTTATATGTGCATTTCGTTGGAGCTTGACAAGCCTTTTTATTATTATTATTATTATTATTATTATTATATATATGTATGTATGTTGGATTGCGTGAAGGTTTGCAAATCAAGTTTTTTTTGTTTGTGTTGTCACATCAAGCACAATGCACTAGACATGATATGATTTTCAATTTTTTTTTAATCTTTGTACTTTTTGTTTGATTTATTTTGATTTGCTTTTTAATTTTCTACTTGTCTCATTTTTCTTATTTATCCAGGATTGATGTATTATTTGCTTGTCTCATTTCCTTTAATTTAAATGTTACTTTCTAATTATCATTATGTATATTAGCATGTTTACCATGTTGTTATTTTTTTTTATATGTGCATGTTGCGTTATAAGTTGTATTGTACTAATCTTTTTAGTCAATTTACCTTTTTGTAAAAAAATTTCCTACGACAGAATTTAAATGTTTGAGAATCCGATTTTTTAGTTTTCCTGAGGTGAGAAATCGATTATTTGAAAGTCTAAGATCGATTCCAACATGTTTTTTTTTAAAAAAATATGTTAACATGCTTGTTTACTTATTTGTTATGATTAATTTATTATGCCTGCTTAATTTATATTTAAATTGTATTTATTTGTTGTGCTTAATTATGATTTTCTTGGTTATTCTTAATGTTTTCCAATCTCTTTTTAATTATATTCCCTTTTTTTTAAAAATTATTTCCAAATCTTTAACATTGCTCTTTTTGAGTTTATAAAAGTTTTATAACCAAAGTGCTATTTCTAAAGCCTTTTGTAATATCTTTATAAAAAAAGTGGTTTTTCAAGGCCGTTTTCCCTAAAAATTCATACGACGAAATCTAGAAATATATGGGAGTCCGATTTTCTAGAATTCTTGAGGTGAGGGATCATTATCTTTGGGAGTCCGAGATTTTGATCCCAAGAAAAAATGGATTTAATTAAAACAAAAAAATTTGTTTTTTTAAAAAAAAAACTTTCTTTTATGAAAGGCTATCTGACGACGGAGTTGATAAATTGTAAAATTTCCTCATATTCTTGAGGTGATAATATTTCCTAAAGTCTTGGAAATAATTTCAATATAGCCAAATTAATGGATTTTATCCACTTGTTTTATGAGATCATGACTTCAAATAATGGATGAATGAGAGGTAAAATAAGACATTGTTTTACAAATCTCTTTTCCCTAAATAAGCTTTTTTTCTAAAATCTTTTGCAATTCAAGATTAAAATTTGGCCACCGTTTTTAACGGGTGTTGTGGGGTGCTAATACCTTCCCCACACACAAACAACTCCTGAGCCCAAATCTGGTTTTTTTCGCATACCGATTTTTTCTTTTTTTTTTTTTAAACAAAGTCGTTTTATTTTATTTTGGTGCCTAATCACACTATAAAAAAGATTGGTGACGACTCCTTTTTAAAACTTCCATTTTCAAGGATGTCGGCCACTCCGCGTCGTAGGTACGTGGCGACAGCTTGACGACTCTACTGGGGACATGAGGTTCTACCTCGAGAGTTAGGCCATTTTTTATTATCTTGAATTGCGTTGTTCTTTAATATTGCTCTTATTGTATATATTGCTTTAATTATCTTAATTATTTCACACTATCAAAAGCCTCCTACCCAGGCTTTTCCTAATAGGATTAGAATTGAGTAGTGTCGACCTTCGAGGAGCATATGCTTCCATGCAGGCACACAAAAAATCCTCACTTAAGTTGGTCATTCCGTCATATATATGACATTGTGACCAATTTGAGGGTCTTTTTCATTTAGGATTTTAGAATTAACTTAGTTTAGAGCTTTTATGCCTTGTGTGGTTACTTTGCTCGGTTTTTTGGCCATCTCCTTATGTTTGTTCTCTTTAACGTTTATATATATTTTTTTCTTTTTCATTATTTCATCCATATATCCTCTCATTGGCATCTACATGGCCTAATTAAGTTGAGAGTCATTTTATTAATCATCATGCATAATCCGGGATTGGTAAGCACTCTTTTGCTTGTTGCGTCACCATAGGCTACTTAGTCATTAGTCATTGTGGTCTTTTCCTTTTAAAATCGTCATTGAATATTCACCTTAGGCTTTTTATAAAATTTGCATTATTATTAAAATAAGCATTAGGTTTTAAAACCTTGCATGCATACACTATATGCTAGTAATAAGAAACTTCGAACTAATTCAATCCTTCTCTTTCTTTAAAAAGATTAAAAGGATCAAAGTGTTATAAAATAGCGTGAATATATCTCCACCTCATCATCATTATTGGATTAGAAGAAAAGCAAGGATCATGGAAGATCGGGTTAATGGCCAGATATAAGCAATCCAATTGGATGTGGAAGAGTTAAAGGAGCAAAGGACAAATATTTTGGAAACCCTCACTGCAAGAGTTTGAGCTATGCTTGAATCTCAGACATGTCTATTCCACCTAAGTTCAAGTTGCCAGAGTTTAAGCTATGCAATCTAGATTTCAAAAAGTTGCCAATTTGTCATTGAAGAAATGCAAGAGTAATAACCATCGGTTGTGCCTAAGGTCGTGTTGATGCCTTTGTAATAGGGGCACTTTAACCTTTTGCTTGAAAATGAGTATAATGGCTTTCATGATGGACAACGATAGCCTTTTAAATGCTACATGATTGACCTCTAGTACTTAGAAAGAGTTTTGGCTTCTTTTATGTTGTGCTCGTTTGTTCAATTTTTCTAAAGAACTTAGCCTAGCTTATGCCGTCAACCTTGTCTTTTGTGCCTAATCTAAAAAGAATCTAGCAAGTCTTTGTGTTTCACGCCTGATGGCTGCTGGTCTTAAGAGAACTTGCCCCTTTAGCTATGGACTAAGAACTTTTAAACTTCTTATTTCTAGGAAAAAAAAGAGTTTGGGGGCCTTACCACTGATTTTAAGTTTGGGGGGAAGGTGACCATAAGAGAAAAAATAATCTATTCTAGGAAAGTTCACCTCAAAGAGCACTCATCTTCTCCTAAGGACTCACTGCTCTCCCTCTGAAGAAAAAAAAAAAGAAAAAAAATGATGAATAAAAGAAGGGAGTGAGCCTAAGTAAAAGAAGGTTACGAGAATGAGTGCCTTGCCTAATAGGTCATAAACCTAAAAGCTAGGGTGAACTTCATCACCAATGTTGTCATTCCAAGATGAGGAGCTATGACCTGAAGGATTCTTTGAGCGTGTAAAAAAGAAATTAAGAGTTCTTATAAAGAAGTTTAAGGGCTGCACAACAAGCTCAATGACTAAGTCAGTAGTTAGACAAGCTGTGGAGTCTGAGAACAAGCCAAACATTTTTACGTTAAGTGCAAAAGATTGGGAACATAAGTAATAAGGAATGGTTGAGCTCTGACAAAAAATTGAGTGGGTAAACTAATATATTAGTAGTCATTATTCTGGAAAGAGTACATTATGGTTATGGTTGCGTATTTCCTTTGGAAGCATTTTTCTAACCAGAGAGTGCATCTGTTGAAAGACATTAAATAACAAGGACATTAGGATTGGAAATGACATTGATTTGTGGATTAATTTCAACGTTCCATCTTTAATCTTGAGCGAAGCATATGGTATGTTGCCCAAGTAAGTGAAATTATTATAATAAGAGGAAGGACAACCATGTCATGCCAGGAACCTCTGAAAGTAGTTTGAGTTGACATTTTGTCCACAAAACGTGCTTATTTGAGCCTCATAGCTCCACTTCATTAGTTCAAGGATGTGTTGAGGTGTACATAGTTTGGATATAATGATTCTGAAGCATCGTTTCTTGTGTGCTTAAAAGTGAGTTGGTGTAATGGAAGCACCTAACAAAGTATCAAGAGATTTTTGTTGACAAACTGGTAGTTGAGTATAAAGACTGGTATATGGCTATTGTATGTCAATTCACTCATCAACTGCGGCAATTCCCTTTTCCTCAATTCACGCATCAACTAGGGTAGTTCCATTTTCCTTAATATATGGGTTGAAGCTAAAATGCCATCCTTCTAAATATGAATCACCCCTTTGAGTATGATTGCATTGTGTAGAAGTCAGTTATATCAAAAGGATTTGGCTCAAGCTTATGCAACAAAGTTCAAAAACGAAAATTTAGTTTTGAAAAGAATTCTCCCATTTCAAAAGGATTCTCAAGAAAAATTATGAAGACATTCTCTGATGAAGTATTCAAGAGGGCGAATCATCTAACTTGACAAATGCAAATATTGCCAATAAAGTATTATGCAATTGGCCTTCTTTGCATCCATCATTTTACCATCAATTTCAAAGTTTCGAGATGGTGCCTATGTGGTCATTGTAAGGGTTCTTTTAATGAGATTTATGAACTCTTATGTCAAGAAACCACTCTTAATCCTGTCTTAAAGTCTCAAGGCGAGACAAAAGTCAAATCATAGTTCAAGTCTATGATACCTCTATGGAGAAGTATAAACGAGCTATTTTGTACGCTTTAACTTTTTTTTTCTCTTTTCCAAAAGAAATAAGAAAAGGATCAAGGTTAGTACTAAAATGAACATATCAATCACAAGCATATGCATGCATGCATGCATCCATTTGTGGTATTTATCTTTATGCCTGATTTCCTATGATGGTGTTTGCCTCAAGCATGTTTCTTTTCTTGTGTCATGTGAAGCTTGTTTATCCCTGGCCCTTGACACATTTGTGCTGTGGTGGTGCTTATTTATCCCTGGCCCCCAACGTTTTATCCTTGTTGCGATGACATTTACCTTCAGCTTGACACTTTTGCTGTAGTGGCGATGGTCTATCCTTGGCCCTCATAATGTTTCTTTTACTGTATCATGTGGCGCTTGTTTATCCTTGGCCCTTGACACCTTGTGCTGTGGTGGTGCTTGTTTATCCCTAGCCCCCAGCGTTTTACCCTTGCTGCGATGACGTTTACCTCCAGCTTGACACTTTTGCTGTAGTGGCGCTGGTCTATCCTTGGCCCTCAGCATGTTTCTTTTACTGTATCATGTGGCGCTTGTTTATCCATGGTCCTTGACACCTTGTGCTGTGGTGGTGCTTGTTTATCCTTAGCCCCCAGCATTTTACCCTTGTTGCGATGGCGTTGGCCTCCAACTTGTTACTTTTGCTGTGTCATGTGGCCCTTGTTTATCCCTGGCCCTTAACACCTTATGTTGTAGTGGTGCTTGTTTATCTTTGGCCCCCATCGTTTTACCCTTGCTGCGATGGTGTTTGCCTCCAGCCTCACACTTTTGCTGCAGTGGTGTTTGTTTATCTCTGGCCTTCAGCATGTTTCTTTTGATATGTCCTGTGGCGCTTGTTTATCCCTAGCCTTTCATACCTTGTACTGTGGTGGTGCTTGTATATCCCTGGCCCCCCAGCGTTTTACCCTTGTCGCGATGGTGTTTGCCTCCAGCCTTACACTTTTGTTGCAGTGGTGCTTGTTTATCCTTGGCCCTCAACGTGTTTCTTTTGATGTGTCTTGTGGCGCTTGTTTATCCCTGACCCTTGATACCTTGTGTTGTGATGGTGCTTGTTTATCTTTGGCCCCCAATGTTTTACCCTCGCGACGATGACGTTGATCTCTAGCTTGTTATGTTTGTTGTGATGGCACTAGTCTATCCTTGGCCTCCAACATTTTTCTTTTACTATACTAGCATTTGTTTATTTGTGAACCTTGACATCTTTGTTTCATGTGGCGTTTCTTTATCCTTAGCCCTTGACACGGTGGAAGCGGTGGCGCTTGTTTATCCCTGGCCCCAAACATTTACCTTATATATATTATGCATAGTGTTGGTTGCATTCTTGACTTCCAAAAAGCCACCCCTTTTACACTTTTATAATATGTTGAGATATTTAAGTATGCATCTAAACTTCAGCCAGAAAAAATAGTGTCTATACCTTCATCCACCATCTACTTCTACAAGGATGTACGAAGGGGGGTATGCTGTTGCCACCTATTTTTGTCCGGCTTCTTTTTATAAAATTGATTGCTAATTAAAAAAATTTTATGCATTTTTTTCATGTTTGTTATTAAATTTGCTCATTATTGGAATGTCTCCACTTTGATATTTGTATGTTATTTGCTAATTTTACTTTTTTATGCCTTTTATTTTGTTTTCTTTTAAGTTGGAAAAACCATAGTTTTTTGGATAAAAATAGAGTTTGGTCAAATGAGTAAGTTTGGTTTTTTGTTTTGCTTGACCAAAAGGTATTGGTCCATTTTGGTGCTAAGCTCCTTTTGACATGTTTTTAAAATTGCAAAAAACTTGTTCATTGGTTAAAAAGGAAGTTGTTTTGGGCTTTTTATACCTCACTTTCCCTTCTTCAAAGGGGAGATCTACAGTCACAAGAAACCCTTCTTCCATTTACACTCACACACAACACACAACTACATCCATCTTCTAAAAAAAAAACCTACAAGCCCCATATCCATATACACATCCAAACACATATCACAACCACACATGCATTGAGAGATAGAGAGAAAAAAAAAACAGTGAGCTTTATTCAAAACCAACAAAAATCCATAACAAAAAAAAAAAAAAAAAAACCCTAACTTAGTTGGAGGTTGCATTTTGTAGGGTTTTGTCCCAAGGATCAGCGCCTCAAACAATGAGCTAGTTGGTTATTTTTGATCTCAACTTCTAGATCTTCATCTCTATCTCGAAATGCCCCTGAAAAACAGTAGTTGAGTAAGGGTGTTATGAGTTTTCTTTCATTTTTATTGTTTATTACATATCTTCTTAATTTTATTACAATGTGAATCTTTACCTATCTTTGTTTTGCATTATACCTTAGATCTTTTTTTTGATGCCACTGGTTTTTCTTTATTTTTATGGTTGTCTACATTCCTGCGAGTGAGAGACTTTTGCTTCTGATTAAAAAAAAAAAATAGAACAATGGTGAGAGAGGATTTGAACAAGGGAAGAAAATAAGGGAGTTTTGACAGAAGAGAGAAAAACAAATGAAAGTAGAAGAGTTTCAAAAAAGAGAGTGATGCGTGGTTAAAAAAAAAACTTTTGTTTTGTTTTGTTTTAATTTTATTCATTAGTTTTACTTATTATTATTATTATGTGTTTTTTAGATGTGCATTTCGTTGGAGATTGATCAGCCTTTTATTCTTATTATTATTATATATGTATGTATGTTGGATTGCGTGAAAGTTTTCAAATCAAGTTTTTTTTGTTTGTGTTGTCACATCAAGCACAATGCACTAGACATGGTATGATTTTCAATTTTTTTTAAAATTTTTGTACTTTTTGTTTGATTTATTTTGATTTGTTTTTTAATTTTCTACTTGTCTCATTTTTCTTATTTATTCAAGATTGATGTATTATTTGCTTGTCTCATTTGCTTTAATTTAGATGTTACTTTCTAATTATCATTATTTATATTAGCATATTTACCATGTTGTTATTTTTTTTATATGTGCATGTTGCGTTATAAGGTGTATTGTACTAATCTTTTTAGTCAATTTACCTTTTTGTAAAAAAATTTCCTACAACGGAATTTAAATGTTTGGGAATCCGATTTTTTAGTTTTCCTGAGGTGAGAAATCGATTCTTTGAAAGTCTAAGATCGATTCCAACATGTTTTTTTTTTTTAAAATATGTTAACATGCTTGTTTGCTTATTTGTTATGATTAATTTATTATGCATGCTTAATTTATATTTAAATTGTATTTATTTGTTGTGCTTAATTATGATTTTCTTGGTTATTCTTAATGTTTTCCAATCTCTTTTTAATTCTATTTGTAACGCCCGAGGTTAGGAGGGGTACATGAATGAACCGAGACCACATCCGAATGAGAGGGATCTTGAGGCTATGCAAGGCATGGTTAAGAAAGACTTAAAAGAATTGATAACTACTACCTATACCAACAAGACGCACCTTCCTTTTCGGTGGCTTAATCATAGGAACTCCAAAGTTAAGTGTGCTTGGCTTGGAGCAATCCTATGTTGGGTGACCTGCTGGGAATTTTCCTAGAAAGCATGTGAGTGAGGACAAAGCATGCTGAAAGGACCCGTGTTGGTTTGTGGGGACAGTCTTCACTCTTAGAAGCAGTTCAAGACAAGTAAGGTGACGTGGCCAGGTCACAGGGGATGCAGGGGAATGCCGGGGCCATCAGGTGCCAAATCCGGATTCCAAATCCTGGTCCGAATCCTGGGTTTGGGCCGTTATAGATGGTATCAGAGCGAAACCTCTCCCAGTAAGATGTGGTTCGGGGACGAACCAAGGCGGAAGCTGGTAGGCATGTAACACCCGAGGTTAGGAGGGGTACATGAATGAACCGATACCACATTCGAATGAGAGGGATCCTGAGGCTATGCAAGGCATGGTTAAGAAAGGCTTAAAAGAATTGATAACTACTACTTATACCAATAAGGTGCACCTTCCTTTTCGGTGGCTTAATCATAGGAACTCCAAAGTTAAGTGTGCTTCGCTTGGAGCAATCCTATGTTGGGTGACTGCTAGGAATTTTCCTAGGAAGCATGTGAGTGAGGACAAAGCATGCTGAAAGGACCCGTGTTGGTTTGTGGGGACAGTCTTCACTCTTAGAAGCAGTTCAAGACAAGTAAGGTGACGTGGCCAGGTCGCAGGGGATGCAGGGGAATGACGAGGCCATCAGGTGCCGAATCCGGATTCCAAATCCTGGTCCGAATCCTGGGTCTTGGGGCGTTATACTATTCCTTTTTTTATAAAAATTATTTTCAAATCTTTAACATTGATCTTTTTAAGTTTATAAAAGTTTTATAACCAAAGTGCTATTTCTAAAGCCTTTTGTAATATCTTTCTAAAAAAAGTGGTTTTTCAAGGCCGTTTTCCTTAAAAATTCCTACGACGGAATCTAGAAATATATGGGAGTCCGATTTTCTAGAATTCTTGAGGTGAGGGATCATTATCTTTGGGAGTCCGAGATTTTGATCCCAAGAAAACATGGATTTAATTTTAAAAAAAAATTTATTTTTTTTAAAAAAAAAACTTTCTTTTATGAAAGGTTATCCTACGACGGAGTTGAGAAATTGTAAATTTTCCTCATATTCTTGAGGTGATAATATTTCCTAAAGTCTTGGAAATAATTTAAATATAGCCAAATTAATGGATTTTATCCACTTATTTTATAGGATCATGACTTCAAATATTGGAGGAATGAGAGGTAAAATAAGACATTGTTTTACAAATCTCTTTTCCCTAAATAAGCTTTTCTTCTAAAATCTTTTGCAATTCAAGATTAAAATTTGGCCACCATTTTTAATGGGTGTTGTGGGGTGCTAACTCCTTCCCCAAACACAAACAACTCTCGAGCCCAAATATGATTTTTTTTTCGCATACCGATTTTTTTCTCTTTTTTTTTTAAACAAAGTTGTTTTTATTTTATTTTGATGCCCAATCACACCATAAAAAAGATTGGTGGCGACTCCTTTTTAAAACCTCATTTTTCGAGGATGTCGACCACTCCGCGTCGCAGGTACGTGGCGACACTAGTGACTATGTTCTAGGTGCAATGCTGGGGCAAAGAATTGGAAAAATCACTCATCCAATCTATTATGCCAGCAGAATTTTGAATGATGCCCGATTAAATTATACTACCACTGAAAAGGAGTTATTGGTCGTGGTATTCGCTCTGAAAAAATGTAGATCTTATTTGGTAGGAACGAAAGTGGTGGTGTATACGAATCATGCTGCGTTGAAACATTTGCTGGCTAAAAAAGATGCGAAGCCAAAACTAATCCGTTGGGTTTTACTTTTGCAGGAATTTGATCTACAGATACGTGATAAGAAGGGATCGGATAACCAAGTGGCAGATCATTTGTCGAGAATAGAGTAGCAGAAGTAGTTGTTATAGCAATCGAAAATTTAGGATGCATTCCCAGACGAGCAATTGTTAGCATCAACCTAGGTTTTGGATGGTGAAATCCCATGGTATGATGGTTATGCTAATTATTTAGCTGCTAACATTTTGCCTGTAGATTTGACAAAGCAATAATTGAAGAAATTTCTTCACGAGGTAAAGTTTTATTATTGGGACGATCCTTATTTATTTAGGCATTGTGCTAATAATATGTTGCGTAGATGTGTCTTTGGAAAGGAAATACAGTCAATTTTAGAGCATTGTCATGCTTCAGCATATGGTGGACATTTTGGAGGCCAAAGAACTGCATCAAAAGTTTTCCAATCAGGTTTTTTTTTGGTCTACTATTTTTAAAGATGCTCATCTCTATAGCCAAACTTGTAATGCATGTCAAAGAATAGGGACAATCGGAAAAAGAGATGAAATGCCTCAAACTTATATTCTAGAAGTTGAGTTATTTGACGTTTGGGGTATAGATTTTATGGGGCCATTTCGTCCATCTTTTGACAAAATTTACATTTGAATGGTTGTTGATTATGTGTCCAAATGGGTGGAAGCAATTGCTTGCCCTGTGAATGATGCTGGAACGGTTTTAAAGTTTTTGCATAAACATATTTTCACAAGATTTGGTACACCTAGAGTTTTGATAAGTGATGAGGGGTCACATTTTGTCAATAAGATGCTTAGTAATTTGTTGTTAAAGTATAATGTCACGTATCCAATTTCAACTCCCTATCATCCATAAGTTAATGACCAAATTGAACTGTCAAATAGAGAGATAAAAGGAATTTTGTGGACTTATAGGATGACATATAAAACACCTTTAGGGATGTCTCCTTATAGGTTAGTTTTTGGAAAGGCTTGTCATTTACCATTTGAATTAGAGTACAAAGCATTTTGGGCTATTAAAGAGTTGAATTTTAATTATGCTGATGATGGAGCATTAAGGTTGATGCAGCTAAATGAATTAGATGAGTTTAGGCACTCTACTTACGAAAATGCCAGGATTTACAAAGAGAACAAAACTTTGATATGACAGGAGAATTGTGCCTAAGCACTTCGAACAAGGACAAAGGCTATTTCCTGGTAAATTAAAATCTAGTTGGTCTGGCCCGTTCATCATTGTTGAAGTATTCCCTCATGGAGCACTAATGTTGAGAGATGAGAAGGATGGCAGGGAATTCAAGGTTAATTGTCAGAGGGTTAAACATTACTGGGGGGAGGAATTTCAGAGGAAGCTTGCTTCCCTGAAATTGTTCCAAGAATGATAGGGCAAGATTATTGTTGGAGCATTGCATTCATTGAGAAATTTTCTTTTGTATGCTCCGAAAAGTAAATTGAAAAAAAAAACTAAAGGTTTGAATAAATATTTTATTTTATTTTTAATCAGTTTAACCTTTTGCATGTTGCCTTTTTGTTTTTCTTAGGTTTATTTTTGTTTTATTAACATTCAAAGGCAGAAAAGGACATGATGGGACACTTGCTATCTCATTAAATTTGTTGACATAACAGTTGGGAAATGATAAAAAAAATTCGGGAAAATGAGATCAAATCGTATGGTTAGGGATTAATGGCAGAATTGCATGCAAGGACAACCGTAGATGCTTGTGAGAGAATCAAAATCAATTATTGTTGATTTGATTTTATCAAAAAATGAATTTAATCCCAACAGAAAGGACAAAAAATTTGGGGGATTTTTTAATTTGAATTTTTGCAACAAAAGACTTTTGCTCTAGCCTTTCGTCTCTTTAAAAGGAAACCTAGCCATGGCTAATGAAGCAGTCCATTTTGCTTTCTCAAAACTTGAGCATTCAAAATATCTTTTCAAACCATTAGTGAAAATGCCTGCCAAAACACGGGGAAGAAAAATGAAAGAATTTGGAGAAGAAGCCTCGTTGAAGCAATATGTTCTTACTCCCAGTCCTTCTAAAAAGAGGGGACCAAAAAAGGTTAGAAGAAAACTCGTGATAGAGCAGTTGGAGGAGGAAGCAGAAGCTATTGAAGTAGAAACTGCTGCAGTAGAGTCGGTTGAAGTCATTGCAGAAGAAGATGAAAATATAGAAGAAATGCCGAAGTTTGAAACAGAGTTGCAACAACCACCTGTTATTGAGTCTGATCTAGCAAGGTCAGTGATTGAGCAGCCTGAAAAAGCAGAGATGAAGATTCAAGAAGCTGCACAAGAAACCCTTATGAAGAAATCAAGGAAGAAATCCAAGAAGAAGAATCACTCAGCTGAAAGAACTCCAGACATGCAAGTACCTCAAGATAGTGAGGTACAAGTTGAAGATGTTGAAAGTAAAGCGGAATCTTCAAAGAAGAAAAAGGGGTAGAAGCCAATGTCAGAATCAAAAAGATACCCGTGAGAATGATTTGTTTAAGCAAAAGCCAAGCAGAAGTTTGTAGAGTTGAAGAAAAAAGAGTTGTTGGGAGAAAGAGGATCTGACTCGGACTTGACCAAGCTACCACCCTTTCTGAAAGAAGGCATTGAAGCATTAGGTTGGCAGAACTTTGCAAAACAGCATGAAGAAGCAGTAGTCCAAATGGTGCGCGAATTTTATGCTAACCTCGATGTGACAGAGGGCCACTTGACTATTGTTCGTGAAGTGCCTGTAGACTGGTCACCGGAGGCTATAAATGATCTTTATCAACTAGAGGATTTTCCCCACGCCATTTTTAACTATATGATGAGTGCTCCGTCGAACGAGCAAATTAATGCTGCACTTGAAGAAGTCGAAGTTGAAGGATCATAGTGGATGGTATCAAAGATGGGAACCATGACATTTAGAGCAGCATACTTGAAGAAAGAGGCAAACATATGGCTCGCCTTGGTGAAGCTTCGGATGATCCCCATAACTCATGACTCTACAGTATCCATGGAGCGAATTCTTTTAACTTTTGCTATTATGAAAGGTTTTAGTGTAAATGTAAGAAAAATTATTGCTAATGAAATTGCTTAATGCTCTAGGAAAAAGGTGGGAAAGTTATTTTTCCCGAACACCATCACTATGCTGTGTAGGAGAGTGTAGTACCTCAGCACCAAGACGATGATACCCTTTTTGAAAAGGGAGTGATTGATCCTGCTAACTTGGATCGTCTGCAAATTGGGAAAAATAAAGCTGGAGGTGTGTTGATCGGACTTGATAAAATTTTGGAGCAGCAAAGCCAAATTCTATAAAGGTTAGAGCATTATGAAATGCAACAACAAACTTATTGGCTCTACACTCAAAAGAGAGATTTCACAATGAAAAAAGCTTTGCGAGCAAATTTCACAAGACCCTATGATGCTTTCTCTACATTTCCCAAAGAAATTCTGACTCCGTAGGTTCCACCACATGCTAATGACCAAGTGATTGAAGAAGAAGATGATGAGATTTCAGAGAATGAAGATTAAAAGGGATGTTTGCTAATCCCTATCTTTACCTGCTTTTGTTTGTTTATGTTTTATTTTCTATAGTTCTGTTTTTAATTATGTTGTTATGTTTAGTTCTTAGTTTTTGTGTTTAGTTCTAGTTAGTTAATTCTGCTGCTGTAATCCTTTTGTGCCATGAAAGTGGAAGAAAAAGAAAATGAAATGAAGATTCAAAGTGTTATGACAATCTGCCTCTGTTTGAGAGTTTAATATATATATATATATATATATATATATATATATATATATATATATATATATATATATATATATATATATATATATATATAAACAAAGTCTTTCTGACTTAGTGTGCCCTGTGTTAGTTTTGTTCTTAAGCTGGTTAAAAGAATTTATTTGAGGATATGAAAGCTAACACAAATTATTTGTTAGAGCAAATGATTAGTTAGTTGTGTTCTGCCTGAATGACTGCATTGTTGCATCTTAAATTTGGGAAATAATGTTGAGGATGCTGGAAGATTGCTCATGATATAACATTTTAGCTTTTGTAGTCTAAGTTGGCTCATGCTTATGCTTGTAGACCTTGGAATTTCGAATGAATTATTTTTAAAGGTATTCTCTAAAAAGCCCTATATTCTAGGAAGGCTTACTCTCAGCAAAGTCATCAACAAATTCACTTCCTAGTATCGTTCTAATTGTTGTTGGCAGCAAATAAGTTTTGGGGATTCCTTTAAAATTCTCTAGGGACAATGAGTGAATTAAGTTTGGGGGGACCAGTAAAAAAAAAAGGCTACTTTAGGTTAGCACTTCTCTTCTCCATGCAAGATGCACTCCTCTCCCTTAGAAAGCCCATGTGTGTAGCACATAAGAGAGCCAAGTAGGCTATCAAAAGTGGGCTGATTAAAGTATTCTAAGTTGTTGCTTATGCTCGTAGTTAGATGTCTTCACCACAAGTGTTGGTATTCTAGAGCGAAGGTGCAAGTAGCAAATAGATTGCTTTAGAAAAAAAAGAGAAAAGATTTTGCGCAAGGGATAAGTGTTGCTTGACAGTTACACCCTCCAAGAGCTTAGGTGAGCTTCATCATAAAATGTTGCCATTCTGAGAAGCAAGAGGGGGATAACAAGAAGGATAATCTTGATGAAAATGGGAGAATGAGTGTAGACCTCTATGGTGATGGCTTGAAAACTAGAGTGCACATCATCATAAAATGTTGTCATTCCAAGAAATAGAGCTATGACTTTGAGGCATCCCTAAAGAGAGAGTTTAAAAAAAAAAGATTAAAGTTTTGTGTAAATAAAGTATAGCTTGCAAAATTTAGAGTTAGCAGAGAAAGTGTTTGAGTTGAAGCTTGGCCATGAGATTGCTTAGTGAGTCTAAGGACTCGAACCTTTGGGTGAAGGAGTTGTAGAGCTAAAAAGTATCCATATGAATTTTGTGGTTTAAGGAAAAAGAGCAAAAGCTAGAATTTTGAAGCAGGACAACATTCTTGAAGTTGTTTAACCAAATGTTTTGATGGAGCAATTAGGGTAGTTTACATGTGCATTCTTTGGCAGCAGAACGCATTAATTAACCATTGCCTAGTGGGTGTAAGGCATTACTCAGGGACGAGTAATGATTCAAGTTTGGGGGTTTGATTACTCTTAAAATAAGAGTTATTTGTTATCATTTTAAGTATTGAATTGTCATATTTTATTTCAATTTATTATGGAAACCCTTTAGCTTTGATTTATTTTGCTCTAAGTTTAACTTTGATGTAGTAAAAGTCTTATTAGAGCAAGGTTATCATAGTTAATGAGTTTATTGTGATTAATTCAGGGTATTATTAAAGATGGGATAATTGTTGTGAAAGAAAGACTCTCGAAGCTAAGGAGTAGTTTTATAATGTTTTGCTGGAGGATATCGGGTACTTTTAGCTAGCACGAATTTCGCACGTGAGAGTTGCTGTCCATTTAATGAGCTGGAAGATGTCAGTACAGTCGGCTTATTTCGGCCAACAGAAGCTTGCCACGTCATGGGACTTATCTAATAAGCCCTGATTTGCATAAAGAATGAGATATAATTGATGGGTTGTTGTTTTTGGAAAGGAAGAGAAGAGAGGAAGATCTCAAAAAAACAGAAAGGAGGAAGAGAGAGCTGTCTGAAGAGGGAGCTGCTGGAAAATTTTCAAAAGAGGAAGGGTCTTCCACTGGAGCTGGTGTCGAACGCTGCTTCAACCTTTTTGGGGCAACATTTCAGCTACTTCTTCTTCTTCTTTCTAGTTTATTAGCACTATTTTACATTATGACTATTTTTCGAATTATTTTCTATTTCTCTAGCACTATGAACTAATCACCTTAAGGTGAGGATTAGGGGTTGAATGTTTTGATTTATTTTACATATAAGTACATTTCATTTAGCTCAATCTGGTTTTCAAGAGTTTTTCATCTTTTTAGCTCAATTCCGTTTGGCCAGCCGTTTCGTAGCAGTGTTTCTTTGATTTATGGGAAGAATAAGAGGAGCTGATTGCTTGAAAACCACAATAGCCCTACATTAGGGTTAGTAACTAGCTAAGTGAGGAGGTTAGGGATAATCACTCACCTAATGCACACACATTACAGTGAGTTTAATTTCACTGCAGTAACGGGAGTGAACCAGTGTATTTCAGGTAATTCGGGAGAATGTCGTGTAAGTTGTAGTGGGTTGAGAGAAATGAATATATATTTACGTTGTAGAATCGATTAAAACATGAAATTACCCCTCATCCGAGCCTTTTAATTTGTTCAAAGTACAAGTTAACCATTTTCTGTTTAATTATGATTCCCTTGTTTCGCTCTGTTTTAGCAAATATTTTGTTCCAGCATTGTTATTTTATGTATTTCAGTTCCTTGTTAAATTTTATTGGTTACAAATGGAGTTTACTGAGAGTGAATTTGCGTTAAAATAGAAGATTACTAGTCTCTGTGGATACAATAATTTACTTTGCACTTGCTACAAATATATGTGTACACTTGCACATAGACATCATACTCTTGTTGAAATATTCACATCACTCTAGCAAGCGTGTCACCTAACGACCTGACCCAACCCAACCCGACAACACAAGGGTTGGGTTGAACTCTCCAATTAGGTTAATCATGTTGAGGAACCAACAAACCCAAAAATTTGGGTTGGTCTAAAAAATACCCCTAATCTAACCCAATCCTTGTACACCCCGAGTAACTATGTTAATAGAACTTGTGTACAAGTTCCTCATGAAAAAAGTCATCGAATAAGTCATTTTGAATGACATTACTTCACTTGGGTGTTGAGATGAGAGAAAGAGATGCGAGGTAGAGATAGTTCCACTAGGTGTGCCAATTTGTTCACACGAGATTTCAAAATAGAAATTTAATACGTGTAATGAACATGAATTTCTATTAATTTTGTGTAGTTGAGTACAATCTCTAATGTTTAATCCTCCGATTCTTTCTCTCAAATGTACATTTGTCTCAAGGTCTTTGTGTAAGACCTAATTTTGGTCTTCTAGCAATTGGATATATGGATTATTCAATTTTGAAATTGTTGATGGAGAGATTATAGTTTGAGACAAATAAAAATACAAGAAATTTGAAACTTTGAAAATGGAATACAACTTGTATTTAATAAATATATAAATTAGAAAAGAAATGAAAATGGGAGTTGTATTGTATTATATTGGAAAGAAGTTGGAAAAGAATATATATATTTTTTATATAAAAAAATAAATAAATAAAAATAAAAGAAACTTCTAGTGGAAGCTTTTGGTTTTAAATTAAAAAAAAAAAGAAAAATAAAAAGAGAGGGAATTTTGATAGAGAAACCACAAGGAGCTCATGAGGGAGAGAAAGATTGGAGAAGATTGAAGGACTTCAAAGAAGTTTTGTTGGTGAAGACTTCTAATTTGGTAAGTTTTCAGAAGATTGTTATGAGAAACCAAGAAAAATTGAAGTTTAACAGTAGATTTTATGGGTTTTCATCTTTAAGCTATAAAGATTTTCATGGATTTTCATCATTTAGTTCAAATATTTGTTATTGATTGATTAAGAATTTTAGCATTAATCTAAGGGAGAAAGAAAGAATGTTTAATGTTTTTACAAGGAAGAAAAAAAGGGAAGGAAGTGCTAGATTCGGTTGGTAGAAATAGAGAAGCATGAAAGGGGATAGAGAATTTGAAATTGAAAAAAAAAAGAGAAAAAAAAAAGAAAAAGAAATCCATTTACAAGAGTCTTTGATTTAAACATTGGTAGATGAAGGATTAAGAAGGAAAAGAAGGAAAAAATAAAAATAATAATAAAAGAGAGAAAGCTCCATGTTTCGGCTATGGAGGAAAATAAGAGGAAAGGGAGGAGAGAGAGTAAATGAAGAAGAATAAGGACAAAAAATTATTAAAATAAAGAAAATAGAGATGTGTGGTACAAGTTAAGTTTAATGAAGAGAGAGAGTGTTTATTTGGAAGTGTTTCACGTGTGGGTTTAAAATTGGATAGATAAAATATTGTTTACTATGACAAAATGTGATGGAAGTGAGAATTATGTGAAAGGGGAGAGAGAAAATAGCTTTTAAGTGGGATGAGGAGTTCACTTGAGGGAGTTATAATTTGGAGAAAAAAAAATTATTATTTTATCATGGAAAAGAAAGTTGTGTATGAGGAGAGAGGAAGAAATATTGTTTGTATTTAATTGAAGAAAAGGACAAAGTGTACTTAGTAATAAATGGATGAGAGAGAATGAGTAATTTAAAGTTATAGACTAATTGATGATGTTTAAGGGTGATAAATTGGATTAGTTGTTACTTAATTAATGTTATGGTTTTTTCAATTTGGAGAGTTAGTATTCAGAATTTCAGGTGAAACAAATTGGAGTAGTTTACGATCCAATGTGCTAACGACAATAGTTTTGTGAGTGGTTTACTTTACGAATTATTTTTATTATTTGATTATTATTATGAATTTTTAAGAATTCTATAATCATGTGTGATTTTAGAGAAACTGTTAAGAGATTTTCAGAGAATTGTTATGAATTTCTAAAAATGGTATTGAAATTTCAATATGTTATGCTTCTAGCTGAATTTATTATTTGAGAAATATTTGAGATATTTTATGATCAATGAGATGTTTGAAGAGTTTTAATGTTTCTTGAAAAATGTATGAAATTTATATGAGATGTGGATTCAGAGAAAATATGATTTTAGAAATGTTTTATATTATTGAGAGATTTGATGATTATTCGAGAAAGTATAAAGGTTTAATGTTATTTCAGAAATCTCTCAAGTTTATGAAAGGCTATTTTAGAGAAAGAATGTAATTTTATGAAAGGCTATTTTAGAAAAAGAATGTAATTTTTAGAAAGAGTTTGAGAAGTTAAGAGGTTTATGTTGGAAGTGGTTTTCAAACCACTAGATCTTTGTACCCATGGTGATTACCCGATATGCTATGAGAATGTGTTTCCATAGTATGCTTGCGTGCTCAGGCTGCAAGGGATGCAGGAGAATGTCAGGGCCATTAGGTGCCGAATCCTGGTCCAAATCCTGGACCTGAAGCATTACAGATGTTAGAGTTTGCTCTACGTGCACGTATGACAGAGATATACTCTGCTATGTATCTCGAGATTACTCGATACATAGTATGACAAAGATTGCTCTACTGTGCGTATTGAGATTATTCTACGCCAGTATGACAGAGATTTGGGTACAGATTTGGTGATGAATTTTACTAGTTATGTTTATGCTTTCTAGAGCTATAATTGTGGATTTTTCTATCTATGTTTTTACCAAAATATGTTTAAGTTTCAAGAGTTATTGTTTCAAGAGTTGTAATCTAAGTTGAGATTTCTTGTTTTCAAGAGATGTTTTATTTACAGACTTTAATGTCTTTAAATGATCTCAAAAGTTTCTAAATTGTTCGTGATTTACTTTATTTCACAGAGTTATGAATTTTTGTTTAGTAAGATAATTATTTTTCCTGAAAATTTATTTTCTTATGGAATTACCACTCACTGGGCTTTTTAGCTCATTCTTTTGTTTTTAATTTTTCCACCAGGTTGCTCTTGAGTTTCAACCAGAGTTAGCTAATCAGAATCTGCCACCAATCTTGTCAAGTCATTGCATATCATATATTGTAAGTTAAGAGAAATCTTGACTACGTTGTTCATGGGTTTTCCAAAGATAAAGTTATATAATGAGAGAAGAGATAAAGATTTGGCAATAGATTCCATTGCACATTTGGGGTCTACTGCCGTCACAACTCATCCTAGATTTGGTAGAGTTAATCTGGGGTGGGTTGTGACACTTTGTAAATTGTTCTTGAATGTGAATTTGTCTAGAGAGCTTTACATTTTATATTCGAATGTAGATTTGTCTCGAAGGCTTTGCAGTTTGTTCTCAAGGTTAAAGTCTTTAAAGTCTTCAGGTTTTATGACCTTTGAAGTGTTTTGGTGTTCAAAGAGTGTCCGATCTTCAAGAGCGTAGGGGATCTTCTAATATTTTTATTTCTGAATTCTCTCTAAGTTTTCCTTTTGAGATTTTCAACTTCTGTAATGCCCTTAAATTTTAGTCTAACTTAGGGAACGCTACCAAACCTAAATCCATAACACCCCAAAAATTTCAGTAGCATAACGACACAACTACAAGCTGCCCAAAAATTTCCTAGCACTTAATCGACAAGTGAACAACGCTTCTACAAATCAAAGTAGCTAAACACAATCTCTACACCTCCTAGCTACAATTCAACACACTCAAACTCCTTGAATGAACAGAATCACATCAACATAGAACATACTTAATTCAAATAAATTAGCAGAAGCAAAAGAAAGTTTCTTAAGGAATTTATTTCATAACCTAAGTTCTACCAAACGAACCTATCCACATTTCAAGAAACAAATAAAAGAAGCAATAAAGAATGTAAACAAAGTCAATACATAGCCTTTATTCAAATCAACTAGAGTCCTATCCATACATTTCAAGGAAACTCTTACTAAAACTACAAACTACTAATGGTGCCCTTTTATCACGTCTCATCGTATGCATCACCAAGTTCGTAGTAATCGTCATCACTTGCAAAATCTGGTGATGGGTCAATACATAATGCGTACTGAGTAAGTAACTCACACCTGGTGAGCTACCAAGCATCAAACAAGGCAAACATGATGCTTTTCACACACATCCAACATGCTCTTCAAAGCTAATAACATAAACAAAATGCTCAACATACATAAGTAAATAAGTATAAGACTTGCTCAACACATGAATTCTCGCACCATGTTATGCAACCAACGCATGAATGCATCATGCCATGTTCGTTCAATTTACTCAACACTCATCTTTAGCCTTCACCAAAGCTCTCCAATACTGATCATTCTAGAAGCACCAACCCTACCCATAGTTACCAAGCATTAACACATCTCTACAGAGCTCGATATTCGACCATTGTCAATAGTTATCAAGGTTCGAACTGTGCATCGACCCTTGTCAATAGTTACCAAGGTCTTAATGACTTAGCAATGTATTTACCCGCCCATAGTTACCAAGGTTTCAATACATGCCTCAAATCTCATCCCACCGGCAATAGTTACCAAAGTCTCGGCTTGTGTATCGACCCTTGCCCATAGTTACCAAGGTCTCGATGACTTAGCAACGTATTGCCCTTTGTCGATTGTTACTAAGTCCCAATGTTGGGATTTATGCCCTAAAGTCTCGTAATTTATGATTTATTTAATAATTAATAATAATTTTGATTACTTTATTTGCAATATAATATTATCCATTATATAAAAAATCCAAGGTTATTAGTGTAATATTGAACTGTATGTGGTTGACATACAAAGTGATCATGTTCAAGAAATAACCTAAAGGGTCATAATACATATATAATGTTGGGTGCCTTATCCTGGTAACATTATTGATACGACCCACTTTATAATAATAGTTACAAATGATTTGATTCAAATTGTTCATGTAGAGACATGTGAGTAAGGGTATTTTATACAATAAGTTTGCATTAGATTGGACCATAAAATATTTAATCTCTCTTTATAAATCTGTTAATTGAGAAGATTAATATTTCATCAGGATGATCTTATGCAACTTGATCTTAATCCTGAGTGAGTTATGAACTCCTGCCTGTGAGGGCTTGTCTTTTGATTTGCATGGGTGAGAGTGGCTTTTGTAGTTGATTCAATAAGCCTATGATTTTGGAGATTTGACTTGGTAGGGGAACATAATTTTACAAGATAGAATTCACTCATTCCCATATAGGGTAAGTAGACGAGTAGTTTCCTTAAGTATTGATTTTGGGACTTGAACAATGGGGTCCCACCGTCTCACTAGCCCAAGAGGGACTTAGGCTTCGTTTGGGATTGCTGTAGCTTTTAAAATAATTGTTGGTAACTGTGTTTTTAGGAAAATCAGATGTTATATGAAGCTGGGATTAGTGTTTGGTAAATTTCAATTTTAAACATAGAAAGCAGGTTGCAGCGTTTGGTAAATTCAATAGAAATTATTGTAGTTTAGCTATAATGACCAAAGTAGACATATTATTTTAACTATTTTTTTATTGATATAAAATATCAAATTTAGTATAAAATAATTATTTAAAAATACATATAATTAAATTGCATATAACTTTGTTTAACCTAAATTATTTGATAAAAATCTAGGAAAAATAATTATCATAAAAAATTGAATCAATCCAAATTTCGTTTAACTCATAGACGTAAAAAAAAATGGAAGGATAGATTTGGAATTTTTAAAATTTAGTTAGGGAAGATAGCAAATTTTTAGAAAAAAATTTAAAAGCTAGTATGAGCATGATTTTGAACATACGAGTAAATTGAGAAGTGATTTTAGATAGATTTAAAAATAATCAGATTTACCAAACAACCTAAACGGTTAAGATTCTTCCCTAATCGCTTTTTCCTTCTGCAAATGCAATCGCAAACAGGACCTTAGTTTATGGTTGGATCATAAACAAATTGTTCATTAGAGGATCAGTGATACTTAAGGTGCAAGATGTAATTACGAGGTAAAACAGACTTTTGACCCAACTGTAGTTACGGACAACTCATGAATGATCGACTTGCATGTAGTGATTATATCTATGGCACAACTTGTCACACTGTGCATAAGAGTGCACCTCTAGGTCTATAGTGGAGTGACCTATAGTTAATGAATGAAAATTGATTAATTAATTAATTTTGCATCATTGGAACTTATAATCTGTAAGTCCATAAGGTCATCTTGCTAGCTCATATGAACAATTAGGGATCAACTTTGTTGAAAGAAATTTTAAAACGTTCAAATTAATATTTAATATATTTGATATATTAAATGATGGAAAACATATTTATTGTATTTGATACATTAAATATAAAATAGAATTATTAATGCATTAAGGTATAAATATATATAAAATTTGAATGAGATTCAAATACAAAAATATATATTAAGAGAATTTAAAATATTTGAATGAAATTCAAATAGTTTAAATATATATTTTAATATTAGATATTAAAATATATATTATTTAATTAGGACAAAGTTTTGCCCTAGGTGGTCAGTATAAATAGGACATTTATAGGTTAAACAAAAGAATGCTTCCTCCCTTAAGAGAGCAGAGTTCTCTAAATTCTCTCATCATTCCCTCTCTTTCAAAGAAACTCTCACAAACCTTGGTCCTGTGTTCGAGTCATAGCAAGTAGGCTTTGTGGAATTGGAGGTTCAACCTCGTTGGAGTTGGAGCAAAAAGATTCAAGAATCGCCAAAGAAATCTCCATAATATACAAAAGGTATTTATTGTTTAACATTAATTTTTGTTTAATTCTAAATAAATCAAAGATGATTCCAATGCTTCCACTGTGGGTTTAATGTGATTATTTCCTTCACCCAATACTTGCCTCACGACTCATCACACTGCCCCTGGTCAATAGTTACCAAGGTCTCGATGCTCTTTTGAACTCTTTCTCATAGACTCACTAGAATGCATGTTTCCTAGGCATTCTCCTAGACCATGGTTGACTAGTTCAATTCGAGTTGAACTGAACCCTAATTTTGTAGACCAGTGAACCAAGCCGAACTGGTCGATTTTTTAAATTCTCAACTCAAACCAAACCAAAAAATTATCTGACCTAACCCAACCCTTATAATTTGGGTTGGGTTTCTCGGATTTTTTTGGGTTGCTGATTTTTTTGAACACCCCTAGCTTGAGGGGAGGATTGTTGGGAATGCAAACAAAATCCCACAATGGATAGATAAAGGAAAGATCGTGTGTATATAAGTGAGGGACAACATCTCCATTGGTATGAGGCCTTTTGAGTGAAACCAAAAGCAAAGATATGAGGACTTATGCCCAAAGTAGACCATATCATACTATTGTGGAGATATGTGGAGGGTCGTTGTCCCCTAACAGTGACTGATGGATATTAAAACAAATGTGGGGTTTTGAAGAAGTATTTAAAGAGTTATTTCAGCCTAGTGCAAGTAAACACTGTCCACAAGTAGTATAAAATAAAAATATTCCAAGTATTGATCCCACGGAGACTGTTGCAACAAGTGAAGGATATGAATGGTAATGAGATAGAAAACAACAATAGAAAAACATGGGATAGTAGATTGCGCCTGCATAGTCACTACATTTTATTCAAGCACCCTTAGGAGTCTAAGTAATTGCTCTTATATGTCTATGGAAATTTATCTTAGTTAATTAAACACACAACCCCTTTGATCCTATAGACGTGCCTTACGTCTAAGGTCAACAACGAAGTCCTATGTCTAAGCTCTTTTCCTATATCCCTTTTACGAAAATCGAACATCGATCACTTTGCTTAGGGTTAATACTTGACAAGAATCTTCGTATGTGGGAAGAAATATTATCTTTTGTTGAGTTTGCTTACAATAGAGTTGTCCATAGCACAACTAAGTATTCACCTTTTGAGATAGTTTATGGATTTAACCCTAAAACACCTCTTGATTTATTACCTTTGTCGACTAATAAGTTTGTTCATCTTGATGCCAATTCCAAAGCTGAGTTTGTCAAGAAGCTTCATAAACAAGTGAAAGAAAGAATTGAGCAGCATAATGACAAAGTTGCAAAAAGAGTGAATCGTGGAAGGAAACCTCTCATTCTAAAACCTGGAGATTGAGTTTGGTTTCATTTTCGAAAGGAGCGTTTTCCAAACCAAAGGAAGTCCAAGTCACATCCAAGGGGACATGGGTCATTCCAAGTCTTAGAAAAAATCAATGACAATGCATACAAAATTGATCTTCTTGGTAAGTACAATGTGACTGCTACCTTTAATGTTGCTGACTTATCTCTTTTTGATGTAGGTGATTCAAATTCGAGGACAAATCCTTTCGAAGAGGGGGAGAATGATAAGGGAATGAGCAATCATGGAGACCATGAGGGAAGTCTACAAGATAGAAACCAAGCTCAACCAGCTCAATTGAAGCTCATACTCAAAGTCAATGGAAGTCAACTCCAATTCAACCCAATCATGAGGCAATCATTATGCCACAAGGTCCAATGACAAGAGCTAGAGCTAAAAGGCTTCAAGAAGCATTGAATGCTCATCTCCAAGCTAAGGTGTCTACACATAGTGAAGAATTGCATCCTTTAAAGCTTGATAATGCACCTTTTCAACAAAGAGCCTTAATGAATCTAAAAATTCAGATTCATTCACATCTTTAATGCATTATTTACCTATTAAATTCATATATTTACATTTAATTTGGTTAATGTATGAAATTGAAAGATTGGGAGCTGAATTTAGACTATATAGGTGAAAGGTTGTGTTCTTCATGGTGTCTATTCAATTAGTATAAATAGGATTGTCATTTTTTCATTTGAACGCAAGTTGAAGTTGAATGAATACTCATATTTGAGTTTTAGTTTCTCAAGATTTTTTTTTTTTTTTTTTTTTTTTTTTTTTTTTTTTTTTTTTTTTTGTATTCTTGTTTTATAATGCATGTTTAGAACTTTCAATTTAGTTTGATCCATTAGATTGTGGAGAGTTCGAAATCTTGAATATAGGTATAAGTTTTTCTTTTTTCTTGATCATCGATCAATTTTTTCCAGTAAAAATCTATTCAACTTTCTTGAAATTATTTATCATTTCATTAATGAGGTTTTCTTATTATTGTTGTGAGGGTTCACCTTGAATAAGAAGAATTCTCAAGTATAATTGAGATAGTACATTTATCAATTTTGAACTAATTCTAAATAAAATCATGTGAAAGTAGCTATAAATCACTAATGAAGAGTTTAAATTGATTCACTTAAGAAAATTTAGAGTTTAAATTGATACACTTATTAGTTTGAGATTTTAATTAATACAATCAAGTTTAGGGGTATAAATTGATTTTTGTAAAAAAAAAAAAAAATCATACAGGGACCAAAAAGAAAAAAGAGAGAAAAACTTTAGAACAAAGGTATATTTTTCTTACACCCAAGGAAATTGGAAATTCGTTTTCCACATTTCTTCCTCTCTAGCACGCCACAAGGAAGATGACAAAGTCAACCGATCCCCACAATCAACAAATTTTTGAGAGAAATTCAATGCAGCGACCTAACCCCAAAGATTCTTCTTCTTCTCTCTCCTTCATCCTCTTCTGGGTAATTCAAACCATTCCCATCGATCAAAAACACCCCAGATTTAGCTTCACTTCTTTGAAATTTCCAACAGATCTTGTTTATATCTCAATTCCGCTTGATTTTTGTGGTGTTTCTTCACTACTAAGAACAACCCTTCTCCTTCCTGTCCATGGGCGAAGAGAGAGGGGCCGATGCTAAAATTGCTCCAAAACTAACGATTCTTCCTCTAATCGCTTTGATTTTCTACGACGTTTCTGGGGGACCCTTTGGAGTGGAGGATTCGGTGAGCACTGGCGGCGGCCCGCTTCTGGCGTTGTTGGGTTTCTTAGTATTTCCGTTTATTTGGAGTATTCCGGAGGCTCTGGTCACGGCGGAGCTCGCCACGAGTTTCCCCCAAAATGGCGGATATGTGGTATGGATTTCAGCCGCTTTTGGCCCTTTTTGGGGTTTTCAAGAGGGCTTCTGGAAATGGTTCAGTGGGGTAATGGATAATGCTCTCTACCCTGTTTTGTTTCTCGATTACATGAAGCGTTCGTTTCCTGTTTTTAACCATTTCTTAGCTCGAATTCCAGCTCTGTTAGGGATTACAGCCTCTTTAACTTATTTGAACTATCGTGGTTTGCACATAGTTGGGTTTTCTGCTGTTGTTCTTGCTGTGTTTTCGCTTTTCCCTTTTGTGGTGATGACAATTCTTTCAATTCCCAGAATAAGGCCCCAAAAGTGGTTAGTTGTGGATTATAGCAAGGTGAATTGGAGGGGCTATTTCAACAGTATGTTTTGGAATCTGAATTATTGGGATAAAGCAAGTACTGTAGCAGGGGAGGTCGAAAATCCAAGCAAAACTTTTCCTAAGGCTATGTTTGGAGCTGTAGTTTTGGTGGTTTCTTCTTATTTGATTCCTCTTCTGGCTGGGACTGGTGCCTTGGAGTCAGATTCAAGTGAATGGAGTGATGGTTATTTTGCAGAGGTTGGGGCTTTAATTGGTGGGGTGTGGCTGAAATGGTGGATTCAAGGTGCTGCTGCCATGTCTAATATGGGGTTGTTTGAGGCTGAAATGAGCAGTGATGCATATCAACTCCTTGGTATGAGTGAGATGGGAATGATTCCTTCTGTGTTTGCTTCAAGGTTGGTGGTTCTGTTCAGTTTCCTTTTCATTTTTCTGTTTTGGTAGCAAATTTGAGTAACAACAGTTTCTCCTGATGTTCCTACTAATGAGTTTTGTAGCTCAAATTGGTAGTAGTGATTCAAAATAGCTATCCTTTGATGGGGAGGTTAGATTTAAATCACTATGGACATCAAACCAAAGGGAGCTCAAATGGGTCAGGATAACAATATGCTTTTAGTAGTAAGTCGACATTGACATAACTAAAAAGGATGATAGGGCAAGGAAGATTGCAAGAGATTGACAGTCGGAAAGTATCATAGAATCCCTAAGACTATCTAAACCCAGGCTACATAACCTGCGTCCCAAACACAAACTACCTAAACCCATACTACACAAGTTGACTCCTTGGGCCAAATGCCCTCTATAAGACTCCTAGAGGTATTTTTTGCTTTCAAGATGAGTTTGGTTAATCCCATTAACTACGCAAAATTCAAGTTGCGTAAGTGCAAACTCTTGAAATACGTCTCTCTTGCCACAATTGAATCTAAGTTGACGTAACTTATTGGCACACCCTAAACACAAGAATCAAATTGAGGTACCTTTCTACTACCTAGGTCTATCTCTAAGAAGGAGCTATAACTATAAGAACTCGAACTTTTCAACCTTGGACTTGTTAAAACCATAAGCCAAACATTTCCTGAACTCCTCTTCTTGTATCTCCATATCCAAGTGGGTTTCCTCCTCAAACTCTTCCAGCATTTTGATCCATTTGATTTACTGGCATATTGTGGATACAAAAGCTGATCTTATTGAACTATCTCTAATTCACTTTGCAGATCAAAATATGGGACACCTACATTCAGCATTCTGTGCTCTGCCACTGGAGTCATCTTCCTCTCATGGATGAGTTTCCAAGAAATACTTGAGTTTCTCAACTTCCTATACTCCATAGGAATGCTTTTGGAGCTTGCTGCCTTTATAAAACTAAGAATAAAGAAGCCAGACCTCAACAGACCCTACAGAGTTCCCTTACAAACATTTGGTGCCGCAGTGCTTTGCTTGCCACCTGCAGCCTTGCTTGTTCTTGTCATGTGTTTAGCTTCTGCACAAACATTCCTAATCAGTATGATTATAATTGCTGTGGGGTTTCTTCTATACCCTACTCTTTTACAGGCAAAGAACAGAAGATGGGCCGAATTCATTTCAGAACAGCCAGCAGCTGATGTGGAAGATAGGCTGCCCGAGTTGCAACCACCGCAAGAAGTTCCCGATGAGGCTGCAATTCGGCTTCTTTCAGAATCTTCTTCATCTTCGACTATAGCCCAGCAATAACATACATGGATTGCCAAATTTGGATGCAGTCAAAACAGCAAGGTCTTGCTGTTTCGAAGCTCGCTCAGAAGATCGTGTTTGATTGATGAAATATTGTATTTTCTTAGAATAATACATTGTTATGTAAACATATTTATGTACAAATTGTATTATATTCTTTTGAAAGGATTATACTTCTACTGATATGTTGTCTATGGATGCAACACCAAAGGGTTAGTTTTATATCTCTATTCAAATGTGAGCAACGTTAGTAAAATAGAAGTTTCTTCTTATATAGAGATGGAAGCAATACTATAAATGGCAGACAGAAATTAAGTCATTCATCACACGATTAATAAATTACATATATTTATTGTAGAGGGAAAGAGAATTAAAAACTGAAATATGAATTTAGACGGCTCTACTTGCCAGACTTCCCATTTTTGCAGGGGTTGTATTGTAACTTGAAAGCTTGAACTATTACTGATATTGAGCAAATTCCTTCATCCCAACAAATGGGAAAAAAGAAACAGCAAAGTTGGACTACTATAGATCTGATTCTCGCTAGTTCTCGTTGAGAATTGAAGCTCATACATTCTTATTTTGCTTCCTATATTTTCCAATACATGAAGTGTAAGTATCACAGGGATAATAATTTTGACATGAACCTGATACCGTCTCCAAGCCATGCTATTTCGAGTCTAAGGATCGACAAGCTGAGCTCAGTTCAGCATCCGAAGTCATATGGTACAAGTCCTTGCAACTCGGGGCCACTTAGCCTATTGTTTTCATAACTGCAGCAATGAAGAGAACATATACAGTTAATAGAATAAGTTATCACAACAGAAGGTCATCCAAACATGCAATTCAATTGAACGTACTCAGGTTTGTTTGGTCATGGCGACAAGCAAGAAAAAGATAGAAAGAAGTGGCCATAAATTCTCAAGAACAATAACAAACATTGCAAAAGGACCAAGAAGAATAACAACAAGAAGTCATTATCAGTAAATTGACAAAAAGGTTGTAGCTTGATCTTGAGAAGTTCATCAAACATTAAAACAGATAACTGTTTTTCCAATATCTGTATACGTCCAATCAAACTGAACCATGACTATTAATTTTTAAAGAGGACAAATGAAGTTTATTTTGTTGCTAGGGAGTGCAACAATTTGGCAAGGCAGCTATGCCTCAACCAAAGCTGTGATGTAGGAAATCTGTACACTTTAATTTGGGTAACAAGTCTGTATTCGACAAATATCGGATACTCCAACAATCCATCACTTGTTGGACATGTTAGATACTTGTTAGCACAATATACATGCATCGAGTACAAGTTATAAAAATTGAATGAGTCCAACACTCAATAAGCATGCGTCAAATATTTGTTAGGCATAATAAATTGACATAAATAGTAATATGAGACAAAAATAATAAAATTTGAGAGTAAAATACATCAAAACTAATTTTTTAAGCACATAAGCATGAGCTTATTAACTTCAAATTTTTTGTGTGTATAAAAATATATATTTTAATAAAAGTGTCCTTGCCAGTTGCCATGTCCGTGTCATAAAGTTTTAGACAATAATGTCATCGAGTCTGTATCCGTGCTCCTTTGGTTTTGACACACGGTTGTTCAGCCATATTGAAATTTTACAAATCTACATATAACTCGGTCACCTTTTTATAAAAACATCGGTTTTATAATTAGTAAAACAGATGTCAAGCAACCAGTGAAACTTCTGTGTACAGTGATGCTGATTACCCTTAATTATGAAGCAGTTTAATTCATGAAATGTGTTCAGGGAAGAACAAAAATCAAAAGAGATTGTCACCTTTCCATTGAGAAAGTAGCAAAGGGGCCATCAACTGGAATTGTTCCACAGAGATCATTGTTGGAGACATCACTGCATGAAAAGTTGAAGAGCGTTAGTTTTCGATAAGATGTAGAGAGAGAGCGAGACTAGAGAACAAAGCACAAAGCTGTTGTTTCTAAACCAAAACATACAAAATTTTGAGTTTAGAGAGTGATGCGAGTTCCCTTGGGATCGATCCTGCCAACTTGTTGTTGTTCATCCGTCTGTTTATACAAATTGAACCAAATTAGATACATATTTCAGAGAGTTGAGCAAAAATTTTCATTGACAATTTGAAAGTTGCTTACAGATATCTGAGTGACTTGAGCTTGGCGAAAGATTTCGGAATTTTTCCTTCAAATTTGTTCTCATACAAATCCATGCTTACAAGGTTTTTTAAATTACCAAGCTCGGTAGGGATTTTTCCACTTATCCCATTCCTGTAAAGCTCCCTGCAGGGCATTGAAAACAAGACAAAAGTTAGTAATGCTGCTGAATATAGCAAAACCATGGACTTTGTCATAAAGAAGCTAAAATCTCAAGCTATTAAACCTCTCTTCATTCATGGATCGGGAAACAAATGGAAGAGAAAACTGTCTGTGATCGAATTTACAAAACATGTCTGCAAAACTCCTTCAAACAATTCTTTAGCAAATCAGAAAAAGAAGTTTCTGTTCTTTTAGCCATAGAATTTCTGACTTACCAAGGATTCCATACCTTATCAGACATAAATTAAAGTGAATGAAAAGATAAGTACAAAAAAAACTGTCAAAAACAGATTTTTTTCTATGAAAAATTCTCAGAGAAACAACCCCATAACCTGTAGCTCTAGCTATGCAATCCATGCTGCACATATTTTTCCCATCGTGTTCAAGAAATTCTAAGATGTTCACAAATCTTTCCATAGAACCCAAATATTATACTCTAACACCGAACCCAAATACATAAGAAAAACTATCTAAATAATTCTCAAAATGATGAAGAGGGTGAGCAGTACAGATATTGAAGATGTTGGAGCTCGCCAAGTTCAGGCCCCAAAGTCCCAGAAATGTTTGAATTTCCCAAATCCCTGAAAACACAGAGAGAAAAGAACGTTCAAATTTCGACTATGTTCCATGTTATAAGCAATCATAGAACTCAAATACAAACAGAAAAAAAAAAAAAACATCACAAGGAAAGAATCTCACAAGCGGATCACATGGTTATCGGAATCACAGGTAACATGAAACCAAGTGCAAGGATTAACCAGCGTAGGGTCCCAACTCTGCAGCACATTGGTGGGATCAGACAGCCTTCTCCTCAAAGCATGCAGAGCATTTCCTAAAACCAGAAGAACAACCAAAACACGAACAAGAAACTCAAAAACCAACCCAAAGAAGTCGAAAGAAAAGAAAAAAATTTCAGAGGCAAAACATCAAACAGTTCACAGGCATTCAATTGGATTCAAACTTACCTTCAGAGTTAGTAGAAACTACAAGCGAGAAAGAGAGACCCAGAAGGAGAAAGAGAAGGGGGACAGGGAGAGAAGCCATTTCGAGAGAGAAGAAAACAAAAACAGAGAAATTGAAGCAAACCCCAGAAGAGAAATAGAGGTAAAAACGATGAAAAGAGAAAAAGAAAAGATGTGCACAAGACAGTGGGATTGAAGAGGAATCTGACTCAGAGAGATCGATCAGTCAAGTCAAGAGAAAAGAAAAGAGGGAAAATATAGAAATCAGAAAGAAACTTTTTGACAGAGCTGAACAGAACAGAAAAGAACAGAAGAGAGAAGGAATAGTTAGTGAGTGTTAATGGGTGTTTTGGTTGGTGGGTTGTTGAGAGACGGCTCCGCCGCGTGAATGGTGGAGGTGGGGCGCCGGTGGGACCGGCGCCGGGGGTGGCCCACCACCCAATACACAGGTTTCTTCTTTCCGGGTTGTTGCTTTGGGGGACCGGTGGACTGAAAACACAGGGAAGAAGATGGTTTTGACAGTCAATGAAATGGGCCCCCAAGTTGTACACTACTATGACTAATTATGTTCTGATTTTCCCCTTTTTTGGAAAATTTGATTTATTAGTTTTTTTGTTAGAGAATCTTTTGATTCTTCATTGGTTAAAAAACCATTTTAGTATTTGAATTCTAATTTGTAAAAATTTTATTGCAATTTAGTTCTTTTTTCTTGAAAGACTATACCAATCAGTTTTGTACTTTAAAATTTGTAACAATTTAATTTTTAAAGTGAAAATCTCATCAAAATTAAGTGTCAATTTTTAATTACGTAATAACTTAGTCATTGTAATTTATAAACACATTTTGTCTCTAATCAATTTATCAATCAAGTAAGAATTCTCATTAAATCATTTGCTAAAAAGAAAAAAATTCTCATTAAATCTTAACAATTTGTTTTTCTAACAGGGACTAAATTGTTACAAATTTTAAAGTATATGAACTAAATTATTACATATTAAAGTCTAGAGACTAAATTGTTATAAAATTGAAAGTCCAAAGACTAAATCATTACAAACTAAAGTAGACTAAATAGTTACTTCAACGAAAGTTCATGACCAAATGTATTTTTTAACCTTTTTGATTATTGTTATTTGGCAAACCAATGGATGGTTGAGATTGAAAGGACATCTCTACTTTTTCTAGGTTCCAAATTCCACTTTCATATGCTGTGTAATATTCTAAAAGGAAAATGGACTATTGTTCTTTGGATATTTGATGTACAGTTGACCTTTTTAATAGGCGAAATTGGGGGCGTTCCAAAGGTATCCATAACTTTCAAAATTTTGAGTAAACCAACTTAATGGTTTGGGTTGAGTTTTGAAAACTAATTTGGATTAGATTGAATTTGTTTTTATTAAGTTGAGGTAGGTTGGTTTAGTTTTTTAGAACACCAAGTTGAACCGACCCAATTCAACACAATTCAATTTATTGAATTTCTATCGATATGTACATGTGTTTGACAACAATATAAAATGTGAATAGACATTTTCACTTGTATTGTAAACAATCAACAAACTAACTATGAAAAAAAACCAACAAAATATCATTATTGTGGACTTAAAATTAAGGTTAAATAACAAATTTAGTTCCTAAACTTTGAGGTTTGTATCTATTTGGTCTCCTAACTTTAAAAGTGTCTAATTGATTCCTGAACTTTCAATTTTGTATTCAATAGGTCCCTGGACTTTAAAAGTGTCTAATAGGTTTTTAAACTTTCAATTTTGTGTCAATAAGTCCCTAGAATTTTAATTTTGTGTCTAATAGGTCATTGATTTTCTAAAATTTATGGATCCACTAGATACAAAATTGAAAGCATGTGGTCCTATTAAACATAAAATTCAAATTTATATCTAATATATCAGTTAATTTTTAAAAAGTCCGCATATGTCAGAGACCTATTAGAAACAAAATTGAAAGCTCAGATACCTAAAAAACATAAAATTGAAAGATAAAGAACTTAGTAGATAGTTTTATAGTCAGAGACCAAATAAACACAAACTTGAAAGTTCAGGGACTAAATTTGTAATTTAACCTAAAATTAATGACAAGAGTTTTTAACTTATTTAAATATGGTAAAAACTTTTTAATAATATTTTTAATATTTTTTATTTTTAAAAAATATCTATGGACATTGATATTTCTCATAAAATTGAGACCTTGATATTTTCGTCAACATTGATATTTAAAACCTTGACAGACCCAAAATAGTCTAAGACCCAAAATAGTCTATAATCATGAAATAAGTAAGTTTATTATTAAACCAAAATTCATTTCGCTTCAAGCTCATTTATATTTCTAACCCAAAATAAATTTGTTCTAAAAAAACTCAAAATAAATTTTAAATCGGAACCCAAATCATATGAGTTGAGTTAGTTGTTCAAAATTTTCGAATAATCAACTTTTTTTTTAGCACCCGTTGTTCATATTTAAAGCTATGTAGTTTTAGGTAGCAATTAGGATGTGTAAATTTGATTAAAACTCAGATGCAACCCAATCTAACCCAATTTTTAGGGGCTAGTTTAGGGTGAGTTCGTAACTTAACGAGGGTTGTTTAGGTTACAGTAATCTACACCTGAACAATTGACTTGGGTCTAAAATATAACAAAATCCTACAGAACGCAACCTATAAATTCTCGTAGGTTCAATTATAAATTTAGTCTCTACAATTTGGATATAATTTAAGTTTGATCCTTATAGTTTTAAAAGTTTCAACTTAATTCCTATAATTGAGCTTAGTTTTAATTTAATTTGATCTTTAAGATTTATGAGATTTAACTAAAACATAGGAATCAAATTAAAACTTTTTAAACTACAAAGACAAAATTGAAATTGAACCCAAATCACAAGGCCAAATTGAAACTATATCCAAAATTTAGGAACCAAATTTGTAATTTGATATTTTTAGTGTGTGCGCCCATGTGCATTGGTACTTGTAAAAAGATTATATATATATATATATATATATATATATATATATAATTCAACCTGAATTTCTTTTTAATGTGGTAGATAAAAATAGAGTTGAGAATAGATGTGTGAATCACAAGGACCACTAATCAATGATATGCTCATATTGGCGATGCTATCGTTGCTGCAATCACGAAAGCCATCCCACATACTACATATATATATACATACTTGGTTGAAATTTTGGTTGATGATAATAATATAGTGATTAAGAGTGTGTTTGAATTAACTTTGTAATTGATTGTGAAAAATAAAAACCGTGTTTTAAAGAATTTAAAGTGTTTGACAACAAAAAGAATCACTTTTGAAAAAAATTAAATTGGTTACGAATCGTTTTTTTTTTCAATAATCAATTTAAATGTGATTAAAAAAAGTGGATTCTAAAGTGACTGATGGTCACTTAAAAAAAAGAACCCATCAAATTATAAAATTTCAAAACCTTAGACTCCTCAAATTACAAAATAATCCTAACAATAATTCTCCACATTATCTCTTTAATATATTCAACGAAAGATTAATAATTCCAACTTCTTTTATTTGACATTTGACTAGTTGATGTTAAATTGTCAATCAACTAAAAATGTTAAGTTGATGAGTTATGATAAATTTAGTTTTATATCAATATTTTAATACTTTCCCTCAAATTTAATTTTATATCAATATTTTAACCTTTTTCTTCACTTATGGGCTTGAAAATTTATAAAAAGCTCAACAAGTACTGGAAATCAATATTAATTAGAGAGGAAATGACATTTGGGGATTCGAACACAGGACCTCCGACTTTGATGCCCTCACCAATTAACACAAAAGTTTAAGCTGATGAGTTATGGTAGATTTAATCTTATATCAATACTTTAACAATTGATATGATATAATATTAAATATCAATTAAAACAAACACAAGTGGTTTGGTTTTCTATATATATATATATATATATATATCACAGTGGTTTTTTTTTTTTTAAAAGAAAAATATCACGTGGTTTGGTGTAATGCCCCCAAATTTTAGCCTAATTTAGGGAACATTACTAAACTTACAACCATTATACTCCGAAAATTTTGACAGCATAGCAATGTAACTACAACAATACCCAATTTTTCTAACACTTGTCAAAGGAGAATATAACACTTCTATAACCATATTAACCAAACAACAACTCCTACACCTTCGGGCAATAGCAAAGACACTCAAACCTCCAGTATGAACAACTTCACAAATCTCTAAACAAACCATAACATTTTAAGACGTAAAAACTAAGAACAGAATTTCCAACAACGAGCAAACTTTAGTCCAGCAGCTAAGCTTGAACAAAAGAATCTATCTACACGTCTCATTCGAATAATGACTTAATAGATAAAGAATGGACAGAATAAACATATACATAACATTTGTTCAATTTCAACCAAGGACCTTATCTACTTAATTCAAAGAAAACTTCTATAAAAAAACTAAAGTCAATACAAAAGTACTCAGTAAGTAGCTCACACCTGGTGAGCCATCAAACATCAAACAAACAAACATCATGCTGTTCACACGCACCCAAACATGCTTATCAACATTAATAACACAAGTCTCATGCTCAACTTACATAGCAAGTAAAGTAAACATAAAACTCACACAACACATGAATTCTACATCCTTCCATGCACACTCAAGCTCCACATGTAGTACTCATAATTTAGTTCTCACAAAGCTTCCTGGGACTGATTCCTTCGAGACACGTTGATCCCTTTTGATTTTACTCAGGACCACCGAGATTCTCTGTCGGACCCAACTATTTGCATCCAGGACCACCGACACTCTCCGCCGACCCCAACTGATGGTATCTAGGGCCACCGACGTTCTCCATCGGCTCCAACTGATTTTTCATCAAAGGTCATCGACGTTCTTGGGAATCTTCAATACTTGTCTTTCTAAACTCAAAGCATTGACACAACTATCTTAAACTAGACCATTGATGCTACTTCTAAATTCATTGATGACATACCACCCCTTGACCATTTTACTTGAGGCACCTGGTATTCACCCAACTTTCCTTTATTACACCTAAGGTCCTCTGACCTCACACACAATCCCACTAGAATGCAGGTTTCCTAAGCATACTCCTAGACCATGCTTTATGTTCCCAACAAAACAACCCATTTATAGTATACATATTATGCATAATCAAACAACTTAAGAATCCAACATGCTATCATCACATAACCATAGCACACATCACACATAGAAGCATGCTCAATATACACATAATGGATCATGGATATATATATATATATATATATATATATATATATATATATATATATATAATGCATAAAAGAAATCAACAAGGAAACATACAACATGTTTTACTTAGTCAAACAGACCAACCAAGTAGAAACTACTTACCTAGAGCACTCCTAAAAATATTCCAAGAGTTTCTAAACTAAGAGAATAATCTTTAGAAGCTATACTTAGTTTGAAAACCTTTAAGCAAACTAAAACATGCTCTAATAGGGGTATACTTACTTAGAAATAGTTTTAAATGCTAAAACGAACACTCCAGAACAAAGCCGAACTACGAACAGAAATTCCAAGATTAGCAACTAATTTTCCAGCACCTAACACTTGCTTAAAAAGGGCCTATGCAAAGTCTTACCACTTAAACTCACCAAAACTGACTCAAATGCTTGCTGCAAAGTATTCGTGGGGACTCTAAGTTAGTTTGAAACTACAAGCAACAACTATCTAAGGGTTAGAGATTCATATGAGGGGCTTTAATAGAGTTTGAATGTGTTTAAAGTGTACTAAACTTACCAAAATAGGCCCAACACCCTGCTGATAGGTGATTGAATTGGTCCGATTGTGCTAACTTGACTTCTATGGCTTATGGGTAAACCCAAAAGAGGCTATTCGGGTTATGGGTCACAGCCGAAAGTATTCGAAACTACAAATAAAAGGTATCCAAGCATTAGAAACTAATATAAGATACTCTAATTCAGTCAGAATGAGTTTAAATGATGCTAACCTTACAAAAACAGACCAAATGTCTTGTTGATTCATGTTCGAATCAACCTCAAAATGCAACTTGAAGGCTCCTATACGTTAGAACCTAAGCTATAACACCTAAAGTGATTTGCGAAAGGTCTGAAACGCATTAAAACTTATCGAAAGAGCCCTTACGCTTGATGTTTGCCATTCGAAGGTGTTCTAATCGATCCTAAATTGCAAACTGAAGGTTCCTACATGTTAGAACCAAAGCTACAATACTTAAATTAATTTGTGAAAGGTCTAAAACGTGATAAAACTTACCAATTAGCACCCAAGAGTCTAGAATACTTATTGGTTGGTGTTCGAAAGAGTTCAAGTTTGCCAAAACAAGCCCCACAAACTGTGAGTACTCTAAATCAAGGCTGATTGGAGTGTGAGTCTTGATTCCAACGTGATTTGAGGTTCCAAATCAAGTGGGCAATGTTGGAAATCACGTTTTTGGCAGTAAACGACTTTGAATGTGGGCTGTTCGGTGTCCAAAAAAGCTAAAATTGCAAATCAAAGGTGTTTAAGGTATGGGTAATCCAATTCCAAGGTTGATTTGGCATGAGTATGTGACAAACCTCAACGAAAAGGGAGGAAAATGCATGGGTTTCGTGCCGTTGTTGCAAGACGGATCTGCTTGAGACGCCGTCGTCATGTGGGAGTTCGTTGGAGAGAGAGTGTTGATCAAAGAAGAAGGAGAAACGAAAGGGAGGGGGCGGCTATGGCATTCACGTAAGGAAGAGGAAAAAGATGAAGGTTTTAGGTTTTTTTTTTTTTTTTTTTTTTGCTTTTTTTTTTCCCTTTCTATTTTAATTCTCCAAATGAAAATGCCAAACCCACCTCACTTAGTAGGAAAAAGGAAATTTTAGAACCTTCCCATAACTCTTTTTTTTTTTTCCAAAATTAAAACCCAAATAAAGCTCCTAGAAAAATTGAGAAAATTCGAAATTTTAATTAACATGATCGACCAACTTAAATCCAATTTACTCTAAATATTCTAGAAAAGGTAAACTTAATCACATTTAGAAACCTGGGGCGTCACATTTGGTTTGGTTTGGTTCTGTTTAATTTAGTTCAATTTTTTCATTAATTTTTTTTATGGACACTATTTTTTTTTTAGTAAAGATAGAATACATATAAATTAAGAGGAAAGAAAATTTCGAAGACCCACAGAGGGTTCCTCATTCCAACATTCATTAAGTCCTAAGGTTTGAGCTCGATGGACAAGTATGTTAGCATTAGAATTGTTGTGTCGGGGAACATGAGAGAAAGTGATTGAAGGCCATGAAATCGCCAGATTCTGCAACTCTCGAACAAAACGCTGAACTTCTGTGATGTTTTGATCTTGGTAGTTAATAAGCTAGATTGAATTGATAGAATCAAACTCTACAAGTATGGGAGTTGATTTGTCTGAGATCGAATTCAAACCTGTAGAGATCGCGAAAAGTTCCAAAATCTGGGGAAGTGGGACTAGATGTGCTCAAAGGGTGGAGAATTTCATTTCATTGAATTTTTGTAGTAGTAAGAAGCCTTCCCCAATCCATGTCTTCAATCTTGTCTCGATGAATTACCAAGTTTCGTACAGTCTAGATTTTCTAGAGAATAAAGATGAATTTTCTTACTTCCTCCCCCACTGCATGTTCCTGCGTCTAACCAAAGTAATCCGCCACTGTCTAAGTAGACGTAAAAACAAAATATGCATATGCATTAGAAGGGAAAGAAATGGTGTCAAAATTTAGAAGTTATTTTACCATCCCTAGAACAGATGAGTTATCGTTTCAGGTTCTCAATTATAGAAAGGGCACCATAGTTCGATTTATAAACCCTTGTGAATCAAGTTTATCCAAGTGGGTAGAATATTTTGGAAAAGCTTTCAACCACCTTCATTTTAGTTGGGATTGGAATTTTCCACAATTCTTTCCAAAAACAAGAGATGCTTTATGGATTTGAGCTTGAAGCTTCGTGAGCCCTCAGCTATTGTAACCCAAATTTATAGGTACTTTTAATCGTAAAAACACCTTTATTATTGTACATGTATTTCCAAATGACCTCATCTTTAATTTCATTCTGACACCATTTATAGGGATGTTCAGAATCTAGGTCTCATCTTCCAATAAGTCCTTCTAACCTCTTCCCTTTTCTAAGAACCATCCAAATTAAGCAGAGAAGCCACATTTTGATCCGCTAGATAAGGCGGTATAAACAGTGGTTTGTCTCTCCCCTTGTAGAGTTGTCAAGGGGTCGGTCTTTATACTGATTTGCATTCCATTTCCTATCTTCCATCGATATCCCTTTAAAATATGGTAATTATGATGTGAAAGAAGTTGCTTGGAAAAAAGCACTCTCTCAAATATAGAATTACATATTTAGTGCTATAAACTATATGGTTATTTAGCCCTATGAACTAGATTATTACAAGTCTTTAAGATTAAAAATAATTTTAGTTATTATCATTTCTTGGAATGCACCATACAAGATGTGAAGGGCCAATCAAAAAGTAAAACAAAGACCCAAAACAATTATCAGAGTCACTTTGCAAATTTCTCATTCTATTTTGCATTCACTTTTCAAAATTAGTTAAATTTAAAAATTGAAAATGGAAAATTAGTTACAGGTAAAAGGGAATTAAACAAACTGATCATGGAATTGAGTCTTCTCAATTAAATTACAGCAATTTTCATCTCTTTAATCATCTCTTCTGATTAGGGTTTCGTTTGATAGCAATTTTTTTTTAGTTTTTTATTTTTTAAAAAAAATATTAAGTATTTTATGAATAATATTTTGTTGATTTTTTTCACCTTTACAAATATTTTTGAAATTTTTGTCAAGTTTTAAAAATAAAAAATAAATGTTTGAAAACTTCATCGAGATGAAATAGAAAATATGGAATAACAAAGTTTTTTTTTTAGTTCAACAATATGTGAGATTTGACTTTTTGATTGAGAACATATGTCTTAACCAAATTGAGTTAGGCTAAGTTGATAGCAACAAAATTCTTACTTAATGAAAAATGTTAGAAATGTTAAATCTAAACTTATCTTTATTTTAGAAATGTTACAATCAAATAAGAAGATGAAGATTTTAATTTAATTAAAATCGTTAAGGCCTGTTTGATAATCATTTAGGTAATGTTTGATAGCCATTTGATTTTTTGTTTTTGGTTTTTGAACATTAAGATTATAACAAAGAAGTTTTGTTATCTACTTTCTAAGAATGTTTTCAAAATGTAAGCCAAGTTTTGAAAACTAAAAAAAGTAGTTTTTAAAAACATGATGTTTTTATTTTTGAAATGTGACCAAGAATTTAAACCTTTCTTAAAGATGAAAATCATAATAAGGAAATGGTGAGAAAACAAACATAAATTTTAAAAACACAAAAAATAAAAACGAAGGTCCCATTTGATAACCATTTGGTTTTTTAAAATTAAGCCTAAAAATACTACTTTTCTCTATGGTTTCCATGCTTTGTTATCTACTTTTTACATATATTTTCAAAAATCAAGCCAAATTTTGAAAACTAAAAAAATTAGTTTTTGGAATTTGGAATTTGGCTAAAAATTCAAATGTTTTCTTAAGAAAGATGAAACACATTGTGGAGAAATGATGAGAAAACAATAGCATATTTCAAACACCAAAAACCAAATAGTTATCAAACGAGGCTGAAATTATTATCAAATTGGGCCTTAACTTTTAGTTTTTAGTTTTTGAAAATTAAGTTTATAAACACTACTTGCACCTATAAGTTTCTTGGTTTTATTATCTACTTTTTAAAATTGTTTTCAAATGTCAAGCCAAATTTTGAAAACTCAAAAAAGTAGTTTTTAAAAATTTGTTTTTGTGTTTTGAAACTTGGTTAAGAATTCAAGTGTTTCTTTAAGAAAAATAAAATTCATGATAAAAAAAATATAAAGAAACAAGCACAATTTTCAAAAACAAAAAATTAAAAATAAAATTCTTATCAAATGGGGTTAAGAGAAATGAATTTTGATACATAAATATCTACTAGTACAAGGTTTGGTTTTTGTTTATAAATAGCTTTTCTCACTTCTTTTTTCTCCACAAACATAATTATTTTGTAATATATTTAAATAATAATTTACCATTTGATTAAAATTGATGATGACTAATTTAAATGATTGGACAATATATTACTCTAATTTCTATTTCTATATTGATAAATTACAACATGAAATATATGATAAATAGACAAGTTGCATCTTTAAATATTAATTTTTTTTTTTGGATTAAGGAAATTTCGGCAGTGTGACAATTTGGGCCATTAGCAAATTCAAAACACCAACAAGACTTTATTAGTTGAACAGTCAAACTTAAATATTTGATTTTTAGATGGACTTTAATATAAATTTATTAAATTCATATTAAATTTAAAAGATTTAAAAAAAAAATTAAAACGCGTTTAAAAATTATCTTGCTATTAGATTCTTGAAAATGAAGTGACGAAGGGATGAACTAAGGTCATGAGACATGACCTTAGAGTGTTTTAATGCCTTTCTAGGTGGCCTTTGATTGCCATAATTAATGGATAATATAATGTCTCAAAGAATCAAATCTTAATTATTACTTTTTATCTTCTCTTACTAAGGAGTAACATCACAAAAAGTTTAGAAGCTTTTGGGGAAGAGAAAATAGAGAATGGAAAATTATTTTAGTTTATTGAACTTGAGGCAATTTGCTTCCCTACTCTATACCATATAAATGAACTAAAAAAAATCTATATTATACCATTGACCAAGAGGTTAAAGGTTCGAATCCTCCTAACTCCCAAATGTTGTTGAACTAAAAAAAATTATATTATACAAAATTTAACTCATGATCTAAATGCTTTAAAATAGTTGGTACGATGTACTTAGAAAATCCATAATTGTGGAATAATTGTTGCATGATTTCTAGACACTCAATATAATTAAATATTCAATAAATATTGATGAAATTATTAAACCTAATACAAATCAAATTGATGCTCAAAAGTTAACTTGTAAAGATTAAATTGACAAAGAAGCAATTATTTAATAAGATATAAGGTATACTATTACATTTACACATTACACCCACCAATCTTTACCAAATAAACGTAACAACTTCATATATATTTTCAAACACATTCATATAATTTCTAAGAACAAATGTTACCAAAAAAAAAAAAAAGAGAGAAAAAAAGAATTAATTATCTTTTATTTTAAGACATATATTATGTAGACAATTAATTTTTCCCAACATGTTTTCATTATTTCTCTTCATCAGAGAAAATTCTCATAAATCTCTAAAAGGGAGAATGAAAAAGAAGAAGAAGAAGGAGGATGATGCATCTATCAAATATGGTATTTTTAATTTAAGCCCTACATTGTACTCAAAAAAAAAAAAAAAAGAAAGAAAGAAAAAAAAAAAAAGCCCTACACATGTTCGGGGATTCTTTTAAAAGTACTTCATATTTGAATAATATTTTTTAAAGGTTAAAATATTATTTTGGTCTCTGTAGTTTGAGCTGTGTTCCATTTTGGTCCATATACTTTTAAATATCCAATTTTAATCCATGTACTTTCAATAAAGCTCAAAATTGATCCTTACCATTAATTTATTGTTAATATTTCTTAAAAAAAAACTAAAATCTATTACATTTCCCTCTATAAATTTTGAAAGTATGTTCACATGGTGTCTTTTCTTGTACTAAAATTATTATTATTATTATTTAACCAATTTTGATGAAAATTAACTTCAAACTTATCATAGGGACCAATTTTAAGCTTTATTGAAAGTACAGAGACTAAAATTGAACATTTAAAAGTATAGGGACCAAAATGGAACAAAGCCCAAAGTATAGAGACTAAAATGGTATTTTAACATTTTTTAAAATATGGTATTTTTCACAATACTACTTTTAATTATTGTGGATGGTGTATCTATCTAATTTAGAAGATACAGATGTTAAAATCTTTTTTTTAAAAAAAAAATTACAATCAAAATCATCTTTTCAAATAATTGTAATTAAATAAGTATAATTTTATTCTAAATGAAATAATTGTTTCAATCGATTATTTGTTTAAAAAGTTTATGTAATAGCTTAATCGATTAATACATGTATGAAAGGGTTTGTTTAATTTGACCGTTACGACTAGGTCACTCGCTCCTTGTGTCTTTTAAGAATGATGAGGCAATGGAGGAAAGAAAACCATTCAAATGAGATAAAAAGTTATTTTCTATTCCTGACCTGACCCCATCCCATTACATTAGGGAATCTCGACCCTATTTAGGAAGAAATTATTAATGTAGCTGGCAGTTTTTCATCTTTGGATGTGAAGAGAGAAGTACCTCAAATTTATATCCAATAGTTATTAGGGAGTATGGAAATTATTGAATCTACATCCAACGGTCATTATGAGGCAGCCACATTGTGACGGCCTCATTGAATAATTTGTTGTGTTTTTCCCACTAGAAAAAATTTAAAATATATTTTGCAAAACTACTCCTACATACATTTTCTAAATTATTTCCCCCCAAAATAAACAAACCCAAACCCACAAAAGAAGAAGAAGAAGAAAAAAAAAATTCAATTTAGTTTCCATTGACCAATATCCATCCTCCAACAGTTTTGCTTCTTTTGCTGACCCAAACAAGAAGAATCACAAAACCCCAGTTTTTACAGTTATAGAAAGGCATCCAAAGAAGATGACATTACATCATAGTTTTAAAGCCACACATTACAAGAACCCATTCGATCCCCTTTTGAAAATTTAAATCCTTTTTTTCTCCTAAAAAACAAACCTTTAATTTTCACTGTTCTTTTTAATGGGTTAGCTTTGCTTTTAAAAAATAAAAATTCTCTTCATTGGATTTGAGCAAAAGATTGTTATTCGATAGGGACAGAAGAGGACTACGATGAACAAGTACTTCTGTGTCCTTCAAGAATCACTTTTCCAAAAGCCCTATAAATTTGATTTTCCCGGAAAGAAACTTCCCAGAAGTTGTTTGGCTTTGGATTTTCCCAGAAAATTACTTCTTAGAAAGCTGTTTGGCTTTGGATTTTCCTGCAAAGTTGGGCAGATTTTCTTTCTGAGAAAGTGGTGGTGTGTTTGATTGTATGGCAAGGGCTTCTGTGCAGGCAAATGCATTATTTTTTAGGTAAAATAATGTTGTTTGTACTTTTTTTTTGTTGCTTCAAATAGTTGAAAATTTTGGTCTCAATTTATCATACTTGTGTGTTATATTATAATTTGGTCTCTTTCTTTGTTCTTTTATTGGCTTAGCAAAAGTCTATAAGAGAGTGGTTGTGGAAAGAAAAAGTACTCTATGGGTTTGAAAGTGGTTGTGGGAATAAAAAGTCTATGAGAAAAGTAGTTGGAAAAAGAAAGTATATGAGAAAGTTGCAACTTTTTTTTTTCTTCTTTTTTAAACATTGTTATCATTTTCTTTCACCATACTTGTATGATTAAGCTGATAGTGCTTTTGGGATTGCTAAAAGAACTTTTTTGTTAGGGTGAAAAGTAGTTCCCACACTCAAAATTCTTATGTTTTCAAGAAACATGAAAGGACTTTTTTAAAGAAAAAGTTGATACATTTTAAAGTGTTTTATGAGAAAGTACTTGTAGTTATAGTGTACTTTTGGTTTAAGTGCTTCACAAGAGTGTAGGACTAAAACATCAAAGCAATTTGTTATAAAATGTCAATAATCAAAGTACTTGCTAAAAGTATTTATTTTAAAAGCACAATTAAATACAATCAATCTATTACGTATGACTTTAAACACTCGTCTATTCTAAATATTTGATCAAGTAAATGAACTAAAGATGTTTCTATATTAGATATTTCCAAAAAAGAAAAGTAACAAGGACTAAAATGGTTTTTACTGCAAAACTCAAGACTAAAATTTTCATTCTTTTAAATCTTCAAGGCCACTCATAACAATATGGAAATGATCAAATTGAATTCTTTAACAAAGTGAGTAGAACCATTATATTTTTAATCCAATAGAGTATGGTGAATATTATTATACATTATCTAATATTCCAACCTCTAACTTTTTGGTCAATGATATAATATCTTAATCAATTGAGTTATGTCAAGTTAGCACTATACAACTATTTCTTGTTATTAGACCTTGGATTATAGAATTTTTTTTGATATTTCAAAATAAAATAAATATGGTAAGTGTGTATATATATATTACAAATTTGGTTCCTATAGTTTGGAGAAGTTACAATTTAGTCCCTATAGTTTTAAAAGTTAGAAGTTTGTCTCTATGTTTTAATAAAACCTCATAAATAGTCTCTGTCAGTTAAAAGCAACTAATGAATTGAGTACGTGGCAGTTATCTATCATGATAAATCTTAATTTATGTTAGTAGCTTCTAATAGCCACGTATTTAATCCACTAGTGCTTCTAATTGTAAGGACTATTTATAAGATTTTATCAAACTAGAGATAAAATTCTAGCCTTTAAACCTAATTATGGACTAAGTTCTAACTTTCTTTGAGCTACGCAAGCACTAATTTTGTAATTTAACCATATATATATAAAGAACCTATTACCCATGCAACTTGAAGCCTAATTGGTTGTGTTTGCAGGAAAGTGAAGCAATTGAGGCGCCAATTCAGCAGCCTTGTAAATGGCTCACATCAAAAAGAGGAGACAGAAACGGAGCCATTGCCCTATAATTCTTCCACTTGGGTGCCCCATCCTCGCACTGGAATATACTTCCCTCAGGGCCATGAGTGGGTCATGAAGGACGTCCCTGAAAATGCAGCTTCCTTCTCTCAAGTTTGCTGGTTCCGAGATTCCGATGACGTCGACGACCTCAACCCCGACACCAATCCCTCTCCAGGGCCTCGGTTCGCCGCTGTTTTCAGTGCCCGGGATTGACCCTTGGAGAAGAAGGCTGTCAATGGAACAGTAAACAATGTGTTCTCAAGAAACTTGAGAGTTGAAGTATGAGTTAAAGCTCGCTAATTATGACCAAATTGGCCTTGAAATAATATATAGTATGATGGTGTAACGATCACCAACATCTGGGTAGATTGTAAATATAGCATAATAAAGTGAAGAAAACAGTAATTCGGAAAGTAATTAACTCTAAGGATCTATCGAAAATACTAAATTTATAGTAATCTATCAGTTTTAAAAGCTTTGGAGTTCTAATAATAATTCAAGACAATATTATAATGACAAGTCATGAGTGTAAAGTCATGTGTTGGTATCTTGTAGTAATTTAATATAGTATCTGAACTAATTGATTATTTGTCAACATGAGCACAAGCACAGTTAACGGTTAATATACCTATTTCTTTTTTTAAAGTCAAAAGTTTAAACTCTACTCCTCACACTTATCGTATAAAAAGAAAAATGGATGGATTATTCAATCAAGAATTAATGATTTTTAAAAAGGACTTTTGAAACTTAAATTTTGGGAATGAAAATGAACTTGAAGAAACAAATTTTTTAGGGAAATTATGACAGAGCACGTTTTCAACCATATATTTCATAAATGACTCATTCTAAAAAACATTTCAGCTCTAGCGTGGCTTACATTTATGAGAATATTTTATTCTATTTATACCCTTACGATTTTTTTTCTATAATTGTAATAATGTTATTATTATTATTTATTGTTTTCATAATCATATCATTCAATTTAGGTAAATAAATTTACCATTAATTACATAAAGATATTGTTTAGATTGATAATTATTTTATTCTCCAATATATTAATATTCAAATTATGTTATAATTTTAATTTCCATTAATAACATTTACTTTGAGAAATTAGGGTTGATTATTGCTTTTGTTTGCTCTTCCACCGACATCAGTAGTTTTTCCCAATTTGAAAGTGCCGTTTGAAGCACCAAAAAATTGTTTTTGTTCATTTTTAAAGTGTCATTTTATACCCAATATATAGTTTTTTTTATTCAATTTCAGTTAGTTTTTTATTTAAGTTTTTTAAGTTAGATAAACTTTTTGTTTTTTTTTTTTTTTGTTCATATCAGTATGTACCATATGTTTGGTTTTGTTTGTTAATTTTATTTGGTTGATTTTTACATTTAACAGTATATATAGTTCGTTTTAAATGTTTTTTATTCAACATTTGTCTTGAATTTTCAGCTTTATTAGTTATTTTATGGCCTTTTTATTCGAAACATAGGTTATGATTTGTATTTTTTCTCATAATCTTCCCCATATATATCATTGTCATCATGAATTTATGTATTATACTCATTTTCATATGTTGATTGGTCTTATTATATAGTGTTAACTACATAAAACTCAATTCTTAGGTATATAATATTTCTTATTTTAAATGATTTAATTTTTAATAAATATATATCTTATTAACGTTGATATATATATATGGAACATGCTTTAAAAAATAGACCATGATAAATATATACTATATTCTACAATCTACACATAAATATATACATAAAAATATAGTATATATATATATATATATATAATCTGGACATGTCATGAAAATCCCATTTATTCTCTACATCATATATTATATTAATGTAGGTATATAATATATATATCATGGGCATAGGTTATAATCATACTATATATTTGGACTGTCATGATAATCTAATTTATGTTCTGAGACATATATTATATTAACGTAGGTATATAATAATTTTATACTGTGTATATGTTATAATCCTATTAACATACCCACTGACGCCGATAACCCACTGACGCCAGCAACCCCAAAATGCGGACAACCGTCTTACAGCTGCAACCAAATAACGCCGATAACACTATGATTTTTAAAACAGAAAAAAAATGTACACCAAATGTTTTCGACATACATTTTATCACCATCGATACATCGAGAACCCACAGGTGCACGTCATCGATAGTACGAGACCTCCTATCGCTGCTGTTTCTCACGCGCCATCGAACTCTCCTCCTTCGCAAACCCCCATCGATAACCTCTTGTTACAATTGGTTGAAATCCCTCTCTAATTTTTGGTGTTATCAAAAAGTTGAACCGTAAAGAGAATTTTGAAATCATAATCCCTAAATTTTGGGAATACAATAGTGGGTATTATTATTTGGAGGGAATAATACCGACGGTTATGGTAAAAATCTATATTTTTTTATTTATTATAATTAGAAATAATACACATGGGTAAATGAGTAATATGACCTTATATTGGTTTTCTATTTGGCTTAAAAATTGACAAAGATGATATTAATAAGATAATGTGTCATTTATGTAAAATGGTGTCCCAAATGGGCTATCCATGTAGTTAACCCAACTTTTTAAGTAGAGAATAAATGGTCTGGAAAATCCCATAAAATTATCATGGTAGAAAACACGGGGGGTTAAAAAAAAAGTACAAGTGTGAGAGAGAAAAAATAGTTGCACGACGTATTCAAAAGTGATTCAATTACAAATATGTTTTTTCTTCTTACTACATATTTTAAATTTTTTTTATTAATCACTTTAAAAGTCATTTTTAGATAATCTATTTTTCTATGTGTTTCTTTAAAAATAGTTTTTAAATTAATCTAATTTTTTTAAAGCGTACTTTTTATTTATTAAGACTTTTTTAAAAAAATACTTTTGATCATCTAAAATTATTCAAGAAATTTTACTAAAAAAACTTTAATTTATTAATTTTCCAAAAGTGCTAATAAAAAATTGATTTTCTTTAAAAGATGTTTTGTTCCAAAAGTTAATCCAAACACATGGTTCATATCTTAGATATGAAAAATATCTATGAAATTTAGAATAACTGAATAGCAAGTACCCTCGTAAAGTTAGGTATTATTTGACCAGAAAACTCTTCGTGCTACCATGCTAAAAGAATAATAATTTCATATAAGTATTCATATCTAGTAGATATTATCTACTGTCATTTTTTTTAACGTTAGCTATGTCATTATTAATCTCATGAATTATTTTATTTTATTAGATTCCTTATTACTTTAAATGCTAGTTTTTTTTTTTTTTAGTTCAACAATATTTGGAGTGGAATATTCGAACATATGACCTGTTGATCGATGGTACATGTCAATTATCGTTGAACTATGCTTAATTTGACATCACTACAAGAAAAAGGGGTTCTCCCGACGTTTTTTTCCCGATGCCCCTAAGAGTGTGGAAAAAAGTAACCTCTCCCGACGACAGAGATTGTCATTGAGAGAACTAATTCTCTCCTAACGCCACTGTGATCAGCGTTGGGAGAGACAGTCTCTTCTAATGCCATAGTTAACGATGTCTAGAGAAGGGAGTTTCTCCCAACACCGTTTACTGTGGCGTTGGGAGAGACAAGAAAGTTTAAGCCTCTCTCGTTGCTGTTTAACTATGGTGTTGGGAGAGGCTTGTTAAAGCCCTAACATTTCGCGATACCAACCAAAAAATCCCACAGTCGCCTTCTTCTTCTCTCAAGGGTTGTTTGATCTACCTTAGCCTTGTCGTCGTCCACCTTGTCCAGTCGCCGACGTCCACCTTCTCTCGTCGCTGCAGTCAATCCGGTCGCTGTAATCAATCTAGTCACTACAGTCAAGCTTCCTGTCACCCACCTCATTCTCCCCTTTGATTTTCTTTCTTTTTCACTATCGAGCTTCCCATCGTTGTCGATCTTCGCCTTCACCCCTGCTCCATCTCGTAGCCATGGTTTTCCCTTTTCCTTTTTTTTTAGATAGTTTTTGTATATTAATCCATTTGAAACGTGTTGAAAAAATTGATGCACATAATTACGAATTGAAGAAAGAGTATTTGTGAGAGAAAATCTCAATTTCTTCATACGTATTGTACAGTGATAAAACATTGCTTATAAAGGACAGAGGTGAGGCACCAAAGAATAATAAAATAATACAAAATACAAAAAATGTGAAACAGATGGCAACAAATAATAGGTGTACACATTGAAGGGAAAAATTCCCTAACCGAAGACGTTATGAGAAATCTTCTGGAACATTGTATTTCTCTTTGGGCCAACTTCTTTGATTCACAACTAATAGTTTTGGGCATGCAGTCCCTTCACGTGGACTCAATTCACATGTTGGGCCTTTACCTTTATCTCTTGGGCTCTTGTCCTCAATATCCCCCCGCAAACGAAGGGGTAACTCAACCACCCCGAGTTTGGAGCGCAGCAGATGGAATTGAGAATGAGTTAACGATTTGGTCAGGCAGTCTGCAATTTGGTCAGCTGTAGGAACATACCGAATCTCAAGTTTCCCATTCATAACCTGATCTCTCACAAAGTGCACATCGATCTCAATGTGCTTGGTTATGGCGTGGAATACAGGATTAGCAGCCAAGGCACTGGCACTTAAGTTATCACACCAGATAATAGGTGGATTTGAAGGAGGAACACCCAATTCAGATAACAACTGTTGTAACCACAGAATCTCTGCCGAAGTATGTGCCAAAGCACGATATTCCGACTCAGTGCTGGACCTTGACACCACAGACTGCTTCTTAGAGGACCAAGACACCAAGCTACGCCCCACAAATACACAATAGGCTGCAATAGATCGCCTATCATCTACATTTGATGCCTAGTCTGCATCAGAGAAGGCATTTATAGACTGATCTGTATGAGGTTGTATAAGTAAACCATGGTGCTTTGTTCCACTAATATACCGTAGTACTCGTTTTACCGCTTGCCAGTGCTCATCTGTTGGAGACTTCAGAAACTGGCTCAAATGATTGACAATATAGGCTAAGTCAGGGCGTGTGTTGGTGAGATATTGGAGAGCTCCAATAGTACTCCTGTAGACAAACGGATCTGCCAACGGAGTCCCACTTGACAATGAAAGATGTTTCCCAACAACACTAGGAGATGGAGCTGGTTTTAAGTCAAGAAGATCAAGCTTTTGCAACAGATCATCAACATATTTCGATTGATTCAACAGTATCCCAGAACCAACATAGTGAACTTGAATACCCAGGAAGTAATAGAGTTGACCAAGATCCTTCAAAGTAAACTTCAAGTCTAAGGTTGCAACTAACTCATTAATTAACGTAGCATTGTTTCCAGTGAGAACTACATCATCTACATATACTAGGAGAATAATAACAGACTGACCTGATTTGTAAAGGAACAATGAGGTATCTGCTTTTGAGTTTATGAAGCCCCATGTCAATAAAGCTGACTTAAGGGCATTATTCCACGCTCTCGGGGCCTGCTTGAGTCCATAGATTGCTTTGTTTAACTTACAGACATGGTGAGGATAGTGTGGATCAATATATCCCGGAGGTTGACTCATGTAGACATCTTCACTGAGGACGCCATTAAGAAAGGCATTGTTGAAATCCAATTGCCTCAAGATCCAGTTATTCGACACAGCTATATTTAAAACAACTTGAATAGTAGAGGACTTCAAAACCGGGCTAAAAGTTTCAAAAAAGTCTATCCCCGGGTTTTGATGAAAGCCTTTGGCGACTAACCTGGCTTTATACCTTTGTATAGACCCATCCACGTTCCGTTTGATTCGAAAAATCCATTTGTTACCCACAACATTATAAGAGGCATTGGCAGGAACTAAGTGCCATGTATTATTAGCCATTAAGGCCGAGTATTCCTGGTCCATAGCTTTCTTCCATTGAGGAGTATTAAGCGCATCCTTCACTCGCGTAGGTTCAGTTAAGGACCAGTCAGTGTGAGGCAATTTCGACAGCCACGCCTTTGGTTTAAAGATACCATCCTTTCTGCGAGTAATCATAGGATGGGTAGATTGGAGAGGAACAATGGAAGGAGCAGAAGAAACCGAGAGATCAGGAGAAGAAGAATCAGAAAGCATATTGGGATCAATGTGTGGTAAATGTGAGGACGATGGAGCCAAGATGGGAAGTAGAGGTGGGTTCAAATCAGAAAAAGACACAGGGGAAGAGGTGGAGATAGAAGTTGGAATATGGGAGGATGGTGGTGAACCAGCTTCATGACTCACAGGCAAAGGTCTGGATGAGGTGTGAAGATTGGAGTTAGACACGTGGGATGGAGAATAGGCAGCTGGTGTAAGAGGTGAATGACACGGATTACGGTCTTGGGTGTGAGGAGTGGCTGGGATAGTGAATTGTGGAGGGGAGGGGAACCATATGACAGGAGATGGAGACGGCTGCGAAGATTGACCCAACACCGAAGGCGTGGAGTTGTTCTGAAGCCATGTACTATCTGCAAAAGGAAAATCTTGTTCATTAAATCTTACATGGCGAGAAATAAATACGCGGCCCTCGGAGTTTATGCATTTAAAACCTTTGTGAGAAGAGCTTGGACCCAGATATACACATCGCTGAGAATGAAAACCAAACTTGTGAGCTTGATAAGGTCTTAAATTCGGAAAACAAGAACAACCAAAAGTCTTCAACTGAGCAAAGTCAATTTTCTTACCAGTCATCAATCACTGGGAGATTTACCGTTTAAAACGGGCGTAGGAAACCCATTAATCAGTGTTGTGACAACGAGGATTGCATCCCACCAAAACATCAAAGGCATAGTCGCCTGAGCCAACAACGTAAGACAGGTCTCAACTAGGTGACGATGTTTTCTCTCTGCCCTCCCATTTTGCACCGAAGTATACGGGCATGAGTATCGTGATAAGATTCCAAGTTGACTGCATATTTTATGGACTTTCAGAAACTCTCCGCCATTGTCTGATTGAAAGCTCTTAATTCCTCTATTGAACTGAGTTTTTATCATATTGAGAAAGTGTTGGAAGGCATTCACGGTATCACTCTTTTGTTTTAAAGGGTAAACCCACACATATCTGCTATAGTCATCTAAGAACAGAACATAGTAGCGGAACCCCTCACGAGATAACAATGGAGCTGGTCCCCAAAGGTTCGAATGAATAAGTTCAAAACATTCTTTTGCTCGAGACTCAGACACAGAGAAAGGTAATGCATGTGCTTTTCCATATTGACATGAATTGCAGAAACCAAGATCTTCATTTCCTTTAACTGGAAGATTACATTCTCTAATTATCAACTCAAGTATGTTAGTTGATGGATGACCAAGACGTCTATGCCAAAATGTCTTGGTTACCACAACATCAGTATTAAAAACAGACACTAGGACATTATTATTTTTGTACAGAGGTGATGTTCTAACTTTCTCAGGATTTTGAAAGACATCCACTGGTTCCACCTTTGCATTCCTTAGACGATAAAGACCATCTCTAAGCTCCCCTTGCAGCACTATTTGTCCCGAGCCCTTGTCCTTAATAAGACAACAATCTTCATGGAATTCAACAAAAACATTATTGTCTTGAGCTAACTTTGAAATACTAATAAGATTCATTGCTATATCAGGAACACACATAATATCTTTCAACTTCAACTTGTATTTCCCATATGTTAAGCAAGAGTTTCCTATATATGTAATAGGTATTTTAGATCCATTACCTACTGTTAAAGATTCCATACCTCCATACTCAGTAGGATTTGCCAGATTTCCACACTCAGCTGTGACATGATTTGTGGCTCCACTGTCTGCATACCATGAAGAGTCAGCCACAGTCTCAGGTGTAGCCAAAAAAGGATTGTTGAGACTGTTTGGAGTAGTCACATAAGCACTTGGTGGCTGGAGAACTGATGCAGAAGACATATTTCCAAACTGTTGCTGATTGATAGTTCCTCCTCTATTTTGGTTAGCCACAGGAGCAAAATCTTTATTAAAACGATTGTACCACACTAACGCAATGTGACCTACCTTGCCACAAACCTGACATGTAGGTCTATTGTTAAAAGTGTTGTAGCCTCTTCCTCTGTTTCTTCCTCTTGAAAAATTGTTTCCACCTCTTTGTCCACTGTTATAACCTTGACGATGGAAACTGTTACCATAGTTTTGCTGCTGTTGTCTTTGAGGAATATTTCCTTTGTTGGTAATCACATTCACTGAGGCATTATGTCCAAACGTGACATTGCTTCGTTGAGTATTCTGAAACTCCAGTCGTTTCTCAAACATGAGGAGGTCATTTTGAGCATCAGCCCACGATATATCTAGTTTGCCTTGAATTCCAACAACCACAGGATTGTACTCCTCATCGAGTCCAAGTAAGACCTGCGAAATTAACGATCTAGTGGCTACTGGGCTACCAGCTTGACCAAGATTGTCAGCATGACACTTCATAACTCGTAAGTATTCTGACATTTTCATATTACCTTTACGCGTTTGTTGAAAAATTTGGCGCAGGTAGTCTTCCTCCGCCCTTGACTGAATGCCAAAGAGTGTTTGAATAGCATCCCACAGTTCTTTTGCAGTGTTGCAGCCCATCACTTGAGTAGCGACTTCCGATGTCATAGAGTTGTATAACCACCCGATTAGCAACTGATCCACCATGACCCACGATTCGTAGAGAGGATTAATTGATGTTGCTTCCAATGGGCATGACACTCCCTCTCCAACCATTTCCGAGCTTGATGACGCTCATTCAGCTACTGTTTGTTGAAGAAACATAAGTGGGTAGGGCTTCGTTCCCAATAGGTGACTCTCCAGTTTGTAGCTACGGAGTATAGGAAGAGTAAGATTTTTCCATAACAAAAAATTTCCTATCTCAAGTTTTATCGTAGTTACCTGATTCAAGAGTTGAATCAATGGAGGGCTGCTGAAGTGAGTCGTTCCGGTGGTCAAGGGCAGCAATCCAGCAGATGAGGCGTTGGCCATTGAAGCTCTGATACCAAATTACGAATTGAAGAAAGAGTATTTGTGAGAGAATCTCAATTTCTTCATACGTATTGTACAGTGATAAAACACTGCTTATAAAGGACAGAGGTGAGGCACCAAAGAATAATAAAATAATTCAAAATACAAAAAATGTGAAACAGATGGCAACAAATAATAGGTGTACACATTGAAGGGAAAAATTCCCTAACCGAAGACGTTATGAGAAATCTTCTGGAACATTGTATTTCTCTTTGGGCCAACTTCTTTGATTCACAACTAATAGTTTTGGGCCTGCAGTCCCTTCACGTGGACTCAATTCACATGTTGGGCCTTTACCTTTATCTCTTGGGCTCTTGTCCTCAATACACATAACATATAGGTTGAGAAAATTGTATAGGACATTCAAATTGAAACTTTGAAATGTGCTTGCTCGTTTAGTTGTTTGGTGAAAGTTTGTTTCAAACTTCCTTGGATATTTAGAGGATAAATTAGAAAATTTTTGAGTTATGAATGTTTGTTCTAAAACAATAATAGATTTTCGCAAAAAAAAAAAAGCTCAAAATTATGGTGCGTTATGTTATACGAATTATGGATATATATAAAATTGGTACTTTCTTTTGTAGCATTCTATTATGGTAAGTACAATAACATCTCTAATTTCATTAGGTTGATTGGAAATTATGAAATTTTGTGATAATTAGTTAACAGTTATCTTCCTATTTGTTTGATTCATTCATGGAAATTCAAACAAACCATTTATGAATTGAAATCTTAATTGTGGCTTATAATTCAACTAACATAAAGTTGTATGTATGTCTTTTTTTGAAATCTTAGTTACCACAATAACTTGTACCAACAATTCCCATTAAATGCAAAGATTGTTTGTATGATTTTTTTAAAAGTTTGAAACTTGGTGCAAAATAAAGAATTATTTTTATGTATGCCTTTTTTGAAACCTTCAAGCCATTTTGCTTTTTTTCTTTCTTTATGGATCAAGTTGTTGTCGTTTGTACTGAACAAGGTTCAAGGGAGAATGAGAAGTGCTTGTTTGATGTTTGTCACTTCATTCACCGTTGAGAATTCTAGAGTAGTTATTACTTTATTATGAAACTTTAGATTTTGTTAATCGAAACTTCTTGGACTAGTTGGGCGTAGAAACCAATATAATTTAGACATCTTAGGTTTTTTGAGCAAATATTAATATAAGTTTCAAGTAGAGTGTGTTGGATATACGAACAAAAATTAGTGTAAGTCTAGAGGTTAGATTAAAGGTTAGAATCCTTTGGGTTGTTTTGTTAATTAAATTTTGTGTGATTTTTGGGAAGTGAAAAATATCCAAATTAAATTGAATTCATAGTTTGAAAACTTAGGTTAATCTCAGTTTACATATTCATGTTAAAGGTTCAATAGTTTGACAAATTGAAGTTAAATTTAAGATCATGCCCAATTATATTTACTTGAAAGTTGAAGGAACTTTTTGACTTATTTTAATGTTGACTTTGAGATTAGTGTATAGGATAGTTTTGATGAATTTAGGTAAGTTTATAAGTTTTGATTAGTTCAATTAGTTTAAGGGATATTGTTCTAACTCCGAGATTAGTGTAGGATAGTTTTGATGAATTTAGGTAAGTTTATAAGTTTTGATTAGTTCGATTAGTTTAAGGGATATTGTTCTTGTTTTTAATAGTTTGGTTTAATTTTTATATTTATAGAGTTACTTAAGTTTTGAGAAGTTTAATTGTTGGATAATTTTAAATTATTGAGTTAGTATTGCACCTAATTAAATTTTATTTTTTTAGGTGCTTTGAGGTTGATGTACAATGATCGGGTGAAACTTGTGGATTAAAAATAAAAAAAAATGTTCAACCCAGTGCAAATGCACACTATCGATGCAAGTAATAAAATTGGAAGTACTCCAAAGTATTGATTCAATAGAGATAACAAATTTTAACAAAAAGATTGGAAATAGCAAAGATTGTTCAAAAATTGTAACTTGGGTAACTCAATTGCAAAATAGGAGTGTGGTTATGCGGAAAGAAAAGAAAAATAGAATGCTAAGTGATAAAATTGCAAAAATAAAGAAGGGGGCTCAAGAATGTTCATTACCCTTAAGACGTAAATTGCTACTTTAAATTGCAATTGCAATCCTTGCCTACACAAACAATTGTAAACCGAATTCAATTCCTATTCAATTTTGATTCCAAAATCTCAGTGATTGGACCTATATGTCTATGGTCAATTGTACTTAGATAAATTTAGAACACAATTCTAGTGGTATTGGAGTCTTTTGCCCTATGTCTAGGGTAAAAATGGCTTATGTCTAAGCTCTTGTCTCTATTATTTGTGCGATATCCGCTTTTTACTAACTCTTTCGGTATTAGTTCCAACCTTTGTATGCAATCTTAGTTGATCAAACTAGAATTACAAAAATCCATCAATTCAATACAAACAAACAATTTGGTTGTTTTTGCAATTTAAGCTCAATTCACTCCTTAGAAAATTCACATCCTTGAACTCCTAAAAAGGACTTAGCTCATAATTAACTTAAAAGAGTCTAAGTAAAACTTTGTGAATATTTTCCATGATAACAAAAGTAAAACAACAGTAGCTTAAACTAGAATTGAGGGAAATTTAATTTAAATCTTGTATAAAAAAAAAGAACAGTCGAAATAAGAGGTGAAGGAATAAACATTCAACAACTTGAATAAATCAAATAACACCTTTGCTGGAAATCAAACCTATGTACAACATCTCTAGAAAACCCAAAATTTAACTTGTAAAAAGTACTTCTTCAATGAAAAACTTAACACCAGTAGCTGGATACAAATGGGAATGAACAGAAACTAAACTAACACAACCAAACTGAATTAAACAGAAACCAAATTCAAACTAAACAACTAAGAACAGGCTGAAGGTATACTTTGAATGAACATATTGCTCCTCCTGTAGGTCTCAATTGATTCAATCTCTTTCTTTGTCAAGAAGGAATAAATCTTCACAATCCAAACTTTCGCTTGGATTGGATTGAAGCTAAGGGAGAATAGCTTGCCGGAATAAAAAAGAAAAGAAGAGCAAAAACGACAGCAACAAAAAAAGATGAAATTTGCCTTCTTTATGTGTTTTTCCTTCCATTTTATAGACCATGACGGCTAGGGTTTATTTCTCCTTCTATTGGCTAAAGAATCTTCATGAATTGTGCTAAAATCAAGCCAAAATCATAGGCTTCCTTCCTTGAAAAATATAGTAGATTTTTTGGTTCTTTCCATATCTGCAGCTACTGCTCAATTGTCAAATCAGATTGCAATTGCAAATTTGAAATTGCAATTCTCCAATGCTCCCTTAATTCGTCCAAACATCTGTGGAGATTGTGCAAAAATCAAGGTGATTTGATTGCTTTCCTTATTTGCTTCAGTCATAGATTTAAGCACTTTCCTTACCTGTTGTTGCTCCATTGCTAAATCAGATTGCAATTGCACTCTAATTTTACAATTTTTCAATGCCCTGCATCAAACACAACTTTTAGCCTTTTTTTCATTCTTTTACTCAATTTTCTTACCAAATACATTTTCCACTGAACTATTGATATTCGATAAGATTTTCTAACTTCACATAATTTCTATAGAATTTCAAACATAACTTAAGTCTATTAGAGTTAAATAAGCCTCAATACTGAGGCTTATCATATGAGCAAGATTATGCCGACGAGAATTAGGATGCAAGTACAAAAAGTTTTGTTTTTCTTAGGTGCTTTGTAATTTTATTTTTATGTCAAACTTGTATAACTTTGTAATTTCGTTCGTAGAATGTATAAACAAATTTGGTTCATTGGCTAATTCAAATGAAATTTGGAATATATTTGATTTTGTGCACAATTTATTTTAGGTACACAAAAAAATTGGGTTACAATAATATTCAAAAGGAACAAAAAAAAAAAAAATCAGCCCCTAACTTCTGTCGATACCACCTCGCTAGTGTCGACAGAAGTTACTTTTGCCAATGCCAAGGACGTGGTGTTAGCAGAAGTTAGTTTTGTCGAAATGTCGATGCCGGCGAGGTGGTCTCAGCAAAAGTAACTTTTGCCTACGTCAACCTATTTTGGTGTTGGCAGAGCCTCTCCCGACGAGTTTATGTCGACGCCCTTGCTAATGTTGATTTCTGGGTGGAAAAAGCTTTTTCCGACACATTTTATTACTTTTTTCGATGCTTTATGGCATCGGACAAAGATCCAAAATCTTGTAGTGCACTTTAAATACTAGTTTGCAGCTAAAAGATAGTAAAAATTGTCACAGTCGAGTTGGGTGAGAGGAAGAATATGAATATTCTCCTGCCAATTTAAATACATTTAAGATAACTAGAGTGAATAGTAAACTAACTAGCTATTAACTAAGTTTCTAACTAAACTCGAGTACATAAACCATATGTAATTAACTAAACTCAAGTACATAAACCAACGGTAGTTAATATTACCAACTATTATAGCTAATAAATAGTGAGTTTTTAAAGAATTGTTTATGAAGTCATATTTAAAAAGAAATTTCTAGTTTTGTTTATTCGTTCTCATATTATTTATAAGGTTAAATTACAAATTTAGTCCTTGAACTTTAAGATTTCTGTCTATTTAGTCTTTAAACTTTAAAAAGTATTTAATAGATCTCTGAACTTTAAAAAGTGTCTAATAAGTCCTTAAACTTTCAATTTTGCATCCAATAGGTTCTTTAATTTTCAATTTTGTGTCTAATAGGTCATTAATTTGTTCAACATTTTTCAAAATTCACGGACCTACTAGGCACAAAGTTGAAAGTTTAGGGTCTTATCAGACATATAATTCAATTTATATCTATTTGGTTCGTTAATTTTTAAATTTTTTTAATATATTAGGAATCTATTAGACACAAAATTAAAAGTTTAGAAACTTATTAGACATTTTTTAAATTCAAGGACCTATTAGATACAAAATTAAAAGTTCAAAGACCTATTAGACACTTGTTAAAGTTCATGAACCACATAGACACAAACACAAACTTAAAAGTTCCGGGACTAAACTTGTAATTTAACCTATTTACAATGTTGATCGATATTTTTAAGAAAAATAAAAATTTTACAAGTTAAGAGTTAATGATGTAGGCCCCGTTTGATAAACATTTGGTTTTTGATTTTTGATTTTTGAAAATTAAGCCTATAAATACTACTCCAATCCATGGATTTACTTGTTTTGTTATCTAATTTTTACCTATGTTTTCAAAAATCAAGCCATGTTTTGAAAACTAAAAAAAGTAGTTTTCAAAAACTTGTTTTTGTTTTTAGAATTTGGCTAAGAATTCAAATGCTTCCTTAAGGGAGATGAAAACCATGGTAGAGAAATTGGGAGAAAACAAGCTTAATTTTCAAAAACCAAAAATCAAAAACCAAATGGTTATCAAACGGGGCCGTAGTGTCAATGTTTTAAATGTCAATGTTGATGGAAATGTCGAGATCTCAATTTTATGAAAATGTAGGTGCAAATATTGATAAAAGTTGAGATCTCAATTTTATGAAAATGTCGGTGAAAATATCGATAACATGTCAATGTCGATGAACATTTTAGGAAAATTTTTAAAAATAAAATATCCATAAAAAATAGTTAAATGAACATACAAACATTCCACAATTTTTAAATATGTCAAAATTTATTGTTATTAATATTATGTTCATGTTAGTGATATTTTTTTGATATTTTTTTTTGTTATATTTCATTAAGCTAGATATAATGAAAATATCTATTCACCTCTTATATCAATATTGAACCCGTAAACATAGAAAATGTCTATGAAAATTTAATACCCATGTGTTCAAACCATCCATGGAATAAAAAAAAGGGGCAAAACTCAATTTATTCCCATAAACTTTAGGAGTTGTGTATCAATAAAGACCATAAACTAATAATTGTATCAATTTAAACCCTGAACTTTCATACGTGTATCAATTTACACTCTCTGTTAGATTTCGTTTGATAAACGTTACATGTGTGCAAGCTTATAATTCTATCAATTAAACTTCTAAACTGTCATACGTGAACCAATTTAGGTCTTCAATTTGAAAATCATTGTCCATGCATCAATTTTCACATGTGTGTAGACTTCTTAAAAAATGTAGACCCTCCATTTGAAAATCGTCAATTATTTAAAACGAATGGTCTAAATTGATTCACCTATGAAAATTTAAAGGTTTAATTGATATAATTATAAATTTACACACGTGTAAACTAACATTTTTTAATTGAAATCTGACAGATTGTGTAAATTGATACACTTATAAAAATTAGAATTTAAATTGATGTAATCATTATTTTAGAATTTTTATTGATATAACCTCTAAAATTTTAGGATATAAATTTATTTTTGCCAAAAAAATAAGGCAGGCAATAATCGAGTATGTTTTGGCCACATATTCTTTTGCTAATGGAACATCACAAACAATTGAGCAAATGTTAGTCTTTTCAAAATTATTGTTCTTTTAGTAATTGTTCATTATTGTTTTTTTAAAGAATATCATTGTTGTTTATTTCTTGTTATTATTATTATTTTAAATTATTTCTTTTTATTTAATAGTATAATGGAGTTTGTGTAAAATATCTTTAAAATATCTCATGACAATTGAAGATGTGTGATCTATATGATAGCTAAATGCCATAATATGATGCAATTTTTTTTTCCACTTTTGAAAAGACATGTATGATGGGACTTTTAAAACTTTATTTTAGTAAAAAATTTAGCTATCATATAGAGTTGACTGAGTATTTTCTATTCTTACCGTTTATAGTTTTTTTTTTTTAATTCATCCACTAATTTTAATTAAAAAAAAGTAAAATATTCTAAACTTCACTTACTAAAAAAAAAAAAATCAAGTCTCGCACAAACTTGAGCTAGGTTATTGTACAACATCGACTATTGAATAAAATTTTTAAAACTTACAAACTTCAACAAAAATCCAACTTGATTGTTGTGTTTTTATGAAGTTTCATCAATTTCACATATGACATATGTTTTATAATTCTTTAAACAAATAATTTTTTTAAATGAATTTTCAAAAGAAAGTTTATTAGATAGTAAATATTACAATACTTAACAAATTAAGGTACAATTTGATAAAACTGAAAGCTTAAGATTAAAAAAATGATATATTTTATCAAGTTTAAGGGAAAAAATTAATTTTTTTTTCTAAAGGTTTAAGTATATAATTTCATTATTGTTATTTCTCAAATTCGTTTTTAATGTTATAATTTTTTTTTATTTAGTGTCGAATGTTACAATAAATAAATAAATAAATATATATATATATATATATACACCCATTTAATTACTTACGTGGTTGAATTTGAAGGGCAAAAATCGTTAGGCGGTATTTGATAAACATTATTTGATATGAATTTATTTTTTTTAACATTAAATATATATCTGACCCTAGTTAATGTAAAGTTCAATATATCTTATCTCGAATGAAAATTCATTTGATCCAATGAGATGAATACAATTTAGAACACAAAAGACGAAGAGAAAGATTTAATTGAAGTATTCTAAATGTCACAACTATTTTCTTATTGGTGAGTATAATTCAACTGATTAAGGCATATACTATCGACCAAATGGTTAGAGGTTTGAAGCCCTCTATCCCTGTTGTTGTTGAACTTAAAAAGAAAACTATTTTCTTACCCAATTTTAAAAGCGTTATTGAATGTAGTGTTGAAAATTTTGAAGTTGTTGGAGGATTCTAATTTTTGTTTTCTTTCTATTGGCGTAATAACCACAATAAATAATAAGAGAAATAGAATAAAGTAGGGAAAAAAATTGCCCAAAATATTTGCGTAGGATTACCTCACAAACTCGTTTCACCAAGGAGATAAAGAAGATTAAATTGGAAAATAATAGGCTCAATTATTTTCTACTAATCTAAAGTCTCAAATTCTTATAAGTTGCTCACAACTATCCTAGCTAGTGTCCTCTCAAATTTTGTCAAATTCTTAATTAATTATTTAATTAATAATTAATAATAATTTTGATTATTTTATTTGCAATATAATATTATCCATTATATGAAAAATCCAAAGTTATTAGTATAATTTTGAACAGTATGTGGTTGACATACATGAGGATCGTGTTCAAGAAAGAACCTAAAGAGTCATAGTATATGGATAAAGTTGGGTGCCTTATCTTGGTAACACTATTGATACGACCTACTTTGTAATAGTTACAAATGATTTGATCCAAATCATTCATGTGGAGACATGTGAGTGAGGGTATATTATACAATGAGTTTGTATAAGACTAGACCACGGAATATTTAATCTCTCTTTATAAATCCGTTAATTGAGAAGATTAATATTTCATCAGGATAATCATATGCGACTCAATCTTAATCCTGAGTGAGTTATGAACTCCTGCCTGTGGGGCTTGTCTTTTGATTTGCATGGGTGAGAGTAGCTTTTATAGTCGATTCAATATGCCTACTATTTTGGGACTTGACCAAATAGGGAGATGAGAACATAATCTCACAAGATGGAATTCACTCCTTCCTATATAGGGTAAGTAGACGAGTAGTTCCCTAAGTACTGATTTCGGGACTTGAATAATGGGGCCCCACCCTCTCATTGGCCCGAGAGGAACTTAGTTTATAATTAGATTACAAACATATTGTTCATTAGAGAATCAGTGGTACTTAAAGTGCAAGATGTAATTACAGGGGTAAAACGGACTTTTGACCCAGCTGTAATTACGAACAATTCGTGAAGGATCGACTTGCATGTAGTGATTATATCAATGGACACAACTTATCCTACAGTGCATAAGAGTGCAACTTTAGGTCTACAGTGGAGTGACCCTAGAGTTAATGAATGAAAATTGAGTAATTAAAGAGTTTAATTAATTAATTTTGTATCATTGGAGCTTATAATCTGTAGGCCCATAAGGTCCCCTTGCTAGCTCATAGTAACGCTAAAAGATCAATTTAGTTGAAAGAAAAATTATTAAATATAAAAGAGGAAAATATATTTATTGTATTTGATACATTAAATATGAAAACAATTAATGTATATTAGATACATTAAAGAAAATGTATTTATTAAATTTGAATTAGATTCAAATTAGGAAATAGGTGTCGTAGGAGAATTTTAAAAGTTTGAATAAAATTCAAATTGGTTAGATAAATATATTTTATTATATTAGATATTAAAATATATTATTTAATTATCTTTCCTAGACCACTATAAATAGGACCCTAAGGGTAAGCCATTGGGCATTCTTCACAACACATATCTCTTCAATAGAGAGAATTAGAGAATTCTCTCTAGACCTCTTCCTCTCCAATCCCTTGTGGATTTTCTTTCAAGAGGCTCCTATAAGCCTTGGTCCTGTGTTCGAGTCATAGCTAGGAAAACTTTGTAGAAGAGATAAAGATCCGCCAGAAGAATCTTCATATTTTCAAGGTATGTTATGCTTAACCATAATATTATTATGTAATTCTAAATAAACTCAAACCGATTCTTACGTTTCCACTTGGGTTTAATTAGATTATTCCCTTCAAAAAGAATGAGTCACGAAGTTGGAGAATGGTATGGAGCTTATGCATCCAGTATTGTAGAAATCAAACTGATGTTATTAAGGATCTTGAAAGGCCTTGGGCTACTGGAACATGTATGCAATTTTATTATACATGGAAAGAAGTTTGTGTTTAACAATATATGGATGTTTACTAAAAATTTATTATTACAATGTAGGGGGATAAAGAAAAAGATGAAGAAAATGAAAAAACATAACTAGATAAAGCAATGGACACACCTATCATACATGTCTAAAGCGGAAATGCCAAGTACACCTTCATGGTTGAAAATGCCAAAGGATGACTACGGGGCAGTTGAACATGAGGTACAAGAACTAAACAAACACGATGAGTTAGTCGTGGTGAGTGCCCCAGTTAATGAGCTACCGACTGAAAATACTTCAACCAGAGATCGTGAGGAGTCATATGTGACAGAGATATCACCATTCAAAGTTATACGTCCATATGTCCGCGTTGCACGTAAGAAGTGTGCAAGTGTTCATATTTCTACTCCTTTTACGACCCTAAGTAAACGACCTAAGGCTTCCAACATTGTTCAACCACTAAAGGATGATGCAAATGTTTACAATCCCATGCACAACATACCAACAAGCGAGTTGGAAAGACTTAGGCGATGAATCACTGATAAGAACACGAATAGTGATTTGTGGGACACAATCACTGAAAAAAAACCAAAGTTATTTTTTAAAGAATTATTTATGTGTCGACATTGGCTGATAGATGAAATAAAGTAGTATTTTTAACCTTTAACTTTTGTTTTTTTTTTTTTTTGGTATTATTAATAGTTTATTTAAATTTGGTATTAACTATGGAGCCTTTTTTATACAGCATTTAGATACGATCTTCCTATTCATTCGATTGAAGCTGAAGGCCAATGAAAACTTTTGTTCACAGAACTTTACAACTGCGGACACGGTGTTCATGGTATGTGCAACTAATTAAAATATATTTAAATGTATATATGTTTATCATATTCATTAATATATGTGTGTGCAACGCCATCTACAAGTAAAGTGGCCCCTATATCAATAATGCAGCGCTCATTCGATTGGCAAGCTGAGTATTGATTGGTCGATTATGTCCTCGGATGTAATACTGACTTCAAGAATGCATGAGTTGATGTTGATGTTGTGTATGCACCATTCAACGTAAAGGGAAACCAGTGGGTGTTAATTTTCTTTGATCTAATCCATTGTGAGATCAAAGTATGGGATTCCCTCTCATTATACACTACGATCGAGGAGATGACAACGTTGTTAGAGCCAGTGTGAACGTTAGTACCATTGATATTGCACTTTACCGAATTTTTTACAATGAGGGGTGGAGCATCTAAACATACAGAACCTTGGCCCATTGTAATGATAGAGTCCGCTCCAATTCAGCGTAATTTTTGTGATTGTGGTGTATTCACCATTAAGGTTGTTGAATATGTTGTAACTGGTTCTGATTTTGTAAGTTTATGTCAAGAAAACATGTCATATTTTAGACAACAGTTGACTTTCCAACTATGGACAAATCTCTGATGTATTAAGTGACTAATACTTCGACATAATGTACATATATTATAATGAGAATTTCATTATTTTGAGTACATTGTTTGAATGTCAAGATGCTTGCTCCCTATTTATTGTCATGTTTTCTAGGTGCGAGAAACTACGAGAAAAAATACAGAATGCAAAGTAACCACTTTGATATATTTGATTGTTTTTTAGGTACGAGAACTGTGAGAAACTACGATAAAAAATTTTTTTCTTAAAAGAACTCATTTTTTCTTTGTTTTTTAGGTATGAGGAACTACGAGAAACTACGAGAAAGAAATTAGAACGCAAAGTACCCATATTTTGATCTATTATACTTTTCTTATGGTTTTTGTAGAATGTCTAGATATGATTTGTTACTCGAAACTTTGATTTGTAGGTACGAGAAACTACGAGAAAAAACAGAAAGCAAAGTACCAACTTTTTAATCTATCGCCTTGTTTTGTAGGTATGAGGAGTTGTGAGAAACTACGAGAAAAACAAAAGTTTTCTTAGAAGTATCCATTTTTTTGCTTGCTTTATAGGTACGAGAAACTGCGAGAAAAAAAAATGCAAACAGAACTAGAATGTAAAAGTAGTCAATTGTATACTAAGATAAAATAGAACAATTAACATAACAAATGTGTTCAGTACCATAAACAATGGTTAATATAACTAAAGCGTTCAACATAACAAATAAGTAGTCCATTAATCTTGCATTTTACTTTTCGGTATATTCAATAGAATTACGACATGTCAATCTATTATAACCTCATTTATCGCATCTGCCACATTTATGCAATATGGGAGTTTCACCAACTGATGTAATTCTCTTTCTTTGGCGCCGACCAACCTTAGCCATTACTTTAGGAGGTAAGACTTTCATTTCCACATAGTCTACAGGTGTCTTCCACTCCGAGGCATTACCAACTGGATAAATATGCTCTACATATGCACCCAACAAACATTCATTAGTATAATAATGATGACATAAACTATATACACTTATACTCCAAGCTCTTGTTGCAGTAATTGCATGGGCACATGGTAATTGCTATAGTTGAAACTCCTTACAACTACACTCATGAGTATTAAGGTAAAAAATATCCTCGTCATCCATATCCTTCACATGTAATTGATAACAATCAATTGAATTAACCTTCGTTGTTAAAGAATGCTCATGACTTTTCTGTACAATTACTTATGTCCATTTCGTAAAAATTAATGTAACTTTTGAAGCTTCATCTCGACACTCCCAAAACCATCTTTGTAGTAAAGCTCTCAGATGTTCAACAAATGCAGCAATTGGTAATTCTCTGGGTTCTTTCAAAAGAGCATTCATGCTCTTTGTTATATTCATAGTCATCATATTGTATCGTCTTTTTGGACAATGCATACGTGCCCAACGTGAAAGGCCAACATCTTCCAAATACTTTCTTACACCATTATCAAATGCTAGAATGCGGCCCCACGATTCTTGTAATTTTGACTCACGATATGCTCTTGAAGCATTACAAAACAAATGCTCTATTGTTTCATTCTTGAATTTAGTATTCAAATTTTTTCTCAAATGTTGCGCACAAAGACTGTGAAATGCAGTGGACAATATCAAAGCAATAAACTTTGATATGTTTTTATTTCGATCTGATACAAAAACCAAATCATCAACTTCACCTATTGCACCTTTTAACTTTTCCAAGAACTATTTTACCGAATCATCACCTTCTCTATCGACAATTCCAAATGCAAGGGGAAAAATCTGATTGTTATCATCTAAGCAAGTGGCAACTATCAAAGTACCCCTATATTTATACTTCAAAAATGTTCCATTCATAACTATAATATTTCGCATACAATTTAAAAATCCTCGAACACATGGACCTAATGCCATAAAAAGATCTTTGAAGAAACGTGCATCTTCAAGTTCAATGTCATAAAATATACCTAGATTTGCCAATTTAAGTGCTTCACCATACCTACGCAATAGATTATATCACTCTTCTGGTGATCCACGTACTCGCATATATGCATATTCTCTGGCACGCCACGCCTTTTCATAACTCATATTTATACCGTAATCTTGTCTCATGTCTTCTATGATGTCTCATGATTTGTATTGACGACCAATTCTCTTGAATTTTGATTTTATTAATTCCCCAACAACCTAAGATTTTACTTGTCTATGGTCATGATTCAAAATATCAAGTGAACATTAATGAATATTTACATACTTTGAAATCTTGAATATCCTTCAATTTGACTGTCCATAGTCTCCATTTACATTTATCATCAACACATTTAACCTAAAGAATCTCCTTGGTAGACTTCTTTACTCTAAATTCAATTTTTTTTTTTAATTGTCATCACACTTAATTTCATGGATAAGTCCTTCTTGCCAAAAAATATTTGTCCGACCTCCAACTCGTCATTTGTAGAGCTTCCTTCTGACCAAATATTTGTATTCATGTATGTCTTTTGGCTATCTGATTGACATTCAACGTCACATTTTCTTTTACAATATTTTGAAGTACTCTTTCTTGTGGGATGCCATATGATTGACAAGTAAAGTTCTTGGCCTCATCAAACTCCAATGCAAAGTTATCTTCTTTTGAATCATGTGATTCCCATCTAGTGCTCTCATTCTTGTCATCACCTAAGCCAACTTGAACTACATTATCATCTAATGTTGCATGCACTAGAATCAAAACATTTGTATTTAAGTTCTTAACTTGATTGCTCTCAGAAATAGATTCATTACATTCAACATGTAAATCTCTGGCTGAGGTCAAACCTTGTACCTAGGTTCAAATGAGATGTACTGATAAAGGAACTATTTCAATTACGCTTGAGAACTCTCCTTATTCAAGGTGAACCCCCACAACAATAATAAGAAAACCCTATTAACAAGATGATAAGCAACCCCAAGAAAATTAAACAGATTTTACTTGGAAAAGGTGATCGATGATCAAAAAGAAAGGAGAACTTGTTCCTATCTTCTAGATTTCGAACTCTCCACAATCTAATGGATCAAACTAGATTGAAAGTTCTAGACATGCATTCTAAACACAAGAATACAAAGAAAGCATAAAGCTTGAGAGATACTAAACTCAAATATGAGATTTCATTCAACTTCAACTTGTGTTTCAATGACAAAATGATAGCCCTATTTATACTAATTGAATAGACACCATGAAAGGACACATCCCTTCACCTATGTAGTCTAAGTTCAGCCCCTAACCTTTCAAATCCATACATGAACCAAATTAAATGTAAATACATGAATTTAATAGGTACATAATACATTAAAGATGTGAATGAATCTGGATTTTTAGATTCATCATGACTCTTGGTTGAAAAGGTGCCTTATCCATCTTGAAAGAATGCAACTCTTCACTTTGTGTAGACTCTTTAGCTTGGAGGTGAGAATTCAATGCTTCTTGAAAACTTTTAGCTCTAGCTCTTGTCATTGGACCTTGTGGCATAATGATTGCCTCATGATTAGGTTCAATTGGAGATGACTCCCATTGACTTTGAGTATGAGCTTCAATTGAGCTTGCTTGAACTGATTGAGCTTGGTATTCTCCTTGTAGACTTCCTGCATGATCTCCCTGATTGCTCATTTCGTTATCATTTTCCCTTTCTTCGAAAGGATTCGTCCTCGAATCTGAATCACCTACATCAAAAAGAGATAAGTCAGCAACATTAAAGGTAGCACTCACATTGTACTTACCAGAAAGATCAATTTTATATGCATTGTCATTGATCTTTTCTAAAACTTGGAATGGCCCATCTCCCCTTGGATGTAACTTGGACCTCCGTTGATTTGGAAAACGCTCCTTTCGAAAATGAACGCAAACCAAATCTCCAGGTTTTAGAATGAGAGGTTTCCTTCCACGATTCACTCTTTTTGCAACTTTGTCATTATGCTTCTCAATTCTTTCTTTCACTTGTTTATGAAGCTTCTTGACAAACTCAGCTTTGGAATTGGCATCAAGATGAACAAACTTGTTAGTCGGCAAAGGCAATAAATCAAGAGGTGTTTTAGGGTTAAATCCATAAACTATCTCAAAAGGTGAACACTTAGTTGTGCTATGGACAACTCTATTGTAGGCAAACTCCGCAAAAGGTAATATTTCTTCCCACATACGAAGATTCTTGTCAAGTATTGCCCTAAGCAAAGTAATCAATGTTCGATTTACAACCTCAGTTTGACCATCAGTTTGTGGGTGACATGTGGTAGAAAACAACAATTTAGTTCCTAATTTTCCCCACAAAACTTTCCAAAAATGACTTAAGAACTTGACATCTTTATCACTAACAATGGAACTAGGAATGCCATGCAATCTCACAACTTCCTTAAAGAACAAATCAGCAATGTTCTTAGCATCATCAGTTTTATGACAAGCAATGAAATGTGACATTTTGCTAAACCTATCAACAACCACCATAATGCTATCATGCCCTCTCCTAGTTCTAGGTAATCCAAGAATAAAATCCATAGAAAAATCAATCCAAGGTGTGGTTGGAACAGGTAAAGGTGTGTACAACCCATGTGGTCTAGATTTGGATTTAGCTTCTCTACATGTAATGCATGTACTACAAATTTTATGAACATCACGTTGCATGTGTGGCCAATAAAAATAATCTTTAAGTGAAACATATGTCTTATTTTCAGCAAAATGACCCATAAGTCCTCCTCCATGAGCTTCCTTAACAAGTAACTCTCTATATGAACCCTTAGGAATGCAAAGTTTATCTTTCCTAAACAAGAAACTATCAAAAACATAGAAATTACTTATTATTACTCCCTTCACACATTGAGAAAAATTTTTACCAAAATCCTCATCATTTTCATACATTTTTTTCAAGAACTCAAATCCCAACAATTTAGAAGATAAAGTTGACAACAAACTATATCTCCTAGACAATGCATCAGCAACAACATTTTCCTTACCACTTTTGTACCTTATGACATACAGAAATGATTCAATGAATTCAACCCACTTCGCATGACGACGATTTAACTTGTCTTGTCCCTTGAGATGCTTCAAACTTTCATGATCAGTATGGATCACAAACTCTTTTGGCCATAGGTAATGTTGCCAAGTTTGTAATGCTCTTACCAAAGCATACAATTCCTTGTCATATGTTTGATAGTTCAAAGCAGCACCATTCAACTTCTCACTAAAGTACATAATTGGCTTTTGTTCCTGCATTAAAACTGCTCCAATTCCTATGCCACTAGCATCACATTCAATTTCAAATGTATTTTCAAAATTAGGCAAAGACAACAAAGGTGCAGAACTTAATTTTTCTTTTAAAACAATAAATGCCTTTTCTTGAGATTCTCCCCATTTGAAAACAACATTCTTTTTAACCATCTCATTAAGTGGTGCAGCAATGGTACTAAAATCTTTAATGAACCTCCTATAAAAACTAGCTAGGCCATGAAAGGATCTAACTTCACTAGCATTTTTAGGTTGTGGCCATTCTTGGATAGCTTTAACTTTATCACTATCAACTTCAATACCATTTCCAGAAACAACAAATCAAAGGAAATTAATCCGATCTAAACAAAAAGCACACTTTTTCAAATTGACAAACAATTGAGCTTCCCTCAATGCAAGAAAAACTTTCCTAACATGCTTTACATGCTCTTTCAAAGACTTGGAGTAAACAAGAATATCATCAAAGTAAACTACCACAAATTTTCCTAGAAATTCACGCAAAACATGATTCATAAGACGCATAAATGTACTAGGTGCATTGGTAAGACCAAAAGGCATAACTAACCACTCATACAATCCATGTTTGGTCTTAAAGGCAGTTTTCCATTCATCACCAACTTTCATCCTAATTTGATGGTATCCAGACTTAAGATCAATTTTAGTAAATAAAACAGACCCATGCAATTCATCTAACATATCATCAAGTCTAGGTATATGATTACGATACTTTACCTAATCTTGTTGATGGCTCTACAATCCACACACATTCTCCAAGACCCATCCTTCTTTGGAACCAAGATGACTGGAACAGAACAAGGACTAAGACTTTCCCTCACATATCCTTTGGCCAGCAACTCATCAACTTGCTTTTGAATTTCTTTTGTCTCAGTAGGATTAACTCGATAAGTTGGCCTATTTGGAATGACGACTCCCGGAATGAAATCAATTTGGTGCTCGATTCCCCTAAGGGGTGGCAATCCACTTTGTAGTTCTTTAGGAAATATGTCATTGAAATCCTGCAACAAACTCAAAAATATACTAGGCAAAGAAGTTTTTGAGTCATTAGTTAGAAAACATGGTCCTTTGCACAAAAGTACAAAGATTGGTTTCGTTGAAAACAAAGCTTTCCTAACCTCACTGTTTCTAGCTAACAAAAGACTTTCATTTCTTTCTTTTCTCTCTTTGGGCCGTTTCTCATTCTTTCCACTCTTTTCTTTTTCTCCACAATTGCTTTTCTCACCCTTACTAGAATTCTTCTCTTTTTCTTTCAAATTCTTTTCTCTTTTGCTTTTCTCACTCAAAATATTTTTACTCTCTTTCTCATTTTTCTCGGCCTCCACTCTCATTTTCTCTAACTTACATTGCTCATCAAACACATCTCTAGTTGACAAAGGAAGAAGAATGTCTTTCTTCCATCCTTGGTGAATTTGTAGCGGTTAAGATAACCATCATGCATAGCTTTTCTGTCAAATTGCCATGGCCTTCCCAAAAGAATTTCTCCGGCATGCATAGGTGCCACATCACATAGAACATTATCACTGTATTTTCCAATAGAAAATGACATAAGGCATTGTCTATTAACTCTAACTTCTCCACTATTGTTCAACCATTGCAGTTTGTATGGTCTAGGATGTGGTGTTGTAGGCAATCCTAATCTTTTGATAAGAAATGTACTAACAACATTAGTACAACTCCCACCATCAATGATCACACAACACGCCTTTCCGTTCACATGACAACGAGTATGAAACAATGTTTCCCTTTGCTCCTCAACTAGATCCTCTTTAACTTGAGCACTTAAAGCTCTTCTAGTTACAAGCACATCCCCTACAATTGGTTCTTCATAACTTCCATCACTAGATTCCTCTAATTGAGCAATTTCTTCCTTCTCCTCCTCACTTTCACTCCCTTCACCCTCAGTTATCACCTCTCCATTATTAATTATCATTGTTCTTTTGTTTGGACAATCTCGACTTACATGCCCTAACCCTTGACATTTCCAGCACTTAATATCTCTATTCCTCTCCCTAGGCTCCTCTACTTTAGCCTTTCCTTTCATAGAAGACTCTCCTTTTTCTTTAGATTTTTCTTGCACATACTTGTCTCTACTTCTAAAGTCACTTCTATTCTCCTTTTTCCATGATGTGTTGAAAGAAGAAGAAAGTTTAGAAGAAGTGTACCTTGCTCTTCTAGTACTCAACTGTTTTTCCATCTTTATGGCAAGATGCAACATCTCCTCTATGTCAAAGTAAGGTTGTAGATCAACTCGGTCTGCAATCTCCTTGTTCAAGCCATTAAGGAACCTTGCCATGAGATTCTCCATGTCCTCGTCCATATCAAGTCGATCCATCAAAGTGTCCATCTCCTTATAGTAGTCTTCCACGGATTTACTTCCTTGTCTCAATCCTTGAAGCTTTTGTGCCGTGTCCCTTTGGAAATGCTTTGGAACAAACCGCTTCCTCATTGACTCCTTGAATTCATACCAAGAATCGATGGGTGCCTCGAGATTTCTTCTCCTACTTGACATCAATTTATCCCACCACGTCTGAGCATATTGTTTAAATTGAGCAACACATAACATTACCTTCTTTTCATCATCAAAATTATGGCAATTGAACACCGACTCCACTGTTTTCTCCCATTGAAGGTACTCCTCTGGATCAGTTTTGCCATAGAACTTTGGAAGCTTCAATTTGATGCTTCCCACATTACGATCAATTCCCTCTTCATAAGGAATTCTACGTTGGAAATTACAATGTCTTCTTTCACGACCTCTCCCTTGATATAAACCATGACCAAGACGCCTTTCTCCTACTCTTGGAGCCCCAAGTAATGTAACTTGGTCATCCTCCAATTGATCAGATTCATCATCCTCATAATGGTCCTCATTGCGGACGTTGACAACTTCAACACGTTGTGGTGGTGGTAGTGGAATCCTCTCTCGAGCTTGGTGTCGAGTCTCCAACCTTCCAATACGTTCTAACAACTCTTCCATGGTACGAATCATTCTCTCCATAGCTCCATGTTGCGCCTCCCTCAATCGTTCATAAGGAATATTACTACCATCACCTTGAGTTGCCATGCTGTAAAACAAAGTAAAGTAAAAAGAAAAAGAAATGGACCTCACAAACACTTCTTCACCTTTTTTTTTTCCTCTCAGAAGATGAAAGGTCACTCGTGTTTGCACTCAAATCATTAAAAAAAAAAATTACTCCTAAGACTACAAATATCTCAAACTTCAGCAAGTCTTATAGTATTCTTATGAGAATCATGCAAGAACACTTCCAATATAGCTAGAATGTGAAAAGTCACAAAATCTCAAAGTTAGAAAACAAGTATGGAAAGGTGCAAAGGAAAGGATTTTTTTATGAAGAAAATGGTTCAAGAAAGATGAGATGAAAAACAAAGCGGATAACAAAGAGGTATGAGTGAAAAGATGCAAATAAAAAGATAGGAATGACAAAAGATATATGAATTTAGACTCTTTTTAAATGTAATCAATTCATAATGCTTCAAAACTTGCTATACATAACACTTTTTCTTTTTTTTTTAAACAAGTGACAAGTAGCATAAAATATGAATAGCCACAAGAAGATGACAAGTCACTTTTTTTTTTAACTTTTTTTTTCCCAAACTTTCCTTCTTTTCTTTTCTTTTTTTTTTTCTTTCTTTTTTTTTTTTTTTTTTGCAGCAAGTACAATAAAATATGAAGCAAAGATGAGAAGATGAAGAGTCACAAGAAAATGGAAGAAGATGTAAGGATTGAAATAAGAAAGGAAAAGATGAAATGGAATGGAAAGCAAGTAAAGATATAATTTGTTTAGAGCCTAAGCTCCGATACCAAATGATAAAGGAACTATCTCAATTACGCTTGAGAACTCCCCTTATTCAAGGTGAACCCCCACAACAATAATAAGAAAACCCCATTAACAAGATGATAAGCAACCCCAAGAAAATTAAACAGATTTTACTTGGAAAAGGTGATCGATGATCAAAAAGAAAGAAGAACTTGTTCCTATCTTCTAGATTTCGAACTCTCCACAATCTAATGGATCAAACTAGATTGAAAGTTCTAGACATGCATTCTAAACACAAGAATACAAAGAAAGCATAAAGCTTGAGAGATACTAAACTCAAATATGAGATTTCATTCAACTTCAACTTGTGTTTCAATGACAAAATGATAGCCCTATTTATACTAATTGAATAGACACCATGAAAGGACACATCCCTTCACCTATGTAGTCTAAGTTCAGCCCCTAACCTTTCAAATCCATACATGAACCAAATTAAATGTAAATACATGAATTTAATAGGTACATAATGCATTAAAGATGTGAATGAATCTGGATTTTTAGATTCATCATGACTCTTGGTTGAAAAGGTGCCTTATCCTTCTTGAAAGGATGCAACTCTTCACTTTGTGTAGACTCCTTAGCTTGGAGGTGAGAATTCAATGCTTCTTGAAAACTTTTAGCTCTAGCTCTTGTCAGTGGACCTTGTGGCATAATGATTGCCTCATGATTAGGTTCAATTGGAGATGACTTCCATTGACTTTGAGTATGAGCTTCAATTGAGCTTGCTTGAGTTGATTGAGCTTGGTATTCTCCTTGTAGACTTCCCGCATGATCTCCCTGATTGCTCATTTGGTTATCATGTACTGCGGAACTTCAAACATATTTTCACCTAGAAGATAAATTTTCAAATCACGGTCATTACTTATCTCAAATGGAGGAGTTTGATTTTCAGATTTTATCTCATATATGCATCTCAATTTGATATCAAACTCTTTAGGGTCAACTTCGATGAGAGCATATATTTCAACCACTAAATCTTTGTGCGTGATTTCTTTACTTACAACGATACCTTTCAACAAAACCCCTTCATATTTTCTTTCTTTGTCATCTCATAGTCCACCATAATGAACTAAGACACGAACATGAGTCATCCTAAAATTATAACAAAATCTTTAATTCCTACGAAAAAAAAAACATGAGGCAAGAGAGAGAAATGAAGACCATAATCAAAGCTTCAGACAACAATTTATGGCCAAACATTCCACAATATCCATAACATTAATAAAATTAAAAAAAAATTGACTACTTTTTGCATTATTTTTTTTTCTCATAATTTATCGTACTCACAAAACGATGCAAGAAATAAGGAGGAAGCCCATAATTAAAGTACCACGCAACTATTTATTGCTAAATACTCCAAAATAACAATAGTAAATATTCAATATATATAAAAAAAAATTGATCATAGTTAAAAGCTTTTGCATTCTTCTTTTTTCCTTCTTAGAATTTCATACTTACAAATCAATGCAAGAAAGAGCACAAACCCAAATAACAACTAAATATTCATAGTCAATTACCTTAGAAGCAACAAAAAAAAAATAGCAAACTACTCACATTTTGTTCCTCACTCAACAAAGTAAAAAAAAAAGCAAATTTTTTCATCAACAAAAAGTCTAAAATTGTGAAGAAAGTTTTTCAAGCCTACCCAAAGAGAGATTTCAAGAAATGAAGCTTTTTTTTTCCCTATTGTCGCTACTGTGCGTTGCCAAACTCGTGGGTTTTCATCAGAGTTGTTGTCGTCGCACATCGCCTGCTGTTCAAAGCTTGGAGTGATGATGTGTGAAAGAGAAATGTTGATGAAGAAAGAAGAATGAGAAATGTTGACGAAAAATGAGCAATCTACATGAGGAGAGTCTTAAGTGAAGTTAGAGATTTTTCTAAGAAGGACAACATGGTAATTTCATAGCTTCAATAGTCTTATTTCTCCTTAAATTTAAAACTCATCCTAAATCTCTTTAATATCCTTGAGACGTCATATTTTTGACCATTTCCCTAGATAAACACCATACCCAAGGTGTTTTTTGCTCTCAAATTATTTAAGACATAAATAAAAGAAATTCCGATTCAAGCTCGAGTTTTCCGTTCTCTTTGTCTTCTTTCAATCTGTCTCGTAGCGTAAATAACCAAGCAATCCCCCTCCATTTCCTGCAACTTCCGTCGACATTTCTCCGAAATTTCAGCTCTGTTGCTTCCCAGTTTAAAACCCTCTCCAATTTGCGCTTCCTTCTCCTTTCCTTTCTTCTGATCCGCCTTCAATTTCAGATTGTACGCAAAAATTGAGTGGAAGAAGCATAGGAGCGGTTGACTCTGTGTATGACGAGCGCTTCGGAGCTGTTTCATAATCGGAGGTATAGATTCGGTCGCACAGACGCGGATTTGGGGCTTGATTCCGAGCCTCCCGATCGGTATCTTCAGTACCAACGGCGTCATCATGGTCACAACGGCAATCACCGCCGCGATTTGAACGCCTGTGGCGCTTTACGACGGTCCTCGCTGCAAGAACGCCGACAATCTCCCCGGTTTTTGAACCCTGTAAGGACAAATTTTACCAAATTCTGGGTTTGTGTTGCTTTATTGCGTGCGATTTTTTCTGTGTTGTTAATACTTGGGAAATTATTTTGACTTCGACGAATTCCATATTATGTGTTTGTTTCTGATCTAACAGTGCTTCTAAATTGTATAATCAGTTGGGAATATGTTGAAAAGATCAAATATGCCCTAATTTATCAGCTTAAGTTGTTGGGAGTGGGATGGTTTTATACGGTATCCCTGTGTTCATGCCCTAAGAATAGTGTTTTTTTTCATTTCACTTAACTATCGACTTAAGTTTTTTCGGATTTTGGATTGATCTTACATAACTCTAGTCCACCCAGCTGCTAATTCGGTGATTATTTTCATTCTTCAGTGCTAATTCTGTTTTCCTAATGCTGTGGAATCGTTAGAACCAAAATAAATCTAATGTCAGAACTTGGTATTGAAAGTGATGGTGACTAAAACTTTCCCAATTTTATTAGAGCTTTTCAATGCTCTACTTGGCTACGAAACCGTGATTTAATTGGTGTGTGATCATGGAAACATTGGATACTTTTGTATTTTTCCTATTTCTGGGTTGTTGTCTCTGTCTGAAAGTTGAATTCAATTAGTTAGGAGGCATTAACACTGTATATATCTTCTTGTAGCTTGCTGTTGATCGATCGCCTGCTCAGTCTGACTCAGGTATAAGCGTTGGTTCTAGAAATAATATCAATGCAAATATTCAGAGTAGCTTGAGGACAGGGTTAAGTAGGGATTCCAGATTGCCAGGATCTGTTTTACTTGCTAGGGAAAGGCTTCTCGAGAGATTGAGAGGTGCCTCTTCACCGACGAGCAGGTCAGTTGCTATTATCATGTGCTTGTTATTTACACTACCATACAGAAAATTTTGGGAATTCAATAGGTCCTTGTTATTTCTCCTAGAGACATAATCTTTGTAGCTATTGACAACGCATCATGAATGTGTCTGTGGCATCGTTCTAAATTTCGTAGAATCATAACTGTGGTATGAATCTACTTGTATGATTTTCTTTGTTGATGGGGATTTAACTATATTGTATACTCTGAAAATAGGATCCACTTCCCATAAACTATAAAGTTTCTACTTTCGACAAAATTCTGGGCTATCCAGTTTCATCATAATGTCCTAGACTTAAACAAAATTATATATATGGATAGCAAATTGAACTCTATTACTGGTTGGTCATCTATATATTGAAAACTGGAATAGATCCCTGCTCTGTGCTAACTGAACTGGCTTATTTATCAGGAATGGTCTTGTTGAAGCATTGGATTGGAGTCCAGAAATCTCGATAGGTCGATCACAGATGATATCACTTGTCGATGCTGACAGGTTGCGATTGGTTCCTGCACTCAGCAAGAGGCCCCCTGGTCTCTCACAGGAGGCAATAAACCGCTTACAACTTGAGATTTTTATCAGTATAGAGAATATCATTGATGATGACCTGACGACGACAACAACATCAAACGATTGTAGTATATGTCTAGAGAGTTTCACAGATGGAGACAACCTCATCCATTTGCCCTGTGAGCACAAATTTCACCATGCTTGCTTGGACCAATGGATTCGAACGTGTGGAGAATGTCCATATTGTCGACAATGTATCGTTGTTAACTAATCTTTTCTAACACGTTTCGCAACTTGGGATTTCGTGTATGTAGAAAGCATAAGAGAGAAGTTGACCAACCATTCCAAGTTGTGGTGTTAATCTTTATAGTTGTAGTTGATGTCCATACCTGTATCCTTCTAAGTTCTGTGTTGAGACCAAATTCTGTGGCAATTTTAATAGCCAAATGTGTGTAGCATGCTATATAGTAGAATGGTACAATGGATTTTACTGCTTTGTAACTCTCTTCTTTTTCTTTTTCTTGGTTTTAGTTCTTCAGAAAAGGAATACTGTCAGATTTTTTTGGTACAAAGAGAATGAAAAAGCAGCCTTTATATATTCTAGTTCAAAAATACTACCTTTCAATTTGATAATTTTTTAGCTCTAATTTCATTATTATTATTATTTTGAACTCAAGAAAGGGTGGAGATTTAAACTTTCAAACTTTAGAGAGGTAAGTGATGTATTGGCCATTGAAGTGGAATAATTCATAAATCATAATTTCTCACGTTTTAATTTAGGCTTGGTTACTTACCCGTAATGAAAATGAGCTCTACAATCATAATGAAATTTTCATTGATGTTGTTTACTTACGTCAATAATATTAAATTTTTATCGACATGTCGACATTTCCACACGTCTATGAATTCGACATCGATGCAAGGCATAAATCGATATTTTTGTTATACCATAAAAAAGTAATGAAACACTAAAAAGATATCAATAAAAAAAATCATTAATGTGAACATTATATTAGTAATAAGACTTTTAACTCATTTAAAAAGTGTAAAATATTTATTTATTAATTTAAATATTTTTATAAAATTTTTAATTCTTATAATTTTTCTAGAAATATCCATCGACATCGACATTTTATCGATATTTACATCGACATTTCCATAAAATTGAGACCTCGACATTTCCGTCGATATCGACATTTAAAACCTTGTTTATATCTAGAATTAGAATAAAATATGTAAGATTATCATAATGTTTTTTTATATTTTCAACCAATTAAAAATGCATTAACTAATCAATTTGCTACCATAATTAAAATATACTGTTTTAATTTATTTACTTACTAAAATTTTTATACTTGAAAAAATGTTACTACCTAAATTAAAATTAAAAAAAGCGTATGATTTTTAAAAATAAAATAGTAATTATCATCAATTTCACTCACCTCATTCAAATTGTATATATATTATGCTTCTGTTTGTAAACAGCATAAGGATATTGACAATGGGAACTTCTGCCTCTCTCTGTTTTGTCTTTTTCCATCACCATTCCCAAAAGAAAGTACTTGGTTTTTTTTTTAGAATATTGGCCATTCATCAAAAAGAAAAGTTTGTAAAGATAGTTATCAAAATATATTTTCTTTATATTTTAAAGAAAAATAAAATTTCCATTCATATAAATGAAAGAATGCAAATGAATAACAACAATAAACAAAGAAAGAGAGAGATGAAGCTTCCTAGAGTCAAATAGAAAATTATCAAAAAGAAAAAAAAAAAGTTTTAGTTGTTGAGAGAAAGAGACAAAATAATTACAGAATCGTTGATCATTTAAACCCAAAAAGAGTCGTTGAACCAATCAAAACTCACACCTACTCGAAGGGTTATCAACCTCTCTATTTTTCTATTTATCTCATGGAAGGTTTTATAATACAACAAAGAGGTCAATACACACCAACGGTCCCCCTTGTCTCGAAAGGATAATTATGAAAACAACACATTTGGCGGTGTTTGCCCACCGTTTTGGATTTGACTAGTTTTGAAATTTAAATCTAAAACGGTGTTTGGGCCATTGTGTTCAAAACCCATAGTTTTTGAAACACAACCCAATAGTTTTGAACACTATAACTCAAACACTGTTTCAGAATATTGCATCTCAAACAATATTTTTTGATTCTCAAGCTTTCAAACGCTCCAGAACAAATCCTCCAAACTTTCGAATTCAAGGATTTTGTTTCCAAAACGGTGGGCCAAACACTCCCTTATAATTATCGATCGACACAACTTGTTATGTGTCGAATGTACTTTTAACAGTCTTCAAGACACTATCCAAACCAAATTTGCACAAATTGGCAATCACATAAAATATGATTCATAATCCTAAAAAATATTCATAAGAGTCTAAAACACACCTTGAGGTTCAAAATTAATCAAGTTGTATATTTTCACTAAATTTTTGTACAAACAATCTGTTTTTAATCTTTTTTTTCTAAAGATCTACTTAAATTACTTCAAGTGAATTCTTCTCGACTTTGGAGCTTCCAAGATTAAATATTCAATTTGCGCATGGTAATCTTTCAAACTTAACTAGAATAGCTTTCATGGATATGGATTAGACTTTTTTTTTTTTTTAAGTTCAACGACACTTGGGAGTGGGAGATTTGAACATCTAATCTCTCGGTTCAAGGTACATGCCAATTTAGAGAAAATAATAGCTTGTAGATTTGTTTCAGTTTTCTTCTCGAAACTTAACAAGCTTATTTTATTTTGACCCATAAAATTTCAAAATGTTTATTCTAATTTATAAATGAAAAAAAAAATCATTTAAGTTTTTACCATTATTTTGTCATTAATGTGTATTAACATGCTAATATAATTATTTATTAAAGACATTGATTGACTAAGATAAGATTGAATAAGACAAAGGTTAGGTGGCAAGATAATAATAGCAGTCGTCAAAATAGTTATTTTTAAAATTTAGATCAGAATAGATATTTAAAAAATTCATTAGAAAAAACTAATTAATATGGACTAAAATGATATTTTAAAAATTCAAACACGAAAGTGCAATTAACATGAAAGTTGAAGTAACAACCAAGATTTAAACTTATCTTATAATATTTTGTTCTCATCAGTTGCTTGATTTTTGGTAACTGCAACAAATCATTTACTTCTCCAATAAGTCTTCTTCCAATTAAGCTAAAAAAAAAGTTTTCTTCCAATTAATATCAAACTTTTTTCCTTAAAAATCATTGGTGATCATATTCACAATCATAACTTAGGTACTAAGTTTTTCTCTCTAAATGGACCAAGTCAATTTTTTTGGTTTTTTGTTTTTAATGAGAATTTGGTCATTACTGGCCATAATGAAGAAAGATTGATTTCCTATAAAATTATAATACTTTCCAAAAAGCTGATGGTTTACTGTATTAAATTTGAAGAATATAATAATAAATGCAATTGGGATTCAATTCAATTTTCTCCCTCAATAAAAATTCTCCTAAAGACTACTTTTCCCCATTCAAAAATGCTCTGCCCAAAATTAGGTCAATTCACATTCACTAAGGATAAAAAAACAAAAAGAAGATGCCTAAGTCTTGAAGAACTTTTTTGCTTGTTTTGATTTTTGACCTTTAGAGTTTTCTACTTTGTTTTTGAATTTTCTTAAATATTTGTTTTTCGTTCCCATTGTTATATAAAATCTCGTAGTACACTATTTTAAAAAAATGGTTGATACTAGACACCATATATGTAACTTATAATACAAATTGATATGTAGTATTAAATTTTTAGTACATGCAAAATGGAAATTAAATTAAACAAAATTAATTATTTAGGTAAAGTTTGAAGGATTAAAAAATGAAACATAATTAATGTTTACTTTTTTAAGGGTGTAAATACATCATATTATTGTGCAAGTATTTTGTTTTTCATTATTTTAAAAATTTTGTATCATATCTTACTAGTGAAATATTACTTATTGCTTTTTTTTTTGGACGGAGAAAAATGCCACTTATTCTATTTTATACCCTTATGAGAGAAATGAGATTAATATGAAGAAATTTCTGTTTTAAGTTAATATGAGTATATAACGTATGTACCATCGACTAAGAAGTTAAATGTTCGAATTTTTCACTCTACATATTGTTGAATTAAAAAAAATAAAAATTTTGTTTTAGAAATGGTCCAAAATATAACAAAAAATAATAAATAGAACTTCTAATATAAGAAAGAGAAATCGAGAACTCCAACCTGAATACTAGTTATCATACCTTCAAATATTATGTCATGATTCTTAAACTTTACATGAAAAATTTATTTTGATTTTTGTCACTAATAATCTACACTGTATTAAATATAAATTTATATAGCATGGCAGTAAACTTGTACAAAAAGTTAGCTATACCAAGTTGAGTTTCAATTTGGATAATAGCTGGCATAATATCTTTTATTAATTAATTATAATACAAAAATTTAATGATCGATACCAAGAATGAGCATTTTTTTAAGTTTCAAAAACTAAAATAAAACTTTTATTAAGAATGACTAAAACGAGACATTTGAATATATATAAAAAACAATTTGCTCTAAAAATCTAAAATGAAATAAAAGTAAGATTAAATTACATATCGATCAATTTCAAGCTTGTATCTATAAGAGAATTTAAATACGGGTCATTCAGGATACTCACATTTTTCATAAGAAAATTTTTAGGAGGTCATCCAACCATAAGATTGACCCAAGCTAAAGACATTTAACTTTGAAGTTCTTATGATTGAGCTATCAAAAAGAAATGTGCACCTTGTTAGTATAAATAGTAATTATCAGTTCTTTTAAATCTTTTTTAACCATACTTACATATCTTCAAGATCCTTCTTCTTCATATGTGGTATATGTTCATTCATATAACCCTCCTCTACTTGGGCGTCACAATTCATGTGTAATTTGACATAATTCTTAAATAATATTGTCATGGTGACATAAAACATTAAACTAAAAACGATAAGGACTGACTTGATATAAGATGAAGAAGTTATTAGAAATTTTTTCAAAGGGACTCAAGCCTGTTAGAAACTTTTGAAGGTACCAAACACTTGTAAACACAAACTTTATAAGACGAAACTTATAATTTAGGGTTGGGACCAAAACGAAACTTTTGGAAAAGAATATTTATGGATGGAAATAGCATAAGGAGGGTGAAAAGTCAACATATGGCATTAAAATGGGGGAAGAGAAGGGCAATAGAAAATCAAAAAATGGACACTTTATTTACGCGGAAGAGTATGAAAAATGGTTGCCATTTCAGTTTTCTTTGTTCCTTCCTTCCACTCACGCGGTACTACTTCCTTTTCCCCACTTTCCCTCTTCCCCCTTTAACCCCACTTCGCCTCTTCTCGTCTCGCTCTCAAAAAATATTTCATACCCTCAACCTAAATTTCAACAATCCCATCTCGAAGACAAACATACCCATCAGACCCACGTCTTCAATTCCTCACTCCGCCCAATTTTTTGATCATAAACAGAGTTTGATTGTGTTTTCAATCGGAACCCATGATGTTGAGGTCGTGCTACCGGCCGCTCGAGCGGTGTTTCGGCCGGTGGGCCGGCGATGGGCTGCTATGGCACTCGGAATTGAAGCCTCATGCCTCTGGTGATTACTCGATCGCTGTTGTGCAGGCCAATTCGTGTCTTGAGGATCAGAGTCAGGTCTTCACGTCCCCTTCTGCAACTTATGTTGGTGTTTATGATGGCCATGGCGGCCCTGAGGCTTCTCGCTTCGTGAATAAGCATCTTTTTCCTTATATGCACAGTGAGCCTCTGTTCAAACACCTTTTGTGTTTTTTCTTGGTTCTGTTTCGTTTTGTTCATATGTGATTGTGTTTGAGGTGATGGGATGCTTTTGAATTCTGGAGATTTTGTGGGATTTGGTAGATTTTAGCTCATGTTTTGATGGGTCTTTTCATGTTCTGAAAGTGTGAGAAGGGGTCAAAAGTTTGGTATCATGAAGTTTTTGTTTGGTCAATGTGCAATTTGATTTGATCGGAATATCTCTGGTTTTCTGGTCTTGTTTGGAATATGGACTTAATCAAATGGGGGGATTACATCGGAATTTACTTTTTGAGTTTCTGTTGCAGAGTTTGCTTCAGAACAAGGTGGGCTCTCGGAGGATGTTATTAAGAAGGCATTCAATGCTACAGAAGAGGAGTTTTTGCGTTTGGTGAAGCGGGCTTTGCCTGCAAAACCACAGATTGCATCAGTTGGGTCATGCTGTCTTGTAGGTGCAATTTCGAATAAAAAGTTATACGTTGCGAATCTAGGGGATTCAAGAGCTGTGCTCGGCCGGAGAGTTTCAGAGAGTAAGAGAACACCAGTCGTTGCAGAACGGTTGTCCACTGATCACAATGTCGGAGTAGATGAAGTTAGGAAAGAGGTTGTAGCACTTCATCCTGATGACTCCCATATTGTTGTCTATACCCGTGGAGTTTGGAGGATAAAGGGCATAATTCAGGTAAATTTTCCATCCTTCAAGTTTAATTGCTCCTCGATTTCGTTAGAACAGTTCTTGTTACTTTCTTGCTGTTGATGAATTTGCTCTCATGGATTAATAATCAAAATCTTGTTGGAGTTCTCTTCAAATCGTTAATTGAGACTCTGTTATGAAAACTCTGCTTCTCTTTTTGTTAGAAAAAGCTGCATTGGCAGAAAGGAACAATGCATATCTTCTTCATATGCAAAACACAGCATCTTTAGAATTTAGATTAATAACTAAGAACAATCAGCTTGTTTGATTGGTTTAACATCAGATTTGATGTTTCCTATTCAAGCTAATTGAGACCTGTTGGGATGTTCTGCTCATTTCTTATTAATCTCCTTTCTTCTTGTCTTAGTCTTATTCTGTCTGTCTTGATGATCCATGCATTTTTGTTAGGCATGTTCAATTCTAGTTGATTTTCTACTTCTCTAATAGTGATCCTTCGGAATTTATATGCTTGCGGGCTCTTTCGACTCGAATCATCGGATTTCTCTAGTATAGCTTTATGTAATATGATTACTGGTGGCTGCCGGGCTGGTGCTTATCTGAGTTATTAATCTCTTTTGTATTATTCTTATCCTTTTGAATGTCCAGGTTTCAAGATCTATTGGCGACGTCTATTTAAAGAAACCCGAATTCAACCGGGATCCAATATTCCAACAATTTGGAAACCCCGTTCCGTTGAAGCGACCAGTAATGACTGCAGAACCATCGATCCTGACACGAGAGCTTAAACCCCAAGACTTATTCCTGATCTTTGCATCAGATGGCCTCTGGGAACAACTGACTGATGAGGCTGCTGTGGAGATAGTTTTCAAGAACCCAAGAGCTGTAAGTTGCAGAGTACTACTCTCCCATTTATGTCATTTTACAAAAACATAAGCTCCAAAACAGATTTTAAACATTTCTTTAACTGCTTCAGGGAATTGCAAAGAGATTAGTGAGTGCTGCCCTCCACGAGGCAGCGAGGAAACGGGAGATGAGATACGCCGACATAAAGAAGATCGAAAAGGGGATTCGACGTCATTTCCACGACGACATCACTGTCATCGTCGTTTATCTCGACCACAACAGAAGCTCACCTACCAGCCGAGCAAAGAACAGCATTCTTGGGTACACCAATGCACCTGTTGACATTTTCTCTCTCAACTCAAACTATGAGGCAGAGGAAAAACTTCACACAATGTTCTGAAAATTTGAATTTATTTTGAGAGGCAAATTATTGATACACACAGAAATAGGAGGCATGTTAGGTAGGGGATGGACAGGGTTGTTCAACATTAGAAGAAGAAAACACAGTTGATTGATGTAGATAGATAAATTTAAGTCACTAATTGCTGCTAATGGAAACCAGCTTCCTTTGATTTTTTGTACTGAATTCTAACCACTTTTTTTTTTTTTTTTTTTGGTTTTTGATTGATTTTTTTTTTCCATTGACTTGTACGAAGTTATTGAATTCAATAATGGCAGCCGCTTTTTTCCCTCTCTTACATCATCTCTTTTGTTAATCAATTTTCTATAATCGAACATGTTGTCCTGGGGAATTTTTGAGTATTCGTTCGTCTAGACATTCTTGAAACAAGACGACATCGATTTGCAACACGCTCAGAGGTTGATTTTGGTCGAGTTTAGATGAATTTTTGATGCATGTTCTTCATGGATAGCCAAGAGCTTCAAGTGGTAGGATGTCCAAGTTGGAATTTGCTATTTTTCTTTCATATCCAAATTTATTGCTTCCTCCTATTTGGATTTGCATTTTTTCCACATAACAAAACTTGGAATTTGAATGTAAAGTTCAAATCAACTTTAATGGACCAATTCATGAATAAAACAACATTAAATAATTTAAGAATTATGGAGGGAATTCTGAAAGTAACATATTACATCTATAGCAACTTTTTTACCTTTTTTTTTAATTTACGAAAATGTATATATATATATATATATATATAGATGCAAACTAAGAAACGAGTCACATCCGATCCAACTCGTTATGTTTGAAAAAATGTTAAATTATCAAAAATATCTCTGAATTATGGGGTTGGTTTCAATTATACTCCCAAATTTTGAAAATTTTCATTTTAACACTTGAACTTTGAAGTTTGTTTCAAAACAACCTTTGAAGCCTTTTTTCGTTAAATTTATGGACAAAAAAATGACGTATTTGCATATGTTTTGATTTTTTTTTTTCAACATATATGTTCAAATGTGTTCATATAAGCAACAATATAAATGCAAACACATCATTTTTCATCTATGAATTTGGCCAAAAAAAGCCTTCAAGAGTAGTTTTGAAACAAACTTCAAAGTTTAAGGGTTAAAATGAAACATTTCAAAGTTTGGAGGTATAATTGAAACCAACTCCATAATTCAAGGGCATTTTTAATAATTTAACCTTGAAAAAACGCATAAAAGTAGATGTTTGAAAAATCACAAAAATGTATGGTTTTTATAAAAATATAAAAATATAGTGACATATTTAAAAGTATCCCTTTTTATTATCTCATTGAATAAAACTTCTACTCTTTTTTATGAATAATAATCTCCACTTGCTAAAGATTCGTGTGGACCATTTATTTTTTTCCTTTTCAAACAACTGTTTGATTGTATTTTACTATCCACTTTTTGTGAGACGTGTTTGATGATGGCTTGACAATTGAAATTTTTAAAACAATTTTTAATAATAATAATTTTAACCTATCAAATGTGACTAAGTTGCGATTGACGATTTTAGATACAAAAATTATGATAAATAACAAAATTTATCCCGTAATTATATAACTCACATATGGCAACTTGAATATATTTTAACTCATTAAAATATACATTATTGACCAAAAGGTAAATCGTTTGAATCCCATCACAAAAAAAATACGCACAACAACAGAAACAGAGCTTCTAAAATACAAAGCTTGTATGATTTTACTTACAGATGTAAATTTTAAAGTTTCTACACTTTTTGAGATGGATATGAATATGAATACAATTATGGAGATCCCCCCATCAGGTTTTCCACAAGGCCATAAAAGAGCATTGAAGTTGTACAACTTTCTGCACCATTTCTCAGAGTTGACCTTCCCACACCCCGATCGAGCAGTTCTTTCGAGAGAGAAGCGAGTGTCTTCCACGACGCAAGCTGCATTGTTCGTTGCTATGACCATTTCTTGCTCACACGCTCCAGCAACCTGCATTGCTCTTCTTTAGTTATGTGTGGGTCGAGATTGCGAAGGTTGGAGACAAAACTATTTGCCTCCTCCCGACGATTTAGTTTACAGAACCAGTCTACTAGAGAGTTGTATGTGTTCTGATTGGGTTTACATCCATTCTTGATCATATACCTCACCACGTCGATCGCCTCTACAAACATCGAATCAGCTGCATAGCTTGCAAGGAAGGTATTATACGTAATTACATCAGGGACAAGCCCAAAATCCTTCATTTCTGCAAATATCCGTGAGGCCTCTTTCATTCGACCATTTCGACAATAGGCGAAAATAACGGTATTAAATGAAATGATATCAGGCTTCATTCCTTTCCCTATAATTTCCCTCAGAATGTCCTCTGACTTCTCGAAGTGCTCGGTGCGGCTGTACATGTACATTAGGCTATTGTACGTCGTCAAGCTCGGAGTGAACCCACTGTCCTGTATGAAGTTCAAAATTTCGTTTGTTTTCAAAACCATCCTTCTCCTACCATAAATAGAAACCATGGCATTTAGGGTCGTTATATCGGGCGAAAAACCTTGTTTCCTAAGTTCCAAGAAAGCACGTTCGGTCTCCATCAAAAGATCACTTTTACTATAAACCAAAACCAGTGTCTTCAAAAGCACAGCTTGAGGTTCAATAATGCCGGAATAGATCTCCTCAGCAAGTGCAGACATCCGCCCGATCTCTTTGCCATTGGCATAAGCATGAAGTAAAGAACAGTATGTTAACTCATTAGGTTTACACCTACCGTCCTTCATTTCGGCAAGTACTTTCTCTGACTGCTCCCAAAGGCCTCCCCGAGCCAAGGCCGCTAAAACGGCATTGTAAGTGGATAGATCGGGAGTGACCCCGGCATCCAACATTCTTCTATAGATAGCCATTGCTTGGTCAAAAGAACCACATCTACTATAGGCACTGATTAGAGTGTTGAAAGTGTCCCTCTCAGGCACAAAACCTGCCCTCTTCACCTCTTTGAACACTCCTGAGACTTCAGAATCCATCCCATTTTGCCCAAACACTGCCAAAAGTGTGTTCCAAGTAACAATATCAGGCACACACTCACATATCTTAATGTCTTCAAAAACCTTCATCATCTCCACAAAATTACCCCTGTTACCGTGCATCTTAATCAGCGCATTGAACGTGCATATATTCGGTTGGCATCCCGCAACTTTCATCTCCTCGAATACTCTCATCGCATAATCATCCTTTCCTGTCTTCTCGAAACCAGACAACAGCGTGGTATAAGTAAAAACATCAGGCTTGATCCCCTTCTCCACCATCTGTGTCTTTAGCTCCATCGCTTCATCTAACAAACCATCCCGCGCATAAGCCGATATCAACGAATTGTAAGTCACAATACTAGGCGCAAACCCACTCGCTTCCATCTCCTTCAAAACCTCCATCGCTTCCTTAGGCCGTCGAGACTTCCCATATACATCCAACAACGCATTGTAAGTAACCTTATCAGGACTAAACCCAGCTGCTTTCATTTCCTCAAACACCTCTGCAGCTTCTTCATACAACGACCCCCGACGACAACTACTAATAAGCGTATTATACGTATACAAATCCGGGGCAACCCCGGAACTCTTCATACTATCAACAAGAGCAGCAATCCTACTCCAAGGCATTCCCATTTTCCCATACACATTCAAGATAACATTATAAGTAATTAAAGTTGGTCTACAACCTTCTTCTTCCAGTTTCTTAAACACCATCACAGCTTCTCTATACCTCCCATTACTAGCATAAGCGGTTATCAAAGAAGTGTAAGCATAAATATCAATATTTACCCCATCATTTCGAAGCTCATGAAGCAAAGAAGCCGCAAAAGAAGCCCGACCCTCTTTACCAAGAACACTAATAATCACAGCAATCACAGAGCTACTCAAAATCGATGCAAAATCATTCCGATTTCGAACGAAATCAAACACACGCAAGGCTAATTCATTCTTCTTGCTAAAAACCAAGCCCTTGATTATCCCCAAAACGTCGAAGGAAACGGACTCGGAGGTGAAATTAAGTCCTTCGGGACTGGTTTCAAACAATTGAAGCAAAATTTCATTCAAAGAGGAGGAATCGAATTCCGGGTTGAGTAAAGAATCGAGAATTCGCTGACCTTGAGTAGAGAGGCGGTGGTGCGACCATGGCTTCCCGCGGTTCGGGTCGCGGGACCGGCCGATTCGGGTGCGGGTTCTGAAAGTGGGTTTGTGGGGATGGGGTTGAGGGGAAGAGGGGTCTTGGTGGGGAAGAAGGAGGCCTTGGAGAAGAGGGGCTAAGGGGGATGATGGTGAAGAGAGCGGCGGCGGCTGCGGCGGAGGAAAGGTCAGTGGCGGCGGCGGAGAAGAGGTCGAAGGGGGCTGGTGGTGGACTACGGGTAAGAGGGGTTTGGAGGGCGGTGGATTGGGGAGGAGGAGGGGAAGAGCTACTTTGTCCGCCATTGTTGGCCACTGCGGAGTTTCGTGGGTTTGAGGATTTTGCAGTGGGGGTTTAAGTGAAGCTGTGGTCTCTCTGGATTTTGAAGATGAAGATATTTTGGTGGTTTGGCAAGTACAAATTTTATCTCAATTTCTACATTGAACTTTTAATTTCATGGAATTGGAATATTTTAAAAAAATGCTAAATTATAAAAAATATCATTAACTTTGTACTTTATTTCAAAAATATTCTTAAATTTTTAAAAAATATTCAAAAATACCCTTACCATTAGTTTTGGATGAAAATCGTTAGTACTTTATTTCAAAAAAACTCCTAAACTTTCAAAAGTTTCATTAATAGCTCTAAACTTTAAAAAAAAATTCAAAAATAGTTTTACTGTAAATACATGGACAGAAATTGTCAGTACCTCGTTTTAAAAATACTTCTGAACTTTTACATTAATACCCTTAACCTCTAAAAAAAAGTTAAAAAATGCTCTTACTATTAGTATATGGACGAAAACCATTTATCTACACTTCATTTTCAATCTATGACCTAACACTTCTCTATTTTTCTTTTTCTTTTCTTTTTTAATACCCTCTTACTCTCTTCTTCCATTTTTCAATCTCTAAAACTTCCTTCATTTCTCCAATCTTCTTAAATATTAGAACTTTAAATAAACAAGAAGAACTCTTTCTCATTTCTAAGCATACTCAAACATAAATATAAGAAATTTCAACACCCAAATAGTCAATGTCTTTAAAATTATTTTGAGTTGGAAAAAAACCAATTTGAAAACAATTCATAGATACCCTCATTTTTTTTTCATATAGATACTCTCATTTTTCATCCATTTGTCCAATTCTCAATCATGGGAAACTTTCTTAACTGACCACAACAAATAGACTAATTCGAACTGCAAAAATGATTAATAAAATCTTCATCCGCTACAAATTTTGGTAATGCATATATTTTCTTTCTTTTCCCTCCAACTAGATGTCCTCAAAATTATGACTCAAATTCTCAACATGTCTCTCGTTTTGTGTATTAAACCCAAACGTACTAACTTAAATTACTAACGTACAACATCGTTAAAGTATTTAAGTCCTAAGGTCCCTTAGTGGTTCCATTATTCTCCTTTCTTCTTGCTAGAGTCTATATATCTTGATTGAAGGGGGTAGTTTTAGAGATTGAAAAATGGAAGAAGAGAGTAAAGTGGGTATTGAAAAAGAAAGGGAAAAAAAAGAGGAAAAATAAAAAAGTGTTAGGCCATAGATTGAAACAAATCAAAAGAGAGAAGAAATGGGAGAGGGAGGTAATGGGGTGTAGATACATATTTTTCATCCATATACTAACGGTAAGGGCATTTTTTTTAAACTTTTTTTAAAGGTTAAGGGTATTAATACAACGTTTGAAAGTTCATGGGTATTTTAAAACAAGTACTAACAATTCCATATACTAACGGTAATGATATTTTTGAACTTTTTAAAAAAAGTTTAAGGATATTTTAAAACATTTTTTTGAAAGTTTAAGGGTAACAATGAAAATTTTGAAAGTTCAGAGGTATTTTTGAAACAAAGTACAAAGTTTAGGGGTATTTTCTATAATTTAGCCTTTAAAAATTTTGGGTTAGTTTGTCATATGATTTTAAAAAAATAAATAAATAATTATGTAGAAACCAAAACAATTTTTTTCATTTTACTATATTTGAAAACACATTTAGTTTCAATTTAAAAACTTTAAATTTGAATTCAAAATTTCAAAATGGTCTTTTATTGTAAATTTGAAAATGCGGTAAAAGATTAATAGGTATTTGTTAAAATCTATTTTTTTTAAAAAAAAATCATTTAATATAATTATTTCATATTGAAAATCTTGATTAGTAAATACTTTATATATAGATAGAGTAGATCACAAATCAGTAGATTTTCAACATGTAAGTGGTTGTCTGAGAGGTATAATTTGACTTTACATAAAATAATCACTAATGAAGTGAAAAAAAAAAAGAAGAAGAAGAAAGAAACTTGTTGTTGCTGACATGGGAAATGAAGATAGTGTAGGGCGAGATTAGCAAGGACAAAAAAAAAATAGCATCTTAAAATACATGCAAAATTTATAAAAGGAAGAAATCGCCAGAAAAAAGATTGAAAATTCCTTTGCAGCAAGATAAAAGAAAAGAAATCCGTTTGTCGAAAATGAAAATATGACAAATTTTTATGATTAATGTTGATGGAGGCGAGGGATGAAGAAAAATAAAATTTAGGAAAAATTGTACAAATTAAAGAGAATAATCGAATTAAACCCACAGCGGAAGCGTTAGAATCGACTTTGATTTTACTTAGAATTAAACAATAAAAATTAAGGTTAAGCAAAACATACATTGACTTAAATATGAAGATATTTCTGGCAGGTCTTTATCTCATTCACAAAGCTTTCCTGACTATGACTCGAACACATGACCAAGGTTTGTGGGAGCCTTTTGAAAGAAAATCCACAAGGAATTGGAGAGAAAGTGGTTTAGAGATAATTTTCTAATTTTCTATTGAGTAGATGTGTGTTTTATGAATAATACCCACAATGGCTCACCCCTAGGATCATATTTATAGTAGCCTAGGAAAAATAATTAAATAATATATTTTAATATCTAATATATTAAAATATATTTATCTAACCAATTTGAATTTTATTCAAACCTTTTAAATTTCTCCTACAACATCTATTTCCTAATTTGAATCTAATTCAAATTTAATAAATATCTTTTCTTTAATATATCTTAATACATTAATAATTTCTTTGATATTTAATGTATCATATACATTAAATATGTTTTTCCTCATTTAATATATCAAATATATTAAATTTTAATTTGAACATTTCAAAAATTTCTCTCAACGAAATTGATCCATATTTGTTCATAAGAGCTAGCAAGGGGACTTTATGGACCTACGGATTATAAGCTTCAATGTACAAACTTAATTAATTAAACTTTTTAATTAATCAATTTTCATGCATTAACTAGGTCACTCCACTATAGACTTAGAGTTGCACTCTTATGCACTGTAGGACAAGTTATGTCCATGGATATAGCCACTACATGAAAGGTAATCTTTCACGAGTTATTCATAATTATAGTTTGGTCAAAAATCCATTTTACCATGTAATCACATCTTGCACCTTAAGTATCATTTATTCTCTAATGAACAATTTGTTTATGATTCAACCATAAATTAAGTCCTTATCAGACCAGTGAGAGGGTGAGACCCTATTATTCAAGTCCCGAAATCAGCAGTTAAGGGAACTACTCATCTACTTACCCTATATGGGTAGGAGTGAATTCCATCTTGTAAGATTATGTTCCCAATTCCCTATTTGGTTAAGTCTCCAAAATGGTAGGCTTATTGAATCGGCTACAAAAGCCACTCTCACCCATGCAAATCAAAGGACAAGCTCTCACAGGCAGGAGTTCATAACTCACTCAGGATTAAGATCGAGTGCATATGATCATCCTGATGAAATATTAATCTTCTCAATTAATGGATTTATAAAGAGAGATTAAATATTTCGTGGTCCAGACTTATACAAACTCAATTTGGATCAAATTATTTGCAACTATTACAAAGTGAGACGTATCAATAGTGTTATGAGGATAAGACACTCAATCTTATCCATATATTATGACCCTTTAGGTTATTTCTTGAACATGATCCTCCCATATGTCAACCACATACTATTCAAGATTACACTAATAACCTTGAATTTTTCATCTAATGAATAATATTATATTGCAAATAAAATAAGCAAAATTATTATGAATTATTAAATAAATCATTAATTATGAGGTTTTATGGCATAAATCCTAACACAAACCATCCTTGAACTATGGAGTTTATTACAATCACATCCTCGAACTATTAATTTGATCAATTAGCCTCATATACTTTGTTAAGTACTGCAATCACACCCATGAATTTTTAATTTGATCAATCAACCCAATGTACTTTGTTAAGTATTGCAATCATCTTCTTCTCTGTTAGCTGTAGATCTCTTAATAATAAGCTTGTTCTCTGTTAAATTACCATTTAATTGGGTTTTACATGTGTGACTCACACGTTAGTAAGGAAGAACAAGCTTATTATTAAGAGATCTAGAAAAAATAAGGTACATGAAGCTAATTGCAACACTTAACAAAGTACAGAAATTGATTGCAATACTTAACAAAATACATGAAGTTTATTGATCATATTCAAAGTCCAAGGGTATGATTGCAACACCTAATAAAGTATAGGAGTTGATTGATCAAATTAAAAGTTCAAGAGTGTGATTGTAACAAACCCCAAAGTTCAGGGGTGGTTTTTGCAATTTTTCCTAAAATTTATAAAAGGAAGTAATAAGACAAAAAATTTTTTTGATCAATTAGGATTAACAAGAAAAACCAATTGAAAAAAAAGTAAAAACAAAATCAAAACAAAGAAAAAATCCTAAAAAACAAAATTTTGGAAAAGTTTAGGCTCGTTTGGTTCGTGATATGAAAATTTGTTTTAAAAAACAATTAATGCAATAGTTTTCAAAATTTTAAAAAATTGAATTTGAAATGCAGGAAAAAGATTAGTGTGTGTTTTGTAAAATCCATTCTTTAAGAAAAGTCTAATTTAATATAGGAAAAATACATTTTGGTCCTTAGGTTTGGGTTTGGTAGCATTTACATCACTGGATTTTCAAACTCAACATTTTAACCATGAGGTTTGAGTTTAGTAATATTTTGGTCCCTCTGTCTACTTTTTTGATACTATAGTTGATGGAAATTGACATGTTAATATTTTTTCAATAATATTTTATTGAAAAAGTATTTTTAATGATTTTTTATTATTTTTTTTTTCATTTTTCTTCTCTCTTTCTTTTTTCTCCCTCATCTCATCCTTCTTCATCCTTCCTACATCAATGGTTGCCACTGTCGCCATTGCCCACCACCACGTCTTCTTCTTTATCTTTTCTCTTTCCTCTCCTTATCTGGAACGCCCATATTTGGGCATGAACCCAGTTCGCCATACTAAGGAGCCAATTTTCGGTGAGAATCTGTTAAATCCACCAACCATTAAAACGACCTCCAAAACAAACCTTCAAACTCACTCCCTCTTTTTCTTCTCCCTCTTCCTCACCAACGATAATGGAGAGCTCAAGACTGGAGAAATCAAAATCCTCTCAATCCATTGTCGTTTGGGACTGCAAAAACTCCCTCTATGATTCATTCGAACCCAATTCCCTCAAACGCCAACTCGATTATGCAATTACTTCAAGAACCTTGTCCCATGCCACATCTACCTAGCCCTTGCATTCTTTTGGCATCAAAAAGGTCGTCCAAGATTTCGAGGTCTCTACATAAATTCCTCCAGTCAATTTTAAGGAAAAAGCCAAATTCGAGCCCTAGCTTTGAGGCTTCAGAACGAGTGATAATTCTAGAAATAAGAGTTATTGGATTGGTTTTTGAGCTTGAATTTATCAATTTAGGAGTACTTTGCTAGCGTTTTGTTATGAAATGCTCTTAATTTGTCTCTATTTGCTTAAATGCTAGTTTGAGAGAGTAAAGTTATTATTAGAGCATTTAAGTTGTTAATAATGATGTTGTAATTGGTAATTTAGGGTTTGTAAAGGCAACTAGGAAGCAAAGTTGTTGAATGAGCTAAGAGATTAACACTTGGAGCTTATGAAGAGAAGCTGATTTGCACGTGTTTTGCTAGAGCAATCCTGAAATCAAAGTTTCACACGATTACACATGTAGGATAACAACTCATTAATTGAGTTGGCTTTGGTGTCAACCAAATCAGCCTAAATCTGCTAGAATTTGTACTCTAAAGCCTCGTAGTTTATTATTGTAATAACATTTTCTCATTTATGAATAAATTAATTTATTAATTTGTCATATTATGTGTGTAACATTATCCAAATTTTATAAAAAATCTAGGTTATCATTGTAATCTTGAACAGTGTGTGGTTGACATATAAGAGGATTATGTTTAAGAAATAACCTAAAAGGTGAAGGGAATAATCAAATTAAACCCACAACGGAAGCGTTGGAATCGACTTTAATTTTATTTTAGAATTAAACGAAAAATAATTTTAGGCTAAGCAAAACATACCTTTGAGATAATATGGAGATATTTCAGGCAGATCTCTATCTCCTCTATAAAGTCTTTCTAGCTATGACTCGAACACGGGACCAAGGCTTATGGGAGCCTCTTGAAAGAAAATCCACTAGGGATTGGAGAGGAAAAGGTTTAAAGAAATTTATCTAATTTTCTATTGAGAAGATGTATCTCTCATGGCTCAACCCAAAAGTCCTATTTATAGAGAGCTAGGGCAAATATTTGCCATAATTAAAATATTATATTTTAATATCTAATATATTAAAATATATATTATACTTATTTGAATCTAATTCAAATCTCTTACAATATATATTTATTTGAATCTCATTCAAATCTCCTACAATATATTATATTTTAATATCTAATATATTAAAATATATATTATACTTATTTGAATCTAATTCAAATTTTAAATATATATATATAATGTATCTAATATACATTAATCGATTTAATATTTAATGTATCAAATACAATAAATATATTTTTCCTCTTTTATATTTAATATATTTAAATATTAAATATTAATTTGAACATTTCAAAATTTTCTTTCAACTAAACTACTCATTTAGTGTTACTATGAGCTAGCAAGGAGACCTCATGGACCTACAGATTATAAGCTCCAATGATATAAAATTAATTAATTAAATTCTTTAATTAATCAATTTTCATTCATTAACTCTAGGGTCACTCCACTATAGACTTAGAGTTGCACTCTTATGCACTGTAGGACAAATTGTATCCATGGATATAATCACTACATTTAAGTCGATCCTTCACGAGGTATTCGTAATTACAGTTGGGTCAAAAGTCCGTTTTACCTATGTAATTACATTTTGCACCTTAAGTACCACTGATCCTCTAATGAACAATTTGTTTATAATTCAACGATAAACTAAGTCCCTATTGGGTCAGTGAAAGGGTGAGACCACATTGTTTAAGTCCCGAAATCAGCACTTAAGGGAACTACTCATCTACTTATCCTATATGGGTAGGAGTGAATTTCATCTTGTAAGATTATGTTTCCAACTCCCTATTTGGTCAAATCCCCAAAATGGTAAGCTTTTTGAATCAGCTACAAAAGCCACACTCGCCCATGCAAATCAAATGACAAGCCCTCACAAGCAGGAGTTCATAACTCACTTGGGATTAAGATCGAGTCGCATATGATCATCCTGATAAAATATTAATCTTTTCAATTAATGGATTTATAAAGAGAGATTAAATATTTATGAAGGAATGAACGTTTCACTCCGCAACGGAAACATTGGATCGTCTTTGATTTTATTTAAAATTAAATTTTAAAAAAAATAAGATTAAGTAAACTTACTTGGAGTAAATATGGAGATGTTTTTGGCATGTCTTTATCTCCTCCACAAAGTCTTTCTAGCTATGACTCGAACATAGAACCAAGGTTTGTGGGAGCCTCTTGAAAGAAAATCCACAAGGGATTGGAGAGGAAAAGATCTAGAGAGAATTCTCTAATTCTCTATTGAGGAGATGTATGTTATCTAATAGCTCAACCCAAGTGTCTTATTTATAGAGACCAAGGGAAAATCTTTGCTATAATTAAAATATTATATTTTAATATCTAATATATTAAAATATCTTATACTGATTTGAATATCATTCAAATCTCCTACAACATTATCTTTACCTCCTCGAACTTTCATTGAGGAGTGATCAAAGTCGAAAATTACAGAGCAAAAATGAAGAGCAAACTGCTGTAAAATGATAGAAAAACGCTGAACTACGAACTGTGGGCGAGCAGAATGTCATTACCCTAAGTTGTAAATTGCAAACCAAAGTTGCAATTCCAATCTATTCTACATTCAATTGTAAACCAAAATTACTACTCCTATTCACCTTGAAATTAGGTTTTAGGAGACTAAGTGAGTGACCTATATATCTATAGTCTTTCTATCTTAGGTAATTTTGGCTCAACAATTTATTAGGTTTTGGAGTCTTTGATCCCTATGTCTAGGGTAAAGAATTGGCTTATGTCTAAGTTCTTGTCTCCATCCCTTGTGTGAAATTCACTTATCACTAACCCTGTCGGTATTAGATCTAAGCTTGAGTTGCTATCCTAGTTGATCAACTTAGGATCTCAACGGAATTTTATTCAACACAAGCAAACAATTGAGATGTAAGCTTGGTTTGTTGGAATTTTGGCTACAATTACTTCTTAGGGAATTCACATACTTGAACCCCCTTAGAAGTTTAGCTCATATTAAAAGTAAAAAACCCACAACAAATTTTAGAATTAGAATCCATGCTTAAGAGAATTACTTAAAAGCCTAATTTGCAACCAAAAACAAACAAGGAATTAAAGAAGCCTACTATCCAATCAGAATTTAAAGCATAAATCCAGAAAACCCACAAACAAAGAAAAAGAAAACAGAGCAACTTGAACTGTTCAAACTAAATCATGAATCAAAACCCATAAATCAAGAAAACTTCAAGAAGAGATAAATTCAACTCTTCTTTCTTTTAAAATTGAATCAATCAGAAATATAAAGTGTAAAGAAACAAAGATTGAAACCATTACAACTCACTAAACTTAAAACAAAACTAAATTGAAAACAAAGCTATTACACAACCATTCAAGCCATTGTTCATAAATCTTCCCTTAATCTCCAATCGATTCAATGCCTCAACTATTTCTAGCAAGAGATTGAATCTTAACAACCCAAGTTTTCTCTTGAATTTGACTAGAAAAATTGAGGGAAAATAGAACCAAACTTGTAGCAATCTTTCAGTAAAAAGAAAGAAAAAAATTGAAGAAAAAAAATAGAGAAATTTTTTGAAGAGAAACCACGGCTTCCACTCCGAAAACACCTCCTAAAAAACGATACTTCTCTCCTCCTCTTCTTCTCCTTTTGTAGGCTTTCATTAAGGTTGAATATTGCCCATAAATCGTGCTCAAGAGTCTCCATATCATGCAGCAAATAAAGACTTTCCTTATCTGGTTCTGTGAAGATTCTTTCCTTTTTTTTTTTTATTCTTTTCTGCTGCTCCAAAATTGCAGCTTCATCTTGCAATTTCGGTTATGCAATTTCCACAATTCCTGAACACAGAAAAACTCTTCTTAGTTTATCTTCTATTTTCCTCATTCTTTCCTTCACATGCACTTTTCATAAGTTATTGATGTTTTTCAAGCATTTTACCAAATTTCTCCTATGATTTCTAAAGCAAAACAAGCATATTTTAAGTTTATGAGCATTAAATAAGCCTTAATTCTAAGGCTTATCAACCTTATTCTTTTTAAGACTAGATAAAAGACCATTTTATACTCCTTAGGGGTGACTAACACTTAGGCATATCTTTGAACATATACAACCTTTTGGGCTTGTTTCAGCATGCAAGCTTAACATTCCCAAATAGTGAAGTGTTGTAAACTAGTTTTACTACTCTCCTATAATTTCAAATTTGTCTCATGTCTACTTTTGGAGAGAATAATGTTGACTATACAATCTCTATTGCATATCCTAACCAGAATCTTGTAATGGTGTATAACTCACAGACCATGTCCAACAAGGTTTTATTTCTCCTCTTGCAGTACAATTTTCACATAAATGTACTTGGTATTTAAAATAATTGGGATAAAAACCTATCTTCATCAATTAGTCTTAGTACGTAAGGTTCTTGTACTTTCCTCTATGATCTGATTATAATGTCTTGATAGACTTACCTAATCGATTTTCAACTTTAGCCTTAATTTTCTTGAACTTTTAAAAAGTTTAGACTTATGTTGTATTAGGTAAAAATATTTGTACCTTAAATAATCATCAACTAGAGTGATAAAATATTCATGACTTTATTTGGCCTTTACATTCACCAGACCACTTGGGTCAGAATTTGTAAGTCCAAAGTATTTTTGGCCTTGTAGCCTTATCCAATAAAGACCCAATGATTATCTTGCATTAAATGCAAGATCTACAAACAGACAAAGTAATTAACTCTAATTTTTAGAGAATTACCTCTTACTAGTCTTTTCATTCTATTCAAGTTGATGTTAAACAACCTTAAATGCCAAATTCAAGTGTCATCTTTTAGGAGAAAACAATATGTCTCTATTATGGATTTTATAATCCTGAATATCTTAGTATTTTGTAATATAGTATATGTCGACATTTTAACATATACAAATTATTCTTATTTTTAGCTGAATGTATTTTCAAACAATTTTAAAATATAAACTTTAATACTTCAAAGTAATTCATTCTATATGAACTATTTAGTAACAAAGTTTGAGAAATTGAATTTCTTCTATGGTAATAAAATACCACATTCAACATTAAGTAACAATTATTATTTAATGACATCTTAATGTCTCTCACTACACTAACTGAGATGGGTTTCCTGGTGCCAACTTGTAGAAATTATTCTACATGTTAAGTATTTTCCAAGAATTACATATTAAATGTACTAAAGAATAAATGTTGATAATGGATCTTGTATCAACTATCCAGGTGACATTATTTATTCTTCACCAAAAATCTAGTAAATTAAATTTATTTTTATTTATATTTTTCTTCCTATAGAGGTATTTTAAAATTTCCTGTAATTATGACTATCCTGGCTAATTTAGAAACTATTACCTTTTATATAACTTCAGTAATTTGGTTTCTTTTCTTGAATTTTAGTAATACTTAAATTCGAGATCATTTAGACAATTATCTAAATTTAGCTTCTATTAATTTCAACATCTCATATGTTGTTGTCATTTTCTTTATCTTCTCAGCTTGACATCTAACATGTCAACTAGAAGATATCTACAAGCTATCTCGTTAGCTTTGATTCATTAACCGAACATGTCAATCAACATTGACAATAGGTTTTGAGAACATTTCTCAATAAAGACAAATTTAAAACTTTACACTACCATTATAGTGTTAACATTGCCTTTTCAAGTAATAAAATTTTCTCAACTTAACAAATCAATATTCAAAATTAAAATCATGAGAGAAATTGACATAATATTGAAATATCTAAAATATGTCATTTAACATCATGCAAACAATTATCCATTCAATTTTAGCATAGAAATCAAACAATTTGAAAAATAAACCCTATAAATAATTTCTAATGCTATGGTACTTTAGTGAGTTAGAATAAATGTCGTCGTAGGATAGATCAAGTGTTCCTTCACTAAACTGAGACAATCTCAACCAAGTATTATACCATAATAATTCTTGATTCTATAATATTTAATTACCATTAGTTTGGTCAATGACATCATTTAACCACCTTAATAAGTCATTTGTAAGTGTGACCCATCATTTTAGATGTCATAGTTTTATCCCAACAAGTACCGTCGTATGGTAGGTCAAGTATTGAAAACAAAAATACAATCATATCCTTCTCAGTAGTTCACTCTGATATTGATCCATGCAAACACCTTTCGTAGGGGGACGATCCAAAAGTCGTCGCGAGGCCCCGCATGAATCTCACGATATGAACCAATGATGGAAATCGTAGAATATGTTGACACATTTTCTTCTCTCACTTACTATAATACTTTCCCAAAAGATTCACCCTGATATTGACCCATGCAAACTTCTTCTGTAGAGAGGATGGTCCAAAAGCCACTACGAGGCCCCAGATGAGTCTCACATTGTGAATCAATGATAAAGACTATAGGATATCTTAACAAATATCCTTCTCCCACTAAGTATTTTGAAATAGGGTTTCTTATTACTTAGACAAATTAGGCTAATCTCATTTATCTAAATTTCCCAATCTATCATTTCATAACTCTTATGTTGGTTAGATTGATTTAATGTGAATTGTCAAATTTATTGAACTATTTAAAAACTAATCATATTATCAACCTGCTTAATGAAATTAAATAAAATTTGACTAATTCAACTCTCAGGTCAGTTTCTAGTTAAAGGTATTCCCTTTTGGTCAACTTAAATACTCTAGTCTAGACAAAACCTTCCATGAACAGAGTTCCTTTATAGTCAATTTTTATTTCAAATTCATTAATCTTTAATTAACTATTAATTACTAGATTAATGAACCTAAGTGAATTTAAGCGATGTTTTTAATTCTATTAAAAACTAATTCACTTCATGGATAATCTTGAAATTCTACCATTTTAAACCCTTTAAAACAAAATTAAAAGATTATCCTAAGTTTTTATCTTATTAGAAACAAATAAAGATAAATTAAATTCAAATTTAAGACTATTTAAAGCATGAATCAAAATATCTTTATTTTAAGGAAACCCTAATCTCATTAGGAAATATTCTAATCCTATTAGGAAAACAAGGATTTCATTTATGAAAGGAAATATCCTAATTTAATTTTCCAAATATAACAATTATATTCAAAGATATGTAAAATATAAACTTATTAGGAAAGCATTTTAATTCTATTAGGAAATATCCTAATAAAATTTTCCAAATATAACAATTATATTCAAAGATATAGAAAATAAGATGCATGATCATGCTTAACCTATGGTGGGATTTTAATCTAAATGGCATACTTTTTACAATAATTAATTTAAAACATACATATCATGCATAATTAAATTAAAGCAAAGCAAAATTAACCGGCATATTTGGCATATTCTAAGAAATTGAAAACCATTTAAATTAAAATAATTTAAATCCAAGACATACCATGGTCTTCAAAATCTCTTTCTTTTGTTGGACCATCCAAATTTAGAGTTTATAAACCCTAAATGTATCTTCTAAACACTAGCCGCCAAATTGAAAACTGTTGCCCGAAGTGAAGGAATGACCACGAGCTTCAATTCTCTCCTTTTCTGTATCTTCTTCGGCATCTTTGTTTTGTTAAAATAAAATTACAACAAAGCCTAACCCTTATAGGTTTTACACTTGATCTAATCAAAGCAAAAAAATTCTAATGCCAAAAAGCCTAAACAGTCAATTTGCAAACCACATAACACATATATGAACAAAATTAAAACATCCACCATACGAACTTTTAATTCTAAATAAAAATCAAAGTAGGCTTTGATACCAATTGAAGGGAATAATGGAATTAAACCCATAGCAGAAGCGTTAGAATCGACTTTGATTTTATTTTAGAATTAAACAAAAAATAATTTTAGACTAAGCAAAACATACCTTTGAGATAATTGAAGGAATGAACTTTTCATCCCGCAGCGGAAGCATTGGATCGTCTTTGATTTATTTAGAATTAAACACAAAATATATAAGGTTAAGCAAAAACTTACATTGAAATAAACATGGAGATTCTTCTGGCGGGTCTTTATCTCCTCCACAAAATCTTCCTTGCTATGACTCTAACAAAAGATCAAGGCTTGTGGGAGCCTCTTGAAAGAAAATCCTCAAGGGATTAAAGAGGAAGAGGTTTAGAGAGAATTCTCTAATTCTCTCTATTTAGAAGATGTGTGTTATTCAGAATGCTTCAACCCAAGGGTTCTATTTATAGAGACCAAAGGAAGATCTTTGCCATTATTAAAATATTATATTTTAATATCTAATATATTAAAATATATCTTTTATTTATTTGAATCTCATTCAAATCTCCTACGATATTTATTTATTTGAATCTTATTCAAATTCTATAAATATCTTTTATTTAATATATCAAATATATATTAATTATTTTAATATTTAATGTATCAAATACAATAAATATATTTTCCTCTTTTATATTTAATATATCTAATATATTAAATATTAATTTGAACACTTCAAATTAAATATTAAATTTGAACATTTCAAATTTTAATATTTAATGTATCAAATACAATAAATATATTTTCCTCTTTTATATTTAATATATCTAATATATTAAATATTAATTTGAACACTTCAAATTAAATATTAATTTGAACATTTCAAATTTTAATATTTCTTTCAACTAAATTGATCTTTTAGTGTTACTATGAGCTAGCAAGGGGACCTTATGGACCTACAGATTATAAGCTCCAATGATACAAAATTAATTAATTAAACTCTTTAATTAATTAATTTTCATTCATTAACTATAGGTCACTCCACTATAGACCTAGAGTTGCATTCTTATGCACTGTAGGACAAGTTGTGTCCATAGATATAATCATTACATGCAAGTCGATCCTTCACAAGTTGTTCGTAATTACAGCTGGGTCAAAAGTCCGTTTTACCCCTGTAATTACATCTTGCACCTTAAGTACCACTGATCCTCTAATGAACAATATGTTTATAATCTAATTATAAACTAAGTCCCTCTCGGGCCAATGAGAGGGTGGGGCCCCATTGTTCAAGTCCCGAAATCAGCATTTAAGGGAACTACTCATCTGCTTACCCTATATGGGAAGGAGTGAATTCCATCTTGTGAGATTATGTTCCCAGCTCCCTATTTGGTCAAGTCCCCAAAATGGTAGGCATATTGAATCGGCTACAAAAGCCACTCTCACCCATGCAAATCAAAGGACAAGCCCTCACAGGCAGGAGTTCATAACTCACTCAGGATTAAGATCGAGTCGCATATGATCATCCTGATGAAATATTAATCTTCTCAATTAACGGATTTATAAAGAGAGATTAAATATTTCGTGGTCCAGTCTTATACAAACTCATTGTATAAGATACCCCCACTCACATGTCTCCACATGAATGATTTGGATCAAATCATTTGTAACTATTACAAAGTGGGCCGTATCAATAGTGTTACCAGGATAAGACACCCAACCTTATCCATATACTATGACCCTTTAGGTTATTTCTTGAACATGATCCTCTCGTATGTCAACCACATACTGTTCAAGATTACACTAATAACCTTGGATTTTTCATATAATGGATAATATTATATTGCAAATAAAATAATCAAAATTATTATTTATTATTAAATAAATTATTAATTACGAGGCTTTAGGGCATAAATCCCAACAATAATATGGAGATATTTCAGGCATGTCTTTATCTCCTCCACAAAGACTTCCTAGCTATGACTTGAACACATGACCAAGGTTTGTGGGAGTCTCTTGAAAGAAAATTCACAAGGGGATTGGATAGGAAAAGGTCTAGAGAGAATTCTCTAATTTTCTATTAAGGAGATGTATCTCTCATAGCTCAACCCAATGGTCCTATTTATAGAGACATAGAGCAAATCTTTGCCATAATAAAAAATTATATTCTAATATCTAATATATTAAAATATATATTATACTTATTTGAATCTCATTCAAATTTCCTATAATATATATTTATTTGAATCTCATTCAAATCTCCTACAATATATACTTATTTGAATCTCATTCAAATCTCTTCCAAAGTGGATGTTGAAGCCTGTAGGAGAACTCCACGGGTCGAGAATGTCCACTCAGCCCTCGTTTTCACAAATAGACAAAGCTTTAAAAGGAGCAGCTGCCGATTTTGAAGGGTGCCAATCGAAGAAGGAAGGAAGTAACATAAATCAAGGAAGCTATGACAGAGCTTGTCGAAAGAGGAAAGATGTTCACTGGAGCTGTGGAAATAGCACCAACAATGAGCTCTTCTCCGTTTTCTTCTTTTTTCCTTAGCTTAGAGTTTTAGATTATTTATATTATAGCACAATATACATTAGTTACTGTTTATTGCTTTTCTTGCTTGTATCATGAACTAAACACCTCAAGGTGAGGATTGGGGGGATGATTGTTATTAATTAATTACATAGTTGTAGCTTCATTTGCTTTCTCATTTGATTTTCGAGAGTGATTAATGTTTGAACTCAACTCCATCAAGCCAACTGGGTTGTAGTAGCGTTTCTCTGATATTCAGGAGGATTAGGAGAAGTTGAAAGCTCGAGAATCACATTAGCCTTAATTAAGTTAGAAGCTTTCTAAGTGGGTTGATTAACGACAATAACTCACCTAATGCACATAAAAAATAGTGGGTAATAACGTGAGAGTTTAATGGGAGTTAAACTGCTGCTATTAGGTAATTTGGGAGAGTGCATTGCATAACTGTTGTGAATCGAGAGGGTTTAATGAATGCCTCGACTGCTGAGTTTAATTAATGCATGAATCTACCCTAATTCGAACTTGTTTAAGTTCATAATATAAGACCTTGTTGCATTTATTCATTTACTCTGTTTCATATTGCTTTAATCTCTGTTTAAGCATTTAAATATATTTACGAATGTTAATTCCCCATAGCATTTCGCTCACTTTTATTTGGTTACTTATTGAGTTTGCTGAGGTTTAACTCTTGTAATCGAGAAAATTACTAATCCCTGAGGAGAACGATAATTTACTTACTACTTGCTACAGCATTTTGTGTACACTCCACACAATTTATTGTTAAAGAAATTACACATTTAGTTGGTATCATGTAGTTTACTGTTTTAGTTTTCTTTATAGCATTTCTTTGTAGTTTTTCTTTATTTTCAGCTTGTAACATGAAATAATCACCTTTATGTGACGATTAAGAATATTTGTATTAATCTAAATAAGGGGCTGAGACTCCTTAGCTCTTTTCAATCTAGTTTTGAGTGTTTTTATTATTTACGTTTGGGTTTGTCTGGCCAACACACACCAAACACTATTTTCTTTTGTTTTAAAAAAATGATGGATAACCGATTACTCAAAATCACATTAGCTTCTTGTTTAAGCTAGTAGCTAGCTAAGTGAGGAGATTATGGATAACAACCCACCTAATGCACGCTTGCAGCAACTTAAAATGGGTATAGTTTAATGGGAATTATGCCATAAATATTGGAGATCTTGGAGGATTCCGAGTTTATTGTTGTGTGGATTGAGAGAGTAAAGTTCTTGTTTCAGCAACCCACTTTTAGAAAAATACAAACAATTTCTAATCCGAGCCTACTTTTCCTATCTTATTACAAGTCTCTGTTGCATTATTCGTCTTAGAAATTTTTGTGTTGATTACCTTATTGTTGTTTTATTTTTTTGAAGCATGTTTAGATTAGTTTATCACCCAAATTTATCTGGCTACCTTGTTAAGTTCATTAGAAATTAAGCTTAGCTTAGTATTTTTCGTGCACTAATCCCTGAGGAAACGATAATTTTACTTGTCACTTGTTGCAATTATTGTGTACACTTGCACATTCTTATGTGAAACTATTGATTATTTAAGCTACACATTAGAAGGCAACAAAGAGTCGAGGCTGGATTCTTCGTGTTGTATGGATGAGAGGAATTTGCTTTGTGCGATTTTGGAGGTTGGATTCAATGGATTCTCGCTGGAAATTGGCTCCTTGCTCCGATGGATTGCATTCACACCTAGATCTGGTTTTTTTTTTTTTTTTTTTTTAAAAAAAAAAAGAAAATATGGGGAAGGAAAGAAATAAGGTGGAAGAGGAAAAAGAAGAAGGGGTTGAGAAAAGAAAGAAGAAGAAAGGAAGGAGAGGAAAGAGAATAGAAAAAGAAGAAGACGTGGCGATGGGCGGCTGGGGCAACCATTGATGGAGGAAGGAGGAAGAAGGATGGGAGGAGTGAGAAAGAAGAAATAAGGAAAAAGAAAAAGATATATATTTTTTAATTAAAAATATTAATAAAAAAATATATTGTCATGTCAGCTACAGTAATGGAAAAGTGGATGGAGGAACCAAAATGCTACTAAACTCAAACCTCGGGGGTTCAAATGTTGAGTTTGAATACTTAGAGACCTAAATGCTATCAAACCCAAATCTCATATAACAAAAGTTTATTTTTTTTTCCTTTAATATAATTATTTCTTATTAACAATCTTGACAATAAATACTTTAGATACACACACATATTAGTGAGTAAATAATGTAATGTTAAATGAAGCTGAATAATAAAAGTTATAGTTTATTATAGTCTAATAAAAAATATAAATTATACTTGAGGCCCCGTTTAGTTCGTGATCTAAAATTTTATTTTCAAAAACAAAGAATTAAGAAAACAAAAACAAGTTTCTTATTTTCACTAAATCTAAAAATACGTTTGGTTCCAATTTAAAAACTTTAAATTTAAATTCAAAATTTTAAAATTTTGTTTGGTCATGAATTTGATAATGCAAAATAAATATTGATATGTGTTTGGTAAAATCCAATTTGTAGGAAAAAACTAAGTTAATATAATTATTTTAGTTAACTTGAACCTATTGTGGCCGACAAGAGAAAGAAAGATAGTGAAGGGAGAAAGGATTTTTTATTTATTTAAATAAAACAGTAAAATTTATAAGACGAGGAAGAAATCCTTTTTGACAAGAGAAAATAAAATAATTTTTTATTGAAAAAGAAAATATGACAAATTTTTTGAATTAATGTTTATATGATGTTGCGCCAATTAAATTAGTGATACAATCATTATAGATATATTCAGCACTTTTGGTTTGTCGATCTTTATGATTTGTGGTTTTTAGAATAAATATTTCTTCATAAAAATTGATGAGATATCTGATCCACCCTATAGTTAGAGGTGGGGTTTTAGTTTTTTGATGTAGCGAATTTGAAATTAGGCCAACTCCATGGTCAAATAAGGAAAATCCATCCCAAGATTGAGAGAAAACTCTCCAAAGAACAAAATTCTATTAAAATAAAACTCCAAAAGCTCATTTACAATTCTAAGAAGTGGCTATTTATAGTCTTACAATAAAATAAGCAAATAACTAATTAAATCTAAAGTACTAATTAAGTACTAATTAATCTAAAATTAACAACTAAACTAATAATAATTAAATTATACTAATTATTTACGGAAAGGAGTTGTTCCATGAATGGGTTCAATGTAGCTTATTCATTTAGGTTTAGGATTATTAAAAAAAATTCAAAATTGCCCTTTTCCCAATCACTTTTCCTTCATCTTCAACGTTTGTCGCCGCCAACCGTTCTCCTTCACCTTCATCTTCTCCATTTTCCTCCAACGAAACTTCAACGTCTAGCGATTTCACAGCTGTCAAAACAAACCTCTTCGATGAAGTTGTAGCGTCTTGTGTCTCATGTCCCTGCCTAACAACATCCAGCTTCGACGAATCGTCTTCTTCAATTTCCTCTTATTCTCCGACTTTGTCTTCTCCATGACTATAGTTTCTTATGTCTTTTTTTTCTTCAACTTCTTTTCCGGCCTTTTCTTCTTCTTCATTTCAGTTTCGTGAACCTCTTCTTCTCCTGCAACTACTTCCTTCGCTTCTTCGATTTCTTTTTATTTTTTTTTCCCAGCAGATTGGGCGTCCTCTTCTTCTACTTCCTCTTCTTCTTGGATTTATATTTTTTCTATGATCTCTTCTTCTTCAATTTCTTCATTTTAATTTCATGTTTTGTCATCGCCATCGTCAACTTCGTCTCCACTTTCATTATCTCTTTCTTTAGCCTTATATTTGTTTGACATATTCGATTGGAGGCAAATTCTTCACGGATAGCATCTAATCTTTCAGACAGTTTTTGAAGTATTTTGACTATGAAATCAGGTGAGTGAGTGTGGTTTTCATAATATTTTGTTTGCTGAGACTTTGTTTTGGATGGTTTGGAATGTTTGGATGAAGTCTGATGATGGTATGTTGTTGAATGACGAGGGGTTGATGAAGAATGAGGATGGTTGGTTGATGAATGGGTGTATTGTAATTTTGGTTTGGCTGGTTTGAAACTTCTGGATGAAATATAATGATGGGAGGTTGATGAATGATAGGGGGTTGATGAAGTATGAGGATGATGGGTTGAGGTATACATGTACTGTATTTGAAAATACTTGGACGAAGAATCAATTTCATGGTGGGCAGTCCACCGTTGATGTTGGTGTCTTCGACCGCCACCCATGAGAACTCTGATACCAATTGATGCAGCAAATTTAAGATTAGGTCAAATCCATGGCCAAATAAGGGACTTTTTAGAGAAATAGAGGTCTTTTTGAAACTTATTATAAAAAAAGAGGGAAGACAAAAACTATTTACAAAAAACAAGTGAATTTTTTGTTTTTATTAGAATGCGTCTCTTGTAGAGATGCATTCAAACCAATTTCAGTCAACGTTTTTCGTCTGCTAACACGTTGCTCAGAATGCGTCTCTTTTAGAGACGCATTCCCATCGGAAATGTACACGCTGCCATCGCCGCTTGATGTGACAACACACCACATACCTCAGTCAGGAAAAAGGTCAGAATGCGTCTCTTGACTGACGTATTCTCCTCGAAACCACGCAAGCATCTCGGTCAGAACGGACATGTCAAAATGGTGTGATTGATGATTGTATTTAATGTTGATTAATTATGATTTAATGATGATAATAGGGTAGTTGGTTCGGGCATTAAAAACTCTCTACTCATACATGCACCCACGCATTCCAAAAATTCCCATTCTCCTTCTCTCTCTATTTTCTCATCCATCCGCCCGATTATTTTCCTCTCCTGCACTCCCTCCATCTACATCCGAATCCTTTTTTCTTCTTCTCTCTTCCCTCCATCCATCCGACTTTATTTCTTTTCCATTTGAAGTCCGATCGCCGATTTCTTTTTTTTTTTTCTTCTCATTCTGTCTTCAATTTTTGCATTTCTATTTTATTGAAAAGGGTAAGTTATTTAATATTTTATGTTTATTTTTTTGTTAGATTAAGTTGTATCTCAAGTTTCTAATTTTTTTTTTAATTATGATACATGACTGTTCTTATTTTCTACAGGAGAAAAATTCGTGGAAAGCAAATTTAGAAAAGAAGTATATTCTCCTCGATAAAGCGTATATCATTTTTTTTTATAAAAATGTACATAAAAGATTGAAAAACGGTGTGTATGAAAAATGTAAAAAATTAATGATAAAATGTATGTAGAAATGAAGTTAGATTGTTGTGGTTTGTATATTATGACTAACTGTTGGTAGATTTCTAGAACGATTAGACCTAAGGCGGTTTTGGTAACTTTTAATTTGTTTTTATTCTTCGCATTTCATATTTTTGTGTTCTTGCTTCTAAGTGTTTATTTTAAAATTAAAAGAAAAATAAATTATTGTGGAGATGTAGAAAAATTAAATTGAATGATAAGTAAACAAAATTCAACCAACATTATGAGAAGGTTTACTTTTTTGAAAAACATTATATGGGTTTCTTAAGTTTTGAATATAAAAATAAATTAAACTAAAAATGAAATTGGCAAAAAAAAAAAAAAAAAAAAAAGAAGACATAAATTAATCAGTACATGTAATATAACTTTCTATTTAAAAATGTTACTTTTCGAAAAATATTCTTTTTAGTTATATTTTTGTTTTAAATTAAATTGAACTATAAGTAAAAATAATAATTAATAAATAATATATAATAAAAACTAATTATTATATAGAGTTATTATTTTATACAATATAATATTTAATTTAGTAGATTTAGCTTGGAATAAGTTATTATTATCCATATTTGAACTTTTTGAATGCAAAAAAAAAAAAAAAAAAAAAAGATTGAGTGAATTCGATATTTCAATGGCCATGTTGAGTAAGGATGGGATTAAAGGTTTTTGAAGGCAAAATGTAAAACCATTTTCTATCTTTAAGCATTTAAAATTAATGAGACTATGACAATTATGAGAGTACCTATTGGTTTTGAAAATAAATAAATGTTAAAAATAATGAAAATTAACTCAAAGATAACCTTAGGAAATTTAAAACGAAGTTTTTGATAAAATATTGAAAAGTTTTAGATTCATTTTATAAAAATTAAATGATAACCTTAGAGAATTTAATACGGAGTTTTTGAATTTCAAAAAGTGGTAAAACTCGATACTTTTCCTACAACCAACAAATGCATCTATTAAATCTTACCATAAACAAATTATAATTGATTGAAAATTATATTTGGTTAGTGAAAATTTAAATGAAATAAATGAAAAAAGTAAAATATGAAACAAGTGGTGCATTTATTAATATTATTATTGTTGTTGTTCTGATTATTGGTATGTATGATTTAGTGTATTCCTTCCTAAACATATGATTATTGGTATGTATGATTTAGTGTATTCCTTCCTAAACATATGATTATTGGTATGTAGGATTTAGTGTATTCCTTCCTAAACATAATAACCATAAACCCTAAACCCTAAAAAAAATAATAACCATAAAACCCTCAACCCTAAAACCCCTAAACCATAACCCCTAAACCCTAAACCCTAAGAATAATAACCCTAAAACCCTAAACTCTTAAACCCTAAAATCATAAAACTCGAAGCCCTATACCCTAAAAACTAAGAATAATAACTCTAAAATCCTAAGAATAATAACCCTAAACCCTAAACCCTAAAACCCTAAGCATAATAACCATAAACCCTAAACCCTAAAAAAAATAATAACCATAAAACCCTAAACCCTAAAACCCTAAAACCCTAAACCCTAAAAATAATAACCCTAAACCCAAACCCTAAACCCTAAAACCCTAAGCATAACAACCATAAACCCTAAACCCTAAAAAAAATAATAACCATAAAACCCTAAAACCCCTAAACCCTAAGAATAATAACCCTAAAACCCTAAACTCTTAAACCCTAAAATCCTAAAACTCGAGGCCCTATACCCTAAAAAACTAAGAATAATAACTCTAAAACCCTAAGAATAATAACCCTAAACCCTAAACCCTAAAACCATAAACCCTAAACCCTAAACCCTAAAAAAAACAATAACCTTAAAACCCTAAACCCTAAAACCCTAAAACCCCTAAACCATAAACCCTAAAACCCTAAACCCTAAAAATAATAACCCTAAGAATAATAACCCTAAAACCCTAAACTCTTAAACCCTAAAACCCTATACCCTAAAAAACTAAGAATAATAACTCTAAAACCCTAAGAATAATAACCCTAAAACCCTAAATCCTAAACCCCAAACCATAAACTCTTAAACCCTTAGATTGTACAGTGATATAAAATACTGTACTAATACAATCTTTTATGAATATCATATTTAATTACATAACTACAATGGATGTTGTTGGGTTTACGTGTTATATGAATGGAAACATTGTGCATGGGCCAAACGGTATACAGTATGATGTGGGACCATGTATACAAATGCGTGCTAGTCATGACATTGAATTCGACGCATTTATGGACGGGTTATGTAATGGTTTGCCGATAGATAGAAACGAAGGGGTTGAGGTCATTTTTAGATACGGCAGTATTGGGATAGCAGGGTCTACTTTCTATGCTCATATCTCACTACGAAGTGAGGTTGATTTTAGGTTCATGATGAATCTTGCTCCGTCCCTTCCAAATACAATCGAGCTGTATATTTTCCAACCAAACATTGTAAGCCATACCGAAATAAGACAAATAGGAGATGGTCCGGAAGTCCAAAATTTCCCAATGGTATGCTGCAATTTCAAGAAAATACATAACACAACCAGGAGCATCATATCATTATTTGGTAAGAATCTTTTTTAGGGTTGCCTAGATGATGTATGTAATTATGAAATTGGCTTGATTAAATTTGATTTTACTTGTTTGTTTTTTCAGCACAACTTATCCCAAATGACTCCACTTGGGAGAAGGTGTCTAGAGAATTTAACGTTCATATATCGATTACTGGACATTAATGAAGGTGATCATCCAGATGGAAACGAAGATTGAGTCCAACTTTTTTAGAGGATGTTAAGATGATAATTTCTAGTTTGAAAAGATCATCTAAATTAATAAAAAAAAAATTGGAATGTATTGTCTTGAGTTTAAATCAACAACTCAAAATTGTTTCATCTCAACAATCTTATCTAACTCTAATAGTTGCTCATACATAATATTATGTATAAAGAACTCTTACTCTCATAAGTTCCTCTCAAACCACAATCCTTTGAGGAATTGAAGAACTCAATTGCAATCAACTATTTCAATTAAAAATTTATAATTAACTAATTAAATATACATTAAACATAAAATATGGCAAAAATAGAATTAAAATGCCTTTACTTTTTGGATTATAAGAGGAATCAAACATCAAATTCATAATACATAGAAAAAATGGAGCACATTTTTTACTTATATAAAGAGGGATGAGAAATTAATTAAATGTATAAAAAAATGGTGACACGTGCTTCTTTTATAAATAAAAGTGAATTATATGTTGATCCAATTTTAAGTGAATATTTATAGTTTTTTTAATGTGTGTGAGAGAGAGTTTTTTAAACATACAATTTTAATAAAAATTAGGAGTACAATTTGTTAAAAATACTTGAACTTTGTAAAAAAAAGTTTGTTAAAGCAAAATGCACTTCTTCTAGTTTTAAAGCAAAATTTAAGTCTTTTTACTCCACTTGTTTTGTTCAAGAATGCACAAACTTATATCCTTTTTCTTGTGTCTAATTATAGTTTTTAATTTTGATATGAAAAAAAATGAGTTCGTATTAGCAAATTTATTTGTTTGAGTTTTTTTAGTAGTATTTAGTTTTTTCAATATGCATGATTTAAGTTATGTATTCCATTTTTTTTCATTTCCTTTTGTCATCTCCTATAAATTCATCTAGATTGGAGATCTACATAACAAACAAAACATTCACTTCACATATCTAATTTATATCCTATATAAATTAAAATTTTTAAAATATTTTTCAAATAAAAATTTTAAAAATCATGAAATAAATGGAAATAGAAAATGCCTATAAAAATGAAATGTTTGTTTAATGTATTTGAAAAAAATACATTAACTTAATTAAAGAAAAACATAATTAAAAAAAAGATTTAGTAAGTGTGTTTAGAAAAATAATTTAAAAAAATTATAATTCTGTTTGAGTTTTTTTAGAATGTGTTTAAAAAATAAAAAATAATGGTTGAAAAATTGTATGAGGATAAATTAATCATAAAATAATTAAACAATGATTAGTACAATTAATGGTTGTATAAAAAATGATTGGTCCAATTAATGGGTAGTTAAAAATGATTTGGTACAATTAATGGTTGTATAAAAAATGATTGGTAGATTTGATGGTTGAAATAAAGTCTGAAAAAAAAATAATTATACCTTTGATAATTTGTTATTTTTTATTTTTTTTAAATCAGGTACGAAATGCGTCTATGGCATAGACGCATTCATTGCGCTGGCAGGCTGTTGCGAAGAATGCGTCTGTTTGACAGACGCATTCGTCTTTGAATGCGTAACTTCAAAAGACGCATTCTAATAAAACAAAAAATCCACCCGTTTTTTGTAAATAGTTTTCGTCTTCCCTCTTTTTTTATAATAAGTTTCAAAAAGAACCCTATTTCTCTAAAAAGTCCCCAAATAAGGGTGATTCATCCCTAGAGTTGAGAGAACACTCTCAAAGAACAAAGTTCTATTCAAAATGATATTCCAAAAGCCCATTTACAAATTAACAAGTGGCTATTTATAGCCTTACAATAAAATAAGCAAATAACTAATTAAATAATACTAATTAAGTACTAATTAATCTAAAAACAGCTAAATAATAATTAAACAATATAAATTATTTAACATTTCATCCTACATCATTTTTGAAGAAAAAGGGAAAATTTTTGTTGTTGATGATGAGGTGTTTTATGAAAAATGCATCCCTTGTTTTTGTAATTTTTTAAAACAAAATTTAAAAACAAAGAAAACAACCCTTTATCGTTTTTTTTAATAGGCTATTTTAGAGTTATTTTCTATAAAACGTAATTTTTTTTCGTTTTTCTAGTATTTTTTATTTTTAAAAATATAGAAACCAAAACCGATCACAAACCAAACAAGGCCTGAATTTTTGCTAACATTTTATTTTGACGTTAAAAAAAAAAAGTAGCATTTTTTTTATCCAAGCTTATTTATTTATTTAGATGGATCATATAGTAGTTTTATTTTCACCCAATTAAAGAAAATCTTAAACGTAAATAAAATATGAAATTAATGTACCTTATTACTCGAGTTGGGTTTTTTTTTTTTTTTTTTTATAAAATGTATTGACTTGACTACAGTATATTTTGGATTTTTTTTTATAATTATTTTAGGTCGTTAGATTTCGTTATTTTGATTGATATTAGAATTGGATTGTGTCTTTTTAACCACTTATTTTTGTAGCTAAATTATGTTTGTGTAGTTGTAATTTAGAGGCTTTGCTAAAATTTGGATAATTTAGGTTCCGTTTGATAACCATTTGATTTTTAGTTTTTGGTTTTCGAAAATTGTACTTGTTTTCTCACAATTTCTCTACAATAATTTTCATATTTCTTAAGAAAACATTTGAATTCTTAGCCAAATTTCAAAAACAAAAAAAAAAAAGTTTTTAAAAACTAGTTTTTTTTATTTTCAAAACATGGCTTGAATTTTGAAAACACACATAAAAAGTAGATAACAAAATAAATAGACTCATAGGTAGAAATAGTGTTTATAAGCTTAATGTTTAAAAATCAAATGGTTATCAAACGGGGTCTTATTAATTTAATTTTGAACAATTCTTTTAGCTGGTTTGTAATATCACCGCTTAGTTCAAGTTTAGGTTTAATTTGAAATATTAAAGTAAGTTAACTAACTCAATTAAGTACAAGTTTTTAAAAGTAAAAATATCTCAATCAATAAATAGATTTTTTAGGTTTCAAATAGGTAAAAATGCTAATTCTAGAAAAACATTGCAAAGATAATAATAATAATAACAATAACAATAATAACAATATACGAAAATAATAATATAAAATTTATAAAAATTGGCACAGCAACAATGTCATGTGATTGTTCTATTAATCAATGAGGGGCTGTTTAGCGCAGGGAGTAGGAGTTAGGAAGTCTAGAGTTAATAGGTCTGGGGAGTTAATTAGTCTGAGGAGTTAGGAAGTATGTGTTTGGGGTACAGAGTTGTTTAGTCTGAAGTTATGAAGTCTGTGTTTGAAGTGTAGATAGCTGTTTTTTTTTTTTTTTTGGTACAGTTTTTTTCTACAATTTTTCACAATTTCATTATTAGAGACCTCTTTATATGAATCCTAAGAATGAGAGTTTTGCATCTTATTGTATGTATCCTTTACAAATTTGTTTGAAGAAGAGAAAACCAACTTTCACAACAAAACCTTGTATTATGTTTCAATATTTTCACATTAATGTCATTTTTTCAAATGGACAAAAAATAATTAGTTTGGATTTAGGAAATTAATTTTTGCACCTTATTGTATGTTTCCTTCATAAATTTATTTGGAGAAGAAAAAAATTAGCTACACTGAAAAACCTTATATAATGTTTTCAATATCCCTCACATCAATGTCAATTTTTATTGAATGAACAACATAAGTTAGATGTATGACATTAAGAACATTACACAAATATAATAGAACATTAAGGAATTTAAAAGGAAACAATGGTGAATTTCATGGTTTCAACAAAAAAAAATTGGCCAATAAAGGCCAAGTTCATGGTTACAACAAAAATAATACTTAGAGGCCAAGGAGTCAAACACTAGGTTTCTAAGACCGATCATGATCGTTAATTACAAATAACAAACGTGGTAAACAATATAACAACTGAAATCATTGGAGCACAAAATAGGGTGAAGTAAGATAGGTCATTCCCTTCTTCCTAGAAGGAACATGCAGTAATCTCGTTTGTCTTCCATCGAGACAGATAAGAAGCTGGCGGTCTTCATTGGATTTGTGAATATGATGTTCATTAGCATTATTCGGTCTTGTTGTGACAATGACGGTGTCAATTGTTTTAGAATGTTTGACACATTCGTGCGCCCGCTATCATCAAGAGCGAAGTTCGATTGAGGCCAGGATGCAATCCGCTCTAGCTGGGTATTCTGCATGTCCATTGCTGAGCGAACAATGTCTAGCATTTCAGACTGGTATGATGAACGTTTCCTTTTGCTTCCCTGCGACATCGTGGCTGATCTCTGAAACCTACTAGTTGGTGTCCCTGGATTTTCTTCCTCGTTCAGATTGCTTGCTCCATCGACGAATGGGGGTTCTAGTACATGATGTTCTTGGGATACTCCCATCTCCACGTCTGCACCTAGTGGCTCGGCATCATTGGATGCCATGTCACCATGAGTCTCTGCACCTGCTCCCGTCGCACGATCCTTTCCAAATACAAACGCCAACTCATCAAAATGGGAGAATGGCTTATTTCGGAGTCCCTTTGCACTAGGATGACTCTGCATTCCCAAACAAATATATTTTTTTTCGTAGTTGGTAGTGTAGCTAATATGCATGATTTGCATATGTAGTCTTACCCTGACCCATGAGTCAAAGATGTCCCTCTCCACATCTACGCACTTAAATTCTTCATTCCATCCAAAGCCACTACACCCGGATCCGAGCATCTAAGCAATGGCTGTGTATTGCCGCTTCAAGGTCTTAACCTTGCAATCTATTATGTTTGTTGATTCAATACTACAGTTTTGTATTTTTCCTTTCAACATTCGCAATAGATGCGCTAAGTATCCAGGCCTGAAGGTGTCATTGTCTGACCTCCAACATCACTCATGGACCATATGAATGAGGCACTCCATCAGCTTGGCATCCTCAAACTTGGACCAGCAGTGCTTCTTAATTCTCTCAGTACCTACCATTTGTCTACATGCATATATACACATCACCTCGAAATTATCTTTGCTAGGTCATATCGCAATAAGTATGTACGATCGTAAATGTAATAAAACATACATTCAATTAAATAAGTTAAAAAGTTTGGTGCAAAAGTTCACATGCAACATAAGTACATCAACTACTTAACAAAAAGTACAAATGATTGAGTTTAGTTCATAACATAATAATAGTTGTCATCCTCCATGATCATGCTCGTGTCCATTCAGCAAACATTCGTTTAGCCATTTCGTCCTGCCATTGGCCCCATTCGTCAGAACTTTCAATAAAACTTATATTATCTTCACTTAAGGCAATTGATGGTGCGTTTTCATCTCTCCATTCTTCATACCCTATACTAAAACCCATCTCCTGATTGATAAAATTGTGGATGAGGCAGCATGTTGTAATTGTTTGACATTGCGTCCGAACAGAGTAGAAGGATTTTCCCTGCAGAATGGCCCATCTCCCTTTCAACACACCAAATGCCCTCTCTATTATGTTCCTTACAGATGAATGCTTCATGTTAAAAAAATTCCCTCGAAGTAGTCGGTACATTCGCTAATCCACGCCAGTCAGAGAGATGCTATCGCTCCCCTCTATACGGTGCCAAGAATCCCTCCACATTTGGGTAGCCAGCATCACATAGGTAATAATATCCTGTTGAATGTGAACCATTGAACACATGATCGAGTTAAGGGTGCAGTTAAAAGAATTGCATGTATCAGGGGTTTAATGTTTTGTTTTATTACCCTTGGGGACCTTCAACCCATTAGGTCTTGATATTGCATCCCTAAGAACTCGTGAATCAGCTGCAAACCCTTCCCATCATAGCATAACGAATATGAACTCTCCATTGGGTGAACAAACAGCAAGCACGTTTGTTGCGATTTCACCATTCCTTGTCCTATATCTTGGGCAATCAGCGGCACTAACATTAACTTTAATGTATGTGCCATCCAATGCATCCAAACAATTATGTATTGGAAAGGCAAATGGTACAGGAGTTATGTATATCATTCTAAAACGACCATCACCATATAATGGAGGGACGTTAAAAATATGTATACCTCAAACCACTTCCACTTTGCATCGGTACAGGAGTTTGTGATTGACTATGGTTTCTTCAATAGAATCTCATGGAGTCGCAATACTGTGGTAAGTACAGAGTTGAAGTGCCTAAATACTGTCTCATCGGACCTTGCGAACTGTATACTATTATTCGATTCTTAACATCGTGTGCTAGAATATGCAAAAACATTGTGACCATCACCTCAACATCTACATATTCAGTCCTTACTAAACCGCCTGTTGTTCTTAACATACTACAGAATATGGTAAAACATCTTTTATCCATCCTCGTACTCTCGCGACAACCCAGCACTTTCGTAGATCATGCAGAAGAAAGTTAGTTGCCTAATTTGATGTCTGATATACGGTGAATGGTGTTCTATCTTACGATGGTCATTAAGTAGAATTTCTAACAATAGTAATGTTTGACGTTAGGTGGTTGAAATAACTGACAAAATGGTGATTAGTTTATGGGTATCCATATTATGATGGAAGCACGAATATTTGTTTCCTGAAACACAGAAGTTGTCATTTGTTATTCATTTTTGTCCATGATTACATATCTCATGGGTTTCACTTAGTACTGCTATAAGTCATTAACATGATATTCGTTATGATCATCCCCCTATAAGCTCTATCGAACTAGTGGCATGATATCAAACTACTATCCATGATTTTATTCTTCTTCTGCAAAGGCTTAGGGGTTTAAGGTTTAGGATTTCAGAGTTTAGGGTATTTTAGGGGTTAGGGTATATTAAGGGTTTTAGTGGTTTAGGGTATTTTAGGGGTTTTAGTGGTTTTAATGGTTTAGGGTATTTTAGTGGTTTTAATGGTTTAGGGTATTTTAGGGGTTAATTGTTTTAGGGGTTAGGTTATTTTAGGGGTTTTAATGGTTTAGGGTATTTTAGGGGTTAGATTATTTTAGGGGTTTTAATGGTTTAAGGTATTTTAGGGGTTGTAGTGGTTTAGGGTATTTTAGGGGTTTTAATGGTTTAGGGTATTTTAGGGGTTGTAGTGGTTTAGGGTATTTTAGGGGTTTTAATGGTTTAGGGTATTTTAGGGGTTTTTAATGGTTTAGGTTATTTATAGTTTTATCTTTGTCTATTGCAATAATTTCCTCATATGAACCTAAATCAATTATACCTTCTTTTTATCTTTGTTTATTGTAATATTTCAAATGATATATGCCCACTCCAAAACATTAGTACATATGTCTGGAACCATATAGTCTATCGATTAAATACTTAATAGAAAATTAGTAACAAGACCAAAAATAGTTCGTTAATTTTTAAAGTCGAAAACTAAAATAGACATTTAGAACTGGTTTAGGGAAAAAAAATAATCAAACCAAATTTTAATTTAAACCACAAAATGGTAATAAAGTACTTAATCAGTATCTTTTAAAAGTGTAACGACCCTATAGGCTCAACACGCTACCTAAGAGTCATTACTAAGTCACGTCGCTATATTACCAATAATTTCGGCAGCATAACGACGTAACTACGCGAAAACCAAAAATTTGACCCTTACCTGATAAGACATAGAAAAACGCACTTCTAAGATTTTCAAACAACCTCCTAGCATCCAACAAACTTCTCAATATGATGCTAGGGTTCAAACAGCAGAAACCAAATACACGTGCACGATTTAAAAAGAAATGTTAAAAGATTTTGAAACATCCTCCTAAACATTTAAAAACTTGACATGAGGTCTATGTACATCTAGAAACATAAAAGAAGCGGAATAGCGATCGGTCGGCTCCCATGACTCGAGTAGCTGATCTCCGGTCACGCGCTAGGGCCAATCTTAGCCTTACCTGAAAATATTTTAAAAAGGAAAAGGGTGAGTATTAACGAATAATACTCAGTAAGTCCATCATAGTTTCAAAATAAGAGTTTCAATCACATGCAACATGTCATTTTAAATCATAAAATCATCATAAACCATCGCTTTAGTAGGGGACCTAAAATTCCTTTTATAAACCATGTACTTTTCCTCGCGGCTCTCGTGAACGATTAAATTCTCCCGAGGGCCTCGTGAACAGTCCGGAGACAGTTTTTCCATCGAATAGAGTCCTCCCTACCTCTGAGAGTTAAGCTCGAAAGCTAACATACATCATGGAGTCCGAAGACTCAGCCCGAAGGCTACCATCGTGGAGTCCGAAGACTCAAGCCCGTCGGCTACCATCGTGGGGGCACTCTCGAACCCCGGGAGCATAGAGAGTCCGAAGACTCGGGTTCCCTCAAAACCCACATAAAACTTTTGGGAGAATTATCGTCACGGCCTACATAAATCTTTTCATGAGCACACAACACATGCATGAGGTCCCATTCGTTTTAAAACATAGTTATGAATGCATAAGTCATAGCAATCGCATTTCAAAGACATACATATAATACGCTTTCTTTCTTAAATACTTAACATGAAAAACATAAACTTTCAAAGTAAACATAGAGCTAGCTCAAGGTTTTGAAAACTTCTTTCGTTGTGAGATCCCTTACCTTAAATCTTTACTTACAACAATACCCGTTCTTCACTAGTAATGAGCTTCTCGAGTTCCCACTCCAAGTACGATCCAAGGTCCTCGACAATTCACCTAAAAAGTTTCCTAAACGCGTCTTAAACCATCCGAATTACGCTAAAACACATTCTAACATTAATAACTCGACGAAACGGACCAAATGGCAATTTTTTACTCAACTCCGGCGAGCGGCGGCGCGTGACCGGAGCACGGCGGCGCGTGCAGCGGCGGACGGCTGCGCGTGGCCGGCGCGTGGAGGTTCGCTTCTGGTGTGTTGCAGCCCGATCTACAATAATCCGTGGTCATTTTGCTGAAAATCAATCAAACTCGAGCTCAAAATGACAAACATCCCACGGAACGAAAACCCACCTTGAAATCGCGGCTGAAATGGTGTTTTCCGGCGAGCTTAGAGTTCAAAACCACCGACGATTGCAGGCGTAAGGGCCCTCGTCGACCGGCGTGCGCGTGGAGGAGCTTTCGTCGATCGAAGCCTTCGCGCGAGCTGATCGAAAAACAGACGAAAACGCGGCAGTTTGCTCGCGAGCAGCGGCGGACGGCAGTCGTGCCGCGGGGTTCGTGGCTGTCGGCGGCGGCGTGCGGCGGGGCTGGAGCTTCGGCGAGAGAGAGAGAGAGTTACCGTGAGGGAGAGAGTGATCGGAGAGGGAGGGAGTGATCGGCGGGAAGAGAAAGAGAGAGAGAGAGAGAACTGCGCGAGGGAGAGAGAGAGTGAATTTTTTTTTTTTTTTTAATAATAATAATAATAATAATAATAATAATAAAATCAAAATATCTTCTCTCTAAAAGACCAAAATGCCCTTTCCTTTTCCAAAAATCACCAAATTACCCTCAAAATAATTAAATTCATAATAAAACTTTACCAAAACAACATTTTAAACTTACCCAAAGAATCTCGGGTGTTACATTCTTCCCCCCTTAAGAACTTTCGTCCCCGAAAGTTCCTAGTCTTGGAATAGTTCAGGATACTTGGCTCGCATTTCATCTTCACGTTCCCAAGTAGCCTCTTCCATCCGATGGTTCTGCCAGAGCACTTTAACCAAATTAATCTCTCGGTTACGAAGGGTCTTACGATCTCTTGCTAGAATTCGAGTCGGCCGTTCTTCATAACTCATATTTTCATTCAACTGTAATGGCTCGTAGTCAATCACATGCGAAGGGTCCGGCACGTACTTTCTTAACATCGAGACATGGAATACATCATGGACCGCAGAGAGAGATGGCGGTAATGCCAATCTATAAGCCACAGGGCCTATTCGCTCAAGAATCTCGAACGGCCCTATAAACCGCGGACTTAACTTTCCTTTCCGGCCGAACCTCAACACTCCTTTCATCGGAGCCACTTTAAGAAACACATGGTCGCCTACTTCGAATTCTAGATCCCTTCGTCTTGTGTCAGCGTAGCTCTTCTGTCTACTCTGTGCAGTCTGCATTCTTACCGTGATTTTCTGAATAGCATTGTTCGTGACTTGAACTAACTCTGGCCCCAAAAGCTGTCGTTCACCGACCTCATCCCAATATATTGAGGTCCTACATCTCTTACCATACAAAGCTTCAAACGGTGCCATTCCTATAGTAGCCTGATAACTATTGTTATAGGCAAACTCCATCAGGTGCAAGTAAGTATCCCAACTACCTGGGAAATCCAACGCACATGCACGTAACATATCCTCCAAAACTTGATTCAATCGCTCGGTCTGTCCGTCCGTTTGGGGATGAAAAGAACTGCTAAAATCCAGCTGAGTACCCAGAGCTTTCTGTAAGCCTCTCCAAAAGTTAGAAGTAAAACGGGCATCCCGGTCCGAGACAATTCTAGCAGGAACTCCGTGCAGTCGCACTATTTCCTGCATATAGATTTGCGCCCATTTCTCTGTAGAATAGGTAGACTTACCCGAAAGAAAATGCGCCGATTTGGTAAGCCTATCCACGATGACCCAAATCACCGTGTAACCTCTCATCGTCCTGGGTAACCCAACAATGAAATCCATAGAAATTTCATCCCATTTCCACAAAGGCACATTCAATGGTTGCAACAATCCTGCCGGCCTCTGTCTCGGCGCTTTAACCTGTTGACATACTAAGCACTTACTGACAAACTCCGCTACATCCTTTCTCATACTGTGCCACCAGAAAATCTGTTTTAGGTCTTGATACATCTTGGTACTACCAGGATGCATCGAAAATGGCGAACTATGCGCTTCGGTCATAATCTCATTCTTCAATTCATCAATATTAGGTACACATAATCGCCCTTGATATAGAAGTCCACCATCTGAAGACACAGAAAACTCTTGAGCTTACTCAGTGCCGATTTGTCGTAGCTTTTCCATTAAACTAAGATCCAATCGCTGAGAGACTATAATACGTTGCCTCAAAGTTGGTTGCACAGTCAACTGAGCTAAGCGTGTAGTCGCTTCACCTATCAAAACTGCAATTTCAGCATTCTCCATCTCTGCCTGTAGCTCATCCTGACTAGTGATCTGAGCTGAAGTATGTACAGTCTTTCTACTGAGAGCATCTGCGACAACATTTGCCTTACCGGGATGATAAAGAATTTCTAGTTCGTAGTCTTTTACCAGCTCTAACCATCTACGTTGTCGCATGTTCAACTCTTTTTGCGTAAACAAGTACTTCAAACTCTTATGGTCCGTGAAGATCTGAATCTTCTCACCATACAAATAATGCCTCCAGATCTTCAAGGCGAAGACAACTGCGGCCAACTCCAAATCATGGGTTGGATAGTTTTGCTCGTGACTTTTCAACTGGCGAGACGCATAGGCTATAACCTTTCCACATTGCATCAACACTGCTCCTAGCCCTTTCCTCGATGCATCAGTAAAAACTACAAATCCACCTGTTCCCTCAGGCACAGAAAGAACAGGGGCTAATACCAATCTCTGTTTAAGTGTCTGGAAACTTGCTTCACACTCGTCAGTCCAGACAAATGACTTACTTTTGCGAGTTAGTTGAGTCAAAGGCGTAGCTATCTTAGAGAAATCCTGGATGAACCGTCTATAGTAACCTGCTAGACCTAGGAAACTCCGTACTTCGGTAACTGTAGTCGGACGAGGCCATAGCGTTACAGCCTCTACTTTCGCTGGATCTACGGAAATCCCTGCCCTTGACACTACGTGTCCTAAGAAAGACACCTTTGTAAGCCAAAACTCGCACTTGGAGAATTTCGCGTACAACTGGTTCTCCTTCAAAGTCGTCAACACTCTTCTCAAATGCTCTTCATGTTCTTTCTCGGTTTTAGAGTATACAAGGACGTCATCAATGAATACAATCACGAAAGCATCTAGGAACTCCTTGAATACTCTATTCATCAAGTCCATAAAAACTGCAGGGGCGTTAGTCAAACCAAAAGACATCACCGTGAATTCAAAATGTCCATATCGTGATCTAAATGCCGTCTTAGGGATGTCTCTTTCTCTGACCCTCAACTGATGGTACCCTGACCTCAAATCAATCTTTGAAAACACCGACGCTCCCTGTAACTGATCAAAGAGGTCGTCGATACGAGGAAGAGGGTACTTATTCTTAATCGTAACTTTGTTCAATTCCCTGTAATCGATGCACAGTCGCATGGTTCCATCTTTCTTCTTTACAAACAAGACCGGTGCTCCCCAAGGAGACACGCTAGGTCGAATAAAACCTTTATCCAATAGGTCCTGCAGTTGCAACTTCAGCTCCTTCAATTCCGCTGGTGCCATTCTATAAGGAGCTTTAGAGATAGGAGCGGTTCCTGGTTCAAGCTCTATGGTGAAGTCTATTTCTCTCACGGGAGGCAACCCTGAAAGATCTTCAGGAAACACATCTAGAAATTCATTCACCACAGGCACAGACGATGCGTGAACCTCGGTGTGTCTCACTTCCACAACGCTAGCTAAGATACCCCATGATCCCTTAAGAACTAGCTTTCTCGCTTTAAGAGCAGATATCACTCTTGGATTAACTCCAGTTCTAGTCCCCTTAAACTTATAACTGGCCTGTTTTGGGGGCGTGAACACCACTTCTTTACGAAAACAATCAATATTAGCATGGTTCAAAGCCAGCCAATCCATGCCTAGAATAACATCGAACCCTTCCATCTCGAGGACTATCAAATTCACATCCAACTCGTGGTCGGAAACTATCATCTTACCATTCTTAATCCCCTCAGTAGCTAATAGACTCAACCCCATCGGGGTAGCAACAGACAAAGCAGAGGGTAATGGCTCAAGTTCTAACTCAGCTTGTCTCCCGAAAGACGCAGAAATAAAGGAATGTGTAGAACCTGAATGAAATAATACGAACGCAAGGTATCCCAAAACGGGAAGCGTACCTGTAACTGCAGCATCTGAGTTACCAGCCTCCCTGCTGGTACTAGCAAAAACTCTCCCTTGCTGAAGTGTGGGCCTATTAAGTCCTACTCCAACTGAACCCGAAGACTGGCCTCTCCTGTTTGCGAAGGTAGGACAATTTTCAGCTCTGTGTCCCTCCTTTTTACATCGAAAACACAACCCAGACCGCATCAGGCACTGACCCCAATGAAACTTTCCACATTCATTACAACGAGGTTTCTCCCCAGTGTTAGGTCCCGGCCTATTCACTTGCTGCCTCTGGCTAAAAGCGGCCTGCGACCTCATGGACGACTGTGAAGACTGTTGAGAACGCTGGGGATTCGAGTTCGCCTGACTCCATCTCCTCTTGTGACCAGAGGATGACTGACTCGGGTTTTGGACCATAGGAATCTCACTCTGTTGGCCTGCAACAATAAACTCTGCTGTCCTTACCGCAGCAGCATAGTCGTGAAGTGCTACAGCCTGTACCACGCCTTTAACCTGAGGATCCAAACCCATTACAAAACGCTCCGTTTTCTTGGCCTCAGTATCTACCAGCTCGGGAGCAAAACGAGATAACCTTGTGAATTCCCTCTCGTAGACGTCCACTGGACGTCGATTCTGTTTAAGTTGTAGAAATTCTTCTTGTTTCTTGTATCGTGCAGTCGCAGGATAATATTTGTTCCAGAAGGCCTCTCTGAACATCGGCCACGTCACTACTCCCCCTCCTGTACCTATGGTCCTCTGAGCAGAATCCCACCATAGGTACGCATCATCCCTCAACATAAATGTGGCGCAAGAAACTTTATATTCATCCGGGCAACTCATCAACTGAAAAATGTTCTCCATAGAGGACAACCATAACTCCGCCACTGTAGGATCCCCAGAGGATCCGTCAAACGCCCTTGGATCATACTTTCTAAAGTCTTTCAAGTGACGGGCTTGTAATGAAGCTGGCGTAGAAACTTGACCCATCTGCGCTAACTGGGTCGTCACGGTCGCTTGTACTAAGTTATGCATCGCCTCTAACATCAACGACGCAACCGTAGGATTTGCAGGCTCCATAACTGGATCAGGTTGATCCTAAGCAACAGGGGAATTTGCCCCAGAATTCACCTCCTGTTCCACTGGCATCTCAGGAGGTAAGTCATGTGTTCTACCAGCACCACGTCCTCTACCCCGTCCTCTGCCTCTCCTTCTAGGCGGCATACTTAACAAACAAACATAAACAAGTTTAATCTTCACATCAAAAGGGATCACACTTTTCAACTTTTCTTAAACTTTCCTTAACTTAAAATACATTTCACATATGAATCATTTCATAAAAATAACATGCTTTTCAACAAACGAATTAAAAGTTTACTTCAGAGGCGTACCTGCGCGATGACTGGAAATCACTACTTAGTCATGGGATACCTGATGCTTACGAAGTAAGCTAGTCTACAGAACCTATAACCTAGCGCTCTGATACCAACTGTAACGACCCTATAGGCTCAACACGCTACCTAAGAGTCATTACTAAGTCACGTCGCTATATTACCAATAATTTCGGCAGCATAACGACGTAACTACGCGAAAACCAAAAATTTGACCCTTACCTGATAAGACATAGAAAAACGCACTTCTAAGATTTTCAAACAACCTCCTAGCATCCAACAAACTTCTCAATATGATTCTAGGGTTCAAACAGCAGAAACCAAATACACGTGCACGATTTAAAAAGAAATGTTAAAAGATTTTGAAACATCCTCCTAAACATTTAAAAACTTGACATGAGATCTATGTACATCTAGAAACATAAAAGAAGCGGAATAGCGATCGGTCGGCTCCCATGACTCGAGTAGCTGATCTCCGGTCACGCGCTAGGGCCAATCTTAGCCTTACCTGAAAATATTTTAAAAAGGAAAAGGGTGAGTATTAACGAATAATACTCAGTAAGTCCATCATAGTTTCAAAATAAGAGTTTCAATCACATGCAACATGTCATTTTAAATCATAAAATCATCATAAACCATCGCTTTAGTAGGGGACCTAAAATTCCTTTTATAAACCATGTACTTTTCCTCGCGGCTCTCGTGAACGATTAAATTCTCCCGAGGGCCTCGTGAACAGTCCGGAGACAGTTTTTCCATCGAATAGAGTCCTCCCTACCTCTGAGAGTTAAGCTCGAAAGCTAACATACATCATGGAGTCCGAAGACTCAGCCCGAAGGCTACCATCGTGGAGTCCGAAGACTCAGCCCGAAGGCTACCATCGTGGAGTCCGAAGACTCAAGCCCGTCGGCTACCATCGTGGGGGCACTCTCGAACCCTGGGAGCATAGAGAGTCCGAAGACTCGGGTTCCCTCAAAACCCACATAAAACTTTTGGGAGAATTATCGTCACGGCCTACATAAATCTTTTCATGAGCACACAACACATGCATGAGGTCCCATTCGTTTTAAAACATAGTTATGAATGCATAAGTCATAGCAATCGCATTTCAAAGACATACATATAATACGCTTTCTTTCTTAAATACTTAACATGAAAAACATAAACTTTCAAAGTAAACATAGAGCTAGCTCAAGGTTTTGAAAACTTCTTTCGTTGTGAGATCCCTTACCTTAAATCTTTACTTACTACAATACCCTTTCTTCACTAGTAATGAGCTTCTCGAGTTCCCACTCCAAGTACGATCCAAGGTCCTCGACAATTCACCTAAAAAGTTTCCTAAACGCGTCTTAAACCATCCGAATTACGCTAAAACACATTCTAACATTAATAACTCGACGAAACGGACCAAATGGCAATTTTTTACTCAACTCCGGCGAGCGGCGGCGAGTGACCGGAGCACGGCGGCGCGTGCAGCGGCGGACGGCGGCGCGTGGAGGTTCGCTTCTGGTGTGTTGCAGCCCGATCTACAATAATCCGTGGTCATTTTGCTGAAAATCAATCAAACTCGAGCTCAAAATGACAAACATCCCACGGAACGAAAACCCACCTTGAAATCGCGGCTGAAATGGTGTTTTCCGGCGAGCTTAGAGTTCAAAACCACCGACGATTGCAGCGTAAGGGCCCTCGTCGACCGGCGTGCGCGTGGAGGAGCTTTCGTCGATCGAAGCCTTCGCGCGAGCTGATCGAAAAACAGACGAAAACGCGGCAGTTTGCTCGCGAGCAGCGGCGGACGGCAGTCGTGCCGCGGGGTTCGTGGCTGTCGGCGACGGTGTGCGGCGGCGGCGTGCGGCGGGGCTGGAGCTTCGGCGAGAGAGAGAGAGAGTTACCGTGAGGGAGAGAGTGATCGGAGAGGGAGGGAGTGATCGGCGGGAAGAGAAAGAGAGAGAGAGAGAGAACTGCGCGAGGGAGAGAGAGAGTGAATTTTTTTTTTTTTTTTTTAATAATAATAATAATAATAATAATAATAATAAAATCAAAATATCTTCTCTCTAAAAGACCAAAATGCCCTTTCCTTTTCCAAAAATCACCAAATTACCCTCAAAATAATTAAATTCATAATAAAACTTTACCAAAACAACATTTTAAACTTACCCAAAGAATCTCGGGTGTTACAAAAAGATAATATACATAAATAATACATAAAAATTTAAACCAATTTTACTTTCTTTTTCTTGTCTACAACAATTTGTATTTTCGTTTCCCTGTCAAACTTACCAATAAAAAATAATATACATAAATAATACTATGCCAAGAATTCAATATCTTTTCCAAGTTATTAAATGCTCCACTTATATATTATATATAGTTGAATACTTTAAAATAATAGTTTAATTTTTTTTTCGTTATATATATATACTATGAGAATATTGATTTTGTAATTTTTATTTTGTTGGGTCTAACTTAAAAGATATTTTTTTTATCTAACAGATAATTGATTTGGAAGTAATGCATACTTGTGTCACTGAAAAAAAAATAAAAATAAAAAGTTGAGCTTATGTTGAATATGTTAAGGATAAATTACAAATAATCACTCAATAAAAAAAATCCCAACAAATAATCACTATTGCTAACATTCCATTATGAAAATAATGTATTAATCACTCAATAAAAAAAAATGTTCACGACTAATTTATAAAGAACAATGTGAGTAATTTACAGAACGAACAAGTAGTACCAATATGATACACATTGAAAATAAAAAAAATTGCAAACCTCAAACTAAGATTTATGGTATAGTTGATCGTACCCTACAAATAGTACGAGTAAAAACTAGATTAGTATGAGAATATAAACTTAGATCATAAAGGTATGAAAGTAATGAAGAGAGAACGAGCACCTTAATTACAACGTTCAGGTCGAAGGGATGTGTGGATGGGAATGAATAGAGTGCTGTAACATTTGAATTATCATAAAATACATGACCAAAACAAATGCATTATCATAAAATACATATAAAAGAGAGAATGAAGGGAAAATAAAGTACCCACAAACTATGGGAGGTGCTGAGGCTGTGGAGTTGTGCTCAAAGAGTCCTAATGTGTGCTATTGTGTATATATAGAGTAAATGACATTCATTTAATAAAATAGCAATGCGTAGAAAGGTAGTTGGGTGCACTTATTGTTCCCACCACCATTAATTAGAAGAGATTGAAATGAAAGTAGAGTTAAACACAACACCAACGTAACACACATCCAAAATTAAATTGGCCTCAGATATGCAAGTGGGAAATAAAAGTATCATTTAATACACAATAGGTCATTTAAACCAAATGTCACAACATACACAACAGGTCATTGTAACAACAACATCTCTGAGAGCATTTAAAACACCATTAAACCATAAAAAGAGAGAGTTGTAAAATTAACACATCCGAACGAAACAAAATTTTGAAGGGCTGGTTTCATTAATGAAAAGAAATCATTGTATATTAAACTTGGCCTCAGATATACAAGGTTCATCTATCAAAATATGGTATATTAAACTTGGCCTCAGAGTTACAAGGTTCATCCATCAAAATATGGTATATTAAACTTGGCCCCAGAAACACACGGTTTTATCCATCAAAATTGAAGTGAGGAAAACACAGTGAAGAAATAATAGAAATTGGAATGAAAAATATAGAATAAAAGTAAGAACTAACGGTGAGAAACAGAGAAAAAGTCTCGTAAAGGTAGAACAAAATTATGAAATGAGGGTGAGACACAGAGAAGAAGAATCGAAAAGGAAAAACCAATTATGAACTGAATGTCAGAAACAGAGAAAAATAAGGGAAAATGTACAAAAAAAAAATTTGAAGTGAGGGTCAGAAACAAAGAACACGGAAAAAAATACATAGAAGTACATTTAAAAAAATGTCCTCATCATCAACCTTCGGAATACAAAGAACCTCATTTAAAAAAAAAAAAACTCAGTGCTCATCGTCAATCTTCATCGGCCTTTAGAATAAAAGAAATACATAAAAAATAATGCTCATCATCGGCCTTCAGAATAAAAGAAGTACACAAAAAATTAGTGCTCATCATAGGCCTTGAGGGAAAAGAAAACAAACCTCATTGAGAAAAGCTCCCCCCATAAGGCTCCAGGACGTGTATACAACCCCTACCAAGCATTTCCTTGCCATTTTTTCTCAGATTGAGCATGGAAACTCACAAGAACAAGCATCAACTAAGAAGAAGTTGGTGTGGATGACGAAATAGCAACGAGGGCGACAAGGGCTGACCTCACGGCTGAAGCAGCAAGGGGAGTAGGTTAGGCTTTCAGATCTGAAAAACAAAAACAAAAAAACAATCAACAACCATAGTTTCGGGAGAGTTAGTTGAGGGAAAGGACATGCAGGGGTGGAGAGATTACGGCTAGGGTTTTAGATCTGGGTTAAAGATCTGATTTGGGGCTTCTCGATTTCATATGTCCAACAAAAATAGATTGAAGGACGATAGTACCACAGAAGATCGGAGAAGATTAAGGGAATAAGAATTGGAGAAGATGAAGGGAAGAGTAATCGAAAAAGATGAAGGGATGAAGAATCGAAAAGAAAGCAAACCTTGGGGAGGGAGAGAGATAGAAGAGCATGCGTGAAGAGAGAATGTGAGGAATGAAAAGTGAAAACCTCGTGGAATGAGACCCTTCAGATACTGTGCGGACTTCAACAGTATTTACTGTTGAAGTCTGCGTATTAAGTTAAAAAAACAACGGGCTTAAAACACCCGCGACCCAAACAAGGAGTAGACAAATGCAGTCTACTCCCCCAACTCCAAACCCGCTGCCCAAACGTGCCCTGAGTGATCAATTTAACTCGAGAGCATTTAAAATTACTTTCTAAATTTCAAGAACTAGAGTGAGACTTTTGAATATTGATTGGACTAAATAAGATGTGTCCATTTAAAATTTAAGAACTGAATGAAAATTAAGTCTAAATGTTGTAGGTCTCGCTTGATAATTTTTTTTTTTTTTTTGAAAAGAGATACTTCACTAAACCGTTTGATAACTATTTAATCTTAGGTTTTTGGTTTTTTAAATTTGTACTTGTTTTCTCTCAATTTCTCTACAATAGTTTTCATCTTTCTTAAATAAACATTTGAATTCTTAGCTAAATTCCAAAAACATAAATAAGTTTTTAAAAACTACTTTTTTATTTTAGTTTTCAAAACGTGACTTGAATTTTAAAAACATTTCTAAAAAGTAGATGACAAAACAAAGAAACCCATAATTGGTAATAGTATTTATAAGCTTAATTTTCAAAAATCAAAAACCAAAAATTAAGGCGCCGTTTGATAACCATTTGGTTTTTGGTTTTTGGTTTTGAAAATTAAGCCTATAAATACTACTTCAACCTATGATTTTCATGTTTTCTTATCTATTTTTTAGATGTGCTTTCAAAAATCAAGCCAAGTTTTGAAAACTAAAAAAAATAGTTTTCAAAAACTTGTTTTTGTTTTTAGAATTTGGCTAAGAATTCAAGTGTTTTCTTAAGAAACATGGAAACCATTGTAGAGAAGATGAAAGCTATTGTAGAGAAATGGAGAGAAAACAAGCATAATTTTCAAAAACTAAAAACCAAAAATCAAATGGTTATCAAACGGGGCCTAAATAGTTATCAAACAGACCGTAATTTGTTGAATATTTAATTAAAGCTAATAAAAGTTTAGTTCAAAATTCTACCGACATACCTATTTCACATAACTATTTAAAATATGTGAAAAATTAAGTTGATGATTCGTACATATATTTGAATAAATAAATTATTAACAAGGGAAATTTGAGAGACTAACCTAAAAATTTGAGGTTAAATGGTATTTGACCTGGTTTTTTAAACTAAACCTTTTTAACTGTTTTCAAATATTTTTTATTATTTGTTTTTTTTTCTTCCTCTCGTTTTCTCTCACCCTCTCGCTTTCCCTCTCCCTCCTCCTACCTCTCATCTCTCTCTCCTCTTTCACGGCTCCACCACTTTTCTTCTTCCTATCCTCCCACCGCCAACGAGCAGAGTACCCTCTAAGAAAGAGAAAGGGAGGGGTAAGAGTAATATTAGAAAGAGAAAACCATGTTTATTAGTTTTATTATTCATCTTATAATTAATTCTGTTATGTTTTTTTGTTAATTACGGTTAGTCAGTGGTTATTAGTTTGTTATACCACACGTGTATATATATTTGTAATTGGAGAAATTTATGAATGACAAGTATCACTTTTATTCTCCACGTGAAGGTTTTATATGGTATCAGAGCTGCGCATTTTTTTCCTACTGCATTCTCTCTCTTTCTCCTTTGTTGCGATGGAGACTAACGATACCTGGACAGTAGTTCCTTTACCACCAAATAAACATTCTATTGGATGTAAGTGGATATACAAAGTCAAACACAAAGTTGATGGCTTGATTGGATGTTATAAGGCTCCTTTGGTAGCAAAGTGATACACACAACAAGAGGGATTAGACTTCATTGAGACTTTCTCACCCGTAGCCAAACTAGTTATTGTTCGAGTCCTTTTAACATTAGCCGTCTCTTTTAATTGGTCTTTTGTGTCAGTTGGATGTGAACAATGTCTTCTTATATGGAGATTTGTTTGAAGAGGTATATATAGATTTACCACTTTGTTATAAACCCAACACTCATGTTCCTAAGCAGGGGGAGCGCCTGGTTTGTCGCCTAAATAAGTCAATTTATGGCTTGAAATAAACTTCACGACAGTAGTTTGCTAAATATCGGATACTCTGCTTTCTATTGGTTTTCAGCAATCTAAAGCCCCGATTAATGTGCAGAATTTGTTGTCCTCTTAGTTTATGTAGATGATATTATTATGTAGATAATACTTGTAATTGGAGAAATTTATGAATGACAAGTATTATTCTCCACGTGAAGTTTTAGAGAGAGGGAGCGGGTTCAAATTCTACTTTCCTGTTAATTTAACACAATCAAACCCAAAAAAGAAAGGCCACTGTGATTCAGAAACGGGATTTTGAATTTACTTCAGAAAATATTGTAGAATACATTTTATTACTATCTCCTTTCAAGTTGCAGAATCATAGAACAGTTCTTCCAAAAGGTTAGAAGCTTTCATTTCACATATCTCCCTCCATCACTTCTGGGTATTCAAATTCATTATTATTTTATGAAATCTTTTATTCCACTTTCAACATCCTTCAATTATGTAAATTTCATATCATTCGCCTCCCCATTCTAACACTCCGGACTGTTCGAGGCTCCACCGAAGCATCCTCAACCTTCTGTCGCAATAAGAAACCAAAGCGAGAGTTGAAGAGAAATAGGGAGCTAGAGCAAGAAGGAACTAGAGGAAGGGCTAAAGAGAACTAGAGTTAGAGCAAGAGTGAGAGTTAGAGAAAGCTAGAGCCAGTAGAAAAAGAATATTAAAAAATGTTTGTAGACACCAACAAAAGGTTAGAAAACTTTATTTTGAAAAACTATGTCAAATCTCATTTCTGTCTAATTGTTTAGGTCATCAGTACAAAAATCCCTTATTAACAATGATAAATCATAAATTTACTATAGATACTAAATTTCAATTAAGTATAAATTATTAATTATATATAGCTTTTTTTTCTTTTTTCTTTTTTATATAGAAAAAATCTCTAGAAGCTTGTATTGTTTGTTAAATATCCACTGATTTCAAACAGCAATAGCACAAGTGGAGGAAGCTCTCAAAACCAAAATAGGGCAAAATGCAAGCACAAAAAGCAGGCATGTAGAATACAAAAGTGAAACATTATACCCAAACTAATGACTAACAAAGATTTCCCATATAACAATCCCTACATAAACCTCCATATAAAGTTCTTACAAAAGCTTCTTCTCTATTCAACTACTAGACATAAAAGGGGCTCTGAACTGCAGGATTCAGTGAGAAATACCTGAGCATCCACATCAACCAGATTGAGAGACTCCCACAACAAAAAAAGAAAGTTCATCTTCATGGACTGAACTGAAGGTCCCAGCTGCCTATCTTCCATTCTTTGAATCATTAGAGAAAGTGGGGACTTATTAACCCTGCAATCTCCAGAAACCCAACTTCATCTTTCCCTCCGAATATTTTCTTCAGCTTCTCATCGCAAATTATGATTTTCTTGTCGCTTGGTTTCTAAAATAATGAAGAATATAATCAAAAAAACAAAACAAATATCTAAAAGAATGATGAATTTAATCAGAAACAAAACAAATCGACTCGACTCCACTTTTGGTTTCTGTGCTTCAAAGCACTGATTTCTAAGAAGCCAACTATCATACAAATTTTCTGTTTTTGTTTTTTTTTTGTGAAATAGTAGGCAGTATTTAGCCAAAGGACAAATTTAGTGGAGTAATGTAAGAGAACTCAAGGAACTGAAGTATATATCACCAGCATACATGACAAGACTGAAAATATAGAATTTCCATAATCCTTAGTTAACAAATTTACACAAGCAAGGGCTGAGAAACATGCCGAGGAAACCCCAAACGATGGCTCCAAGAAGAATTTTTTTTTTAATAAAGAAGCAAACTTTCTTTGAGAAAAAATGAAGAAATACATGGACATACAAAAAAAGCCCACAAAAGGAAGTCCCACTAAAGAAAGTCCCAAACAAACAAAAAAGAGATGCTATAACTAGAACCTTTCTCATGGGGTCCAATCAAGCAAAAAGAGAAATATTATAACATTATGGAGTTAGAGCAAAAGGGAAAATATATATGGAGACCTCAATTAGGGATAGAAATGTGCCAAGGAATAAAGAATGGTGAGCGAGTTTGTATAGAAATAGAATTGGATGAGAAAGTGGGAGCGTTTATGAAGAGAGTCAAATAGGAAGAAATGCCTAGAGAAAGAAAAGAAAGACTAAGAAAGTATAGAGAGAATGATAAGCTTGTACAGGAATTTGTGTAAAAACTATGCAATGAGAGTGTATGGTGAGTGCACAAAGAGATGCTATAACTAGAACCTTTTGCGAGTTTAAATTTTAGAAGATGCACATCTTATCAAAAAAAAAAAAAACCTAAACTTTAACACATGTTTCAATTATGCCCCAAGACTTAGAAAAGTTTCATTTTTACCTTGAGCTTTGAAATTTGTGTAAAAAAATACCTTTTAACTTTGAAATTGTTCCAAAAAATACATTTTCTATTAAAATAAAAGATGGATGACATGTCAGCTGATGTGTAAAAATTAGAAGGCATTCGTGATATTATTTACAACTATATAGAAGATTAAGATTATTGTTACAATTTATTTCATCTCAAAAGATATCGTTAAAATCATTTATATAATCAATTTTTACACATCATCTGCTACGTCAATTTACGTGAATGATGTTATAAATGATGTCACGTGGTTTCCAATTTCTACTAGCCATCGCATCAATTTTAACCAAAAAAAAATTTCAAGAGTATTTTTAAAACAAATTTCAAAGTTCAAAAAGTAAAAATGAAAAATTTCAAAGTCTAAGGGCATAATTGAAACCTACCCCAAAGTTTAGGAGTTTGTATACTTTTACAAAGATATTTATGTTTATAAAAACAACAATGAAATGGATGGATTCAGCTTTTGAGATAATTGAAAACCAAAGAATGAACAGAAGCTTTAGAACTGTTCCAAGTCTTTGAAAACAAAAGGCACAAATCAGAAAAAAGTTAACCAGGAAACCCCGAACAGCAAAAGCTCTCCAGACATCTTGCTAGAGCAGACTAAGGGCCTGTTTAGAATGGCTTTCCAAATACTTAAAAAAGAGTTTTTAAGTAAAAAAGTATTTTTAAGCACTTTAAAAGTCATTCCAAGTAGGCGTAAACCATCACATTACAAGCCTCAACAACAAGGATGTCAATAATCTAATAGAATTACTACCCACCTGCCACATCTACACCCTCTTCAAAATAATGAATTAAGAGTTGTTAAAAGAAGTTCATCCAATGATCATTAAAGTGCATTCTAACAAGAACACAGTAAGAAAATTTTACAAACCAACATCCAAAATCCTCATTTCAGAACAAGATGTTTTCAACCCATGCCAATACATCTTACAACCTCCTCAGAACCCAACAACTCAGCAAAAATCCCTTAAACATACAAACTTCACTAATAAAAAATAAAGCCACATCTAAACCATCTTCAAAACAAAGCATTAAGAGTTGAAGAAACGTATTCCAAAAAGAACACTGTAAGAAAATTCTAAAGACCAACATCTAATGTCTTGTTCTGAAATGAGGTCTTAGACTCATTTCAGTACAAGACGTTTTTCCCCCATGCCGATACATCATACAACCTTCTCAGAACCCAACACTCGAGAAAAAAAAATCCCCTAAAACTGCAACTCCACTGAAAAATAAAAACACATCACAGAAAAGGCCATTATCTAATTAACTAGTAACACTGAAAGACGAATGAAAGGAAAACAACATGGAAAGAAAAAGAAAAATGAAAAACAACAGAGGAAGAGAGATTCTACCTGAAGATTATGTTCTTTAATGTGAGCCCAAATGACCTTAAGGGCTTGGGTACGGGAAATCTCGGGAGCGCCGACAAGCGCCTGCATCTCCGGCGAGATCCTCCGAGGCTTCATGATACCACGTGGCTGTCCGCGGGAAGCAGTGGCCTGGTTGGAGGTCGAGGCGAAGGTAACGGTGCGGGCGAAGCGCAAATTAGGCGGAGGGAGTTGATAGGGATGCTTGACGGAGGAGGCGGAGGTTCTGGCGACAAGGAGCGACGGTTCGCCGGAGATGAAGGTGGAGACGAAAGCCATGGTCGGAACTGACGACTGGTTCTGTTGTCTGCGCGTTCGGAAAATGGATAGAGCGAAGGTGAAGCGGTGAGACCGAACTCGAAATTCTGAACGCGCCTTAATCCATTCATTTTTTGGGAATTACAATAATGCCATTATCGGGTTCTGGGCCTAATCTGCTTTTGGGCTGTGTTGAATTGGGCCTATTGGGCTCTATTCTGGTCCGAGTGCGAATGGTACTTAATTCGTGGGCCTATATGGATATTTTGGAAATTTTATTGACAGACTGACCTAAATATTTGAGGATTTTTTTTTACTAATTGACCTCAACTTTTACTCCAATAAAATTTGACCTAGTTTTTCAAAATAATTTTTTTTCTAACACTTTGTTAGTGTAAGCCAGTGTTTTAAATGTCGCTCGACATGTCGTTGGGGGAAATTTCATTTTCCTCCCCTTTCGACGACATGTCGACGAAATTTCGTTTTTTTTTTTTTTTTTCAAAGCTCAGTCAGTCACATCTCACACACACACACACACACACACACACACACACACACACACACACACACACACACACACACACACACACACACACACACACACACACACACACACACACACACACACACACACACACACACACACACACACACACACACACACACACACACACACACACACACACACACACACACACACACACACACACACACACACACACACACACACACACACACACACACACACACACACACACACACACACACACACACACACACACACACACACACACACACACACACACACACACACACACACACACACACACACACACACACACACACACACACACACACACACACACACACACACACACATATATATATTTCAAATTTAATCTTTTCTTTATTAATAAATAATAACTAATAGCCTACGTCCATAGATAGAGGGAGAGAGAATTTTATTATCTTGAGAAGAAACTGAGTACAAAATACAAAAGTAATTAGATAAGAGTTTAGAATGTGCATATAAGGCACTCTCTTAAACCCTAATACAGAATAGGCTCAATCAGCGAGACCCCCATACTTGGTCATTCGAAGCGCTGGATAACAGGTTCAAGGCATTTCTACACTCTAATTCCAATTCTCTTAATTTCCCTCCAATTCTCTCAATTTCCCTCTAATTCTCTTAAATTCATTTCAATTCTCTCAATTTTTCTTCATAATTGTCTCATTGAATATAAAAAATTACATATATTTTAGATATATGATGTTAAAAAGAGAAATCAATTATACTATAATTAAGTCACAATTAAGGTTTCATGAAATAATTCAAATAATTTTAATCAACTTTCAAGTTTTTTATTGCAAATTCCTTCTCGCATCGACATTTCAAATTTTCAATTGACATTTATATCTAAATATTGTCTTAATTTTTAGATGTGATGCTTTAAAATAGTCCATTATAGTCTAATTAAGTCAAAATCAAAGTTGCATTGGCTAATTTAAACAATTTCCATAAATTTCCACGATTTCCGTAAAATTTTCCAAAATTTCCATCGACATTTCCATAAATTTTGGACCTTGACATTTCGAACCTTGGCGTTAGCAATCTTTTTTTAGTATTTTTTTCCTCACCTTCTCTTTTTGTCTCTCTTTCTTTTCCCTCTCTCTCTTTTTTCGTTTTTTTTTTCTTTCTTTCTTGATCTCTTTCGCTCCCCCTTTCTTCTATGTCATAAATGCATACTAGAGATGGACAATGAGATTTTTCCATTCCACTCTGTCATGGGAAAAGGGATGACATTGATGGTGGAAAATGCTACTCCACCCCTACACTCGCGGTCCGTACCTCTGCTATCGCTCCATCTTTCTACTTCATAACTGAAAAATTTTCAGATCTATAAAAAATTCCAAATCTAATGGAAAAAATTTCAAATATGAAAACAAATCTAGATGTGATCGAAAACAAAGAAGTTTGGATAAATCGAACAATAGGGAGGGGCGATGAAAAAAAATTAAAATTTAGATTAAAGGGTTGCTGACACCCTCGTCGGCGACACAATGGTTGGCGGTGGGAGGATGGGAAGAAGAAGAAATGGTAGAGCAAGAGCGAGAGGGAAAAGATGAAGGAAAAAGCCAGAATGAAGGGTGAAATGAAAGCCAAAAAAAAAATACTAAAAATGTTTTAAAAGGGTTAAAAAACACTTATTTTGAAAAACCAAATTTCATTTTGGCCAAAAAAAAAATTTAAGACAATCAATAAAAAACGGGAAATTGTCAAAAATAGGACAAATTTAGGGGTATTAAAGAGATTTGGGATCAGTTTTAATTTTGAAGACAAATAGGACTTTTGGGGCAATGAAATTACAAATTTGCCCTTCTTAAAAAAATACCAAACTTCACTTTTTAGTTGCTGCATCTCACGAAAACTTCTCATTCTTCCCTCATATTCCTTCTTCTTCCTTCATCCAAGCATTTGAACAGCAGGCGGCAGTGAACAGCATCGGCGGCGGCGGCAGCAGAAAAATTTGTTGAAAAAAAAAAGCTGCATTTCTTGAAATATCTCTTTGGGTAGGCTTGAGAAACTTTCTTCACACTTTTATATTTTTTGTTGATACAAAAATTTGCTTATATTTACTTTGTTGAATGAGGAACAAAATGTGTGTAGTTTATTTGTTTTTTTTTTTGTTGGTATAAGGTAGTTGAGTATGAATATTTAGTTGTTATTTTGGTTTGTGCTTCTTCTTGCTTTGATTTATAAGTATGAAATCCTAAGAATGAAAAAAAAGAAGAATGCAAAAGCTTTTAACTATGATCAATTTTTTTTAATATTTATATTGAATTTTTACTATTGTTATTTTGAGTGTTTAGCAATAAATAGTTGCTTGCTTGGTACTTTAATTATGGGCTTCGTCCTTATTTTGTTGCATTGTTTTGTGAGTACGATAAATTATGAGGAAAAAAAAATAATGCAAATAGTAGTTGTTGTGGAATGTTTAGCCATAAATTGTTAATTGAAGCTTTGATTATGGTCTTTCTTCCTCTATCTTGCCTCATTTCGTTTTTTTTTTTGTTGTAGGAATTAAAGACTTTGTTATAATTCAAGAATGACCCATGTTCGTGTGTTAGTTCGTTATGGTGGAGTGTGGGATGACAAAGGAAGAAAATATGAAGGGGGTTTGTTGAAAGGTGTTGTCGTAAGTAAAGAAATCACGCACAACGATTTAGTGGTTGAAATATATGCTCTCACCGAAGTTGACCCTAAAGAGTTTAATATCAAAATGAGATGCATATATGAGATAAAATATGAAAATCAAACTCCTCCATTTGAGATTAGTAATGACCGTGATTTGAAATTTTATCTTATGGGTGAAAATTTGTTTGAAGTCCCCCTGTACATCTCATTTGAACCTAGGAACAAAGATTTTACCTCAGCCAAAGATTTACATGTCGAAGGTAATAAATCTATTGTTGGGAGCAATCAAGTTAAGAACACAACTGTTTCGATTCCAGTGCATGCAACATTAGATGATAATGTAGTTCAAGTTGGCTTAGGTGATGCCATAAATGAGAGTTCCATATGGGAATCACATGATTCAAAAGAATATAACTTTGCAATGGAGTTTGATGAGGCCAAGAACTTTACTTATGAATCCTATGACATCCCACAGGAAAGAAGTACTTCAAAATATTGTAAAAGAAAACGTGTTGTTGAATGTCAATCAAGTAGCCAAAGGACATGCATGAATACAAATATTTGGTCGGAAGGAAGCTCTACAAATGACGAGTTGGAGGTTGGACAAATATTTTTTGGCAAGAAGGACTTATCCATGAAATTAAGTGTGATGGCAATGAAAAAGAACTTTGAATTTAGGGTAAAGAAGTCTACCAATGAGATTCTTTATGTTAGATGTGTTGATGATAATTGTAAATGGAGACTACGGGCAGTCAAATTGAAGGGTTCAGACATATTCAAGATTTCAAAGTATGTAAATGTTCATTCATGTTCACTTGATATTTTGAACCATGACCATAGACAAGCAAAATCTTGGGTAGTTGGGGAAATAATAAAATCAAAATTCAAGGGAATTGGTCGTCAATACAAACCACGAGACATCATAGAAGACATGAGACAAGATTATGGTATAAATATGAGTTATGAAAAAGCGTGGCGTGCTAGAGAAAATGCATTTATGCGAGTACGTGGATCACCGAAAGAGTCATATAATCTATTGCGTAGGTATGGTGAAGCACTTAAACTGACAAATCCAGGTACATTTTATGACATTGAACTTGAAGATGGGCGTTTCTTCAAATATCTTTTTATGGCATTAGGTCCATGTGTTCGAGGATTTTTAAATTGCATGCGGCATGTTATTGTTATGGATGGAACTTTTTTGAAGTGTAAATATAGGGGTACTTTGATAATTGCCACTTGCTTAGATGGTAATAATCAGATTTTTCCCCTTGCATTCAGAATTGTAGATAGAGAAAGTGATGATTCGGTAAAATAGTTCTTGGAAAATTTAAAAGGTGCCATAGGTGAAGTTAATGATTTGGTTTTTGTATCAGATCGAAATAAAAGCATAGCAAAGTCCATTGCTTCGGTATTTCCCAAAGCATTTCACGGTCTTTGTGTGCAACATTTGAGAGAAAATTTGAATAAGAAATTCAAGAATGAAACAATAGAGCATTTGTTTTGTAATGCTTCAAGAGCATATCGTGAGTCAAATTTTCAAGAATTATGGGGCCGCATTCTAGCATTTGATAATGGTGTAGGAAAGTATTTGGAAGATGTTGGCCTTTCACGTTGGGCACGTATGCATTGTCCAAGGAGACGTTACAATATGATGACTACTAATATAGCAAAGAGCATGAATGCTCTTTTGAAAGAACCTAGAGAATTACCAATTGCCGCATTTGTTGAACATTTGAGAGCTTTACTACAAAGGTGGTTTTGGGAGCGTCGAGATGAAGCTTCAAAAGTTACATCCGTCTTGACGAAGTGGGCAGAAGGAATTTTACAGAAAATCCAAGAGCATTCTTTAACAATGAAGGTTGATTCAATTGATTGTTATCAACTACAAGTGAAGGATATGGATGACGATGAGACTGTTGACTTTAATACTCGGGAGTGTAGTTGTAAGGAGTTTCAACTAGAGCAATTACCATGTGCCCATGCAATTGCTGCAGCAAGAGCTCGGAGTATAAGTGTATATAGTTTATGTCATCACTATTATACTAATGAATGTTTGTTGGCTGCATATGCAGAGCCTATTTATCCAATCGGTAATGCCTCGGAGTGGAAGACACCTATAGACTATGTGGAAATGGAGGTCTTACCCCCCAAAGTAGTGGCTAGGGTTGGTCGGCGCCAAAGAAAGAGAATCTCATCAAGTGGTGAAACTCCCATATTGCATAAATGTGGCAGATGCGACAAACGGGGCCATAATAGATTGACATGTCGTAATCCTATTGCATATGCCGAAAAGTAAAATGCGAGATTAATGGACCACTTGTTTGTTATGTTGAACGCTTTAGTTATATTAACATGTTGTAGTATTGAACACATTTGTTATATTAATTATTCTATGTTATCTTAGTGTACAATTGATTACTTTTGCATTCTAGTTTTCTTTGCATTCTGTTTTTTTTTTCTTGCAGTTTCATGCACCTACAAAGCAAAAAAAAAAAAGGGTACTTTTAAAAAAACTTTTTTTTCTCGTAGTTCATCGTACCTAAAAAACACTCCAATATATCAAAGTTGGTACTTTGCGTTATGTTTGTTTTCTCGCAGTTTTCTCGCACCTAGAAAACATGACAATTAATAAGGAATAAGCTTCTTGACATTCAAACAATGTACTCAATATACTGAAATTCTCATTATAATATATATTGAAGTATTGGTCACTTAGTACATTGGAGTATTTGTCCATAGTTGGAAAGCCAACTGTTTTCTAAAATATGGCATGTTTGCCTGACATAAAGTTACAAAATCAGAACCAGTTACAACGTATTCAAAAACTTTAAAGGTGAATACACCACAATCACAACAATTATTCTGAACTGGAGCCGACTCTACCATTACAATGGGCCAAGGTTCTGTATGTCTAGACGCTCCACCTCGCTTTGTGAAAAAACCGATACATTGCAATATTAATGGTACCAAAGTTCGCACTGGCTCCAACATCGTTGTCATCTCCTCGATCGTGGTGTATGATGGGAGGGAATCCCATACTTTGATCTCACACTGTATTAGATCAAAGCAAATCAGCACCCAATGGCTTCCCTTTACGTTGAACGGTGCATACACAGTATTAACGTCGACCCATGCATCCTTGAAGTCAGGGTTACTTCCGATGACATAATCAACCAATCGGTACTCAGCTTGCCAATCGAATGCACGCTTCTCCTCGATGCATTGTTGATATAGGGGCCACTTTGCTTGTAGATGGCGCTGCACACACATATATTAGTGAATATGATAAACATATATACATTTAAAAATGGTTTAATCAGATGCACATACCATGAACACTGTGGCTGTAGTTGTAAAGTTCTGTGAACATAATTTTTCATTGGCCTTCAGCTTCAATCGAATAAATAAGAAGATCGTGTCTAGGTGCTGTATAAAAAAAATGCATCATATTTAATACCAAAATTAAATAACCTACTAATGGTACGAAAATACTAATTTACCTCATCACTCAGCCAATATCGACACATGAACAAGTCTTTAAAAAATGTCTTTGTTTTTTTCCCAATGATTGTGTCCCACAAATCACTGTTCGTTTTCTTGTTGGTGATCCATTGCCTAAGCCTTTCCAACTCGCTTTTTGGTATGCTATGCATTGGGTTGTACACATTTGCATCATCCATTAATGGTTGAACAGTGTTGGAAACCTTAGGCCGTTTACTTAGGGTCGTAAAGGGAGTAGAAATATGAACGCTTGCACGCTTCTTACGTGCAACGCGAACATACGGACGTATGACTTTGAATCGTGATATCTCCGTAACATCCGACTCCTCACGATCCCTGGTTGAAGTATTTTGGGTCGGGATCTCATTAACAGGGGCACTCACCACGACCGATACATCGTGTTTGCTTACATCTTGTACTTCATGTTCATCCGCCCCGTAGTCATCCCTTGGCATTTTCAACCAGGACGGTGTGCTTGGCATTTTAGTTTTGGGCAAATCTTCTTCCATCGTTTGTATTATCGGTGTGCCCACAACCTCATCCACCTTTGTTTTTTCATTTTCTTCAACTTTTTCTTCACCGTCCTGTATTTAAAAAATAAAGTTTGAAAAAACATCCATATATTGTTGAACACAAACCTCTTTAAATGTATAATAAAATTGCATACCTGTTCCGAAAGGCCAAGGCCTTTTAAGACCCTTGATAACATCACCTTGAGCTCTGCAATACTGGATGTCATCCGCTCCATACTAGATGTCATCCGCTCTATGCCATTCTCCAAGTTCGTGACTCACTCCTTTAAGTCCATGTACTCCTTCGAAGTCATGGATTTCGACTTATGTTTCCTCTTCGAGCCACTTCTTTTCTTCTTTGATAGTTTTGCTGGCACTTCATCCTCAATGGGAATATTTGATGTTTGGCCCAATGAGTCATTGATACCCAAGTTGCAGGGGTGTGACGCTTGTTCGCCCCTAACCACATCAACGAATACTCGTTCCTCTTCTGTTGGCTCAAGGAACACTTTTATTTTCATCTATAAATTTGAGAAAGATAAAAATAAATGTAAACAACATAACTATGTAATATAAGAAATGTAAGAAATTTATTATGTATATGTGATATACCTTTTGTAAGTCAAACACTTGACCTTGTAGAATATCAGCAGATGGAGACTGTGAGCAAGACCACCGTAACATACGGGGTATAGCATCGTCACTTATTTTCTTTGCAACACAACCATCTATGGTTGATATTATTTCATATGCCCATACCTATGATACATAAGAAAAAACAATTATTTATAAAAGCTAAGCATGTAAAATTTATGTAAAATAATGTTTGTACCTGTAACGCATGGGGAAATCCAACGATAGTATATCGGTCCATGGTGCCTTTTCGTTTTTCCTTCGCCATGATCAAGGCCTTTTTCAGCCCCCAGAGTGTACGTTCAAAAATGAGAGAGCCCCAGTCATAACTATTGAATGTGGGCCAATCATCAACGATACCCCATAACGTCGTGTCGACTTTGAGTTTTTTCTCTTTACCCAACAAACCCAATTCCAGTAAGTATAGTAGGGCCAGTTTTACACCGTCCTCGTCATCGCCTTCATATTTCAAAAAAACATTCTCCAATTCACTTGCGTAAACAGTAGCCTTATCTTGAAAAAACTTTTTCCGCAATCTACGATTTACATTAGGTTGAAAAGTAGAATTGCCAGGACTGCACCACAAGCCAGTTACTATATCAAACTCTGATTGTCCAAATGTACAAACCTCTCCTCCTATCATGAAACTTATGCAACTATCCCTATCCTCCTCCACTTTTCTCAATAATAGGTAGTGGATGAGTTGCCCGTTAAATGTGACATCTAAATCAAGAAATTGACCAAAGCGAGTAGATCTAAACATTTCTTGTTGATCAGAGGTGAGCTTGGACTTAATGTTCTCAAGTGTCTTCCCAATGTGGGATCGACTGCTAACTTGAGACCGAAAGTGACCAGATGGCTTAATCAAGTACTTGGGTGGGTTGCTCAACGCCATGGATATCCAAAATCTAAAAGTCAACAAGAAAGCTATTGTTAATATATGGACCACCAAGACATATTCAAAAAGTACTTAATGGGCATGTCACAAGTGAAAGAATTCAAAAAAGAAGGCATTCAACATTCTGTTTTTTTTCTCGCACCCTTCTCGCACCTAGAATAGAATGCACTAAACAATCATAAACAACCTAGAAAAGCTATCCAGCACCCAAACGAATTCAGAAAATACTTAATGGGCATGTCACAAGTGAAATAATTCAAAAAAAGTAAGGCATTAAGCATTATGTTTTTTTTCTCGCTCCCTTCTTGCACCTAGGATAGAATGAACTAAACCATCATAAACAACCTAGAAAAGTTATCCAGCACCCAAACATATTCAGAAACTACTTAATGAGCACAAGTGAAAGAATTCAAAAAAGAAGGCATTAAGCATTATGTTTTTTTTCTCGCATCCTTCTCGCACCTAGAATAGAATGCACTAAACAAGTATAAACAACATAGACAACCTATCCAGCACCCAAACATATTGAGAAACTACTTAATGAGCATAGCACAAGTGAAAGAATTCAAAAAATAAAGCATTAAGCATTCTGTTTTTTTTCTCGCACGGTTCTCGCACCTAGAATAGAATGCACAAAACAAGTATAAACAACCTAGTCAACCTATCCAGCACCCAAACATATTCAGAAACTACTTAATGAGCATATCACAAGTGAAAGAATTCAAAAAAGAAGGCATTAAGCATTCTGTTTTTTTTCTCGCATCCTTCTCGCACCTAGAATAGAATGCACTAAACAAGTATAAACAACCTAGACAACCTATCCAGCACCCAAACATATTCAGAAACTACTTAATGAGCATATCACAAATGAAAGAATTAAAAAAAGAAGGCATTAAGCATTCTGTTTTTTTTCTCGCATCCTTCTCGTACCTAGAATAGAATGCACTAAACAAGTATAAACAACCTAGACAACCTATCCAGCACCCAAACATATTCAGAAACTACTTAATGAGCATAGCACAAGTGAAAGTATTCAAAAAAGAAGGCATTAAGCATTCTGTTTTTTTTCTCGCATCCTTCTCGCACCTAGAATAGAATGCACTAAACAAGTATAAACAACCTAGACAACCTATCCAGCACCCAAACATATTGAGAAACAACTTAATGAGCATAGCACAAGTGAAAGAATTCAAAAAATAAAGCATTAAGCATTAGGTTTTTTTTCTCGCACGGTTCTCGCACCTAGAATAGAATGCACTAAACAAGTATAAACAACCTAGTCAACCTATCCAGCACCCAAACATATTCAGAAACTACTTAATGGGCATAGCACAAGTGAAAGAATTCAAAAAGCAAGGCATTAAGCATTCTATTTTTTTTCTCGCACGGTTCTCGCAATAAGAATAGAATGCACTAAACAAGTATAAACAAACTAGTCAACCTATCCAGCACCCAAACATATTCAGAAACTACTTAATGAGCATAGCACAAGTGAAAGAATTCAAAAAAGAAGGCATTCAACATTCTATTTTTTTTCTCGCACCCTTCTCGCACCTAGAATAGAATGCAATAAACAATTATAAACAACCTAGACAACCTATCCAGCACCCAAACATATTCAAAAACTACTTAATGAGCAAATCACAAGTAAAACAATTCAAAAAAGAAGGCATTGAACTTGCTGTTTTTTTTCTCGCATCCTTCTCGCACCTAGAATAGAATGCACTAAACAAGTATAAACAACCTAGACAACCTATCCAGCACCCAAACATATTCAAAAACTACTTAATGAGCAAATCACAAGTAAAACAATTCAAAAAAGAAGGCATTGAACTTGCTATTTTTTTTTCTCGGATCCTTCTCGCACCTAGAATAGAATGCACTAAACAAGTATAAACAACCTAGACAACCTATCCAGCACCCAAACATATTCAGAAACTACTTAATGGGCATAGCACAAGTGAAAGAATTCAAAAAAGAAGGCATTAAGCATTCTGTTTTTTTTCTCGCATCTTTCTCGCACCTAGAATAGAATGCACTAAACAAGTATAAACAACCTAGACAACCTATCCAGCACCCAAATATATTCAGAAACTACTTAATGGACATAGCACAAGTGAAAGAATTAAAAAAAGAAGGCATTAAGCATTCTGTTTTTTTTCTCGCACTTAGAATAGAATGCACTGAACAATTATAAACAACCTAGACAACCTATCCAGCACCCAAACATATTCAGAAACTACTTAATGGGCAAAGCACAAGTAAAAGAATTCCAAAAAGAAGGCATTGAACATGCTATTTTTTTTCTCGCATCCTTCTCGCACCTAGAATAAAATGCACTAAACAATTATAAACAACCTAGACAACCAATCCAACACGCAAACATATTCAGAAACTACTTAATGGGTAAAGCACAAGTGAAAGAATTCAAAAAAGAAGGCATTCAACATGTTGTTTTTTTTTCTCGCACGATTCTCGCACTTAGAATAGAATGCACTAAACAATTATAAACAACCTAGACAACCTATCCAGCACCCAAACATATTCAGAAACTACTTAATGGGCAAAGCACAAGTAAAAGAATTCAAAAAAGAAGGCATTGAACAAGCTATTTTTTTTTCTCGCACGGTTCTCGCACTTAGAATAGAATGCACTAAACAATTATAAACAACCTAGACAACCTATCCAGCACCCAAACATATTCATAAACTACTTAATGGGCAAATCACAAGTAAAAGAATTCAAAAAAGAAGGCATTGAACTTGCTGTTTTTTTTCTTGCATCCTTCTCGCACCTAGAATAGAATGCACTAAACAATTATAAACAACCTAGACAACCTATCCAGCATTAAAACATATTTAGAAACTACTTAATACACTTAGAATCCAGCACCCAACCTAGACAACCTATGGACCAAAAGCCCATAGGCCCTTACCAACAAACCGGCCCTTTGGGGCTTCAATAAGTTTCTCACTTAATACACTTAGAATCAACTTCCAAGCAAATGATGATGCAGACTTGTATTTAACTCATAATCAATCAAAAAATTCATTGGAAATCTACAAAGTGCATACTTTTGTGATTAAGCACTAATAGAAAACAAGCCAATAAATAAGTAGCAACACCATAATCAAAGTACTAACTTGAAATAAATCATAACTAGACATTACATAATGATCATGACAAAAGTAAAATAGTTAAAGTAACAAACAACAATTTATAGATAAACATTTCAAAAATCACAACAATAAATCAAAAATTGATCCTAATTGACACTAATTAGAGATTTTTGCCTTCATTTTTTTCTTTTTGTCCTGTCTCATACTTAGAAACCAAATGCAATAAAGAGGACAACCAAGATAACAATCAAATATTCAGTCAAATATCTCAACAAAATCGCCAAACCACTCACATTTTGTTTCTCAAACAACAATGTAAAAAGAAGCAAACTATGAGGAAAGTTTCTTAAGCCTATCAAATGAAAGAAATGTTGGAAATGGCGTGAAGGTGTTGCCAAACCAGTAGCCTCGTCGGTCGCTAGTCGTGCGTGAATGGAGTGTGAATGATCGTTGTTCGTTGTTGCCAAACCTGTAGCCTTGCTGGTCGCTAGTCGTGCGTGAAGGGAGTCCTCGCCGATCTGTAGTCAGTTCCTCGCCGATCACGTGCGTGAACAGAGTCTTCGCCGGTGGCTATTCCTGCGTGAACGAAGCCCTCGTAGGTCAATATTCGTGCGTGAACGGAATCCTCGCCGGTCGTTGGTCGTGCGTGAATGGAATCCTTGCCGGTCGCTAGTCGCTCGCTGGTCGCCTGGTGTAGGATCGTGAGAAGAGAGAACGTGAGAAGTTCGTAAATGGAAAAAATTAGGGCAAAAGAAACATTAGGGATTATTTCAAAGGGCAAATTTGTAATTTCATAGCCCCAAAAGTCCTATTTGTCTTCAAAATTAAAACTCATCCTAAATCTCTTTAATACCCTTAAAGTTGTCCTATTTTTGACAATTTCCCATAAAAAACCCAATATTTAGGCCTAAATGAAATTTAACATACCTTTTTAAAATAAGTTTTTCTAACCCTTTGCTAGTGTCAGCAAATTTTTTTTTTTAGCTCTTGCTCCCTCTTTCTCCTATCGCTCTAACTCTCGATCCCTCTTTTCCCTCTGTTCCCTCCTTTCATTTAATTTTTTTTCTTTTTCTCTCTCGTTCTCTTTTCCTCACACTTTTTGTCGCCAAAGAAAAGTTATCCAATGGATCATTGACATTTTGTTTGACCACTGTGACTGACCGCCATGCAGGGCAACGACACTTATACCTTCAATTGGAACGAACAAAATGCAGTGGCACTGCCCATCAACACTCGAAAACCCCATCGCCAAAAGCTTCTGATGATCTCTCTCATCCTCTATAGCACACCAACACTCTCTTTTTCTTCATGAAGCTGCAAACCTCAGCCCCTTCTTCGATGACCTAACATTCCAAGGTAAAAGTGGTTCACGGCAATGGCTTTGGTGCATGTGATTGCGTCTAAAGCTATAAACCCCAACCCCTTTCCCGAAACCCCAACAGTGCTTCACTCATGAGTTACGACGACCCAAATATGCAACCTTTCAACCCTTACTCCTACGTGTTATTGAACTTTAAAATAATAATAATAATAATAATTGAGTTGGTCTCTAAAAAATATAAGCAAATAAAATGATAATACAGCTTTCTATATGCGAAATTTTTTTGTGATGCAGTTAGTTCTTATCTACACGAGAAGAGAAGAATATAACCTCTTTCCATGTATGTAACTATTTTTATTTATTTATTTATTTTTCAAACAAATTTGGTGTGAAAGGTCGAACTTTTAAACTGAAGGAAAGTAATAAGTGTCTTACTCATTTAATTATGCTCAACCAGACAAATACCATTTAGATTTGAAAGAAAAGCAAAGTCACGTTATCATTTATTTATCAAATAAATTTGTATTAATGTAACAAGTAGAGTTTTGCTACCCTTAGCATAACTTTACTAGGCATGCATTTATGTATCTCTTTGGTTAACTCTACTAGGCATGCATTTATGTATCTCTTTGTAGATCATATGTTTGATTAGGTTATATTTTTGAATCTTCCCCCACCCCCCACCCACACACTTAAAACTTAAATAGGAGTGTCAAATTAGCTGACTGATAAAGAGCTTGTCGAAGGCTCTATCAAATATATTTATAAACCTAAACCTCTAAAATTTGCAATAATAGTGGCCAGGGTCGATCATAGGGATTGGATTTCTTAGTTCATTTAAGTACCGTAATTACTCCCACTTAACTTTATTTAGAGAAAGAAATCAAATGCAAACAAGCTAAACTAAAGAGCTAACCTAGAAAGCAAAAGATAAATGGAGACACAATAGGAGAGGCCTAGGGAATTAATTTCACCAATTAGACTTACAGTGAAAACTACCAAGATTTGTCATGCAAATATTCCATAAGCCAAGAAGTGAGGGTGTTAACTGACTCTTTCAAGCGCAATTAACTCTCATGCAATGTTATAAACCTAATATCTCTATCTAGATTTTAATAACATGCAAGGCTTTAAGCAACTTCTTTTAAGGGCTTCTAAGAGAATTCTCCACTTTCATGCAAGAATTTACAAATAGTCATGCAATTAAGTTCTAGCCTAAACCATACTTTTTCAAGCACAAATTCAGACCAATAAAGCAAATAATCTTTGATCAGGAAATTATAAGCATTAAATACATAAAAGCATGAAAGAAACAAAAAGCATTCAATCAAGGTATTTAATCAATTGAAAAACTCAAGTCCAATGGCTACATCAAAACTCCAAGTATTAGGAACAAAGATACTTAAATTCATTCAATTACACCTCTAAGTTCCTAATTTACAGCCACAAAATAGAAACTAAAACTAAAGAAAAAGGAAGAAATTAGCAAACAATGGTCGATCCCACGTTCCCGTCGTGATCTCCATGTCCCTCGAGCTTTGGATCTTCAAAAATGCTCCACAAAAGCTCCCAATTGCTCCCTAAACCTTCAATTTTAGCTTGGAATCGAGATTAGGGCTCCAACTCTCGGATTGGCCTCCCAAAACGGCGCAAAAAAATGTTGTTTTTATAGAAAATTTTAAGGCAGCGTCTCAACGCTGCCAGAAAAATTGTTTCCGCGCGTTTCTGTAAGAAAATTAGCATTTTTTTCATTTTCGTAGCGTCGAGACGCTATGGACAGCGTCTCGACGCTACCCTACAGACAGCACTGGTCATTTTTGCTATATCTCTTCGCTCGGGTGTCCGAATGACCTCCAGTTCGATGCGTTGGAACCGTGATTCAATGTAGAATCTCCCGGAACGTGCCTTATGCTCAAATAACATCTTTAATCTTCTTGAATTTTTAATTAAGCTTCAAAAGGCTCCAATATCCACCAAAATATTCTCAAATACTTGGTTTTGCTCCTCAAGCTCAGTTTCTACAAAATTAAGAGAAATAGACATAAAAGCTCATAAAATAATCACAAAACTAGCATAAATAATGGGAAATAAGATAGCATAAATACATGCTATCAAATATCCCCACACTTAAACCTTTGCTAGTCCCGAGCAAAGCAAAAACAAAACCCACATATATGAATTCACCAGTATATCAAAGTGACTCAAACCTTAATGTTCTAAATAATAATATAATAACAATTTAAGGAAATACTTAAACACAACTATTCATCAAGCAAACTCGAATTTAAGCTTTTCATCTCTTGCGTGTGTGTGTGCATAGCCCTCTTAAAGTAGTCTTTACAAGCTCATAATATGTTTATAGAGTCCTCTATTCATCTTCCCCCTACACTGGCCCCAAGCACCAATTCTCTAGCCTTCTTACTCTCAAAAAGTTAATAAGCTACTAGGTGCCTGAAAATGAACAAATCGACCAGCTAAGCTTGCATCATTTTAATGTCAAGGGCACTAGCTTTCACACACCCATTGTAGGGACCCTTACCTAGAGCACTCGCTCGATAGGTGCCCTAACTGATCACGATAGGGGTAGCTCTTTTTACCCTCGACTATTTTCAATACATTACAAGCTTAAAAAAAAAAAATTCTTTCTTTTTTTTCTTTCACTAAAATGGTTTTTCTTTTGAGCTCCCTTTCTTTTGTTTCTCTTACAGGCAAAACAAACAATTTTTTTTTCTTCCTCCTAAGTAACACATTACACCTTATCATGCAAGTCAACCATCAAACTAGAGCTTAAGCCTATCGGAGTGACAACAAACTTTTGGATAATATAAAACTACTTTGAGCCTTCAAAACTAACAAAAGATAGGCTAGGTGCTCACAACTTGCAAGAAATTCAAAGCAAAAATTTTAAATTTACTTGAATTCTAGACATGCTTTCATATTTCACAAAAAATTGTAAAAATATTATTAATCAGAACACATCACAGGTCGTCTTCATCACACTCGATGCAACATAATCATCATAAAAAAAATTCAATAACAGCTCAGATTCATATCAGAACAGCACACATCCCCCCACACTTAAAACATACATTGTCCTCAATGTATAAACTGTTCAGATCTATTTCAGCATGCTCAAGGACAATTTAAAAAGATAAAAGGAAGAGTAATACTGCCCTGAAGTGCGAGAGACTTCTCGATTCAGCCTAATCAACGGGTGCAATGTGAGAGATATTATTCTCGAGCTCCTAAAAACATCAACCAACAAGAACACAAGATCAACACAAACAAAGCTAAAAGAAAAACAGAAAACCATAAAAAAAAAAAAAAAAAAAAAACTAAGAGAGAGAAAGCTTGGGTTGCCTCCCAAGAAGCGCTTGTTTAACGTCTCTAGCTAGACGGGACTCAAGTACATGCATCAAGGCACATAAAACTGCTCATATTTCTTTGGCCCATTTTTGCTTGAATCAATATAACCTTCTATGTTTAGAAGACTCACTTGTTTCTCATGGGCCTGAAAGAAAAGTATTTTTGTTATTTTTATTTAATATAATAAAAGAAGAAAAATCAAAAGAAGGCACACTAAACTCATGAGTATAAGAAAAAGAAAGATGAGGATTAAGAGAAGTTTCTGGAGATAAAATAAAGGAAGGCTTTTCAGCCTCATACTCTATCACCTGGATTTTCTCTTGCAATGTGATTTCACTACCTTTTTCAACCTCACAAACCTGTTCTTGGTGTGTATCAAGTTGCTCCAACTCATCCCCACTATCATCTATATATATCATCCTTGAATGCCTTTCCTCAGTAGTATTAAAAAAAAATTGCTCATGTAGGGTCTTAAGTAATTCAACAATTTGACCAAGTTGTTGAGTTATACGATTTAGTGCTACCCCATTTTCTTCCACCTTAGCTTCTATCCTATTCAACCTCTCTGCTTCAGTCTGACAAAAACTTCTAACCCTTGATTCCAAAATGTATTCTTGCAATAGGTCTTCAAGGGAAGAGTTTTCGTTAATTTGGTTGGGATATGCCAAGTTTTGGGTCCAAGTGCCCATATCATTACCATAAAAGGAGTTTCCATAACTTATAGATTCAAAATGGTAATGATTAGACACTTGATATCCATGAAAATCATAATTAGCATTCACAGGGTGATAAGAGGGGTAGTCTACTGGGTAAGAATTGAAGGAGGGTGTTTGTCCTTGGGTGGTCAAAAACTCCCCATAAGGCCACTCAGAATTATAAAAAACCATGATCTGAATCGAAGAAGACTAAATTTAGGCTTTCAAATAAATACATACACCACCAAATCAACGCAACCACGAACAAGAAACAAAGACTCAAAACAAGAACAAATCAACAAAAATAAAAGAAAACCAATAAAAAAAAATTAAGTTAATTTTTTTTTTAAAAAAAAAATCTCTAAATTAAAGCAAGCAATTTCTTCACAATATTAAATGAATTAAAGTATGCCAATCCCCGGCAACGGCGCCAATTTGATAAAGAGCTTGTCGAAGGCTCTATCAAATATATTTATAAACCTAAACCTCTAAAATTTGCAATAATAGTGGCCAGGGTCGATCACAGTGATTGAATTTCTTAGTTCATTTAAGTACCGTAATTACTCCCACTTAACTTTATTTAGAGAAAGAAATCAAATGCAAACAAGCTAAACTAAATAGCTAACCTAGAAAGCAAAAGATAAATGGAGACACAATAAGAGAGGCCTAGGGAATTAATTTCACCAATTAGACTTACAGCGAAAACTACCAAGATTTGTCATGCAAATATTCCATAAGCCAAGAAGTGAGGGTGTTAACTGACTCTTTCAAGCGCAATTAACTCTCATGCAATGTTATAAACCTAATATCTCTATCTAGATTTTAATAACATGCAAGGCTTTAAGCAACTTCTTTTAAGGGCTTCTAAGAGAATTCTCCACTTTCATGCAAGAATTTACAAATAGTCATGCAATTAAGTTCTAGCCTAAACCATACTTTTTCAAGCACAAATTCAGACCAATAAAGCAAATAATCTTTGATCAGGAAATTATAAGCATTAAATACATAAAAGCATGAATGAAACAAAAAGCATTCAATTAAGGTATTTAATCAATTGAAAAACTCAAGTCCAATGGCTACATCAAAACTCCAAGTATTAGGAACAAAGATACTTAAATTCATTCAATTACACCTCTAAGTTCCTAATTTACAGCCACAAAATAGAAACTAAAACTAAAGAAAAAGGAAGAAATTAGCAAACAATGGTCGATCCCACATTCCCGTCGTGATCTCCATGTCCCTCGAGCTTTGGATCTTCAAAAATGCTCCACAAAAGCTCCCAATTGCTCCCTAAACCTTCAATTTTAGCTTGGAATCGAGATTAGGGCTCCAACTCTCGGATTGGCCTCCCAAAACGGCGCAAAAAAATGTTGTTTTTATAGAAAATTTTAAGGCAGCGTCGAGACGCTGCTTACAGCGTCTCAACGCTGCCAGAAAAATTGTTTCCGCGCGTTTCTGTAAGAAAATTAGCGTTTTTTTCATTTTCGTAGCGTCGAGACGCTACCCTGCAGACAGCACTGGCCATTTTTACTATATCTCTTCTCTCGGGTGTCCGAATGACCTCCGGTTCGATGCGTTGGAACCGTGATTCAATGTAGAATCTCCCGGAACGTGCCTTATGCTCAAATAACATCTTTAATATTCTTGAATTTTCAATTAAGCTTCAAAAGGCTCCAATATCCACCAAAATATTCTCAAATACTTGGTTTTGCTCCTCAAGCTCAGTTTCTACAAAATTAAGAGAAATAGACATAAAAGCTCATAAAATAATCACAAAACTAGCATAAATAATGGGAAATAAGATAGCATAAATACATGCTATCACTGACACTTTGAAAAACTCGAGCAACCCAATCCAACACTTATGATTTGGGTTGGGTTTTAGAAATTATTTTGGGTTATTTAGATCTTTTTTAGAGAGCAATTTCATATATGAAAATCTAACACAAATTAATAGCAAATCCAGCACAATCTAAAAACATTTGCAAATATAGCAAAATTTTAAGCCCTATCAGTTAGTGATAAATCTATCACTAATTGAGGTCTCTATCAATGGCTGAGGTTTATCACTAATATACTTATCTGATAGATCTATCAATGATTGAGGTTTATTAGTGATAGACCTATCACTGACTGAGGTCTATCAGTGATAGACCAATAACTTATTGAGATCTATTAGTGATAGATGTCTATCATTGATTGTGTACATGCTCGTTTTCTATTATGTTTATTATTGATATACTATATCAATATAATATAATAAATAGTATCTAAGTGATATTTTACTTCATTTACTATTAGATGATTGTTATATACATTATCAATAAAATAAAAATACTATATATCAATGATATTTAACTTTTGTTTCCTATCTATGAATATTTGTATGCTCATTTGTGATTAGATTTTCTCATTGATATATCATATCAATATAATTAAAAATGGTATATCAGTGACATTTGAATTTGTTTTCTATCCATGATTGTTTGTATGCTCATTTGTTACGAGGTTTATTATTGATTTATCATATCAATAGATTAAAAAAGATAAATTTCTGGTATTTAACTTTTTTTTTCTGTCAGCAATTGTTTGCATACTCATTTGGTTATTATGTCTATCGTTGATATATTATATTAATAAATACAAAAAATGTTATTAGTAATATTTGGATTTGTTATCTATCAATAATTATTTGCATGCTCCTGTACTATTAGATATATCATTAATAACTATATCAATAGAATAAAAAAATGTATATATAAGTAATATTTCATTTAGTTTTCATGCTTATTTGTTATTAGGTCTATTACTGATATACCTTTCAATAGAAAAAAATTGAATATAAGTGGCATTTAACTTTCATTTTCAATTTGTGATGGTTAACATGCTTATTTGCCATTAATTCTATCACTGATATACCATATCAATAGGATTAAAAAGGGTATATCGATGATATTTGACCATTTTTTCTTTCTTTTAGGGGGCGTTTGGCCCCCTAAGTTGAGTTGAGTTGGGTTTTAAACCCAACTCACCGTTTGGCCCATGGAGAAATTAACTCCTCATAAAAAAAAAAAAAATCAACTCTACCGACTTGCTACAATGTTAGAATATTAACTCCACCAACTTGTACAGTAACCCTATTAACATATTTTATCGTTGCTTCTCCAACGACCAGTGGCCACTGTCGGAGACCAAAGGCCACCTTCGGCGACCGGAAACCTTCTCCAACAACCGACGGCCATATGTGGCAACTGACGAGCATTGCCGACTACCTTCTCCGACGATCAATCACAATTATTGGGGACCATATCCGGCAACCGGTGGTACCGTCTCCGACGACTATTGCTGGCAACAATTTCCACCGATCGACGGCACTCCCATGGTTCAAAATAATATGAAATGTACATGTACTTAGTTGGTCTATGTAACAACCTAAATTTTCCAATACGGTCATTCTAACAATAATGCGGAAGCGTAACAATTAAAACTAAAATAGACTTAAACAAATTCAGTGGAAGTAATTTCTTACAAATGATTTCTAAAATAAACTATTGAATCCATAACCACAACTTTCTAAGTCTTGTACCAGAGCGCTAAACTTCACTTCTTTCGAGACTATCATTTGATCTTTTGTCTGAAAATATTTTGGAAAAACAAAAATGAGTACAAAAGCAATTTCAACATCAAGTTCATAAATTTATTTTCTTCAAAACAAAACATAGAAATTCAGTTTAACAAATCATTTCAATAGTTGAATCAAAAGTCAAATATTCATTCGATCATTTTCCTTTAATACAATCATAAACAAAATACAAATATCCTTGCAAAACTTTTAATACAACTATTAAAACGTTCAGTCAAAACTTTTGAAAAACAAAAATCTTTCAATTGAACAAAACTTTCATTTAACCAAATTTTCAAATATCAAAACTTTCAATTCGAACAGTACTTTCAATCAATCATTACTTTCAAATATCATAGTGGGAATATGCATTATTTGGGTAACCTTCACAACATATATGATGATTACCCGTCGGTAACACCAATCAAAATATTCAATCAGAGTTGTCAATAAAAATCGACCAAAACATTCAATTCAATTACTTAAGTGTGAGGGCATGTGAGTGAAACACACACATGAATCTTCATTCCAAAAGAATTCCAAACCACAAACTATGCCTTCCCACAAATAAGCTTCAATCAGTCAGGGATGTCGATAAAATTGACCAGAACAATCAATATAATTACTTAAGTGTGAGGCCACGTGAGTGAATAACACACAAATGAATCTTCATTCCAAAGGAATGTCAAACCACAAATGTGTCTTCTCACAAAGAAGCCAAAACAATTCCATCAATTTAGGCTACTACCACAAATAAGTAAAGCATTCCCAAAACAGAAAATTGGCATATCTGGATAGCCTTATTGAATCAGTCAAATACTTTTCAAAACGGTAAACATATGCTTTCATTAGCAAAACAATTCAAAACATACAAAACAATTTAAATCGATTTCAAATCACATAAAAACGTGCTTTCAGATATTTTGTCAAATAACAATAATCAAAATGGAAATTATTCCAAATTTTCTATTTTGGAGGGGATATAGAAACTACTTACCTCGATCGATAATCCTACAATTCTTAAGCTCAATCTCCATGCCAAATCTAATCCACTTTCTTGAACAATCATCAACTTTTCCTAGAAGTCCAAACATATCCAATACTTCATTGATCAGAAACAAAAATTCTATCTTAAATGTCCAAAAGCTTATCTAAAATATAGACAATCTTTTCTACCCAATTTTTTCCCATTCAAAATATTTTTCTGCATAAAAAGTTAGGAAAAATAGGATTCTTGGACTAAAAAAAATAGAACTGAAAAACTGGGTTAAAAATACTTTAAAATCCAATTAAAAAAGTATTAAAATTAATAAATCAATGCTTTTTAATATGTAATAAAATACCAAACAATTTTTCAATTCTACAATTTTTAAAACCTTTAAAACTATCATAAATTATGGACAAATAACCAAGAAAAATTTATGCTCATAAAACAAAACTTTCCAAGATTTTAACATAAAAAGAATAAAGATTTGTCACTTTTTAACCAAAAAAAAAGATCTAAAAAGCTTGATAAAATTGCTGTAAAAATCATAAAAACATACAATTTTCATGTAAAAATCAAAACTATACACTATACTTTATAGTGCAATCATTTGGTAAACTTTTGGTACAAAAAGAATCCAAAATACACTTAAAACAGTCTCAATTTTAAAGAAATTCAAAGCTGGAAAATTTTGAAAAATCTTCCATTATCAAAACCTTTAATTTAATCTAAAAGACCTAATTAGAAAAACTTTGATAAAAATTAAGCAAACAAAAAAAAATTAAAAACTTTTTAGGGCAAAAGATTTCAAGAATCTTTTCATTCTAAACAATCAAAAATGAAGCCAAAAAGAAATCAAAACCCAAAACCTTGCAAGAAAACTTCAATAATCAATAAAAGAAAAGAAATCAATAAGAGCAATAAAGAAAATTTGCTGTCTTCCTTGTTGGAGATGAAAGTCTAGAGCGTTTCTTCTTCTCTCTTTTTTTTTTATGTCGTCAAAACTTTTGATCAAAAAAGTTAGGGCTTAAGAGACATTTTTTAAAAAAAAACTCTAATCAAAACCCTTAAAAGATTATCTTCTCTTTTTTAAAAAGAAAAAAGAAAAAAGAAAATAAAGATTTATCTCCTAATTTTAAAAGAAGATAAAATCCTAATTCAAAAAGGTTTTAAAAAAATCAATAAAACAAATAAAATAAAATAAAATAAAAATTCTTTTTTTTTTTCGGGTTGTTACAGTCTGACTCTCTACTCCAACAATCTTTTTTCGGACTTACGAACTCAACCCATTGTTGGTCATTACTTATATTTTGTGAACCATAATTATGTTTTGTGAATCATGTAAATATGCTCTTGATGACCTACTAATATTTTGTGAATATTTCACTCCTACATGACACTAATGTTGAAATATATTGTCGTTTTCTTATCATCTTGAAAAAGTAAAATACTGGCATTCTCTTTTCCAAAGATGTTCAATTTAGTGCATGTGTTTAGACAAATGTAAACAAACAATGTTCCTTTGAAAGAAAAAAAAAACGTAATGGTCATAATGAAGACCTTATTAGTAATTGAAAAAAGTCATAATAAGATCATCATTTGTTAGTTTCAAAGAAGTTCACTGTGTGTTTAGAAAATGAAACCTCATATTTCTATATTTTGATAGAAGTTCAATTTGTGTTTAAAGAAAAAAAATACAAGTACATTGCCTTTTTTCCATTCATCAATTGCTATTTGTTGTTATAAAGAATGCAACATTTGATTTCTATAAATTGAAAGAAGTTCAATGTGTAATGCAAATATTTTATTTCTATAAATTGAAAGAAGTTCAATGTGCAACAAAAAAAGAAAACAATGCTATATTGTCTATAGTTTGGAAGAAGTCAATTTCTAAAAAAAGAAAGATAAAGAATGATGTTTTTTAAAAAAAAAAGATCAATGTTGAAATATATATATATATATATATATATATATATATATATATATATATATTTGAAGTGGACATCTGAATTCAGTGTTGGAAAGTTGGAAAGTTGGAAAAATATGTTTCTAGATGAATGATTGGAAAAATAAAAATAAAGGAAACAAAAACAGTCAGCTAAAAATTAGTTTACCTTGAGTTACAAAAAACTGCACTAGATACCCCTGACAACTCAACTCAACTCTACATCCCAAACACAGACTTTCTGACTCAACTCAACCCAACTTTGCACTTCAAACACAGACTTGTGAACTCACTGGCAAACTAACTCTGCCCCAACTCAACTCAACTCTACTCGCCAAACGCCCCCTTAGTGATTGTTTGCATGCTCATTTGGTCTATCATTGATATACCATATCAATAGATTAGATATACTAAACCAATGATAACTTAATATCAATAACAAAAAAATTAATAACAAATAACAGTAAATTATTAATAGCAATGTATCACTAACATACCTTTTTTATATGTCTATTAGCGGTAGATGTGTATCAAAGATAGACATCTATCATTGATAGACGTAGAAATGGTCTATAATTGATAAACATGAAAATGTTCTATAAGTGATTGACATAAAAATAGTCTATCAAACACGTAGAAATTGTTGTTAATAGACATAAAAATAGTCTATCAGTAATAAAAAGCTATCATTGATGGACATATTAATAGTCTATTAACAATAGACATAAAAATTGTCGATTAATGATAGACATAGAAATGGTCTATCAGTGATAGAGGTCTATTAATGATAGACTATAAAAATATTTTATCAATGATATAGTCTATCAGTGATAGACCCAAAAATTTTAAAAATTGTCATATTTGCAAATTATTTATTTGTGTGTTATATTTTCAAATATGACAACCAATTTTGCCATCCATTACAATTACACTTTTGTTATTTGGTAATGGTGTAGATGGCTAAATTTTAATGTGCATTTTGATACATGGTAAAACGACTACTTTATTTTATATTGTGTAAATGGTCAAACGATAAATTAGGAGTGTATCTGAGATAATAAATTGGATTAAAATACCCTTCCTATCAAATCAAATAAACTAAACCCTAAAATTAAGGAAGAATTAAAAACAAGTCAAATAACCAAATCAAAATCAAGATATAAAAATCAAATTAACTTAAATAATATATACGATCTAGGTTGTAAAACAAGATAATTAAAATCCGTTCAAATTTAAAAGTAAATGTTAGAAACTAAAACTAAAAATAGTTAAAACTGATTTTTTACAAAATTGAAATTAAACTTCAACTTTCAACATTGAGCCACACAAATACCTTATACTAAAAGGTAGCTAAAATCTTGATTAGAAGAATGCTCTTCCATTTTCATTGAAAAACTCAATGTTGACCACCAAAACACATTTCCTTGTGCAACAATCAAATCATAGACTTAAAACTTTTTGGAAAATCGAGAGCTATTTAATCACTTCTCTCATCTACTTTCCCATCTCCATCACTCATACATGGCCCCTACCATCTCTTTCGGCGTTTGAGTTTGCTCCAACCATCTTCACAATATCTTTTCTTCTTTAAGCTTGCTACCTTCTATTTTGGCATTTGAGCTTTTCGTCCCATCTCAATTAGTCAACAAATACACACAATATTTGTAAAACTAAAAGTAATATGTGATATAAAGACAAAGAACGCGTAGAGAGTGGAAGAAATAAACAAAGCGACAATGTGAGAGTATGAGTATCCCATCTTCTTAGAAATTGAAATTTGCACTTACTATCATCATCTTCTCATAGGCTTTTCTTCTTCACGAAAGGTAAGAATACTGTGAATTCAACATTGATCCATACAAGTACCTTATACTCAAAATCGGTGACCGAACTGAACACCTCGAAAATAGAAAAAACTGAAGTGTCTTTAGGTTTCGATTCAATTTTTAACCAACTTTTGCTTCCCTTTCATTTGCCAAGAGAGTGAAGAGAGTAAAGAGTGACAGAGGCGATGGCGAACTTAAATGTCATGAGAAACTAAAAGAGAAATGGGTAGAGGGTGAGAAATGAGGCAATAGGTGGACCATGAGAGAGGGGGGGAGTGTTTGATAGTAGTGAATAAGAGATGAAGAATACTTAGGGTTAGAAATTAAAAATCCTAAAAAGTAACTTTGGGCTTTTTAGAGGTGGGCTAAAACAATGTGCTGTGTATGTTTTCCTTAAAGTATTTATTAGTTTCAGTTCAGTTCGGTTTCTCTCAATTTTTAAAAAATTTAAACCGACTGAACCAAACTTTTTTATAAAAATCGAACTGAACCAATCGATTCAATTCGGTCCAACTCAGTTTGTCGATTTAGTTTTTGCACATCCCTAATTACTTGCAGGCATCCTGACTTCTATAATTTAAGGGTTTTTTTATTTTTGTAAGTTTGCCAATTATTATTAGGTGAAATATTTTAATAAATAATGTAATTATCTCTTAAACTAAAACTAATTATTTAACTTTAAAATTACTACTTTAGTTAATAAAGAATTCATATGGCCAATTCAAAAGTCCAGGAAACTCAATTCATTGACATGCATTTAAATATAAAATTACGGAACGTTGCATATTGTTGTTAAGATAGTTTTATATTGTTATTTTATTTATTCACTTTTTATAGTTTTTTTTTTTTTTTTAAAGCTAATAACCTCTAACATTTTTACGAATAGATGGTAGGACATAATTATCATAATTCTTTTAAGAAAATTTTTAAATTACAAAAAAAAATTCAAATTTCCGACTTAAGATAAAAACTTGATCCCTCGAGGTTATGTTCTCACAATCCCTTCCTTTCTTGCTTGCCGCTAACACTCACACTCTACTTCTCTTGGTCATTGATAATTTAAGTCTTGTTGGTGAATTTTTTAAGGCTCCCCTATGAAACCCAAATTGATAAGAACCGAACCAAAATAAAAATTGATTTTTTTAAATATTGACATTGGTTTGATTGTCTTAATTTTCAAATCAAGAACATCAATTCATTCTCGATTTAGGTAAAAATTGAGAAAATCAAATTAATGATCACCCCTAATCAAGACATTTCTTAAAAAAACTTCAAAGTCATTATAATTGGATATGATAAACTTCGAACAAAAGAATAGACAAAATATTGTATAACTAAAACAAAAACAAAAGACAAAATATTGTATGATTATATTACCAGACAACAATTAGATTTTTTTTAATGGGTTGGGTTGGCACTGCACATTTCTTAGGGACCAATAAAAACATTAAATTTTTACATGATTGACCTACGTAATAGGGTGGGTTTTCAAATCTAGCCTCAAGATTTTATTTCTTTATTATTTGTCTTAGGGCACGTTTGGGTCGCAAACTTGGAGTTGGGGGGAGTGGACTTCATTTGTCTACTCCCCATTTGGGCCACAAGTGTTTTAAGCCCGTAGTTTTTTTAACTAAATACACATACTTCAACAATAAATATTGTTGAAGTCCGCACAGTATCCCAAGGGGTCTCTCATTCCACGAGGTTTGCACTTTTCATTTCTCACCTTCTCTCTTCACACATGCTCTCTTCTGTCTCTCTCCCTCTCTGAGGTTTGCTTTCTTCTCTAATTCTTCATCCCTTCATCTTCTCCGATCTTTTGTGGTACTATAATCTTCTGCTTTGGTTTTTTTTTTTGTTGAACATTTGAAATTGAGAAGGCCCAAATCAGATCTTTGACCCATATCTGAAACCCTAGCCGTAGTCTCTCCACCCATGCATGTCTTTTCCCTCAACTAACGATCTCGAAACTATGGTTGTTGACTGTTTTTTGTTTTTTGTTTTTCAAATCTGAAACCCTAACCTACTCCCCTTACCGCTTCAGTCGTGAGATCAGTCGTTGTCTCCCTCATTGCTATTTCGTCATCCACATCGGTTTTCTCTCAATTCATGCTTGTTCTTGTGAGTTTCCATGCTCCATCTGAGCAAAAATGGCAAGGAAGTATTTGGTAGGGGTCGTCGACACGTCTTGGAGCCTGGTGGGGGGAGCTTTTCTCAATGAGGTTTGTTTTCTTTTCCCTCATGGCCGATGATGAGCACTAATTTTTTTTGTATTTCTTGTATTCTGAAGGCCGATGATGAGCATTATTTGTTTGTAATATCTTTTTTGGAATTCTGAAGGTTGACAATGAGTACTGATTTTTTTTTAATGAGGTTCTTTGTATTTTGAAGGTTGATGATGAACACATTTTTTTAAAATGGATTAATTTGAAGGTCGATGATGAGCACTAATAATTTTTTTTAATGTACTTCTCTGTATTTTTTTTTTGTGTTCTTTGTTTCTGACCCTCACTTCAATTTTTTTTTTTATGTTTTCCATTCTTTTTCTCTGTTTTTGAGCTTCAGTTCATAAGTTTTTTTTCCTTTTCGATTCTTCTTCTCTATGTCTCACCCTCAGTTCATAATTTTGTTTTACCTTTTCGAGACTTTTTCTCTGTTTCTCACCCTCAGTTCCTAATTTTATTCTATATTTTTCATCCCAATTTCTCTGATTTCTACACTGTGTTTTCCTTAGTCTATTTGGTTCAAATTACATACCATGTTGTTACACCTTCTACTCTAAAATTTTATTATGATGTATGAAATAGTGTATCTGAGGCCAAGTTTAATATCCCTTTTCATTTTGATGGATGAAACCGTGTGTTTTTTAGGCCAAGTTTAATATACCATATCTTGATGGATGAACCTTGTATCTCTGAGGCCAAGTTTAATATACAATGCTTTCTTTTCATTAATGAAACCAGCCCTCCAAAATTTTGTTTGATTCGAATGTGTTAATTTTACAACAACTCTCTCTGTTTATGGTTTAATGGTGTTTTAAATGCCCTCAGAGATATTGTTACAATAGTATGCTGTAACATTTAGTTTAAATGACCTGGTGTGTATTAAATACTACTTTTATTTCCTTCGTGCATCTTTGAGGCCAAGTTTAATTTTGGATGTGTGTTAGGTTGGTGTTGTGTTTAACTCTACTTTCATTTCAATCTCTTCTAATTAATGGTGGTGGGTACAATAAGTGCACCCACCTACCTTTCTAAGCATTGCTATTTTATTAAATGAATGTCATTTACTCTATATATATACAATATCACACATTAGGACTCTTTGAGCACAACTCCACGGCCTCAGCACCTCCCATAGTTTGTGGATACTTTCTTTTCCCTTCATTCTCTCTTTTATATGTATTTTATGATAATGCATTTGTTTTGGCCATGTATTTTATGATAATTCAAATGTTACAGTACTCTGTTCATTCCCAGCCACACATCCCTTCGACCTGAACTTTGTAACTAAGGTGGTCGTTCCTTCTTCATTTCTTTCATATATTTATGATCTAAGTTTATATTGTCATACTAATATAGTTTTTACTTGTACTATTTGAAGGAATGAATGTTTTACTCCGCAGCGGAAGCATTGGATCGTTTTTTATTTTATTTAGAATTAAACAATAAAAATTAAGGTTAAGCAAAACATACCTTGAAAATAATATTATGGAGAATATTCTGACGGATCTTTATCTCTACCACAAAGTCTTCCTAGCTATGACTCGAACACAGGACCAAGGCTTGTGGGAGCCTCTTAAAAGAAAATCCACAAGGGATTTGAGAGGAAGAGGTCTAGAGAGAATTATCTAATTCTCTATTGAGAGATATGTGTTCTATGAAGAATGCCCAATGGCTCACCCCTAGGGTCCTATTTATAGTGGTCTAAGGAAGATAATTAAATAATATATTTTAATATCTAATATATATGAAAATATATTTATCTAGCCAATTTGAATCTTATTCAAACCTTTTAAAACTCTCCTACTACATCTATTTCCTAATTTGAATCCAATTCAAATTTAATAAATATCTTTTCTTTAATGTATCTAATATACATTTATTATTTTAATACTTAATGTATCAAATAAAATAAATATATTTTTCTCTTTTATATTTAATATATCTAATATATTAAATATTAATTTGAACATTTCAAATTTTTCTTTCAACTAAATTGATCTTTTAGTGTTACTATGAGCTAGCAAAGGGACCTTATGGACCTACAAATTACAAGCTCCAATGATACAAAATTAATTAATTAAACTCTTTAATTAATCAATTTTCATTCATTAACTCTAGGGTCACTCCACTATAGACCTAAAGTTGCACTCTTATGCACTGTAGGACAAGTTGTGTCCATTGATATAATCACTACATGCAAGTCGATCCTTCTGTTGGGATATGCCCTAAAGCCTAATAATTAATTAATTATTTAATAATTAATAATAATTTTGATTATTTTATTTGCAATATAATATTATCAATTATATGAAAAATCCAAGGTTATTAGTGTAATCTTGAACAGTATGTGGTTGACATACATGAGGATCATGTTCAAGAAATAACCTAAAGAGTCATAGTATATGGATAAGGTTGGGTGCCTTATCCTGGTAACACTATTGATACGGCCCATTTTGTAATAGTTACAAATGATTTGATCCAAATCATTCATGTGGAGACATTTGAGTGGGGGTATCTTATACAATGAGTTTGTATAAGACTGGACCACGAAATATTTAATCTCTCTTTATAAATCCGTTAATTGAGAAGATTAATATTTCATCAGGATGATCATATGCGACTCGATCTTAATCCTGAGTGAGTTATGAACTCCTACCTATGAGGGCTTGTCCTTTGATTTGTATGGGTGATATAGTGGCTTTTGTAACCGATTCAATATGCCTACCATTTTAGGGACTTGACCAAATAGGGAGCTGGGAACATAATCTCACAAGATGGAATTCACTCATTTCCTTATAGGGTAAGTAGATGAGTAGTTCCCTTAAGTGTTGATTTCGAGACTTGAACAATTGGGCCCCACCCTCTCACTGGCCCAAGAGAGACTTAGTTTATGGTTGGATCATAAATAAATTGTTCATTAGAGGATCAGTGGTACTTAAGGTGCAAGATGTAATCAGTGGTACTTAAGGTGCTTGGGTTTAATTAGATTATTCCTTTCACCTTCACGAGTTGTTCGTAATTATAGCTGGGTCAAAAGTCCGTTTTACCCCTATAATTACATCTTGCACCTTAAGTACCACTGATCCTCTAATGAACAATTTATTTATGATCCAACCATAAACTAAGTCCCTCTTGGGCCAGTGAGAGGGTGGGGCCCCATTGTTCAAGTCTCAAAATCAACACTTAAGGGAACTACTCATCTACTTACCCTATAAGGAAATGAGTGAATTCCATCTTGTGAGATTATGTTCCCAGCTCCCTATTTGGTCAAGTCCCCAAAATGGTAGGCTTATTGAATCGGCAATAAAAGTCACTCTCACCCATGCAAATCAAAGGACAAGCCCTCACATGCAGAAGTTCATAACTCACTCAGGATTAAGATCAAGTCACATATGATCATCCTGATGAAATATTAATCTTCTCAATTAACGAATTTATAAAGAGATATTAAATATTTCGTGGTTCAGTCTTATACAAAACTCATTGTATAAGATACCCCCACTCACATGTCTCCACATGAACGATTTGGATCAAATCATTTGTAACTATTACAAAGTGGGACTTATCAATAGTGTTTTCAAGATAAGGCACCCATCCTTATCCATATACTATGACTCTTTAGGTTACTTCTTGAACAACATCCTCTTGTATGTCAACCACATACTGTTCAAGATTACACTAATAACCTTGGATTTTTCATATAATGGATAATATTATATTGCAAATAAAATAATCAAAATTATTATTAATATAAAATAAACAATTAATTACGAGTCTTTAGGACATAAATCTCAACACTATTTGCAGGGTACGATCACTTATATCATAGATCTTAGTTCGAGGTTCGCAATTTTTTTATTTACAACGTGTATCATATTGGTACTACTTGTTCGTTTTGTAAATTACTCACATTGTTCTTTATACATTAGCCGTGAACATTCTTTTTATTGAGTGATTAATAAATTATTTTTTTTCATGTGTTGGCATGTTTTTTCAATAATAGAATGTTAGCAATAGCATAGAGTGATTATTTGTAATTTATTGTGGTACATACACATAGCCAAAATATTAGATTAAATAAATTCAATATCGAGATGGTTAAAAAATAAGCTCACTGTTTAAAAAATGAAATAAGCTCATTGTTTTTTTCTTACTCAAAAAAGTGATTATCCAAAAGTTTTTTGTTTTTTTTAAAAAAAAGGTCAATCTTTCAAAAAAGAGTTCAGTGTTAACAAAAATAAGAAAATGTTTGAAAACTATGGTCCTAATAATCATTTATTAAATTATTTGTGAACCAAAACTACTTGTTTTTTTAAGAAAGATTTGTTTCAATTAAAATTTGTGGACAATATTAAAAAGAAGTTTTTGTATACCAATTTTTGTCAACCAATTTTTTAAAAAAGAAGCGACTGTTTATAAAATTTGTGTCAACAAATTTTTGCATAAAAAAAAGGAAAAAAATTAAAAATTTCTGGTTTTTTGTAAAAAAAAAAAAAAAAAGTGTATTTTATAAGTTAAATTGAAATTCAATTCTTAAATCCTAAACAAAATTACCATAACTCCAAACCCCCTAAAATACCCTAAACCCTAGAAATCCTAAACCACTAACCCCTAAATTACCCTAAACCACTAAAATTATGTACCCCTAAAATACCCTAAACCCTAAAATACCCTAAACTACTCAAAATACCCTAACCCCTAAAATACCCTAAACCACTAACCACTAAAATACCATAACCCCTAAAATACCCTAAACCAGTAAAATACCCTAAACAAAATTACCATAACTCCAAACCCCCTAAAATATCCTAAACCACTAACCCCTAAATTACCCTAAACCACTAAATTCTATACCCCTAAAATACCCTAAACCATAAACCCCTACAATACCCTAAACTCTAAAATACCCTAAACTACTCAAAATACCTAACCACTAAAATACCATAACCCCTAAAATACCTTAAACCACTAACCACTAAAATACCGTAAACCACTAAAACCCCTAAAAATACCCTAACCACTAACCACTAAAATACCCTAAACTCCAAGCCCTAAAATACGCTAAACCACTAACATACCCCAAACCCTAACCCCTAAAATACCCTAAACCACTAAAACCCCTAAAATACCCTAAACCACTAAAATACCCTAAACCCTAACCCCTAAAATACCCTAAACCACTAAAATACCCTAAACCATAGACCTCTAAAATACCCTAAACTCTAAAATACCCTAAAACCCTAAACCCTAACCCCTAAAATACCCTAAACCACTAAAATATCCTAAACCATAGACCTCTAAAATACCCCAAACTCTAAAATACCCTAAAACCCTAAACCCTAACCCTTAAAATACCAAAAACCCTAGACTTCACAAAATACCCTAAACTCTAAACCCCTAAACCTTTGCAAAAGCATAATATAATAGTGGACAGTAGTTCGATATCATGCCACTATTGATAGAGCTAATAGGGGGATGATCATAATGAATATCATGTTAATGACTTATAACAGTACTAAGTGAAACCCATGAGATATATAATAATGGACAGAAATGAATAACAAATGACAACTTCTGTGTTTCAAGAAACAAATATCCGTGCTTCCATCATAATATGGATACCCACAAACTAATCACCATTTTGTCAGTCATTCCAGCCACCCAACGTCAAACATTACTATTGTTAGAACTTCTACTTAATGACTATCGTAGGATAGAACACCAATCGCCATATCTTAGACATCAAATTAGGCAACTAACTTTCTTCCGCATGATCTACGAAAGTGACTTGGGTTGTCGCAAGAGTACGAAGATGGATAGAAGATGTTTTACCATCTTCTGTAGTATGTTGAGAACAACAGGCAGTTTAGTAAGTACCGAATATGTAGATGTCGAGGAGATGGTCGCAATGTTCTTGCACATCCTAGCCCCAAGATGTTAAGAATCGAATAATACGTACACAGTTCGCAAGGTCCGGTGAGACAATATCTAGGTACTTCAACTTTGTACTTAGTTTGCAGTTTAAGATTGATTCGAACACCTTCGAACAGCAAACAACAAGCATAAGGGCTCTTTCATTTCAAATCAATTCGATCTCATTCAAACACTCTCAAACTAAACCAACAAGGTGCAAGGTTTGTTTTGTTTGAACACTCCAAATAATTGTCCACGCTATTCTTGGTAAGGATTAGGTATTCAGTTGGGTTCTGGAGCATTCGCTTTACCATTTAAGGCTAAAATCTAAGAGCCTTTTGGATTATTTTTAGGAACGCTATAGGTAAGTAGTTTCTACTTGGTGGGTCTGTTTGATTGTGTGCAACATGTTCTATGTTTCTTATTTGATTAGTGCCCAATATATATATTCTATGCATTACTATACCTTTTGATGAGCATGTTTATGTGTGGATTTGTGAAGTTTACATGATGTTAGCATGTTGATTAATTGAGCTTGAAAGGATGTATGAGCATGTGTGGTTTGGCATGAGACATGGTTTAGTAACATGCTTTGGTGATATGCATTTAGTAAGTTTGTGAGGAGGTTAGCAAACCTTGTGAGCTTACTAAGGATTGTAGGGTGAGTACTAGTGCACCTCGAGTACAAATGGTCGAGGGGTGGTATTGTCGCCATTGGAATAAGAGGAGCATCGAGGCCTTGGGTACAAATGGTCAAGGGTCAGTGTGATGAGTCTAAAAAGCATGTGTTGGACGTCTAGGATAGGGCCAGTGCATTGCTAAGTCATCGGTGCACCTCAGGTACAAATGGTCAAGGGGTGATAAGCCTTAGAATTAAGGCTTATTTAACTCCCAAATGCTCAAAATATCTTGATTTGTTCTAAGATCAATTGGAAATAGCGGAAGATTGCTTGAATTTAAAGAAGAAATGAATGTGATAGCATTTGGAATAAAATTCTAAGTAAATTGATCTTGTTTTTAGGATTTATGAAAATTGCAAAATCAAATTGCAGAATCTGATTTTGCAATTCTGGACAGCATGAAATATCAAGGAAATTATGGAAGATGAAGCCGGAGCAAGCAACAAAACCCATTTATGGAAAGCTTGATTACAGCACTAATTGGGGGAATTGGAGCACGATTTTTGGGCAATCTTCAACCATAATGAAGGCCTATAAATGGGGAAGAAGATGAGGAGCTAAGGAGGCGGAATCGGATAGGAATTTAGCTCGTGGGTTTTGTATTTGTCGAAGCTCTGTTTTTTTGGTTTTACTTTTCTATTTCAGCCAAGAATTTAAATTTCAGTCTTGTTTTTCTTCAATTTGTTTTACTAGTATTAGGGAGAGTTGTTTGAAGTACAATCTTTGTTCTCCAATTGATTTCTTCTTGCATTAGGTTAAGTTTTGATTCAAGTTATGTTTGTGGGTTTATTTTTACGTCAATACTCTGTTTTTTTTTCTGCAATTTTTTTTTGTTCTTTGTTCTTGTAATTCTTCAATTTCATTTCTGAATGACCGAGAGCTATTGTAAGTTTATTTCATGTTCTTCTTTCGATTTATCCAATCAATTCAAGTGAAGAAGTTGGGGTTTGAATTCGGATTTGGGAGATTTAGTTCGTGGGTTTTCAAATTTTTGAAGCTCTGTTTTTTTTTTTCGCTTCTCTCTTTGCCGAGGACTTCAAATTCTGCCTTTGCTTTCTGATTTTTCTTCTTGATTTATCAAGAGTTGTTGGCTATACAACTTGTTCTTCATTTTGAATTTTGTTTTGCATTGAATTTTTGGTTTTAATCTAACCTCTGTTTGCAAGTTTCTTTATTTATCTTTTTTTTTTCTTTCTGTTTTTGCTTTATAACATTTTCAACAATTATTGGTATATTTAAAATTCTATTAGGTCCAAAGGTTGAAGGAAGAAGATTGAAATTCCTACTGAAGCCTTTGATTTTCTCTTTTTGAATTAAATTGAACCATACTTGTTTAATCAAGTTGTCTTAATTAGAATAGAATTTTGTTTTAATTAGCAATTTGCCCAATTTTCCCAATATGAACTTCTCTTCCAAAATTAGTTTTAAGATTTTTATTTTTAATATGAGCTAAAGCTTCTTAGGGGGTTCAAGGATGTGAATTCCCTAAGAAGTAATTGTAGCCAAAATTTCAATAAAAATCAAGCCTACATCTCAATTGTTTGCTTGTGTTGAATAAATTTCCGTTGAGATCCTAGATTGATCAACTAGGGTATTAACTCAAGCTTAGATCTAATACCAACGAGATTAGTGATAAGCGGATTTCGCACAAGTGATGGAGAAAAAAAGCTTAGACATAAGCCAATCCTTACCCTAGACATAGGGATTAAGGAGTCCAAGACCCATAAAATTGTGAGCCAAATTATCTAAGATAGAGGGACTATAGACATATAGGTCTCTCACTTAGCCTCCTAAAAACCTAAATTCAAGGTGAATAGAAGATGCAATTTTGGTTTACAATTGAGTGTGGAGTAGGTTGGAATTGTAATTTTGGGTTGCAATTACAACTTAGGGCAATGACACTCTTGAGCCCCATTTTTATCAAATTTTCTTTTGCAAATTTCATTTATTAAGCTTATCTAGTTTGCTCTCAATTATTGCCAATTCTAGATTCTGCAATTCAATTCTGCAATTTTGTTATTTCAACTATTGTCATTTTTAGATTCTGCAATTAGATTCTGCAATTTTTCTTAACACACCAACCCAACATTATTTTTGCATTTTTAGTTTTCAAAGTTGCAATTTTCCTTACACTTTGCTTTACAATATTTTTGTTACATCGTTCCCTGTGGGATTCGATACTTGGTACTCACATACCATTTTATATTACTTCGATCGCGTGCGCTTGCATATAACACCGATCAAGGGGCGATGCACAGTTCGAGGCCTTAGTAACATTGGTCAAGGGTCGAATACCAAGCTCCGTAGAGAAGTATTAAGGCCCTGGTAATAATGGTCAGGGGTCGATGCTTCTCGAAGGGTCAGTCTTGGAGAGCTTTGGAAACATGAGTGTTGAGTATAACCGAGCGAGCATGGCATGATGCGAGAATTCATGTGTTAGTTACATAGCATGGTGCAAGAATTCATGTGTTAAGCGAATCTTATGCATAGTTTACTTGTTTATTTATGCATGGTATGATGTTGGTGAACTTAATTTGAATAAGCATGTTTGGGTGCGTGTGTATAGCATATTGTTTGTTGTTCGATGTTTGGTGGCTCACCAGGTGTGAGCTACTTACCAGTACGTGTTATGTACTGACCCACCACCAAGATTTGCAGATGATGACTAATACTACGACCTTAGTGATGCTGGAGATAAGGCACGAGAAGGGAGAGACCATAGTTAGCTCTTTGATTACTTTAGTAGTTGTCTTTGTTGAATCTTGTTTAGTTAAATTACCTTTGTAGTTGGTTTTGTTGAATTGCAGGCTAGTTATTAGAGTGTCGTTTCCTTCTTAAAAAGTTTAAGTTTGAGTTTGGTTTATCTTAGGTGTATTATTTATTTTTAAAGTTTAGTAATAGACATTTAGGTTACTTTACCTTTGTGGATTGTGTTTGCTTGAAACTGATGAACTGGTCTAGTACTTTACATATTTAGCATGTTGGTTCGTTTGTGAATCTTGAGTTTGGAGTTGGAGGTCGCAATTTGGTTACTCTGGATATAAAAGTGTGATTTTTTTTTTCAACAGGTGCTAGGAAAATTTTTGGTTATCTTGTAGTTACGTTGTTATGCTGCCGAAATTTTCGGGACATAATGGTTGTAAGCTTAGTAATGTCCTTAAGATAGTTTAAAATTTTGGAGGCGTTACACACTTTCATACAAATCAAAGGACAAGCCCTCACAGGCAGGAGTTCATAACTCACTCATAATTAAGATCGAGTCGCATATAATCATCTTGATGAAATATTAATCTTCTCAATTAACTGATTTATGAAGAAAGATTAAACATTTCGTGGTCGAGTCTTATACAAACTCATTGTATAAGATATCCTCATTCACATGTCTCCACATGAATGATTTGGATCAAATCATTTGTAACTATTACAAAATGGGTCGTATTAATAGTGTTACCAAGATAAGACACCCAACCTTATCCATATACTATGACCCTTTAGGTTATTTCTTAAACATGATTCTCTCGTATGTCAACCATATATTGTTCAAGATTACACTAATAACCTTAGATTTTTCATATAATGGATAATATTATTTTGCAAATAAAATAATAAAAATTATTATTAATTATTAAATAAAATGGTTACATCCCGTATGAAACTTAAGAGTATACCGCTTCTACGAATAGCTCTTAATGCTGCATCTCTTACGAGACCAGGGCCCTTTATCATGACTTCTGCTCGACTTTAGGGCATAAATCTCAACACAGTGATAGATTTATGGCTTAAAAGAGAATAAGATGGACTTGTATAAAAAGTTTTGTTGTTGAAATTAGGGGTGTTCAAAAAATCCGATGACCCGAAACACCCGATCAACCCAACCCAATTCAACGGTTTGGGTTGGGTTATCAACTTGTTTGGGTTGGGTTGGGTTCAAACAAATGGAAACTTTATGGGTTGGGTTGGTTCGTGGGTTCACCAAAAAGGAGTTTGAATTGAACCGAACCAACCTGAACTTCTTATTAATTTAAAAAAGTAATTTTTTTTACTTATATTACAACTATATGTACATATATTTATTTTAATTTTATAATTATTTTTAGATTATTTATTATTCAACAACTTTTTAAAATAAGTTTTTGAGTCTTTGGAAAGTAAAAATTCATGATATAAATTGAAATTGAATTGCTAATCTTAATTCAATATTTAAAAATAAATATATATATATTTTATATATCAATACTTAACTTTTTCTTAAAATAAAATTTTGAGTTTATAACCCAACCAACCCGAACCAACCCAACCCAAATATTTCATGGTTGGGTTGGGTTGGGTTCATTATTTAATAAGGGTTGTTTGGGTCGAAGAAATTTGCAACCCGAATAATTGGGTTGGGTCTAAAACGTACCTCAACCCGACCCAACCCAACCCACGAACACCCCTAGTTGAAATGGTGGGTTTACTTTTGCAAAGGAATGCTAGATTTTAGTTATAGAGATTTTTTTTTTTTTTTGAATAAGTGATTTGAAAAATTGTAATTTTGCCTCGTTTGATAACCAATTTGGTTTTTGAAAATTGTGTTTGTTTTCTCAACATTTATCTATAATGAGTTTCATTTTTCTTAAGAAAACATTTGAATTGTTAGTCAAACTCCAAAACTAAAATTAAAAAAAAAATTAAAAACTATTTTTTTTAGTTTTCAAAACTTTGCTTGGTTTTTGAAAACATAGTCAAAAAGTAGATAATAAAACAAAGAAACCCATAGGTAGAAATTGTATTTATAAGATTAATTTTCAAAAACTAAAAACCAAATCTCATCTTATCTTACTATCTTAAAAAAAGGCTTAGGAGAGAATCATTTTTGGACTATTTTGCCCATTTGCCAAATCTTAATTTTACAAACATGCCACTAATAATTATATCTTATCTTATCTTATCTTACTATCTTAAAAAGAGGCTTAGGGAGATAATCATTTTTGGACTATTTTGCCCATTTGCCAAACCTTAAATTTACAAACATGCCACTAATAATTATAAAAAAATTTATATATTTAATTCAAATCATAAAATAGCATTTAAAAAGCTAGAATATGAGATATTTTTTTGGACAATATTATCCTTAATTTTAAACATAATACCTAAATTGTTCTCACTAAATTGTTTTAAAATTAAAAAAAAAATGGATTACCAAAAAAAAAAAACAAAAAAAAACAAGTTCTACACACCCACCCCTCACATTTTCACTAATAGTTTTTTTTTAATATTATATTTTTTTAGAATTGTTTTAACACTTATTATTATTTATTTAAAAATATACAATAAAATTAAATTAACTTTTTTTTAAGTTCGAAAAATTAAATTAACATTAGTGGTTTAACCTCTTTTCACATATCACATCTATATATAACCTATACCTATATAAGTATTTTTTTAGTACATACCCAATGTAAATATTTGAGAGATGAAGAGGTTATAATATGAAAAGTGCTATATTTTTATTTCTATAATTTAATTTCTAAAATTTATGAGTTTATCTTAAATTATATTTTGAAAAGTTTTTTAACTTTTATCTCCTACAACTATATATAGAGCTCTCTTCAACTTTTCTTTTATTAAGACATTTTGAACTTTCTCTATGTTTAGGTTTACTTAATTTTCTTCTTTTATTCATTGTCTTGTTTTGTCTTATAATTTTTGCTGGATTACTTAATCTAACCTTCATCTTGCTTTTCTTTTGTTGCAATGTTGATTATTTGTAATTTAAGAAAAGACTTGAAGATATGCAAAATAGGAGGCTTGAAGATAATATGTTTTAAGTTAAACTTATAGTATTCTTTCTTATAAATGTATTTAGCTACTTTTATAATAATAATAATAATAATAATAATTGTTATTAACTTATTTTACTATATTAAAAAGTGGCTAATGGGAATAATCTTTTTTTTTTTTACTATATGCCCCTTCATTAATTTTTGTATTAAATAATTTTATATTTTAGTAATGAAATACCACTAAAATTAATTTTTAGCCCACGAATAAGAATTTTAAAGGTTTATCAAAAAAGGAAGCTTGAATATGATAAATTGAAGTAAGGCACATACACGGATTTTAAAAAAAAAAAAATAATGTAGTTTTAAAAAAAATAAAACAAATATAGAATAGTTTTGAAAATAATTCTAAAAATAGGGTAGATTAGTCATATACATGGGCCACGATTTAGGCAAATCGGGTACATGGCACAACATCAGACCCAGTCACGTACATGGTAGCCATGTGAAGGGCCACAGAACTCGTGTACCATGTACACGAGTTCCAAACTTCTCCCTTCTTCCTCCCTCTCCACGCCGCACCTTTCTTCTTCTTTCTTTTTCCATCTTCACGCCACTGCACCTTCCCTCTTCTTTCTTTTTCCATCTTCACGCCACTGCACCTTCCCTTTCTTTCTCCCCTTCACCACCACCGACCAACAAGTTTCAAATTTCTTTCTTTATCTCCACGTTGCACCTTCGCTTTCTTTCCCCCTTCGTTTCTCAGTTTCAAGTTCCTTTTTTTTTTTTGGGTTTGAACTATTTTTTTCTTCAATTTTCTTGAGAAAGTTCGAGACTTTGGCAAGTGGGATGGGACATTTTTTTTCTAAGTTCAAGGCTAATTTGGCTCAAAGTGGCCTCATAATAAAAAATTAAAAATTAAAAAAAAAAGAATGTCCATTTGAATTTTAAGAACAAGGCTCGGATGGAATTTTTGTCATTGGAGGCTTTTGATTCTGTTCTTCAATCGTTATTTCAAAATGTGTGGCTTTTGCAATTTGCTTCGATAACTCTGTAAATGCTGGCGTCAATAGCTTCTTCATCAATGCCCTCTTAACTTCTATCGGGTCTATTTCCATTTCTTTTGCAGATCATTGAAAATTTTTCCTTCAGTCAAAGATGATGAAAATGAAGATTGAAATGATAGGGTTGTCACAAATGAAGGGTAGTCCAGCCGTCGGTGATGGTGCAACGACCACGGATCGATTCAATATTTTTTGTTTAAAAAACTGATTTCCACGTTTTTTACCACCTCATCATGTGTCAACCCACACAAAATGTGTACATGGTACACGAGTTTGGTACCTTAATTTTGTCAATACTTTTCTCCTGCATTCTAGATTCGTAATTTGTTTTTCTTTAACATTATTAAAAAACAAAATTCCAAAACTACTCTAATTTTGTCATATTTTTTAAAAATTACATTATGGGTAAAATTACCCCCTCATCCACATATATGTTTTAAGTTAAATTCTTATTATTCTTTCTTATAAATGTATTTAGCTACTTTTATAATAATAGTAATAATTGTTATTAACTTATTTTACTATCTTAAAAAGTAGCTAATGGGAAGAACCATTTTTTTACTATATGCCCCTTCATTAATTTTTGTATTAAATAATTTAATAATTTGGAAGGTTCATCAAAAAAGGAAGCTTAAAAATGATATCATGCCAATTGAAGTTAGGCGCATGTCTGTTTTAAGTTAAATTCATAGTATTATTTCTTATAAATGTATTTAGCTACTTTTATAATAATAATAATAATTGTTATTAACTTATTTTACTATCTTAGAAAGTAGCTAATGGAGAGAATCATTTTTTTTACTATATGCCTCTTCATTAATTTTTGTATTAAATAATTTTATATTTAAGTAATGAAAGACCACTAAAATTAAATTTTAGCCCACAAACAAGAATTTGGAAGGTTTATTTTAATCATCTTTCAATAAATAGGCATGGTAAAATATCATTTATAATGCAAAATCAAACATGACTATGTGAGCTTCATTCCTTTATAAAAATAATTTTATATTTAAGTGATGAAAGTGCACTAAATTATTTTCACTATTACTATTATATTATTCTTAATATTATTATTTTTTATTATTACTATTTCTATTTCTATTGCCATTACTATTACTATTACTATTACTGCTACTATATTAAATTACTATTTTATTATTGTTGTTGTTTTTTTTCCTCACAATAACTGCAAGCCATTGAAAGAGTTTTTTTTTTCCTTCTTTATTTAAGATATATATATATATATATATATATATATATATATATATATATAGATACATACATACATACATACATACATACTAATAATTAATATCAATTAATTGATACACTATCTATAACTTAACAAGGCCAATTAAATAAAGGATTTCAATTAATTGATTAATTAAGGCACTCTCTTCAAATCATTAAGGCAATTAATTTTTTTATTATATTGATGCAATCTCTCCACATTCTAAAGCTTTTAAGTTTTTCTTTTAATCTTTTCAAATTCCACAAAAAATTGAATAGTCCACTATAAATAGACATTTTATCTTCTCTATCAATAGTTTCATGTGTTTGTAAAGAGATTCATTGCTAAGCAAACAAAAAAAAAATTGTGCCAAATTGATTGATTCAAGTTATATCTCAATCTTATAATTTTTATTTTTTTCATTGACAAAGTCGCATTAAGAAAATGATATTGTTGTCTTTTCTTTTGTGCCAAATAGGTGAAAGATACCCCTTAATCTTATAATTTTTGTTGTACCAAATTGCTTTTATTTGTAAAGAAAATTATGCAAAGCGTGTAATTTTTGTATTTCTTTAGTACAAAATTGATTTAAGGTTTATTTATAAAAAAAATATTTATATAGACCATAATTTAGAATTTTAATAGGTTATTTAAATTTCAATCATAGTAGTTGGATTCATATATTGCAAATATAAAAAATATGTTGTCCAAACCAATTATATTTCAATGATTGTACTTTTTGATGTAAAATTGTAGGAATAAAGTTTTTGGCCTTAAAAAATAATAAACTTTTGTTTTAGTACTAATTTAATAATATCTTAGGTTATTTCACATAATCATTAACAATAAATTTGAAATAATGACATTTTCAATTGATGTTTAAATTGATATATTTTTTGACAATTATCTAGATTATTTTTTATCTTAAGAAAAACATGACAATGATATGCATAATATCAACTTTTACAATTATTATTAACTCATGTATGAATTATCTTTTATAGAAGTTTCCATTTCAACCTTTTAACTAAATTATATTTTAAACTTTACAAAATAGGTGCAAGCACGTAGTTTCAAACTAGTGGTTATCAAACGTGGCCTTAGTTAATGAGATTTAAAATTCTAAAATTTATTTTAATTTTGAAATGTGGATTTGATTGGAAGGCCATTTTGATCCTTGGCTAAATATTAAATATATGTTTATTATTTTTTTGAAAAGAAATATATGTTTATTTTATAGTAGAGTATTATTAAAAATAGTTAGGGGGAGTTTGGTGTCACAATCGACTCTTCGGGACGGGACGATGATTGTGTGGCACTTGCTCTAACCCTGCAAGCAAGTCAGTCGTATGAAAATCGAAAGTCGCAGACAACTTCAGCGTAGGGTCTAGCCTCCCCTCACGTTTCGAAAGAAAATGGTTTTATAAAACGTGAGAGAAAAAGTATTTTGAAAACCAAGAAAGAGTTTTGTTATACACAAGCAAGCAAGTAAGGGACAAACAACGGCTTGATTAGCATATAACTTCGGGTAGGAAGGATGGACAACTAGTCATACCCCCCTATAATACATTCTAGGATTTTACACTATGACAAGTTTGCACATGAAAATGGCGAGGAGTCATACGCCCACAAAAATACGAAGAAAGCTAACTAGAAAGCAACAAGACATATATACAATGAAAGCATGATAAAAATGGGTTGGAATGGGCATGCGGCCATAGGCAACACACTTTGGACAAGCATGACCGTGACATCCTCCCTCACTTAATTGGTTGACGTCCCCGTCAACCGCCTATGCTCAAAATCAGCAATTTGAAGAGCAGCTGGCTTTAGGTCTTCAGCGCGCTCCCAACTTATCTCTGCGTCGTGGAGTCCCTTCCACTTCACAAGGAACTCTTGTACATCTTGTCTTGGTTTTCCGGTTCGTTGCATCCTCTCAGCTAAGATCTCTTCGGTGTTCTTCATTGTAACAAGAGGTTTGGATACCTCGTTACGAATAGCATCCTCAGGGTCTGGATGATAGGGCTTCAAATTACTTACATGGATCACATGATGGATCTTCATCCATGAACGAAGTTGAACCCGATAGGAGGTTTTGCCGACTTTCTAGATCACTTCAATGGGGCCTTCGTATTTCCTCACTAGACGTTGGTCTTTACTTCCCCAAAATCGGAGTTGTTTCGGCCTCAGCTTGATAAGCACTTGATCCCCTGCTTGGAACGACGTTTCTGGTCAGCCCACTTTTTCATAAGTTTTGACGCCTTTTCTAGATAAGCGCGAGCTATTTCTGACGTCTGTTTCCACTCCTTCGTGAAGTTGTATGCTTGAGGACTCTTTCCCACATAAGGGTGGTCCACAACATGTGGCATAAGTGGTTGCCTCCCGCACACTATTTCAAAGGGAGTCTTCCCTGTTGAGGAACTCTTCTGACAGTTGAAGTTGAACTGCGCTATATCGAGCATATCAACCCAATTCTTCTGTCTTGCATCTATAAAATGGCGCATATACTCTTCAAGCATGCTATTGAATCGTTTGGTCTATCCATCGGTGTGGGGATGGTAGCTGGAAGAGATGTTCAGATTTGAGCCTAACAGCCTGAACAGCTCTGTCCAAAAGGTCCCCGTGAATTGGCCATCTCGATCACCAACTATGCTTCCGGGAACACCCCAAAACTTAACAACATTTTTAAAGAACAACTGAGTCGTCATCTCACTGAACACATTTTCGGAGTCGGAATAAATGTTGCATATTTTGAGAATCTGTCAACCACGACTAGGATCACTTCAAATTCTCCAATTTTGGGGAGATGGGTGATGAAATCAAGGAAGATGATCTCCCACGGCTTGTGGGTACTGACAGGGATTCCAGCAACCCTGCAATCTTAGCTCTTTCAAACTTGTCTTTTTGGCAAATTAGATAGGTCTTGGTAAATTGCATGACATCATCCCGGAGGTTTGGCCAGTAGTACCCCCTTTTCAACAGGGCATAGGTTCTTTGCACCGAGTGTGGCCTGCCCATAACGTATTGTGGCATTCTTCCAACAACAGCTTCCTCAAAATTCCTGACTGTTGCACATACAATCGATTTCCTTTAGTGAGAAGAAGATCGTCTTGCACCTTGAATTGTCGGGTCTTTCCTTCCTTCTTTAGCGAGTTGAATGATGGCTTGTGCAGCAGGGTCATTCAACATGTGTTCCTTTATGTCCTCTTGGACTGTTCCATTCAATCTACTGACTTTCAAGTGAGCTAGCATGCACAAGGCCGCATGCTCGCTCTTGCGACTAAGGGCATCAGCCCCTTGATTTGCCCAACCAGGCTTATGCTCAAACAGAAAGTCAAACTCAGCGAGGTATTCTTACCATCGAGCTTGTTTAGACGACAATCTCGGTTGGTTGAAAATTTGACAAATAGAGTTGTTGTCAGTCTTAACCACAAACTTAGCCCCTAAGATATACTGCCTCCAGGCCCTCAAAGAATGAACAACTGCCAACATCTCTTTCTCAGAGGCAACATACTTTCTTTCTGAGTCGTTCAACTTTCGACTCTCGTATGCAATTGGATGCCCATCCTGTAGAAGGATGCCACCCAATGCAAAATCAGACGCATCAGTCTCCACTTCAAAGGGCTTGGTCACATCCGCAATTCTGAGTACCGACCCTTCCATCATTGCCTTCTTCAAGTCTTCAAAGGCAAACTGACATTTTGGAGTCCAACTCCAATTAATACTCTTCTTCAACAGGTCCATCAGGGGTCCAGTTTGCTTCGAAAATCCTTTAATGAATCGCCGATAATAATTGGTTAATCCAAGGAAGGAACGTAACTCTGTGACAGAAGTCGGCACCTTCCAATCTCGTATGGCTTTGACTTTCCCATCTTCCATACCAATCCTTCCACATTCGATTACATGCCCCAAGAAGCTTATGCGCTCTTGCGCGAATGAGCATTTCTCCCTTTTCACGTATAATTGGTTGGTTCTCAATTTCTCAAAAACGAGCTGTAGGTAGACTTGATGTTCCTCTATTGTTGGACTATAAACCACAATGTCGTCTAGATAGACCACCACAAACTTGTCCAGGTATTCATGGAACACTTGGTTCATTAGCGTGCAGAAGGTAGCTGGGGCATTGGTGAGGCTGAAAGACATTACAAGGAACTCGAAGGCCCCATATCTTGTGACACATGTCTTTTTAGGCATATCACCTTCCGCAATACGAACTTGATAATACCCTGATCTCAAGTCCAGCTTAGAAAAGTAATTTGCCCCATGTAGCCAATCGAATAAATCTGTTATGATGGGCAGGGGGTATTGGTTGCGGACTGTAAGTTTATTCAGCGCCCGATAGTCGATACATAAGCGTAGACTACCATCTTTCTTCTTCTAAAACAGGACTGGGGCTCCATAAGGAGCTTTTGCTGGTCGAATGAACCCAGCAGTTAGGAGTTCATCGAGCTGTTTTCGAAGCTCAGCCAATTCGAGAGGTGCCATACGATAAGCATTCTTGGAGGGGCGGTTTCACCTTGGGTAACAACTCAATCTCATTATCAATTCCTCTGCGTGGAGGTAAGGCTTTTGGCAAACTATCAGGCATGACATCATCATATTCCCTCAGGACATGCTTTTGTGGGGACCATTTCCTCCTCAACTTTCTCTGTTACAATGGGGATGGCCATGAACGTGGGTTCATCATGAGCTAGCCCTTTTTTCAGTTGGAAGGCTGATATCATCCTTATCCCGTTTGGTTGCTTGATGTTGGCTTGTACAACTGTGGGGCTGGACCCCGTAACCACCAAACATCTTGCAAGGAGCATTGGTATCACCTTGTGTTCAAGGATGAATTCCATCCCTAACACCACATCAAAGTCGTCCATATTAACGATCACGAAATCAGTCTGTCCACTCCAATCCCCCAATCTCAATGTCGCTCTCTTTGCTATTCCCATGATAGGTAAAGCTGTCGAGTTAACGGCTTTCATCTTTCATGCGTCTCTATGCCAAAGTAAATTCAATCGTTTCGCTTTGGTCTTTGTCATGAAATTGTGGGTGGCCCCATAGTGGACCATAGTGCTCTTGGGAAATCGGTGGTTGACCCATGCATCCACATACATAAGACCCCATTCTACTGGCTCCTTCGTGTCTCCCATTTTCTTCTGTAAGGCAGATAGGAATTTCAGGGCCCCCATGCGAAGGTTGTCATTGCCTTCATCTTGCGGTGCCTCAACTCCCACAATCTCGAGTTCAGCTTCGGTGTTTGTTTCTAATGTAGCTTGAAAAGCATGGAGGGCTGCTCGTTTCGGGCACTCATACGCCCGATGGGCCCCTTTGCATATGAAACAGACCGAGGGCCTGTTGTAGTAATTTTGTTGATATGGCCCTCGCCATGAACTCCCGCTTCTCTGTGGGAAGGGTCTACGATCTCCCCCTCCGTATCCGGGTCTGTCTCCTCTGCCACTCTTGGGGGAGGTTGGTCGATAATTTATGTTTCCTCCACTTGAGGAAGCTTGATTCCGCCTTACATCTTGAGATTGATCGCTACTAAGGTCAAATAAAAGTTCCTCTGCCGCATAAGAAGATGAAAGATCTTGAATTCGTTGCTCATACAACTTGGACTTAGCCCATGACTTCAAGCCTTCGATAAAACAGAAAACTTTATTCTTCTCGAACATGTCACGTATATCCAGCATTAGCCCTCAAAACTGCTTGACGTAGTCACGGATGTTTCCCGTGTGCCTCAAGTCCCTAAATTTCGGTCTTGCTAATATCTCTACATTTTCAGGAAAGAACTGTGAGTGCAGCTCTTGCTTCAGACTCTCCCAGGTGTCTATGGTGCACCGACCATCTTAGATATCTCTATATTTAGATCTCCACCACAACTTCGCATCGTCAGCTAGATGCATCGTGGCTAATGTAACGTTTGCTTCTTCTGCCACTGTATTCGTGGCTCAAAAATACCGTTCGAGGTCAAAGATAAAATTTTCTAGAGCCTTGGCATCGTGAACCCCACAGAAGGGCTTAGGCTCAGGGACTTTCACCTTATTAATCTAGACTGCACCCCCTGTTGGGGCTTGGTTTCCCACTGCTCTAGGGTGAGGTTTAACCTGGCACTCAAGTCCGCCATCTCGCCCCTAACAATATCGAGCGCTGCTTTAACATCTTCAGAAAGGTCTGAAACCATATGAACCAACACTTTTGAGAGCTATCTAAACCTTCGACACGCTCTTCCATATGGGCGACAAAACCTATGGAGCTATCACCGTGTTCAAAGCCACCAAGACGTGTGAGTTTATCCTCGAAGGTCTCAACTTTCATCATCAATTCTTGGACGGGCATCCCGTCTATGAGTTCAGCCAACGCATCAATCTTGTCGGTCTTTGCAGAAATCTCATCCAGCCGAGATTCTAAGAACCGCACATTATAAGGGACTTCTAATAAGAAGAGCATCTGCTCCTCGATTTCGGTCAATCGGTCAACATGGGACTTGCTCAACTGCTTAGTCGCAAACATGATTGCTTTCGGGAGCCGACTTGGCTCTAATACCACTTGTCACAATCGCACTCTTTGGGACAAGACAACGATTGTGCGACACTTGCTCTAACATGGCAAGCAAGTCAGCCGTATGAAAATCGAAAGTCGCGAACAACTTCAGCGTAGGGTCTAGCCTCCCCTCACATTTCGAGAGAAAATGGTTTTATAAAATGTGAGAGATAAAGTATTTTGAAAACGTTCAAGAAAGAATTTTGTTATACACAAGCAATCAAGTAAGGGACAAACAACGGCTTGATTAGCATATAACTTCGGGTAGGAATGATGGACAACTAGTCATACCCCCCCCCCCCCTATAATACATTCTAGGATTTTACACTATGACAAGCTTGCACATGAAAATGGCGGAGTCATATGCCCACAAAAATACAAGAAAAACTAACTAGAAAGCAACAAGACAAATATACAATGAAAGCATGATAAAAAGGGGTTAGAATGGGCATGCGGCCATAAGCAACACACCTTGGACAAGCATGACCGTGACATTTGGCGTGTAGGTTTGGAATCTTAAATTTTGGAATATTAAGCTTGGGGTTAAGCTAGAGGGTTTAGGAAGCCTAGGTTTAAGAATATTGTGTTTGGGCCTGGGGTGTAGGTTTAGAAAATCTAAGTTTAGGAAGTCTGGGTTTGGAATGCAGGCTTAAGAAGCATGAGTTTGTAATGCATATTTAGAAATATTGAATTTATGACATTTTTAATTGTACTTAATCCATGGTTAGATTTTAGATTATTTAAAAAAATATTTTAATTATTTATTTTTTTATTTTTAATATAGTTAAGTTAAAAATATATTAATTTTCTCATTCTTTAATATAACTAAATTCAAAATTAAAATTGTTTCTTATATTTTTTAATTTTAAATTGACTAATTTAATTACATAAAAATGACTAAATTAAAAACAAACTACATTGGGTAGTTTTTTTTTTCTTTTAAATTGACTACATCAAAAATAAAATATACGTTTTATTTTTTAATATGAGTAATTTAAAATTAAATATTATTTATTTTGCTAATTGTGTAATTTAAATTCAACTCAATTTCAATTAATTTTTCAAAATAATTTAAACCAATATTTATTTCCGTCAATTTTGAAATTGAGATTTGACTAAAATTAAATTTTTTTTGGCATAATTTGAGATTTAATTCGTTGTTAATGTTGTTTTTAGATAACTAAGTTAAATATAAAAACATTTATTTAGCGATACTGTTCTAATGTAATCGGTTCATTTTTTATTATTCACCTAGTAGAGTTCAACTCAACAAATAGAAAAAATGACTAATTTTATTATTATTTGCAACAAGTAGAAAGAAGAGAAGATAAATATTTTTTTAATATGACTAGTTATCAATTATAAATTATTTATTTGACTAAGTTTCAAAATAAAATACAATACACTTTTGTTACTTTAATTAATTTGAAAATAGTTTTTTTTTTTTTACTTTCATGTGCCAACTTAAAATTAAAAACTTTTTTTTTTAATTTTAATATCAGTATATTCAAAATAAACTAATGTTTTTATCTTACACTCAGTTATTAGAAATTATCTATTTTTGGCCAAATTATACTTTTAATCTCTAAAGTTTTATTTTAATTAAATTGACTAATGGAAAAAATTAGAAAGTTGTAGACAATGCATTTGAAGCCATTGCGGGAGTCGTTGGTATATGTGTAGATCAAAAGAAATATAAGAGATAGATAGAGGAAGAAGAAGAAAAAAAGGAAAAAGAAAAATTATTTAAATAGATAAACTAATAATAATAATTGAAAAGTCCTAAGGGAAGAAAAGGACAGAGATAGAGTAATTAAAAAATAAAACAATTATTATTATAATTAAAAAAAAGATAACCCATAGGTTTGAATAGTAAATATTATTCAAACCTATGGATTTTGGGTAAAGTTTTCTAAACCCTTGCCCCAAATGTGGGTTGTGCTTAGGATGTCTAACTCATCCTAAACCCAACCTATAAAACAAACAATCTGTAACGCCCAACATTTTTTAACTTAATTAACCCTTGATTTTAAGTAATTTTGGAGTTAAGTTCTAACAATTCTTGTATAAGTGTTTTAGGGCATGTTGGAATTATTGTTGAAGTATAAGTTGAGGGATTTGGATTAAATAAGTTAATTGTGTTTTTGATTTGGGTTAATTTGGAATTTAGAAGGATTGAAAGGGCAAATTGGGAAGGAAATGGTAGGTACGAAGGTGTTTTTGAAAGTTAAAAAGGAAATTAAAAAATAAAATAAAACAATTCTTTCTCTCGCCCATTCTCTTCTCTCCCTGACAGCTAGAGATGTCCACAGAATGAGGCAGGGAAGGGGATGGCTTCCCCGTCCCCACCCCTCCATTTTAATCTCCATCCCCACGAAATTCCTCATTAAATTTTGCAGGGATCAGGTTCCCTGCGGGGATTATTCCCCGTTTAGTTTTTTTTTTTTTTCAATCTCAATTGAATCAAATAATTGTTTTGATAAACTTTCAAATAGTTAACTTTCCATGAGAAGTGTCTATTAAATTTCAATTAGATTGTTAATTATCCACGAAAAATCTTTATTTAAGTAGTTAATTTTCTATAAAAAAAATCTTTATTTAAAGATAAAATTCTTAAACCTCATAATAGAAACAAAACAATATTTCATATCAAATTATCTAATTAATCCATACATATAATTCAAATATTTAACTATATAATTCAAACATATCCAATTAACTAAATCATTAACAATAAAACTTTAAATGATATGTATATACACATATATAATTAAAAAATAAAATAAGATAGAAAAAATTAAACAGGGCGGGGAACTGAGAATGGGGATGGGGAATACATTCCCCGTTCCCGTCCCCGTTTAGCATGCGGAGAATTTTTTTCCCCCACTCCCTCCCTCATTCCCCGCCTAAACGGAGATTCTCCACCCCGTTAAGGTGGTTCCCCGCAAGGCCCAGTCTCCGCGGGAAAAATGGACATCTCTACTAACTGCCCCCTATTTCTTTTTCTTCTTATTCTTTTCTCCCAACCGACCCCCATCCCTCGTACACACACACTCTCTCCCTCTCTCTTCCCGAAACCTCACACCAGAGCCTATCTCCTCGTAAGCAACACTAGACCACCGCGCTAGGCGCTGCAATCGTTGGTCGAGTCGTTCACAGCTCGCTGCCACGCCGTTCGGCCCCCATCGCAGCCTTTGTTGCAGATCAACCAACTCGTGCCATCGTTGGTCGAGCAAACGCACAGTCCATGCCTAATTCCTGCACGACCCGTCGAGCATAGATCTACCCCAGCCCTGATCCCAACTGCACGGAATCGTCTCGCCGCTACATCTTGCAGGTCCGTCCAGCAACTGTTCCCCCTCTCTCTCGCGGTTTGTGTAGATCAACAGGAGATAAGGTGCGTTTTGGGGTTGTTTCCAGCATTTTACAGCCACAAACAACCTGCTTGGGTTTGGGTAAGTTTTCCCAATGTTGATTCTAAGACGTTTTGGGGTCTATAATTTTGTTGTGAGGTGTTATGTTGGTTTTGGAGATTTACCCATAAAGTTTTGATTTAATTCTAGATTACCCAGTGCGCGTGGAGGCCAGATCGTCAATTTTGAATCAAACCGGCACTAATCTAGCAAGATCTCAGTACAGTACAGTAGCTTCTCGGCTTCGTTTCAGTTGGGTGAGTTTTTACCATTGTTTTAAGGCAAATTTATGGAGTTATAATGGCGGATTTGGTTATTAAAAGGTCATTTAAAGTGACCTTGTTCGTCATGATAATTTTTACAGGATACCCATAGATTTTTGGAGGCCATTGGGACATTTTTAAGACAATTTGAGTTACTGTCCAACAACTTCCAACACCTATTGGACATTGTTTGAGGGTAAGTTTTATGTGGGTGTTGTGTTTGACAACACAACTAAGACTAAGCTTGAGTTAGAATTTAATTGACCCATGAAATCAGGACTTTTCGTGGAGTTTAAAGACTGTTTTGTTATTTTTAAGCTTACCCACATATTTTTGGAATTAATTGAAGGTTACCCATTGTGTGGTGAGGTCGAACAATTGGAGTTGAATTGTTTTGGCGCATTTCACCAAGCTAGTTTATTGTTGGGCCAATTTGAAATGTGAGATTTTTTATCACCTTATCGAGTTAAACCCTAATTTAATTATTGGAATTTTTGGGTGACTTTAGCTTCATACCACAGATTAATCTTGTGTTACTTTAAATTTTCTAGGTGGTGCTAAGCGTTCAAGAAGGAATGTTTGGTCTTGCTTGGAGTGATAATGATTTAATTTCGCCTTTGATGTAAGTAGTAATTTGGATTTAAGCCCCTTAAGTTATTATTTGATTTGGTTGATGCTTGAAAATTTGTGAATTGTGAAAGTATGCCTGAAATTGTGGTTATGAAGCATGTGCTGGTTAGTGGATCTATGTGGAAGTTGTTTGAGCTAAAAGTGGCATAAATATGTGGCTAGTATGGAAATAGAGGCTTAAAGTTTCGAGTTGATTGTGGTTAGCTTGTGTGGCACCTTAAGGAATTGCCTAAGGTTGTGAGTTTGGTTTATGTTTGTGGAAAATTGTGAATAAACATGCCTGCTTAAATATGTGTATGTGGGAATTTTCGTGATGCGCTTAAGGTTGCCTAAATATGTAGCTATTCTTGTTAAAGAATTCAAAGTTGTAAACTAATATATGGTGCGTTCATGTGATCAGTGTGTAGTACCTTGAATGAGTTTGTGCTCGAGGTTTGTGATTGGTGTTTGTGATTTGTGTGTAGAACCTTAGATGAGATAAGTTCGAGGTTTATGAATGGTATTTGTGATTCGTGTGTAGAACCTTGGATGAGTTTGTGCCTGAGGTTCACTATGGTGTTTGTGAATCATGTGCAGAATCTTGGTTGAGTTTATGTCTGAGATTCATGAATGGTGTTTATGAATGGAGGACATGATCTAGGTATGTAGAATATTTATTTTTTTTTCTTTAAGTTATTTGTCTCATGGTTCGAAATGTCGATGTCGATGGAAATGTCGAGGTCCAAATTTTATGGAAATATTGATGGAAATGGAAATGTCGATGGAAATTTCGGAAAAATTTACGAAAATCATAAAAATTGATGAAAATTGTTTGAATTAGCCAATGAAACTTTGATTGTGGCTTAATTAGACAGTAATTGATCATTTTTAAGCATCACATCTAAAAACTATGACAATATTTAGATATAAATATCGATTGAAATGTCAATGCGAGCAGGAATTTGGGAAAAAATATAGAAATTGATTAAAATTATTTAAATTATTTCATGAAACTTTAATTATGGCTTAATTATACTATTAATGATTTTTTTAACATCATATATTTAAAATATATGTCATATTTATATTCAATGAGACTTTAATTATGATGATTTAATTAAACTATAATTAACCATTCATAAATCCTAATTGACTATATAAAATAATATCAAATATTGGTAATTAGAGGAGATATGACATATTTGTATGTGACAAAGTAATTATGAATTGCTTACAAATTACAATATTGCTAACAAATCATCCTATACTGAAAATGTTGAACATAGTTGCTTACATGAAAACGATATGACTCGAACGACCAACATATAGACCATATTTGTGGATACATTTCATTAGTCGATTTGTATCTTTATATTTATTTCTCCCTTTCTATACAATATATATATATATATATATATATATATATATATATATATATACATGATTATAAGTTTACCAAGTACCACATAAATATTTATAACAAAACTTTAAATTTGTTGATTTTTTTTAGATACAAAATTTATTGATTTTTTTTAAAATATACACGTATAAAAGAAATAGGAGAGGAAAGGAAAAAATATATATATATATTTTATGTATTATAATTAAAATACATAATATTATAAAATAAATAATAAAAAAATAGAGAAAAAGAAAGCATGAAGGAGAAGAGCTAAAATAAAAGTTCAAAATCATGAGTTGAAGTTTGTCCCACATCGAAAGAATCAAGGTTGGCTAAGCAAGTTGCTATAAAAGCTGCTTCCCTTCCCTTAATCTTCAAATTTTGGGCTTGCAACCTAAACAAAAAGGACGGCCCATCTGATGGGCTGGCCGTGAGATTTGGTTGACATGTCGTCGAAATCTCAAAATTTCGAGATATCAACAACATGTCGTCGACGAGGGGAGAAAATCGAAATTTCCCCCTATCTGACACATCGGGCTGTTCGACATGTCGACATGTCAGACGATATTTAACACCCTGATTTTTCTAAGTCAAAAAATCATGCCTGCAGATATCATGGGTAGTGTCATACAAGTTAAGTTTATGGTAATCAGAAAATATCACACAAACTACATCAAAAAATGGGAAGTTCAAATTATGGACAGCAAGTAAGTGATTATTAATTAACTTTTGAGTCACTATTAAATGCGTTACATGCACACAATTAAGAATCTAATTTTGTCCATCTACAGGTCCAATATTTTAATATTAACATTGTGGGATGATTTGGTTGAGACTGAAGGGCAGTTTTTAGAAGACAATTGCAAGGAAATGAACATAATTCTAATCACCAATATAAAAAGAAGTAGCTTTGAAGGTAAATTTTAAATTTCATTCTTATATGTATCTAAAAGTATACCTAACATTTTATATACTTTAGGTAAAATTTTGATATCTTCAACCAACATTAGTGTGATTTCAATAAATCGATCAAATGAGAAAGCAAATGCACTAAAAGCAAGGCAAGTATTTAAACAACATTTAAAAAATCATATAATAATTTACTTACTTTCTAATCATGAATAATTTTTCGATATTTTTTTTATTAGGTTGGATAGTCTTTCAAAGGATCGACAACGTAGAGATATTTTATATCCATCCAAAAAATGATAGAAGCAAAAGAAGCAAAATTGGATGACATAATGAAAGGAAAGGTTGAAGATCTTTATTGTTCTTTTATTGGAAAAATTGTAAGGATCCAAAATAAAAACAATCCATGGTTTGAAAAATGTAATTCATGCAATGAAAGACTATATCCTATAGAATATGAATTAACAACATCATGTCATACATGTGAAATGAAAAGTCAGCTTTCATTAGAAAATATATGCTGAGATTGATAGTATCATATGGAGATGATGATTTTTATGTTACCATGTTTGATGCTTCTGAATACCTGATTGGATGCAATGCAACAGAATATTTTAATGATCTGCAAGTAAATGACACAAATTTAATTTATGTATTTTTTTTCCTATAAGAATAAAATATTAACTTGTGCTTATGATGTGCAAGCAACCAAAAAAGAGAGAAAAGCAAATTCTATCAAAATTTGGTACTTGCAGAAGATAAGAAATATGTCTTTTTGGTAAAAATGGATAGAACAACTGAAATTGATCGAGTTTGAAAGAAAATTATTGTTCAAGAAATTTGTAGTGTTGGGTTGATGGCAACCAAAAGACATGGATAAAAACAAGAGGACAAAAATTCAAACAAGATCGAAGAAAGTAACAAACGGGCAAAATTGGCCAAATGAATTTTTAGATCTTGCTTCAATTTTCTGCAAGTTGTATTTTTTTAATAGTTTCTTCTGTCTTTCAATATATTTTTCTTTCATGATATAAATCTTCAGATACTTTCAATGAATTTATGTTTGACATTTCCAATTCCGAGTTTCTCAATAGCATTTAAACAATTATAACATAAAACAAATTAAACAAAGTTATTGAATAGGAAAGGCTAGCTAAAAGTAATTTTAATATACTAACAAAATTAATTAAGTAAACTAACAAAATGCAGAATAATAGAGATTCATGCTAAAACATATTCAGTAAAGTAACAAAATTAAGTAAATGATTATACCATAAAACAAAGATAAGAAGAAAAGCTCAAAAACATATTTGCTAAGACTTCATGCTAAGTATAAAATAAAAAATGATAATAAGAAACAATAAATTTTAAAAAAAAAATGCATTATTTTTAAAAGAATGACATGTAATGCTCAATGGAAAGAAATAAGAGAAGAATTGATGGAAGGTCAACAATCTCAAGATAGGCCAGATCTAATGTAATGCTCCGCGTTTTCAGGTACAACTAATTTTTTCGTTTGGAGTTATTTTGGAATTTGGAATTAAGTGATTGAATTGAGATAATTAAGTTCTTTTGAATTATTGGACGAAGCTTATTTTAAAGTCCCAAATTCAATAATTTGGAAACTTAGTATATGTTGAATTTTAGATTTAAGTTTGAAAACCCAAAGATTTACCTAGAGATTTTCTCCTTAAATTCACCTAGATTTAGGAGATAATTTAGGAGTTTTTATGGACTTTATTTGGGCTTTATGTTGGTCTATTAAAGAGTAAAAAGGAATTTTTTTCTTTAAAAAAAGAAAAAATAAAGCCCTAGCGTCTTATCTTCTTCTTATTTTTCTTCTTCTTCTTCTTCTTATCCTCTCTCACGCAAGGAAGTCGTCGGCCTCATCCCCCTCATCTCTTTTGTTTTCTTCTTCTGCACACCAGCAGCTGCCGATGACAACCCCACCCGATGCTCATACCAAGCAGTCGCAGTCGTCCCTTTTCCCTCTCTCTCACGAATGCTGGCGATCAACCAACAGCGAGACCCACACGATTTCTCTCCATTCGACAAGGTTTGTCCCTTACCCATGCCTAATCGATTTAGTTTTGGATTACCCATACCTTAAACACCTTAGGTTTGTAATTTGAGCTTGTTTGGACTCTGAACATCCCACATTCGAAGTCGTTTATGGCCAAAAATGGGAATTTCAGCATTGTCCACATGAGGATTTGCGTTTCCAGTAGTACCCATGCGAATCGGACCTCGAATCATCTTAATCTCATGACCCACGCTTTCTTTGGCCTTGGATCTAAATACCCATGGTTTGATGATTTCAGATATGCAATTTCAAGGTCATTCGATCACCAACAAACAAGCTTTTCAGTCCTTTAAGTGTTGATCAGTAAATTTTAACATGTTATAGACATTTCGCAAATTAATTTACGTATTGTAGCATTAGTTCTAACATGTAGGAACCTTTATTTTGCAGTTTGGGATTGATTCGAACACCTTCGAACAGCAAACAACAAGCATAAGGGCTCTTTCGGTACGTTTTAATTCGTTTTAAACCTTTCGCAAATCACCTTAGGTGTTATAACTTAGGTTCTAACGCATGAGAGCCTTTTATTTGCAATTTCAACCCAATTCAATCTCATTCGAACACTCCCAACACGTATTCAAGTTCATTTGGTGTAGTTGGTAAGCTTTAGTGCCTTTTAAATCCTTTGGAACTCAAGTTGAGTGTTGTAAGTTATTTTCTAACCATGAAAACCCTCGTTCTTGTAGTTTTAAATCAATTTGGAGTCCTTTCGAATACCCCCCAATGCATTAGGCACCATCCAGCAAGAACTAAAGTCTATTTTGGTAAGGTTTAGTTGAGTACCTTTAGTATAAGTGATCGGTGTTAACACGCAAGCGCACGCGATCGAAGTAATATAAAATGGTATATGAGTACCAAGTATAAAATCCCACAGGGAACGGAGTAACAAAAATATTGTAAAGCAAAGTGTAAGGAAAATTGCAAATTGAAAACTAAAAATGCAAAAATAATATTGGGATGGTGTGTTGAAAAAAGAAAAATTGCAGAATCTAAAAATGACAATAATTGAAATAACAAAACTTGCATAATTGAATTGTAGAATCTAATTGTAGAATTGAGAAATGGCAATATTGGATAGTAAACTAAAATTTCAAAAGGAATTTAAATAAAGATGCGGCTCAAGAATGTCATTGCCCTAAGTTGTAATTGCAAGCCAAAATTGCAATTCCAACCTACTCCACACTCAATTGTAAACCAAAATTGCATCTCATATTCACCTTGAATTTAGGTTTTTAGGAGGCTAAGTGAGAGACCTATATGTCTATAGTCCCTCTATCTTAGATAATTCGGTTCATAATTTTATGGGTCTTGGAGTCCTTAATCCCTATGTCTAAGGTAAGGATTGGCTTATGTCTAAGCTCTTTTTCTCCATCACTTGTGCAAAATCCGCTTATCACTAATCCCGTCGGTATTAGATCTAAGCTTGAGTTGATACCCTAGTTGATCAATCTAGGATCTCAACAGAAATTTATTCAACACAAGCAAACAATTGAGATGTAGGCTTGGTTTTTATTGAAATTTTGGCTACAATTACTTCTGAGGGAATTCACATCCTTGAACCCCCTAAGAAGCTTTAGCTCATATTAAAAATAAAAACCTTAAAACTAATTTTGGAAGAGAAGTTCATATTGGGAAAATTGGGCAAATTGCTAATTAAAACAAAATTCTATTCTAATTAAGACAACTTGATTAAACAAGTATGGTTCAATTTAATTCAAAAAGAGAAAATCAAAGGCTTCAGTAGGAATTTCAATCTTCTTCCTTCAACTTTGGACCTAAGAGAATTTTAAATATACCAATAATTGTTGAAAATGTTATAAAGCAGAAACAGAAAGAAAAAAAATAGATAAATAAAGAAACTTGCAAACAAAGGTTAGATTAAAACTAAAAATTCAATGCAAAACAAAATTCAAAATGAAGAACAAGTTGTATAGCCAACAACTCTTGATAAATCAAGAAGAAAAATCAGAAAGCAAAGGCAGAATTTGAAGTCCTCGACAAACAGAGAAGCGAAAAAAAAAAACAGAGCTTCAAAAATTTGAAAACCCAAGAACTAAATCTCCCAAATCCGAATTCAAACCCCAACTTCTTCACTTGAATTGATTGGATAAATCGAAATAAGAACATGAAATAAACTTACAATAGCTCTCGGTAATTCAGAAATAAAATTGAAGAGATACAAGAACAAAGAACAAAAAAAAAAATTGCAGGAAAAAAAACAGAGTATTGACGTAAAAATAAACCCACAAAATTGACTTCTAAATTTGCCTCCAAAATCCGATTCTTAGCTCCTCCTTTTCTTCCCCATTTATAGGTCTTCATTAGGGTTAAAGATTGCCAAAAATCATGCTCCAATTCCACCAAATCAGGCGGTAATTTGGTTTTCCATAAATGGGTTTCGAGCAGAAATTTTTCGTTTTTCCTTGAATTTTCTGCTGTCCAGAATTGCAGAATCCGATTTTGCAATTTGATTTTGCAATTTTTACATTCCCTGCTCCATAAACAATTGCAGAATCACGAATTTGCAATTTCCACAATTTCTGCAAACAAGATCAATTTACTTAGAATTCTATTCCAA